>BSBN01001583.1:37462005-38091506 GCA_027924645.1 Cunninghamia lanceolata | reverse complement strand
TCTTAGGTCTTATAGTTTCTTAGACCTGTGTTTTAGGTCTTAGGTATCTAGGTATCTTAAATGTGTCGTAAATATGTCTTCTAGACCTATCTTAGGTCTGACGTGTCTTTGATATATGTCTTAAGTGTCTTGAAGGTAGATTAGGCATCTTAGACCTTTCTTAGGTGTTTAAGGTGTCTTAGGTATCTAGGTGTCTTAAATGTGTCAAGTAGATATGTCAAGTAAGTGTCTTAAAGGTCTTAGGTGTCTTACTATATATGTCAAGTAAGTTTCTTAGGTGTCTTAGATATGTCCTAATTCTTAGGTGTTTTAGAGGTTTATAGGTGTCTTATAGGTCTTAGGTTTCTTAGGTGTTTTAAGACTTAGGTCTCTAGGTGTCTTAAATGTGTCAAGTAGGTATGTCTTCTAAGTGTCTTATAGGTCTTAGGTGTCTTAGTGTATGTCTTAAGTGTCTTAAAGGTCTTAGGTGTCTTAATGTATCTCTTAAGTGTCTTAAAGGTGTCTTCTAGGTCTTAGTTGTGTTCTAGGTCTTAGGTCTTAGGTTTTAGGTGTGTTAGGTCCTAGGTGTCTTAGGTCTTAGGTGAGGCCACTGAGCTTCCACCTTCATGTGGTTAGCCTTGTCAATACAGAATAAATATTTCTTGAAGCTAAGGGAAGCTCTTTTTTTTGTATCCTTATCATGTAGGGGTCTTGAAGATTTTGTGATATTGGAAAAAGATGAACAGAAGCTTGGGGATTCCCGTGAAGCTGTTGGACGAAGTGGCATGTCACATTATGATGGTGAAGCTCAAGAGCGGCGAGCTTTACAGAGGCAACATGATTGAATGTGAAGATAACTGGAATTGTGAGATTGAGGGCATTACTTACACCACCAAGGTATGTATGTGGTTGTATGCACATTCATTACTTCTTTTTTCTTGTTCCTTATTCTTTTCCTTAAATGACTTTATTTTACCCTTTTTTGACTTTTCTTTTCTTAGCCTTTAAATTTAACTATGGGATTGTTTAGGGCTTATGTAATTATGCACCTTCCAGAATTTTTAGGTTTGTATTTTTGAAAAATTATTATGTTTGGTAAGTAGTAATATTCGCACTGCGAGTGGTTGACGAATGTAAGATTTGGTCAGGAGGTTGAAGTCTAGTTGAGAAAACGTTTGTGAACAACTTTGTATTTTTTTCATAGGAATAATATCTTCACCCTTTCTCTTAGAGTCCAACACCCAAGGATTTGTACATTAAGCATGTAACATGGGGACTTGGACATGGGTCTCCATTATGAAAAGCCCCACTAGTTTCCACTTCAGCTCATGTGATTGTCAAACAATGATGACCCTATTTGAAGCTTTATTTTGACTTATATAATTGTTTATTTCTTTTGGGTTTCATTTCAAAATGCAATGCATATTATCAAAGATAGTGTCATCTCTTGTCGAGATATAGTCACTTCATGTTATGGATATTCTTTGAAAAAAATTTATAGATAATGCAATGTTGTTATTGATTGTTCCATCTATTAGACATAAAAATACTAAAAAGAACCTTTAGGGATCAAATATCGATACAGAGAGCTTTTCATGTGATCGCAGGCTGCATTTAAGTTTTGATTTCCCTCGAATAGCTAGCTATAAACCATTTCCAACATATTCAAATAATAACAAAGCTTACATGTACAAATAATATAAGCCCTCGGTCATATCCATTAAAACCCTAGAAAAACAAAATAAAACAACGAACCTAATTTCAAGCCAGGTGAAATAAATAATGTGACGGGTTGTGAAGAAAAGAAGGCCATAACAAAGAAAATTTTGAAGGAACCTCAATTAGTACATTAGGGTTTATCAAGGGTTTGAGATTTCGTGAGGTTGGAAAAAGATGAGCAGAAGTTTGGGAATTCTGATGAAGCTGCTACACAATGCGGCAAGTCATGTTGTGACGGTGGAGCTAAAGAGTGGTGAGCTTTACAGAGGCAACATGATTGAATGCAAAGATAACTGGAATTGCTAGCTTGAGGCTTATATAATTATTTATTTATATTTCTTTTGGGTTTCATTTCAAAATGCAGTGCATATTATCCGAGATAGTGTCACCTCTTGCCGTGATATAGTCACTTCATGTTCTGGATATTCTTTGCACATTTTTCATAGATAATGCAAGGTTGTTATTGATTCTTCCATCTGTTCGACATATAAAAAATTGTGATCTAGTTTTTTTTCTAGTGTTCTTTTCCATGGAAATTATGTTGTAGCTTTTAAGTTGTAGGCCAAGTTGGGTGTTCCCACTAGGCGGTAAATTAATTGGTGGGCTAGTCCTCCCATCAAGGACATCAGCTGTATTCCTACTGTATGGGAATAAATTTGACCATTGTTTCTGGGGCAACTGGTTAGTTGTACAGCTTCCTCCTTCCTTCCAGTCTCTATATCTATATAAGATAATACACACGTTAAAATTTCTTGTTATACCACATCATGGTCTGATAGTGTAGTGAGGCAAGAAGTCTTTGTGTATCATTATTTTTGCCAGTTTTTCTAAAATTTGGAAAAGATATCACGTGACAAGATAGGCCCACAAATATAAGTAAAACAAAATAAAAAATCTAATTTCAACCCAAGTGAAAGAAATAACATGAGGGATTGTGAAGAAAAGAAGGCCATAACCAAGAAAATTTTGAAGGAACCTCAATCAGTATATTAGGGTTTATCGAGGGTTTTCAAAACTTAACAAACCTACATTAGATAGATCTATCTAGTTCATAGTTTACATGTTCAAAGATGATGTGCTTATGAGTTCTCTTCTAAGAGTTCTTTTGTATTTTGGATTTTAACATAATGATTACAATTATTTTAACTAAAGTTTAGGTAAATCTTTAATGGTATTTATATGCTCTAGCTTTTTAAAATATGTACAAATTTCTTTAATATTTGATTACATTTCATTTATTACTCAAAATATTTAAGCATTGAGATATCTTCATTTGCTATGCACTACTTCAAAATATTTATATGTACTACTTCATTTGCTTAGATATCTTCCTATATTCATTTTCTATTTCCCAACTCAATCTTATTTTAGATTAGGAATATAGCCTAATTAGGACACATTTAGAAATTTAGATAAAAGGAAAAATAACACTAACTTATTGGGTAGAGTAGTTACTTATGTTTTCTTTAACTAAATAAAACTCTTTATATGTTAGATTTATAGTGGAACATTAGGGTAGGTAATTGAAAATAATTTACCACATAAAAATAAGTATTTTACCTTTTCCCATTCACACAAACATTATGCATCATTTATAGATTTATTTTTTCATGTGAAATATTGTGAACTTAATCTTCTATTTTAGGGGACAATGTGATTACTTTGATACCTATTCAACCATTGAAAATATTATGTCATTTACAAGGGGGGGTCCTACATTGTTTCATATCATACCAACATCAAGTAGATTAAGCATGGCACTTGGTTATCCTTGGATTGAATAATACCAAGCAATTATATATATATATATATAATCAATGCATTAAATTTATTCATAAAGGGGAAAGTAATTAAATTTCTTCACAAAATAAATAATGGACATCCAAATGTCCAAATAATTAATATAAAGCATGTAACTCATAAATAAATTTTGAAATGTAAATATAAAGCATGTGACTCATAATAAGAACATCTCTAATATATAAAACATAAGTGTATATAATGTCCAAATATAAAACATGTGACTCATAATAACAACGTCTAGATATAAAAGTTCATGTGACTCATAAAATGTCTAGATAAAATATAGTAACATGTAACTCATAATGTCCAAATGTACAAATATAAAACATCTGAATCATAATAACAACTCATAAAAGTCTCTCTCTACAAGTGGATTGAGCATCGCTCTATCTCGAGCTGTGTCCTGATCCTTGATTAGAGCCCTCAACTGATCCTTGACCCAAGCGCTGTGCTGAGTTGTGGGTCAGGGTCTGCACATGAAACACCATAAAATTTTCAAATTCTATATATATACACACAAATATAATTTGTTTTGATTTTAATAAATAAATAATACTTGACAAATCTAAATTACCTGACATACACGGTCTACATCATGTAGAGGAGTCTCAATAGAAGCATGACCTGATCCTCCAACCTATATATGACATGTGTTCATACAATATATAAGCATATGTGTATTTAGTTAGAAAACTTGTACACTTGATGTCTGTATGTAGAAAGTTAACTTGATAAATGTGTACACTTAAATCAAACTTATATGTACATGTGATATATAGACCTGGTTTTTAAATACCTCATGATGATGACAAAGATCGCCAGCATGATGAAAATCTCCATATCCAGGTTGTAAAATAGTAGCTTGTGTCTAATACACATGTACATTTAAGATTACAATCAAGAGTCAGAGCTTCAATGTATGTGATTTAATTTAAAATTAAACTTATAATTTTTAAATATATAATTTATGAATTTAAATTATAATTTTTAAATTAATTGTACCTCAACTACACCAGCAAAGGCCCTCCCAATCCCACTGAGGTCAGAATCATGGAGGGACAGTGATACACGTGTAGATGGTGCAGTTTAAGTGCTGAAAAGAAGCCTACTATACTCACCTCTAATAACATCATGTGCAGTAACCTCAACCTCAAGACCAACTGGAACATGTGGAGGGGCGAAGACTATAGAACCAACTAGAACATCCTGATGTCCCCCCAAACGCTGTGAACCTGACTCACCATGGCTCCTCCGTCTACCAAAATATCACTCAAGATGTGAGGATATAGCATCAAGTGGGATCCCAAACTCACCGTTGATGAATTGGTATGAATCTAATAAATCACTGGCCAGGCATCTAGTCATATTCCGCAAAGCACTCTCTCCACTAATCTGTGCCACATCATGTGGCAATGGTATATCAGCACGAATGTAACGATCTAAACATCTAGTCAATGTCACCTCAATGGATGGAAGGTCAATCCTCGGGCGTAACAAATATCTGCTAACATGATCAGATGACAACTGATCAACCTCAGTGGCAATAGTCATCATGCTCTCAAAAATCATGCATCTCAAGGGGGTCAATGCTGGTCGGGCGGCATTTGCTAGTTCCACACGTTTTGGAAAAACCAAAAGGTGTGGGCCAACTAAGGACCTCTTGTTTTGAAGAGGTGGAGCATCTGGTCTTCTATACTTAGGTCTCTCTACAAACCTCCCTTTCCCCTGACCAACATGTTTAGGGAAAGATGTATAAGCAACAGATAAATGTAAATGGAACTCTGCATATAATTGTTTGCAAAAATATAATGGCAACTCATCATTGTTTGGCCATTTGTGATGATCTGCCAAAAACCTAGGATAGATGAAAGGACCGACAACTGCATCCACACACTTGGTGGGAGAATAGCCTCTCACTCTCTCTTTTCCCCTATAAGAAGGGAACATGCTAAGAACATTATCTACTAAAACCAGCCTAGAAATAGATAGCCATTTCTTTTGACTGACAACACTCTGAGAAAGTGATGCATAGAACTTGTCAACACTAATCTCATCATAGGGATTGTATGATCAAACAACTTCTTGACCTATCTCATCTCTAATCCTAATCAACTTGTCTCTATTTGACAGGTTTAATGTATTGTGTATTGTACTGTTGAGTTCATCAAAAGATTTTTCAAACCTCTGAATGGTCTCAGCATAGAAACGTAGAATTATCATGATTGTCAGGTTGACCTAACTGATGTGAAGATTGGTCATCCATGTGTCTAAATTTATCTGCAGCATGATAATTAAATTTTATTTCAAACATATTGTATGACACGATGTAAATAAACCTGCATATAAATTTTCCAACTAATACATACATCTTTAAAAAATCCATGATATAAATGTATGTGTGCTTCTCAAATAAACCTACACCTTACATGCTTACAAATACATAAATAATAGGCCTATCAACCAAATATGAATCAACCATAAAACACAGAACTAGGAATGCATAGAAACTCCAAATTTGAAGTCACTTGTAGCATGTAGCATGTTGACATGACAGCCATAGGAATTTATATAAATCAGATTTTGTCATAATTCAAAGCCATTGGAGTAGAGTGAAAAGCAATTTTCATTTTGAGTCACATCAATGTCCTCCAACCCAAAGGATTCAAGATAATGAAGTTACTGTCAAAGAGAATGCATCAATTCATCATAATATAGTTTTTATTGCCCATCATGTTGAAGCAACAAAAATTATAGTTGGACAGAAAGAAACAGAAAAGTCATCTATCTTGGAGTAGTATATGGTGTACATGAGAAATTTTAGTGACAAACATCACAACTTTAGTTTGTAAAATTGAAAAAACTCATAGAAATGGTATATTAGCTCTCCATCAATGAAGAATCATATGTTCAAGTTAAGTTTTCTCAAGAAATTTCACAAACTATGCAAGTTGATGGAAGTCAAATCCAATCAATCATAGTACAAATAAATTTGAAGGCTATATAATAAGGACAAGATGCAATTCTTGCACCAAGAGATTTAGGCTCGCATTTGCAGCTTCAAATTATGAAGCATCAAAAAAAGCAATAACAATTGGAATTAACACAGTTACAGATCAAGTGTAACTGTCACAGCCATCAAGCAATGATGATGATTATTATATATGTATATGTATCTAGTGTATGTTGTTTCCTTCTTTAACCATGTTATTCCCTAGCATTTGATGGGCAACTTTGAATGGATAACCTTACAAGGGATAAAAGTGCATGTCTTGCATTGCTGTAGCACTTGATTTGACCTATTTTATGTGTGAACTGACTCCCACTCAGTAGCCATCAGCCTCTTGCTACTTCTGATCACCACAACCTTTCCAATAACTTATGCACAATTTCTTTCTTGAATAGTTTCAAATTGTGATTAATTTTCCATCACCACAACCTTGATAAAAAAATTGTGCACAAAATTCAATAAAGAAGAATTTATGCACAAATTCTCTCTGGAGTGATTTCAAATTTTGATATATTTTAAATTTTCTAGAGTATTATATATGTATATATATCTAGTGTATGTTGTTTCCTTCTTTAACCATGTTATTCCCTAGCATTTGATGGGTGAATCTGAATGGATAACCTTACAAGGGATAAAGTGCATGTCCTGCATTGCTGTAGCACTTGATTTGACATGTTTTATGTGTGAACTGACTCCCACCCAGTAGCCATCAACCACTTGCTACTTATGATCACCACAACCTTTCCAATATCTTATGCACAAATTCTTTCTTGAATGGTTTCAAATTGTGATTAATTTTCTATCACCACAACCTTGATAAAAACTTATCCACAAAATTCAATAAAGAAGAGTTTATGCATAAATTCTCTCTGGAATGATTTCAAATTTTGATATATTTCAAATTTTCTAGAGTATTATATATGTATATATATCTAGTGTATGTTGTTTCCTTCTTTAACCATGTTATTCCCTAGCATTTGATGGGCAAATTTGAATGGATAACCTTAGAAGGGATAAAAGTGCATGTCCTGCATTGCTGTAACACTTGATTTGACCTATTTTAGGTGTGAACTGACTCCCACCCAACAGCCATCAACCACTTGCTACTTCTGATCACCACAACCTTTCTAATAACTTATGCACAAATTCTTTCTTGAATGGTTTCAAATTGTGATTAATTTTCCATCACCACAACCTTGATAAACACTTATGCACAAAATTCAATAAAGAAGAATTTATGCACAAATTCTCTCTGGAATGATTTTAAATTTTAATATATTTTTTTAGCTTATATTGTGTCGATGAAATTTGATGTTCCTTGTAATTTCCTATTGCATCATGGTATAGGGTAGGTGTGGCTCTGTTAACTCCCTCATATCCATTCAGATTCATAGATGTATTGATGGATATGAGGGAAGATGCTGGCAAAGGTTGTGGAATTTGGCTTTACACTAGCCAATTACATTTTCTTTAAAATTTCTAAAGACTTTTCAACAAATCCATTTTGTGCATATCCTACAATCATTGCAGTCCATGAGACCACATTTTGTGCATATCTTGTGGGTTTTTGTCAGATGTATCAGTTGCAAGCACCCTAGTAGACCTGTATAAAAAATGCGGAAGCATAGACATGATGCCTAAACTCTTTTGTGCATATCTTGCAGTTCTGAGGTATTTTGTTAAATAGTTCACGTGCCTTCTCTACACTTCCACATTTTGCATACATGTCTAGAAGGGTTGTTGCAACTACAACATCTATCAAATTCTGTACCCATTCACAAATTTTATCCATTTTGCACATTGAAATCAAAGACATACAAACCCATTTTACTTGCATACAATCATATAAGGTGCAGGTTTATTTCAAACACTTCTATACATCGTGCCATACAAAATGTTTGATAGAAAATGCCTTGAGGTGAAGATGGCATACCTGGTTCAAGGTGACAAGACTATTGCAAAAGGTGGCGGGGATGCCCTTCACGCAAAAAACTTTCAAACCCTACCACTGTCGCTGTCAGAAAACGGCCACTGTGAAATGTGGCAATTTCATTTTTTTTTCTTTTAACTGCATAATTTCAAGTGAAACCATCTCACCCCCAGATCAACTCACCCAAAAATAGTTTGTCACTTATGCGCTATGCAATGGCTATGTGTTTTCAGGAGAAACCATCTCACCCCCAGATCGACTCGCATGAAAATGACTCACTCTGAACTATTTTGTTGGCCCAAATTTTGACACAGCTTTGTGCTTTTACCCGTATACAAACCTCTATTACACAGTATCATACGACAAATTTATTCTATATGCGTATATATAAAATATCATACGACAAATATATTATATAAGTGCATATATATACTATTTACATAGTATCTTACATAGTATCGACTATTTGATCATGAGTTCTACATTGAAAAATGTTCTTGATATCTCACAGCTTGGATTCTTAAAAGTCTTTTAGGTATATCACACTCGACTAAGATTTTCCTACGCTCTTGTAAGACAATAATCTACTATTATCAAACAAGTTTCTTTCAATAAGAATCTAAGAAGAAAACATATGAACTATGGTAAGAGGCTTGGCTCTTATCTGAGCACCCCTCAACAATGTGATACCAGAGGTCGACTAAGATGATATGCACGACCAACGTCCTCTCTACTATGCTATTGCTTCCATCTATAAACTATGTTCACTTTCCTCCTTTTCCTTGTGTTAACTAATCTCTTCTCCTTCTATCAGCTCATGCCAAAGTTGTTCCCTGCTAAGATAGCTATGCTATCCTCTTCTACGATAACCCTCCTTTTCCCATATCCTCAACTCCACTATTAATTTGTTAAAATATTCTCCACAAGCTGCAGTTATCTCCACTTAATAAGCCTGTAAATGCTCTTAGGTCGAGCATGCAAATAGAGGAGGTTCGTGGTAATTAAAGCACAACTTCTATCCATTAACAACTTCCTTAAAGTATCCTATGTTATCAAATTGGCTAAGAGAGAAAGCCTCTTCATTAAAGAAGTTGTTATCATTTAAAACTCACTATCAACCTCATACTCTCTACTCAAGAATATTTACGTATAATAATCTAAAAAACCATAGATATTAATAACAATAGGGGCTATAATAATGTAATTTATACTTATGCTCAATATGTGATTGGGTCAAGAAAATCTCCCCTTCACATATAAAAGAAAATCAAGTCACCTCACAATCGTCGATCGGTTGCAACACAAGTAACATGCCTCGAATTCGATGATCTGTCCACAGCAATATCTTACGGAATTCCTTCGCCAACTTTGCTCAATTCGCTCCTAAAGATTTGAACTTTCGCTCTAATACCACTTGGTGCAATCATGGTTAGGAGGGTCCTCAAGGAGAATAATCCAAACTGTGCAACTAGAGTAAACACAATGGAAACAATTCCAAGATATGAAACAATTGTAGATTTCGTCATTTGGTATATCATAGAATTCAAATACATACTGGCCAGCAACATGCAGGCTTACAATTAGGGCTCACATGTCTGATTACAGAATATCAAAATATGCACAAGATATGGCTTTGAAGCTCCTTCACAAAGAATTCAAACTATCCATTATGAATCAATCACTAACTACTTTCCTAGGCATCTATTACATCAATATATATTATCTCCAGAATAATAGATTCCTCCATGTCATCTAAGGAAGATCACAAACTCCAATGAAGAGTTGTAACATGTGTACATAGATAGGTCAGACCTGATCATGAAGAACTCCTCCACAAATGAATGGAATGATGTGTGGATCTTGAGGAAGGTTGGCCACAACTCAAACAACATTGAATGATGTTTCATTTAGCTCCATAAGTCATGAAATGCTCCGTAAGTCTTCTCCTTCAGCTAGTTGTCTGAGACTGCCAAGATGCTCTATTTTGAGAAAATAGTTGATCTTCTAGTAACAGCGATATCTTTCTGGTATCTGATCCAAATGATCTGAGTTTTGGACATGTTATGCATGAATGAATCTAGATGCTAATTCTAGCTCTGTAAGGTCTAAGATGCAATTACGGTAGAATGCGGACCAAAGTACAAAAACTGCTATTGACTGAACTGCCTGAACTGAACTGGAAAGTGAAAAGAAACAAACTGAAATGCAAATGGTTTTGGTTGATGCAAGATTGCTCTTGAACTAGGGATTCTCCTACATCAAGCATTATTGTTATGTTTTGTAAGTGTGATAAGACAACATCAAAATATCACACAGAGTGATTCTTCTAGCCAAGCGTTGGATAATATATGTCAACCCCGTCATCATGTATGGACTAAGTCCATTTTTTGATTTCTCGCTAAAGTGACACTAGGTCTATATCAGTATTATATGTTTTTCGTCATCTTCTAGCTAGATAGAAGTACTAGAGGAAGGTAAACAATAAATCAATAGAGGAGAAACAAGTGTCCTAGGGTCGTCACATAGGAAGGTGCCCCCAGGTCACCAACCGCAATGCTATGACCCTGGGACACAACACACAATAGTGAAAATAGAGGGCAAGTAATACAGAAGAATGATAATACAAATAGAAGAAGGGTCACAACAGAGGTAGTCTCCCATTATCCCTGACCTTACAAGAGAATCAAGGGTCATCCTAGGAGGCCTAAACAACATATAACACATCATGAGGGAAACACAACACGGAGGTAAAGGGTTAGAAATACTTACCTGCAATGACAACCAAACTAAAATTTGGAACTTGCGAGCATCTTGGAGAGATGCTCTTTAAGTTTTGTGTGAAGCTTGAGTGGTTCTTATTAGCATGTTGTTTTTTGTCAGGAAGTCCATGCGGTACTTGTTCATCATCTCTTTGTTTATGTGAAATCTTTTGTTGCTTATGAGGAGGAGAACCACTATGATTTCCAACTAATGATAACTGTCTTGCTCTTTTCCAAGTTTTAGTTCTCTTATTTTGTTGATTATGTCTATAGTAGTGAGAAGGAATATCTTGTATTATTTCAATCTTTTCTTTTGTCGTGATCTCTTGCTTTGGTTGTTCTAGCTATTTTTCTGATGCATTTTGATTATCTCCCGATCCTTGAAGGGATAACAGAGGAGGAACCTCAACATAAATACCACTCCTTCATGAGTGAGGTAATACTTCAATATTTTCCTTGTCCACCTCTATTGTAGTAATTATCTCATTGTAGTTCAGATAGTCATATTCTACTTTGAGTGTATTTTGTTCCATCATGTTATTATTGGTATGCTTAGGAAAGGGATTAGTAAAGATCTATAAATTTTGATTCAGTGGAGCAACCGATTTATTTCTATTATCATTCACACATGATACTTGTATAACATTCAAGTCGATGAGGTCTTGTATTTCATTTTAAGATGCATACATCATTCAGTATCATGTCCTTATTGCCGATGATAATGACAAAAATTATTAGCATCAAAATAAGGTCCTTGCATTCTACTAGGATCTAATGGTTTAATCAGAGGAAGCTTCATGAGGTTATTACTCACAGTTTGATTCATGATAGAATGATAGGATTCATATATTGGAGTTAACTTTCTTTGTTGAAACGATGTCTTCTTCAAATTAGTGATAGCAGACACTTGTGAGAAATTTTTGAATTTTGTCCATTAACCTTAATGAAAATCTTATTATTCCTCTTAAAGTTGTTTTGTGAAGGCCCACCCGTGGATTGACCAACTTGAACTGATGAGATTTGGTTTTCATACTGACTAGATGAAAGTTGATAATCACGAAGGGCAGTACATAAATGTTGAAAGGAGATATATTTCATCAAGAGAATTTTATCACAAATGTTAGGTTGTAGATTTGTAATAAACACCTTCTAAACATCCTCATCTTTCATCTAATATTGAATTTGTGCATAGAGAGATTGATACTGACTAATAAACTCAGTTAACTTCTCTTTTGGACCTTGTTTGCAATGAACTAGATCAATCAAAGAGACTTGAGGTCCAATGTTTGCTTGAAAATATTGTAAAAATTGGTCAACTAACTGCGAAAAAGAGTGTATTGAAATCAGAGGTAGGGAGCAAAACCATTCTAAAGCAATATCTTTGAGAGATCGCGGGAAAATTTTTGCTAACAAGTCCTCTTCAAAGTAAAAATCACTACACATAGCCATGAATGCTGCCATATAAGTAGTAGGATCATCTTTTCCACAATATTTTTCAAAGCGAGGAGTTTCAAACCTCTCAGGCATAGGAGTTCTCAAGATTGCATAAGATAGGGGATTACGAGCATGATAGTTTGGTATATTAGGTTGTGAAGAATTTGTCAAGCTTGTCACCTTTTGTTGTAAAGAAGTCATGCCTTGCAATAGTTGGTTTAAGAGGGCATCATTAGGAGATGTGGTTTGTTGTGAGGAATTGGAACTGAGGTGTGGAGGTGATTAAGGATGAGTAGTGACAAGTGGAGGCTATGAATAGGTGAGTGGTGGTTGAACATAATGATAAGTGGAAGGTGGTTGAGAATAGTTGTATGTAAGCGGTGGTTGAGAATAAGTGGGATGGAGAGGTGGTTGAGATGAAGTATTCATAAAAGAAGTCATCTTAGGTGCTAAGTTTTGATAATTAAATCCCACAGCTTTGTAATTTTGTGAATTAGTGACATTAGATACTCCAATACTAGTGGTAGCATTACTACAAGCATTTGCAGTAGTAGTTAAAATCGTTGATGTAAATGTAGATATTTTTGTAGTGGGTGTAGGTGTCGATACATGCGTATGAGTCGGTGATGACATGTTGTTAATAACTTTTGCACATTTAGTCATCAGCATAACATTAGTTTGTACAATATGCACTAAGCCTCAAAGTTCATTAACACCATCTTGTCCTTCTTTTATCAATTCCCTTATGTTATGAATCGTAGGTATAGCTTCTTCCGTTGTCCTTTCATTTTCCACAAATGCTTGAAAATCGGCTAGCTTTGTATCAAGTTTGTTTATTTGCTCAATAGGTACATGTGTTACCACCTCAATAGTGTCCTCAACATCATGAAATATTTGATCTTCCATTGTATTTGTATGAGGTATAGTGTCTTGGAAAATTTGTGTCTCTCCTTTTATAAAGGTGTTCAATGGATTTTTAGAGGTAGGAATATCATATTCTTTAGGAGCACTAGATCCCATGAGTTTTCTACTTCTTCTTAAAGGGATATTTCTATTAGGGCAGCAGGTTATAATACTCATACAACAACATGCAACACTCAATACACAAACTAATAGAACAAACCCAAGGAGCAAGATATGTTGAGGATCCAAAATGCTTGATTTTTCACTATTTTCAATGCAAATGAGTGAAATAAGAGGTGTTGTAAAGAACTTCAAGAGGGCTAGAAAATAATATGCCTAATAAAAGTCCAATGATGTAGCAATATCCTTCACAACATGCCTTTGATAACTCTAGGGTGATGACAAGTCAAAACCTAATGAAAATACACCTAAAATATGCATATTTTCACCAATTTTCAATCTAAATGCCTAATAGAAAGGGCGTTGTAAGGAATTTGAGGAGGGTCAGAAGATTATAACCCTGATATCAGTCAAATAATGCAGAAAAATCCCTCACAACACGCTTGTAATGCAATTCTAAAGAGACGATAAGGCCAAATCTAGTGAAAATGCAAGGTTTTCAAACCCTACAAATGAACTTTTGCAAGAATGACACTATGATGCAACACTAAAATTAGAAATAAGTCCTAAATGAGTGTTTTAAAAGGGTAGTAAAATCTGAAAAAAGATTTTAACTACGAACCCGAGCTAATGCAAAATTAGGTTTTTATGAAAAATGCACAATTTTAAGCAATTTTTTGACAAATTAAGCATGAAAAAGCAATGTAAATGACTAATAAATGATGAATTTCTGTAATTTAAATTAGATCTGATGAAAATAACATAAATTTCATGAAATTAAATGCCAATTAATTCAAATTATGCCAAAATGCAACCTAAGATGCCAATTTTTTAAAAAAATTCAAAATTTTCAATTTTTTTGTAATTTTTTTAATGTAATAAAATGGATGAATGAAAATCTATCACACAACACTCAGAAAGGTGAAAAAATTCAAAAATGTGGGTTCACAAAAATGTTTTGTATGAAAAAGGGGGGGTTGTTGTAAATGGGGTTGATTTGGTTTAGATCCTCCCTTATCATCAAACATTCAAGGGTATATCAACCGAGTTGAATATCTACTAAGCGAGAGCATTCACCTAACAAGTTGGGCTACCACTTGGAATGATGTGGAAGCTTAGATGTTATCAATCAATATCTCGATTTAATGCTCAAATACTCTTAAAACCCTAAATATGCAAAATATTAAGCAAGTTGATGAATTATGACAAATCCTTTTAGATTAAGATAGTAGGTAGAGGCTTATAACTAATCATTTTTTTAAGTTTGGAATGCAGAATAGTCAAGGACACCTCCACTAGCACCCCTGTCTAAGAAACTATTTTCTACATGGAATCTGGATCTCCTCTTGACACTGATATCCATTGTATCTTCTATTTATGCCCCGAAAAAGGTGGACACTACCACTAGTGCCCTAGTCCAAGCCCTGGTGTTTATCGGGGTGTCGGAAGCTCTTCAGATACTAATTACCACTATCCAATTTTTTCTGCATCTGCAATTCTGGAGGACATAGCCACTAGTGCCCGTGTCCTGAAATGTTGAACTCTGTCTTCTTTCTTTCAGATCATGAATCCTTATTGTCTACAACCTCCTTTTGTAACTCCACTCCATGAAACTCAGTACCTGTAACCTGCAATCACAAAGGAGTGTGGGAGGGGGTTGTGGTGTTTAGAGGCTTGCCTCAGTCAAGCCCCATAGAGACATTCAAGTCTTCCAAACACTGTTGTTAGATGAGAGTGCATATCCCTACGGGATAGAGGCAAAATCCACATGATAAATGATCAAAAACATAATAGATGTCACCTTGATGATATAGATCTCATGGAAGGAAAAAGCTATTTCATGCCATGAGCAGATGGAGTCAAATCTGCAATCACAAACATAATAATAACAAAATACTTCTCTGCAACACAATGAAAGGCTTGAATCACTTTTGCATAAAGTCACAAGTTTATAATGTCCATCTCTAGTTTACAAATGAAAACCTAAACATGCTTATATATGCAACTACAAAGATTCCCACTAAGAATTTCATAATTCAAACTTGAGATGTCGGCATAGGACCTAAATAATAGTCATAAAACTGACATTTAAATTTAGGGTTGACCAAAATAGGGCAGGACTAGGGTGCTAACACCCAAGTCCACCCTCCCATTTTTTCTCAAGGCTCATCAAAATAGCACCCCCTAGGTCCTATTTGCCATAAGACTTTAGGGTTTTATCATCAGAATTCAAAATTATCATGCAAGATGCCCTAATTGCATTCTAAGGACGTGGGAGCTAAACCTTAAGAGGGAAAGCCCCCAAGGGGACATTTTTTAACATAACACAAAGAAAAACACATATTCTCATGTCTCAATCCATCCAAAAATTTCCTTCCATCAACCAAACAAATTCTAGCATTCCCACATACTTCACTCTTAGGTTCCCCTTCCAAAGGAATCAGGATATGTTTCTTCCCATTTGATGTTATAGTATAAGTATTCTTTCTCCCATCATGTATAGCCTTTCTATCATAGTGCCATGGTCTACCCAACAATATATGACATACATCCATCAACTTAATATCAAACAATACTTCATCATTATAATATCCTATATGAAATTTCACCAAACATTGTTCACTCACCAGTACCTTGTGTTCATCCTAAATCTATGCTATCTTGTAGGGCTTAGGGTGTTTCAATCTCTCCAGGTTCAGCTTAGTCACCATCTCCTCTAAAACCAAATTATAGGTACTACCTCTATCAATGATCACTTTGCAACATTTACCTCTTGATTTGCTTCTGGTCTGGAACAAACTTTTCTTTTACAGTGGTTCCTCAATTGTCTCTTCTTGAAATAATGCTCTCCTCATGACTAATGACTCTCCTTTCTCTAATTTGCCAACTGAACTAGGTGATCCAATAGGTTCTTCCTCCGCATAAGCTACTCTTGCACCATTCTCTGTCCTCTTGCTTGTACTTCCCTGATGACATTCAAATGCTCTATGTCCTTCACCTCCAGACTTAAAACAAGTTCCTTTGAATGATTTCTTATCAAAACCTCTTACATCTCTCCTATGTCCTTCATTACGGTAAGAATTATGATTGCCTCTATTGTAGAAAATTTTGTCATCTCTCTAGTATGAATTATTATCTCTGTCTTCCTTCTTGTATGGACTACTTTGTTTTTCTCTGCATATGATCTTTCTCCTCTGAAATATGTTATACCAATTTGAAATTTACCTCCTCTACCTCTATGTCTTTGCTCATACTTTTTTATTCAACTTGTCTTTAACTTTCAATGCAAACTGATATGCTTCCTCTATTGTTGTCATCCTTACCAGACTCAGTTCTTCTTGAATGTTCAACATCAATCCATTTATGTATCTTTTCACTTTCTCCTTGCTTGCTTCACTATGTCCAATCCTTATGATCATCTTATGAAATTATTCAGTATCCTCCTTCACAGTTTTCTCCTTCTAACTCAAGTTCTGCAATCTCTTCAACAATTCCAACTCATAATCAGCAGGTATGAACTGATTTTTCAATTTGTCACCATCCTATCCCATTTTATGATCTTCTCCTTTCTTCTCCTATTCCTATCCAATTAAACTTCTTTCCACCAAATAGCAACATGTCCTTTCAACTTAGTCTTTGCAAATCTTACTTTCTCTGAGTCTTCAATCTCTTCATATTCAAAGTATTCCTCCAAGTCATTTATCTGGTCAATCAATTCCTCTGAATTCAAATTTCTGGTATAATTTGGTACTTCTACTCTAGGTAACTTTCCAATCTTAGAAATAAATTTCAACATCTTCACTTGGTTTGATTCTTCTTCTTCTAGGGCTTCTTCATTTTGTTCTGCTAACTAAAATTCTTTCACTTTCAGCATCATGTCTAGGATTTAGTCCTCTTCTTCTATCTTCTTCTACACCATCCAATCTAACTTTCATTGTTCTCATCATCCCAATCATTTATTCCATTCTTCCAGCAACATTGGGCATAGTAGGCATCCTCCTTGGCAGCATCTCTTCCTAGGATTCAGTACAACTGCTTCAATTCGGTAATCTAACTACAAGGTAGCAACTGCCTCACAATCGACACTCTGTTGAAAAACACAAGTAGACAGCCTCAGGTCAGCGATCTTTTCACCACAAGATCTTTTAGAATGCCTTCACTTCCCAAAGAATTCAAAACTTCTCTCTGATACCACTTGGTGCAGTCATGGTCGGAGGGTTCACAGAATGAACTGTCTAAACCATACAGCTAGAGTAAACACAACAGAAACAACACAATTATAGAATGCAATGGAATATTCATATACTCAGGATATCAAAGAATTACAATTCTCATATGCCAGCAACATGCTGGCTACAATCAAAGGGCTCACAGGCCTGCTTTCTGGGTTACAATAGATATGCAAGATATGGGATTAAAGTGCCTTCCAGAAAGAAAATCTATATCTAAACTATCAAAATTGCTAACTAACTTCCTAATACCTCTAACAGATGTATATATATCATCTTCAAGCTCCTGAAATCCTCTACATCGGCCACAAGAGATTATAAACTCCAATAAAGGATGTAACGTCTAGAAACAAGTAGGTCAGCCTTCAACATATGGTAATGCTCTACAATTGCATGAAACTTGATGCGGTTCTCCATGAAGGTCAGATGGGTCCCAAATTACCTTGAATGATGTTCCATTAGGCTCTACAAGTCACAAGACTACTCCGCAACCTTCTCCTTCTAATTGGCTACCCGAATGCTCTGTTC
The DNA here is from genome assembly GCA_027924645.1 of Cunninghamia lanceolata. NCBI lineage: Eukaryota > Viridiplantae > Streptophyta > Pinopsida > Cupressales > Cupressaceae > Cunninghamia > Cunninghamia lanceolata. The sequence goes on along the minus strand of BSBN01001583.1, from coordinate 38,073,095 downwards.
TGTGAAAACTAGCGATCTTCTGATAGCAATAACTTTCAGGAAACAAATACAAATTACCTCAAATCTAAATATGATGTAGATGACATAATGAAGATGCTAAGTCCTACTTTGCATGCTCTGATATGAAAATGCAGTGAAATGTGGTACAAAATGCTAAAACTGCAAATAACTGAACTGAACTAAAAATGAAAGAAAAGAAAGAATACAAATATTTTTGGTTGATGCAAGATTCCTCTGCAACCTGGGATGCTCCTGCATCACATATCCTCCACATTCAATTTGATCTACTATTTATACATGATATTACATTGATTACATATCCTGTCGGCTAGATAAAACATGAAAATACATTTACAGGTTGGCCATACAATACACAATATGAAACGTGTAGAAGATAGGTCTAATTAGGACAATAGGTTACACCACCAGAAGATTCAAGCCTTGCAGACCCCAACACTTTCTTAACCAGGTCCAAAACATCCGTCATAGCTTCAAACATTAAGGAATTACCTCCGCACATTCCACTCATTTGCAAATAGGACAGCTTTAAGGAAAGCTCATGAAAACTTGAAGAGTAATAGCCATATCAACTAGAAAACCTTGTGCAGTACTGGAAACAAGAAAGATCTTCATGAAACTCTTCTAGGTGAGTCCACATGACTCATACAACATCCCCAAACAATTCTTTGCCACTGTATATCAAAGAATTGTGTCGCACACCTTCAATCATTAACTTTGAGAGCACACTATTATCTAGAACACACTACAATATGTTGTCAATTGAAAAACTGAGTTGTAGACCACCAAGAAGATTGAAATAGGAAAGAAACATGAAATGCACATTCTAGAACATGTTCACAAAACTGCAAGATCAATCATTTTCTTCTAGAGGAATGCGGAGCATTTTAGTAGGTCTTCAACACTGCTCCATTCTATTAGAGCACATACCGATACTTTATCAATCATAACTTTTACTGCAGAGCGAATGATGGTCTAGAAATTTGGAAATGACACATTTACCATTCTCTAAACACAAATCTAGAACCACATAGTTATATCTACAAACATGGAGGAAAGTCACGGAGCATTCCATTCACCTTTCATCATCACATTACACTGTCAGAGCCTGAATTGGAACACAGTCACTTATATCTTTCTCTGCAGAAGAGAAAATACTCTAAAACTTAGGATTCACCATATTTACATCATACTCAACTTAACTCTTGAGCTGCACAACCATGGTTTCAAAATTAGAGGAGTGTAGAGCATTCCATTGCCATGCTAGAACCATCTTCACAAAACCTGCACTGTCTTCAACCTACTTCTAGAGGCCAAGTCTTCTTTGCATCACCATATACAACTAAGGATTAGTGAGAATGATAATGCAACATGCTTCAAAATAGGAACACGTCCTCAGCATCAACAACATAGCTTGATTCTTCTAATTCATATTCATCAAGCTTCAAACACAACTCTACTTTGATTAGGAATGTAACTTTTAGGATCTCCAAAGATGAGCTTTCTCTTTCTTAGGAGCATGGCATCCAACCATGACCTATCTCTTACTCTTATGATAGTGTTGACATCAGTGTATGCTACTATGTTGACATCAATGTATGATGCTATGTTGATATTAGTGACAACACATATGGCCAACACTACCACCACATATCAACTCAGCCTACTAATGACCTTTCCTAGCAGTTTACCCACATTGGATTATGTCATCGTAGGGATGTAACCTCGTGTGTCTCTTTCAAAATTTAAATCTATCACCTTAAAGTTGACATTCCTAAAATATGATTGTTATTTGGTTAGTCCACCCACCAAAGTGTCAAGTTGGACATCTAAGAACATATATTTAAAACTTCTCCTAAGGGTGAATGCAAAGAGATGGGGGACGAAAAAGTTGCCACCATGGGACTTTTTCGTCCAAAAGTTAAAAAAATGTGAGCGCATTATAACGTGCTTGATTTTGGTTTGCTTAAAAGCAAAAAATCCATTTCTCCTCATACAGTCGTGACCATTGAGAGAAATAGTAGAAAAAAATCAATTCAAAGTGCGATCACATTGAAGGGAAGCCTCTCCAAGTGAGTGTAAGAGAGAATAACAAATTCACAATGCCACCTTGCCGCCAAGGACATGGTTGAGCAAATTTGGAGGGTCTAGCACAGGAAGAAGGTAGGGTTTGACTGATTTTTGTTAGTTTGAGAAGAATTTTTGAGTTTTACAATGTTTGATTTGTTTTTATATTGCATTTACATTTATTGGGGCAAGAGAAAACCCAAATCCAACTAAGGAGGGTGAAAACAACCCTCCAAACCCTCAAAACCCACCTTCACGTCCTCACAATGTAAGGGATAGTCAAGAAAACTACCTACGAATAATAGAAGAAAACAAGAAACATCTTCAAAATGTTATTCAAACACTAAACAATCCAAGTGGAACCACCGATCGTAGGAGGGTGCTTGTAAAGTCACTAGAGGAGATTGTTTCCCACACCAATTCAGTGACAAAACAAATCACCAAATTCCAAGACTATAGGGAGAGGTGTCGGCAATATTATGCCAACAAGTTGTCATATGAACAAGTCAAGAATGGAAAAATTACAAAATCTCAATTATGTGCACACTTTATTAATCCCAAAACCGGCCAAAGATTAGAAGAAATTTGCAAATGGTTTCCTATTCATTGGTGTAGGAATGAAGAAATATCCCAAAACTTTTGGGATAGATGGTACATGGTCTTTGATGAGCACCCATGCAACAATGATGAGGTACCACAATATTTCTTGAGGAAACTCCATTGCGAGTTGGTCCTCAAGAAGATTCCCAATTATTTTGACATTTGTGAGTTCCAAGGTAGAGGTGGTGGCTCTACCCAAGATAGACCTGGGGCTCAGTGAAATGAAAATTGTGTGCCTGTACCCCTATTGAGGCCAGAATGTAGGTCACTCCCTTCAACTTTGAAGGAGAGTGTTGAGGTGGAGACATTACGTTCATTGACTAATCTCACCCAAACTCTATCACAGCATGATGATGATCTTGCCTAGGCTGATGAGGGTGAAAGTAGTAGGCGTCATGTGTCCCCACATTTGTGCAGTTCATGTGGGAACCTGTGTGATTATGGGACGTAGGATGCACGGCAGGACTCTCAACAGGATTTTGTGACGCAGGACGCACGACAGGATGCTACGATGTAGGAGTAGCATCTAATGATGGAGACATCCATATTGGATGGGATTGTTCTCACCGGTGATCTCTTACAGACTACATTTGGTATTGACTCTCAAGTAATTTTTTACAAGTTTCATCTTGATTTAATATATTGTTATTTGAAATTTGTAATTAATTTTATATGATTATCTATATTATAAGTCAAAAATAACATGTATGTAATTGTCTGTGCAATGAAATTCTAGGTTCAGAGTCTTCTTCCTACCTCCATTAGCCGTCCATTGGTGGGTTATGAGAGGAGGTCAAGTCACAAGGTATGTAATTTATCACATGATCATAATTATTGTAGATATATCAATGGTAATATTATTTTATGACAATTTGATGATTTCAACAGTCACTGACACCTCCATGGTTTCCTTGGTCCCCTGGATACAAATCCACCACTTTTATGGAGATAAATTTAACCATTGCTAATCATTATGCATTTTTAAAATAATTTTATGTATTTATTTTGGCCGAATAATCTTGAACTTGATTTTCAGATGTTGAATGTGGAGACTCCTCCTCATCTTCGTAAGTCAGCGCCATTGCTACAGCCATGATGTCTTCAAATCCTTTGACCGAGGTATGAGCCAATAACATGAAAATGTCATAATTCTATATTTCTCATTTTATCTCATGTCATTTGATGTACATAAATGATATTTATGTTTAGTCAATTTTGCTTCTTGATGCTTCTCATAGGAGGTCACAACTCCAGCCCGTCCAACTATGGACAAAGAAGCTAGAGATAAGATGATGGAGAGTGATCATCAGATGGCGGTAAGTGATCGATTACATATGTGATGTTATATATTTCATGTACATTTTCTATAGTAATGTGCATATTATTTGATTGTATTAATAGGTGGGGCTACATGAACTTGAACTATTGAAGAGGTCTACTCAATGACAGAGAGAGGATGAGTCACGGATTGGCTCTCCATCTTCACAGTCAAGAAAGGGCCGCCGATTATTTCATAAAATTCCATAGGAAACTAGTTTTTGGGTAATTTTTTGTATGCCTAGATGTCTTTGTATGTACATACTTTTGTATGTTACTGATGTATATTTTTTGTATCTATGCATGTATGGCTTTGTTTTGGACATTCCTATATGCTTTGTATGTAAACTAGATGTTATGCTGATGACATTATGTATATGACATTTTATATTAAATATTTAATATGATGATCAATTATCATTATAGGAATTTGGTTTTACACGTGCCAATTACATTTGCTTGAACATAACTTATAAATCATTTTCAAATAATCCATTTTGTGCATATCTTGCAATCATTGCATTCTGTGGGACTGTGCATTTTTTTGAGACATCATTTCAAATAGTTCACGTGCCTTGTCTATGCTTCCACACTTTCTATACATGTCTACAATGGCGGTTGCAAATACAATACATGTGATAAAATTCCTATATCATTTATGCTTTGATGGTTGTCCCACACCATGTTCCCCAAATCCCATTCTGGCATAGGCAAGGAGGAAGTTGGATAAGGTTGTAGAATTTAGTTTTAGACATGCCAAAATTTGTGTTTTGGTTGAAATTTACTTTTGTGCATTTGCTTGAGAGTTTTTAAAGCCTTATGAAAAATCCATTTCGTGCATATCTTGCAATCATTGCATTCCATGAGACAACATTTCTTTGAGGCATCATGTCAAACAGTTCACGTTCATTGTATATGCTTCCACACTTTGCATACATGTCTTGCAGGGTACTTACAACTACAACTTTTGACAAAATTCCTATATCCTTTATGCTTTGATGGATGTCTATATTGTGTTCCAAAGATACCACTTATAAGGTTTTTGGAATTTGGCTTTATGTGCTCTCCAATTGCATTTTCTTGAAACTTTCTAAAGGCTTATCAAAAAAATCCATTAAATGTTCATATCTTGCAATCATTGCATTCCATGAGGTGACATTTCTTTGAGGTAGATCATGCCAAACAATTCACGTGCCTTGTCTCTGCTTCCACACTTTGCATAATGTCTCTGAGGGCATTTGCAACTACAACATCTAACAAAATTCCCATATGTTTTATCCTTTGATGGATGTCCATTTTTGGCATAGGCAAGGAGGATACTGGCTAAGGTTGTGGAATTTTTCTTTACACCCACCAATTGCATTTGCTTGAAAGTTTTCTAAAGCCTTATCAAAAAATCCATTTTGTTTCATATCTTGCAATCATTGCATTCAATGAGGTGACATTTCTTTGGGGCATCATGCCAAACAGTTCATGTGCCTTGTCTATGTTTCCACACTTTACATACATGTCTACAGCTACAAAATTACAGCATGTGACAAATTTCTTATATCCTTTATGCTTTGATGGTTGTCCATACGCTGTTCCAAACAATCTATTTTGGTGGATGTCCACACCCTATTCTAAAGATCCCATTTTGGCATTTACACCTATTAATTGCTTTTTCATGTATGTTTCTAAAGCCTTATCAAAAAATCCATTTTATGCATATCCTACAATCATGGCATTCCATGAGACCACATTTATTTGAGGCATCATGTCAAACAATTCACTTGTCTTATCTATGCTTCAACATTTTACATATATGTCTTCTAGGGTAGTTGCAACTACAACATCTATCAAAATTCCCATATCATTTATGCTTTGATGGATGTCCATGTACCATGTTCCAAAGATCTTAGTTTGGCATAGGCAAAGAGGATGCAGTCAAAGGTTGTGGAATTTGGATTTACACCCGCCTATTGCTTTTGCTTGAAAGTTTCTAAAGCCATAATAACAAATCTATTTTGTGCATATCCTACAATAATGGCATGTTCCATGAGACCGCATTTCTTTGAATCATCATTCCATGCAAGTACAATATTTGATAAAATTTTCATGTGCTTCCACATTTTGCATACATGTCTTCTAGGGAAATTGTAACTACAAAAACTATCAAAATTCCCATATCCTTTATGCTTTGATGGATGTACATGTACCATGTTCCAAAGATCCCACTTTGGTACAGGTAGAGAGGATGCAGTGTGGAATTTGACTTTCCACCCACTGATTTCTTTTTATTGAAAGTTTCTAAAGCCTTACCAACAAAACCATTTTGTACATATCCTACAATCATTGTATTCCATGAGATTCCATTTCTTTAAGGCATCATGTCAAACAATCCACTTGCCTTTTTCTATGCTTCCATATTTTGCATACATGTCTCCTACGATAGTTGCAACTACAACATCTTACAAAATTCCCATATCCTTTACGATTTGATGGATGTCCATGTACTGTGTTCCAAAGATCTTAGTCTGGCACTAGCGGAGAGGATGTAGTCAAAGGTTGTGGATTTTATCTTTACACCCACCAATTGGTTTTGCTTGAAAGTTTCTAAAGCCTTATCGACAAATCCATCATTTGCATATCCTGCAACCATACCATTCCATGAGACCACATTTCTTTGAGGCATCATCTCAAACAGTTCACTCACCTTCTCTATGTTTTCACATTTTATATACATGTCTTCTAGGGCAGTTGCAACTACAACATTTTTCAAAATTCCAATAGACCGCATTTTTTTTAGGCATCATTCAATGCAACTACAACATTTGATAAAATTCCCATATGCATTTTGTAAGAATACATGAGATACTATATATTTCTATATGATTATCCTAATTAGTAAGAATTAATAAGAAAGAAGCATAATGGCAATAATTAGCATTCAAGGATTTCTAATGAAGACCTAGGGTTTGGGTGCCAATGGCAACTCACCAAACCCTCAAATCAATCTTTATAAATGAAGAGATTTTATGATTTAGACTAATACAGATGCTTGGGTATCTCATGATCATATTGAGATCTAATCATTGCTTTGTTTCTTGTAGGGTTTGTTTCCATGCTTCTAATCATAATAATCAAGGTTATGAGACAGCAAGGTTATGGAATAGCTCTTCTCATGTCATATGAGGAAATCATGGTCACAATACCATCAAAATGTTGTGAATTTCAACAACAAATTTCCATCTTTCCAAACCCTACCATCATACACTGTCAAGCAGGCACAAAACAATCAAAAGCATGGACGGTCAAGGGATTATCATGAAATCATAAGGTTGTTATCCATAGGGGGATTGCCTTGAAAGATGTATGACCATTCTAAATTGCTCCTTATTAAGATCATGATGTGTCAAAAAGGTGAAGTTACTGGGTGAATGTGAGAAGTCAATTTCAAAGAAGGTTTCAAAAGAGTATTTGTTGTTGTCATAGTCATGAAAGACTATCATTATGCCATCTTAGAGACCCTATGACTCAAGAAATCTCCATGAAAATGAGGTTAAGGATGCTTGGAACACGAAATGAGACCCTCCCTAACATTTACCCACCTACCCCGATGCATTGGCGCAATCTATTCAGCCTCACAACAAGCATATCAAAAAATAAGACACCTGGCAAGGTTGTGCTGCATGAAACTAAAGCATTTTGCAAGAATGCATTTGATTTTGGCACGGTCAAATGGATTAGATTTGACCAAAACCAAGAGAGGTTATTCTGGAAGAACCCCACATGCACTTGTAGGGCCAAATAAAACATTCCCAGCTACCATGAATTCTGAGAACTGCTTCATCAAAGTTTTGCAGTTTTTTGTCTTAGGGATCTTAAGTGACTTTGCCGGTAGCCTGCTGCCCCTAACGACTGGGGTACTTGGCACATGAAATGAGACCTCCCCTAGCATTTACTCACCCACACCAATGCGTTGGCAAAGTCTATTCAGCCCCATGAGCTATGGAATGCAAAATGTCACTCCTAGCACCTTTCCACTGCATGAAACTAAAGCATTTTGCAAGAATGCATTTGATTTCGGCACGGTCAAACAGATTGGAGTTAACCAAAACCGAGAGAGGTTATTGTGGATGGACTCCACATGCACCTATAGGTCCAAATGAAATGTTCCCAGCTACCATGAATTCTAAGAACTACTTCGTCAAAGTTTGGTAATTTTTCATCTTAGGGATCTTAAGGGACTTTGCTGGTAGCCTGCTGCCCCAAACGACTAGGGCGCTTGGCACACAAAACGAGACATCCCCTGGCATTTACCCACCCACCCCGATGCGTTGGCATAGTCTGTTTATCTCCATGAGCTATGGAATGCAAAATGTCACTCCTAGCACCTTTCCACTGCATGAAACTAAAGGATTTTGGAAGAATGCATTTGATTTCGGCACGGTCAAACGGATTGGAGTTGACCCAAACTGAGAGAGGTTATTGCGAATGGACCCCACATACACCTGTAGGTCCAAATGAAACATTCCCAGCTGCTACAAATTCTAAGAACTACTCCGTCAAAGTTTGGTAGTTTTTTCGTCTTTGGGATCTTAAGGGACTTTGCCGGTAGCTTGCTGCCCTGAACGACTGGGGTGCTTGCCACATGAAATGAGACCTCCCCTGTCATTTACGCACCCACCCTGACATGTGGGCGAAGCCTGTTCGGTCCCACGAGCTATGGAATGCAAAAAGGAAGACAGTCTCATGAAAGATGTTGTGAATAGTAGTGACAAAATTATGCTTTCGATTAGTATAGAGGGTGAAGAAGGGATATTGAGACAATTATTGAAGTCAAGGCTCATTAATATGGAAATTCCAAACTCAAGTAGATAATCATGTGCATAAGCTAAATTGCCATAAAGGCCACAATGAAGGAGACAATCTATTGTCATAACCAACACTTAGGATAATCATGCATAGGTACAAATGCCTTGCTCAGGAGTGTTGTTTCTCTTTGTAATGAGAATGAAGGTGAGGATGGTTGTTGTAGAAATATATCCTAGACAACTTCATCACATGGAGACATGACTGTCATATTCAAATGCAAATAAGACTGTCACAGCTATGAGGACAGTCATAACAGTCGTAACTATCTAAGACTATCACACCTAGTTCTAGAAACAACCATTACTATTGATCACTTCATGCACATGATAATAACTTTATTTTTAAGGTTCTAAGAGGATTATTTTAGAGATTTTTCAATATAGACAAAAGGTGAAAGTTTGAAGAAGATTGACCAAGTGCTCATAAAGGATTGTCATGCCATAATTGATTTATTCAAAAGGATAGTCATATTCATGAAATTTGGATTGAGTTTGATTTAATTTGAGGTGGTGTGATGGAGTTTAATTATGTTCAATAAGTTTCACATACGATTTTTCTAACACTACAAACCATTGAAACACACATGAAGGAAATCTAAATTGCTGAAATACATAGTGTGCAATTCACAAAGTAGTCATAGGGATAGCCATCTAGTGTTATTGCATGATTAGATAATTATCGAATGATGAAGCCACTATGACATGATGGATTATATGAATCATGAAGACAATAATGGAGATCCATGGAGAAAACCAAGGAGGACAAGATAAGACACCAAATTTGTGAAGTTACCAATGGCAACAAATTTACCACCTAGCTATCCTTAACTAATCCATGATTGCAAATGGATGTATTTTGACTTCCATTGACTAAAAGTGACTTATTTATGATGAATATAATTCTCAGAATTATTTCTTGCAGGTCTAAGAAGTTGGAAACAAGTGGACATTAGTTAGAGCTATCTTGGAAACATGAATATTTGGAGACACCCTGATGTCAAAACCATGGAGAAACTTCATTTTCAAAGAGTACGGTCCTTGACTTCTATAGGGTAGCCATACCTAGGACTGTCATAAGAGTATAGTCCTTGACTTCTTTAGGGTAGCCATACCTAGGACTGTCATAAAAATAATTAAACTAATCTCTGTAATTTAGGGTATTGAAAGGTATATAGTCAATCAAGGTAACCACCATCATGTGCTAACAAAGGACAATTAGGAAATTTTGAAATATTATCATGTCATGTGCATACAAATCATCATGAATAGGTACATAAGGAATGTCCTAGACCAAGACACTAAAGAGGTCTCCACATCCTCCAACCTTCTCCAAGAGAATTCATACTATGAAACATGCATGGAGAGGTTATCAAAAGGACACCTAACAATTATGTCTAAATGATCAATAGAGACAAGTAGGATCGTCATAATATGGGGCATATGATAGTCTAACATTCAAGCCATTGCATAGTTCTATTGAATGAATCATTATGCATATTAAGGAATAAATCCTTCTATATCATCCTAGGGCAAAAATTAAGAGTCTTCCAGAATCAATTTTGGCTCTATTGATCATGAATATGAGTATGACAAACAATTGTTCACTAAATTTATTTTATGAAGTATTTTTTATTGTTTTTCTCGTTTATAGCTGAAAATAGGTGAAATGAAGGCATGAAGGGCCGAAACAAGGTGGAAACATGAGGAATTTGGAGTCTCTTTGACTGAACTAACTGATATAGCTAGACACATTTATATCTTAGAACATAAAGACATAAAGAACATAAGAACATATATATGTGAATTAAAATGGACATAAGTTGAACATACCTTAGAATTTGATATTGCAGTTGACCAATTCTCCAAAATATGGATTCAAAATCCTCAAATTCTTCTTTTTTGCAAGTTTTGATTATGAATTCTATATAACTCTAGAATAGGATTAGTGAAATTTATGGAAAAAACAAACATATATCATCAAATTTAATCTATATATCAATGGTAATTAGCTTTGAAACAATATCACACATGAAACATGAAACTTTCAGTTTAAATAATCAAATTTTCTCCAAAAACATGCAAAATCAGTTCTTCTACGTTGAGAAAAAACAAAAAAGGTGGTGGATTGATATAAAAATGATTCTCAATAAGTCAAACAACATGAAAAGTGTTTTCTTGTCCAATATACTGCATGAAAAGTAGGAATAATAGTCATGTGGGGTCTAAAACATGGATCCCACATGTTTTTTTTCCTATTTTTCATGCTTCCCAAAATGCGCTCGTGTTATAACCCGAACACGTTTTGGTGGAAGCATGAAAACATAAAGCTTCATGCATGCAAAAATCATAACCTTCTCAATGTTGGTGCCAAAATCATGGTCTAGGGTGTCATGCTCTCACATAAAATATATTGTAACTATGCATGTAGTGCATCAAATAGGTAATCAAGTGATGGTCCAAGAGTATCCTTAGACTCAAATATCCATGTGGTTCATGAAATAGAACTTGTCTATACTAGAGGAGGGACAAATGTAACCTTGTATCTACATGGGAGAGACTCTCTCTCTCTCTCTCTCTCTCTCTCTCTCTCTCTCTCTCTCTCTCTTCTCTCTCTCTCTCTCTCTCTCTCTCTCTCTCTCTCTCTCTCTCTCTCTCTCTCTCTCTCTCTCTCTCTCTCTCTCTCCTCTCTCTCTCTCTCTCTCTCTCTCTCTCTCTCTTCTCTCTCTCTCTCTCTCTCTCTCTCTCTCTCTCTCTCTCTCTCTCTCTCTCTCTCTCTCTCTCTCTCTTCTCTCTCTCTCTCTCTCTCTCTCTCTCTCTCTCTCTCTCTCTCTCTCTCTCTCTCTCTCTCTCTCTCTCTCTCTCTCTCTCTCTCTCTCTCTCGGTAGTTAGTTTTTTACTAAGGTAAAACAAATTTAAAGGGACTCGAAACCCCTTTACAACCAAATGTTGTCTAACAACAACAACAAAAGAAATGCAAACAATGAATCTGCAATAACACACAACCAAACATAATGATGTCCTAGAAGCTGACCCACGGAGAAACAGTAGTAGCGCTACAACTAGAAACCCCAATTAATGAGAAAACTCACTAACCCCAACTACAAACAAGACCCTATCCACATAAAACATTCTTATAGTCTTGACAAGAGATGTCAGGTCTCAAACTTTCCAAGGTTTGAAACCCTTAGGCAAGGATACCAAAAAATTCCAAGGATCTAAAAAAACCACATTAGGAACCCAGAAAATAAACCAACATGAAGGAGGCTCCTCAGAAGGAGACCCAGAAAGCTTAACAACATCTATTGGGACATGAATAATCATATTTATCAAGCCCTTGGCAAGGTTGTACAAAAAACCATCATACCTGCAATTAGAAGCAACCATGCTCCAAACACAGAATATAATAATAGGGCTTCCATTTTCTTCTAGCCCATCATCTAAAAACATCATTATAGGGTTTGCACCTGAATAGGGTATCCCCCCACTTGAAGATAGACTACACCAAAGTAGAATAAGGGACCAGATCTTCCCATACAGAGTCTCACCCAAAGATAGGTTAGAGACCAACTTTGCCATGTCCAAATCTTGGATATTTTGGATCTGGGGAACAAACCCCAACCTGAAAACACCACCACCTTCACTAGTCTGATCAACATAGGTGAGAGAGGGGAAATTCTTTCCCTTGTCATCCAACACATTCACCACAGGAGGCCTAAACAAATCTAACTTGGTTGCTAGGACATAAGCCCATCCATACCTTCTCTTGCTATGAAACAAAGATCGAATCTCCATCTCAACAGACCTGTTCAACCAACACTCGATAGGGATGCCAGACACACTTCTCTACATATTAGCACTTAGAGTAAACACCAGTGCTTCCATATTCTATTGGCCCATATACTAAAAGACATCAATATTGGGTTTGTTCTCACATAGGGAAAACCCCCTCTTGAAGACAAGTTTCCCAACAAGAGAAACAGGGATCTGAAACATCCCACCCAAAGTCTTATGCATGTCTGAAACCTAGAGGTTAAGGCATTGGGGAGAAGCTAACCCCAGCCCTAAAACCCCACCAATGGCTATAGACTACTTTCTAGCACTGGCAAATGCCACACCAACAGTCACACAACCCAAAAAGAAATGTGTCTCTGAAGAAAAGAAGTGCAGAGGATGTCTCTAAATCTACTAAGACAATGGATGGAGGAAGCCAATAGTGTTGAGCACAGAAACTCATCATACCACACCCCCGCATCCCCGTCCTCATTTGCTTCTTTCGTATCATCCTCCCCTACATAGGAAAACCCGTTCCCGCTCCCGCTCATCCTTGTAGTGAAGACTATTTCATTATTTGGTAGTTATTTAGTTAGTGTCAAAAATTATATTAATATTTAGTCCATAATAATTTGTTTATCTTACGTTCTAAATAATTTTTTAAAATCAAACTAATATTAATCAAAATTGAAAATTATTCTTTACATTAATATATTTTAAATTAATAATATTGTTTATCTTACATTCTAAAGAATTTTTTAAAATCAAACTAAATATTAAAATTTAATAATATTGTATACAATAAATTACATATAATAAATTAATAATTATTATTTTCATAAATAATATCTATAATATAAATAAATAAATATTGGCAAGTATTCTCGAATTTTGTGCTGACTATATAAACATTCTTGCCAACTTTTACATGACTTCCCGACTCATCTAAATGTTTTTATTGACTTTTTGATAGTCTTTTATGAATAAAAATTAGATCTTCATGTACAAAAAGATATTTTAAAAACATCATGCTTAAAATATTGGTTGTACCATGTTTATTAATATCACTAGTACTTAAAAAAAAAGATCGAGTGCGCTTTGATACGAGGCGTCAATAATAAATTCAATTTTAACACAAGCTTTAAGTGAAACACTAGAATAACTATTTTTAATGGAAATGAGATGAAATGAATGAGCGATTGGAAACACCATAATAACTATTTGTAATGGAAATGAGATGAAACACACAAAATTTAAAATTTGATTTCAATTCACAACACTTCATACAAAAGAGGGATTGCCCATTAAGATAAAAAAATTCACTAAAATAGGATGCAATAATTGATAAATTATAGGTTCATGACTATTTTAATGTAACTTCTAGCACTACTCTTATGCAAACATTAAAAAGCCTCTAGAGATAGTCCTCCTCCTCTCTCTCAAGTTCTCTCATTTCTCTCTTCTTCCATTATAATAAGTAGTGAGGAATTGAGGTGATGTCCTTGCATTTATCTGTCTTTCTCATTTCATCTCTCTCTCCCTCTCCCTTCTTCTCTCTTCCTCTCTCTGTCTCTCTATATCTCTCTTTTCATCTTTTTTTTATTTTTTCTCTCTTTTTAACTTCTCTCTCTCTCAACCTCTCTCTTTCTATCCAGATCTCTCCTCCTCATCCTCTCTCTCCCTCCTCTCTTCCTATATCTCTCTTTCTCTTACTTCCCCTCTCTCTCATGCTCTCTCTGTCTCTCTCTGTTCCACTTTATGGCTACCAAGAGAGCCTAGGTCTACTGCATGAACATGAATCTAGAAAGCGGATGCATGTAAATAGAGCCTACACACCAAACATGAAAGCTCACATTTGAAGTAGATAGCATCCATTCAGATTATTCAAATTAATTGACAACACTTGAGAAAAGAAAAAATGACTGAGCCATAGGGATACAAGACAATCATGATTCACTTAAAGACATGGCTATTCAACTTCCCCAACTATTCGGCGTACCCATTGCACACCAACGTGTGATTGCTAGTTATTTTTATGCTGAATGTGTTCCCTCTATGAGGGGGACCGACCTAACGTGGAGATCGATGGATAACATAGCATGGTAGACGATGAAAGACAATTGAAGCAACTGTGGTCATCTATTTTTGGGCATTTTTTCTTTTCATCATACTCTGGTTTCATGATTTCAAGACTGCACATTTGTTTTAAATTTAGGACTCACGGTGACCCATCTACCCCAAACATATTAATGTCAACACATTTTTCCACAATTTAAAGTCATCCATAGAAGTCTCTTCAACTTCTCAGTGAGTGTGTACCTCTTATATTTATCTCTACTATTAGGAGAGAATTAAAATCTAAAATTTTATAAAGAAAATCATAAATAAAATATTTATGCTAAGAGGCGTAACTACAATGGCAGCAAGGAGTGGAGTGGACTGGCATGAGTGTGTTAACAAAAACTATTAAAGAGACAACATATAAAAATAATTACACTCAGAGGAGTTATCCAATAGAATTAAGTGATAAGTGTACATAAAAAAAAATAGAGCCGACATAGTTTTTTTTAAATAACTAGACATTTTTTTAAATAATTATTAATATATAACCGACATAGTTTTATTAAATCAATGAACATAAAAATAATAATAATTACAATAAAATAATGTGTATAAATATAAGTAGTTCTCAAACATAAAGTTGAGAAAATCAAGTCAAATAAAAATAGATCAAATTGAATTGGGAGAAGAAGTTTAATCCATAAGGAGAGAAGTTTAATTGGTAAGGGCATTCTGCAACCATTTTTTTTTTTGGTTTTTTTTCTTGCAAAATGAATTCATGAAGTGATACAATTCTATTGTTATTGTTTATAGAAGCTTAGATTAGGCATTGTGTATTATTTACTCTTATTTTATTTGCATGCTACTATTAAAACAAGTGCCACGTAGTGACTAGTACCTGCCTTGTGTAGATTGTTTGTCATTGATGTCAAAGTGTCTTGATGGTTTGATGGTGATCATCAGGTCATCAAGATTTGATGACTTGAGTGGATCTTTGATGTTCTATCATGGTGTTCAGGTTGTCATCAAGATACTCATCAAAGTGGCTTGATTTAATCATGTTAAGGTGTTTGATCATGTTTGATCATTTGATGACACAATATTGATGTTGATAGATCTATAGTGCTTTGGGGTGGATCATCTCTCATCTCATGTGTTGATCATTTTATGTTATAAGCCTTCAAAAGGTGTTTATATCTTTGTATTCATATGGAGGTTCTTGTTCATGCTATGTTTCATGCTTCATATATTATCCATGATTCATGTATTGAGTTTACGATGTCTGATTTGAGAAAGGGTTCATGATATTTGATTAGAGTTTATTTGAGAAGTACATCATCAGGGTATCATTATGCTTCATAGTGTGTTCTTGATGTGTTGATGAGGGTTTGTTTATCATTGAGAATAATGGTTGAATGCTCAGGATGATCAGAGTTGACATAACAAGATCTTTCTAAAAAGATCCAAGATTCATGCAGAGGTTGGACAAAAAGGTTGGTACATGTCATTATTCACATAAGTAAGCATCAAGACGCTTCAGAGGATCAGGACTTTATTAGGATCTAGTCATTATGTTTATAGTTACAACAAAGGAAGGACTTGTTTGTATGGCATGATTAGTATAGATCATGGTGACATAGTGTTAGCTTCTATTCATCACTGATATCAGTCTGGAGTGCTAAAGGTGGAATTCATGTAACTATGCATGTAGTGCATCAAATAGGTAATCAAGTGATGGTCCAAGAGTATCCCTAGACTCAAATATCCATGTGGTTCATGAAATAGAACTTGTCTATACTAGGAGGGACAAATGTAACCTTGTATCTACATGGGAGACTCTCTCTCTCTCTCTCTCTCTCTCTCTCTCTCTCTCTCTCTCTCTCTCTCTCTCTCTCTCTCTCTCTCTCTCTCCTATAAATAGAGAGGGACTGGGAGACATGGAGAGATGGAGAGGGACATGGACATGGATAGGGAGAGAGCCTGGGGACATCCAGAAAGAGATGGAGAGATAGAGATAGAGTTAGAGAAAGGAAAAAATATAGAAAGAGGGGCAAATAGAGAGATAGATAGGGATAGGTGGAGATAGAGATGAGGAGAGGGAGAGGGGGGGATTGAGATAGAAAAAGGGGTCTATAGAGGGAGAAAGATAGAGATACATATATATAGAGAGAGGGGAGATTTAGGGAGATTGATCTAGCAAGGGAGAGATAGATAGGGAAATACATAGAGAGAGGTGGAGATGGATATATTAAGAGATAGGGTTATGTGGATAAATAGAGATAGGGAAAGAGATGGAGAGATATCTAGAGACATAGGGAAAGAGATGGAGAGAGAGAGAGAGAGAGAGAGAGAGAGAGAGAGAGAGAGAGAGAGAGAGAGAGAGAGAGAGAGAGAGAGAGAGATACAACTTCCAGAGACATAGGGAGATATATTTGAGGTAAAGGGATTGGGAGAGTGATAGAAAGGGGGAGTGAGATAGTAAGGGAGGGAGAGATAGAAAGGTAGAGTTAGAGAGAGGGGATTGAAAGAGAGAAAGATAGAGATATAGGGAGAGAGAGAGAGAGAGGTAGGTATAGTTAGAGAGAGGGATAGAGGAGACAGAGATATCTCTCCCAGGCTCGGTCTCCTCTATATCTCTCTATTCTCCTCTCTACCTAAACCATAAACCTAAACCTCTAAACCTTAATCCCTAACCCCTAAACCATAAAACCTAAACTGTAAATAATGCCCCTAAACCCTAAACCCTAAAAATGAGAAACCCTGAACCCCTAAACCCCTAACCCCTAAACTATAAAACCCAGAAGCAACCCTAAACCTCTATCTCCCTCTCTCCCAATCTCTATTGGTCCCCACGCTCTATCTCTATCTAACCCCTAAACTCGAGCAACCCTAAACCCCTAACCCCTAAACCCTAAACCCTAAACTTGAGCATCCCTAAACCCATAAAGCCTAAATAATTCCCCTAAACCCTAACCCTAAACCCTAAACTCATGTAAACCTCAAATAATTCCCATGACCCCTAAACCCTAAACTCGAGCAACCAGGCTAAACACTTAAACATATAGTTCGATAGGAATGATGGAGAATCAATGGGAAAAAGATGTAGAATTCTTGGATCTTGATTAAATCATTACCCTCATTGGGATGTGATTTGATAGGATCCAAGTTATTTGTTTGATTATCTATATTTTCTTGGGGACCAAGTGTCTCATCATGGGATATTGATGGATAATGAATAGGACTAGCATAGGATGATGGATAGGGCTAATGGGATGATGCATAGGACTGATGTGGGTTACTTGCTCATGGATAAGATCTTGATCATAGATAATATCTTGATCACAAGGAGGATAAACATGGATAGCACCATATTAGATATGGATAGGGTAAGTGGGGATGCATTGATATTCATTGGATTGGGAAGTAAGAGGTGGTGATGGGGGTTCACTAGGAGATGTTGGAGGATCATTGATGGGATCGATATATAGAGGGGTTGACCATGAGATGGTAAGGGAACCGAGATGGGATTAGATGGGATGTTTGGATTTTGATTAGGATGGGTGGTTAGTGTTTCCACATGCTTTGGACTAGGCTCTTAATGTATAGCTATTGGGTTTCTTAGATGGATGTGATGGTTTCTTGGATGGGATCAATAATCTTTGGATGTTTGACAACATGGCTACATGATGGGGTTTGACTTGGACTTATGGTAGGAGACTCTTCAATTAAATGGATAGACATAGGAGTGGATGATGGTGTTGGAGTGGTAGACATGCTATTAGGAGGTTCTTTGTTAGGCTCAAGGATAGGAATTTGAGTACATGATGTTCTTAGATTCCTTGCTAATAGTCCTTGGGTCACATCCTTCATGGCTTCATTGGTTGATGGACTAGGATATGCATATAGTTGATGGATAATGATGGAAGATGTTGTGGGGTTAGGATTAGGATCAAGTGAATGGATATAGGAGGCCGGGATGGATTAGGATTGGGAGTGTTAGAGGGGGATGAAATTGGATCAGTGGATTTGGATGGCTCCATATCTTTTCTTTTATTTTTTGATTTTGTGAAGACTCTTTGGAGAAAAATTTTCAAGCATTCATGGATTGATGGATTAGATCTTAGAATGTTTTATGGTGGATTAGATGGTGAGTTATATGGTGGATGGATGATAGGGATTTATGGATTAGGAGATGGGTGAACTAATGTGTTAGGATTAGGAGGATTGCAGGGGAAATTATAAAATAATTCCTCTTTAACCCTAAACCCTAAACCCTAAATTTGAGCAACCCTAGAAACTCATAAACCATAAATAATTTACCCCTAAAGGTCTGAGCAACCCTAAACTCATAAACCCTAAATATACCCCTAAACCTGAGCAACCCTAAACCTCTCTCTCTCCCAAAACCCCTAAACCCTAAATAATACCCCTAAAATCTAACCCCTAAAGCATAAACTCGAGCAACCCTAAACCCCTAAACCCTAAATAATTCCACTAAACCCTAAACTCATAAACCTGACCAACCCTCTCTCTCTATCTCTAAAACAAGAAAACTAG
This sequence comes from Cunninghamia lanceolata, assembly GCA_027924645.1. Taxonomy (NCBI): domain Eukaryota; kingdom Viridiplantae; phylum Streptophyta; class Pinopsida; order Cupressales; family Cupressaceae; genus Cunninghamia; species Cunninghamia lanceolata. The sequence continues at coordinate 38,053,848 of BSBN01001583.1, read as the reverse complement.
GACTCTCTTTCTCTCTCCTTATCACCCTATCTCTCCCCTCTCTCTCCCATCCATCTCCATCCTCTCTCCCTCTTCCTCCCTCTCCTCTCACATGTTGGCAAAGAATATGGAAACAAGAAAACTAGGACATGCAAAGAGGGACGAGGATATAAATTGGGATGATGAAATGGAAACAAGATAATTTATGAAATTTCATTGGATGGGAAGAATGATAAGGAGAGGTAGAGAGGGGAGGGAAGTAGAGAGTGAGAGAGAGGATAGGAGGTAGAGACGAGAGGAAAGTAGAGAGTGGGAGAGGACTGTAAGAGGTAGACATGGGAAGGAAGAAGAGAGAGAGTAGGAGGTAGACAGGGGAGGGAAGCAGAGACTAAGAGAGAGGGTAGGATGTAGATACGGGAGGGAAGTAGAAAGTGACAGAGAGGGTACGAGGTAGAGAGGGGGGAGAAGAGAGTGAGAGAGAAGGTAGGAGGTAGAGAGGCGAGGGAAGTAAAGACTCAGAAAGAGGGTAGGAGGTAGATAGGGGAGGCAAGTAGAGAGTGAGAGAGAAGGTAGAAGGTAGAGAGGGGAGGGAAGAAGAGAGTGAGAGAGAAGGTAGGAGGTAGAGAGGGGAGGGAAGTAGGGACTCAGAGAGAGGGTAGGACATAGAGAGGGGAGGGAAGTAGAGAGTGAGAGAGACGATAGGAAGTGCAGCTGCCCTTGTAGACATGTATGTAAAGTGTGGAAGCATAGACAAGGCATGTCAATTGTATGACATAACACCTCAAAGAGATGTTTTGTAATGGAATGCAATGATTGCAAGATATGCAAAAAATGGATTTGTTGAAAAGGCTTTAGAAACTTTCAAGCAAATGCAATTGGCATGTGTATAACCAGTTATGTTTATTGATTTCACATAATGCGAGCGTGTTATAACACGCTCGTGTTATGCTCATCTTTCTTTGACGTGTTTTTATCAGTTTTTAGCAAAATCTAGAGATAATCTGGAGTGTGCTCCCCATCAGGATGGCACTTTTTTTTAATGAAAACTCAAAAAAAATACCACCATAATCTTAATCTCTATGTTAGCTATCTAACCATATAATTTTTTTCACCATTTGAGTACGTTAAGGGTTTCATCTTGAATTTCTTTTGTTAGTGTGTCCATTTTTTATCAAAAACTAGTGTCTAGTATTTTTGACTTTTTGTTTAACCATTCATCGAAATTTGAAATAAGTTACATTTTTAGAAACTAGACTCCATTCTACACGTATTAAAAAAAATGATTTTTGATTAGTTTTCAAACATTTTAGGGGGGGGCACACTCAAATTTCTATTTTTCAAGATATGTCCACTTTAAAAATTACTAAAAAGTCAATTATTCATGAAAAAAATATCAGAAAAATTAGGGATAAACTACATGGTGTTAGCTAATTTCTCATTGGAGCAATTATTGAAATACTAAAAAAAAGTTAACATTTTAGGGGGAGCACACCGGACGCTATGTTATGTTTTTTTGAGAAAAATAGGACCAATTTGTGTGCTCCCCCTTTTTGAACCCCTTAATCTCAACCATTCTTGGAAAAAATTAGTAGTTTAGAAACTAGATTCGAAGCACTACGACTCTTATTTTTGTTCCATCTTCAAATTTTGAGTGTAGCTATCTTCAATTTCTCATCCAACATCAATGTTTCCTGATTTCAGAAAAAAAAAAAAATAAGTGGCATCTTAAGACCCCATTTTGGTCCCTCATCTTTGTGCACTTACCCCTAGGTCATAAAGTCTAACATCAAGTATTAAAAGAAATATTCAAATTAGGGACACACAAAAAGAACAATTAATTAAAGTTACATCAATCTCAATCACATATCAAGTTCGCTTGCATCAAGATTTGTATTTCTACTTGGCATGTTTTATAGAATTATATAACTCTTAATGGGATTGACTATTGTTGAAACTTTTCATGGTCTTCTATTTGCCCTACAAAAAAATCCCTATTGTTCTTTTAAGGATAACATCTTTCTAAGTAGTGGGTACAAAAGGAATAAGCAAGTATAGGAGGTCACATTATCAATAAACTAGGCTATACTAGTTAGAATAGGTTACATGGCATTGTTTACTCCTTGACTAGGTTGCATCAAGAGGTCCTATCTACACCAACATGAAAATCTAAATATCTATGTCATAGTAATTTTGGTATGTGTTCAAAAATCACATTTCATACTTCAGTTGTCTATGGCATGCAAGTTCCCTTAAGATTTGGCAATGGTAAGTATCAATGAGTTATGCAAACTAGTAGAACCTAACCTACCCTAATCTACCAAGGAACAAAAGAAAGATACTTTTAATAGACAAATTGATCATCTTAGTAAAGTACAATCAATTCCTTAGTCCATTCAATGAAGAGTCAAGGTTTAAAGAAATATCTAAACACTCTTATAAATTTAAAACAAAGTACTAGTAGTACTCTAAAATCCCATCATTGTAGGTGCAATTTCATTTATATGCGATAAAAAGACTCAAAACACATCACACAACTATATCTACTTTAACAATCTATAACTAATCAATGTAATCCTGTATGTTATTCTAAAAGAATTCTTTGATGACTTTGAAGAAATTTTACATCTATTATAATAGTCAACTATACAATTTATGACAATATCCCATAAACATATATATTATCCCCTTAAACTCTTAGACAACTATGCAGACATCTAGATCATGAAGAATATTTCAGCTAGACAAAATTGTCTCCAAAATTTACAAAATAATGAATGACACAGATGCTATACACTTGATTTACAACCCTTTATTCCAAAGATTACACTAACTACATGACACCTATATAGATTTGGCCTAAATCCTAAATACAAGCAATCTAAAATTTGGTAAAGATCTTTGGTCCTAAAAGAAACTTGTATATAACTAGTCAATCATCCATAGATAAACTATGCATTTGACACTGGTAATTTGCACACCATTACATAAAATATGGTAACTTGAAGTGTGTTAGATGGTTGAGGTATGAGTATATTGTCTAGTTTTCATTCATGTGTGAAGTATGGTTTTTGACTGAACTACATCATTAGGGATAATAGTTGATATCTTTGGTCACATACATTAGTTTTTTCCTACTTTGAAGAGGTTTTCAATCTTACATATGGTAAACCAACACATTGAAACTTAGTGACAATTTAGGGTTTGAGGAGCCAATAGTTGTAGGGTTTAAGGTTCATAGTTTATAGTTAAATTTTAGTTTTAGGGTTTATAGTTAAATTTAGTGTTTTAGGGTTTATAGTTTATAGTTTTAGGGTTTGTTGTTCATAGTTTAGGGTTTTTAGTTAAGTTTAGCGTTTTAGGGTTTATAGTGAACATAGTTTTAGGGTTTATCGCTAAAAATATAAATCATATAAATTAAACCCTAATTTTTAAATATAAACCTACAATCATCAAAAAATACATACAAAAAACATGTAAACCTACATGGAGGTCTTCAGAAACAAAGAGTTTGGTGGGAGGAGGTGGTAGGTGTGAAAAAATGGTTGAAAATCTGGCTGGAAATGTGGTGGCAGGGGCTTTGCAAATGGATACCCTTTCTGCTCCTTATTGTCACCATCAATGTCTATAGGTGAAAAATGAGCCCGCATGGCTTTTTTTAAAAATTAAATACGTTTAAGAAACGGGTACCCGTTTAGGAACGACGACCCATTTAGGAACGAGGACTTGTTTAGGAATGGGGACCTGTTTAGGCTCAAGCATCCATTCCTAAATGGGTACCCATTCTTTTCGGGATTTTTCTTTTCCTATGACTTCCCCTATATGTGAACCCAACTTCTTGTAAGAACCCAAAAGAAAAAGAGACCTAAGCCCTCTCTTGGATGTCCTTGGGAATCTTCATAACAAAGCCTTTGCATTAACTCATCCATGTCAAACCAAATAGACTTCAACAACAACCCTAAGATCCATCCAATTTTTAGATTGACCAGTCTTACCCGCTGAGAGAGCAGTATGAACTTTTCCCTGCGCTGAAGTCTCTATCTCACCCTTGAAAGAGAAAAGAGTGTCCAGAAGACTTGGAAGAGGTGCAGTTAGGGTTTTGAAATTAAATGTGCGGGCAGGTGGAATGTCAATATCACATCCAGTTGCTCTTGCAATGCTTAGTCACAGTTATCTCCAATACACATAAGGTGCATATTAAAATATAATGGCAGTTAAAGAGAGCAGTTAGGAAATGAAAGCTCACTGTCTATTAGAAAAAAAAATATTGAAATGACCGAGAAGAAGAAGAAATGGCATGTCGGCAAGGAAAAAACAAAATCTAGTTGGTCTTTTCTGACAAAAGCACACAGCTAGGATGACAAATTTCTAGGGAGCAAAAGCTCCTACATATAAGCCTATCGGCCAAAAATCTGAAGTTGTATTTATATACAACAAAGCAAATACCCAACACCAAAATATTTTTCATTGGCTCTAAATGAGGATCAAGGCTTAAATTTGACTGTTGTATAGTTGTATTTATGCATTTTAGCTGTAAAATACAATTGAAATTTTGAAAAGACTGTATCATATGAAAGGAGAGATTTTGGACAGACCGTCAAAATTTATATAGGATTATGATGATATATATATTTGGTTTTTATATAATTTACTTATACTAAAGTATGTCATAGTATTAAAAGGCACCGTTGAACAGATAACTGTCATAAAAAAATTGCTTGACAGTCAAGGTTGACTGTCAAATTTAAGCCCTGATGAGGATGGAAGGGATGAACAAAATGATGTCACTTGCCATAATCTTAGCTACTTAGAAAAAACTCATTATTTTTCTTTGTAATTATTTACTTTCTAGATTTATGTTGTCTTCGTTATTTGAAGGGGTAGTCCTCGAAGACATATTTCAATATAGGAACTTTTGTAGACTTTGTTCAATTGTAAAGATATTTACAAACTCTTATTATAGTTTTGATAGTTTGAACTATTGTATTGTTAAATTTTCATTTCATTTCATTAATCGCCCCACAAAATGCATTTTATAATCTAGCAACTAAAGTTCCAAAAAATTGCATTTTTTTGTTGAGATACTTAAGAAAAAGTTTACAATGAATGTGGATACTTACTGTAAAAATTTAAGCTCTTCTTCATAAAAACACTTTCCTTTTTGGTAAACCATTGACTATTTGATATTTTAAGTATATGTTTATTGGATGATGTTTAAGAATAGCCTTATCTCATGACCAATCATAATATCAAAGAACTCTTGATTCCAAGGATACCACTATAGATATATGCCTCTGCAATCTTTTAAAAGTAACAATATTATTTTCTTCATGCCAATCTTTTTACTAATTTCAAGAAAAGATTAGAAAACAAATTTAAAATACCCACTTGGCGATTTTTATTTGTAAGAAACAAGAAGTTGGACATTCTGTGTAAAATAGAAAAGGCAAACTTTCGGTAGTTAATCACCAAGATCATTTTGGTTAAGAGCTCTTAAACATTAGAATACATGAAAAGAGACTAAGACAATAGTTAGCTATTAGGCTCGAACTATGAGATTAGTGGGATCTAAACAATAGGAGCGTTTTACTTCAACTTCTTCTCCTCAGCATTCTGTTCGTATTAAAAAGTCCATTTACATTTCCCACAAGTCTATTTATTTGAATTCTATTTTCTGTTTTATTTTTGTTGGTTGTTTAATATGAAGTACAAATAATGAGTATGTGATTTTAGTCAAGTGTTATTTAATGTTTTATTTTTGTTGGTTGTTTAATTTGAAGTATAAATAATGAGTGTGATTTTAGTCAAGTGTTATTTAAAATGTCAAAAAATACATAAGGTAATTGAACTATTTGACAATATGGCTCAAATAGATGTGGTCTCATGGATTGTAATGGTTGTAGGATACACATAAAATGGATTTCTTGAAGAGGCATTGGAAACTTTTAAGCAAATGCAAGTGACGGGTAAAGTCAAATTCCACAATCTTGCCAATATCCTCCCAGTTTGTGCTAAAAATGGGTATGGGCATCCATCAAAGCATAATAGAAAGGGCATTTTTGTTTGATGTTGTAGTTGCAAATGCCTTAGTATTATGTATGGGAGAATACAAAAAGTAAGTGAATTGTTTGATATAAAGCTTGGAAAAAGTGTAGTCTCATGGAATCCCATTGTTGTGGGATAAGCATAGAATGGTATTCTTGATGAGGTTTTAAGGATTTTCAATTTGACATACCTCAAAGAAATGTGGTCTCATGGAATGTGATAATTGTGGTATATGCACAAAATGGTTTAATTGAAAAGGTCTTGAAAACTTAAATTATGTAAATGCAATTGAGAGGCATAACACTTGTCTTCATAACATTTTCCAACATCCTCCAAGCTTGTGCAAAAATGGGAGCTTTAAAACAGGGTATGGATATCCATCAAATCATGATGGAAAGGGGATTTTCATCTAACATAGTAGCTGCAAATGCATTGGTACATACGTATGCAAAATGTGAAAGCATACACAAGGCATGCAAACTATTTGAGAAAATACCTCAAAAGAATATGGTTTGGTTGTAATGATTGTAGGATATACACAAAATGGGTTTATCAAAAATGCCTTAGAAAATTTTAAGCAAATGCAATTGAAATGCATAAAGTTAGATTCCACAACCTTTGCTAGCATCCTTCCCATCTGTACCAAAATTGGAGCTTTAGAACAAGGGATGGGTTTTCATAAAAATATAATTTCAAAAATAGATTTGTGTCCCATGTTGTTGTAAATGCCCTGATAGGCATGTATGGAAAATGTGGAAGCATACACAAGGCATATGAATTGTCTAACAAATTTTCGCAAAGAGATATTGCAAGATATATGCACAAATTTGGTTTAATGAAAAGGCCTTAGAAACTTTTAACAAATTGTAATTGGTAGGTGTAACACCTAACTCCAAAACCTTTGTGAGCATCCTCCTAGCCTATGCCAAAATGGGAGCTTTAGAAGAGGCTATCAACATCCATCAAAACATAATCAAAAGTGTATTTTTGTTAGATGTAGTTGCATGCCCTAGTAGACATGTATGCAAAATGTGGAAGCATACACAAGGCATGTGAACTATTTGACAAGCTATCTCAAAGAAATATGACCTCATGGAAAAATTATGGTCACATGATATGGCCAAAATGGCTTTTGCAAGGATATTCTCAAGCTCTTTGAACTAATGAAACGCTCTAGAACCCAACTTGACTATAAGTTTTACTTATGTTTTACTAGCAATCAACCAAATAGGTTTAGTGGGCAAGGGTTGTAAATACTTCAATGCTATTACCACTATAGTAGATCTTATGTGTGCATGGTTGACTTTCTTGGCTATGTTTGCTATCTTGAGTAAACATTGATCTTTATCATCAAAATGCCAATGAAAAACTGTGGTAGTTTTATCAGCACCTTTTCTTGGTTCATGTAAAGCACATAAGAATGTGAATTAGAAGAATTTATATGCAATGTTCTTTTTGAGTTGGATCATAAAAATGTTATAACTTATGTTTTTTTGCTAGTTACCTTTGAAGTTACTTCTTTGTTATCAAATCATCAAAAATCTTTTGATTACCACCTATTAAATTTTTGAAAAGTAATAACACCACCTCAAAATATTATTAAAAAGTAGATAGACATAAATATTTATAACTCTATTAACCAAATACTTCATAAAATAATTCTTAATAATATAAATATATAATACTTGAGTAATAATTACACTTTTAAATAACACTTTTAAATTTATTACTAATAATTGCTTAAATATTACGGTGGCTCTCCCTATAAAATTTCCAACGCTGATTTTATGTCGAAACACTCATCTCAACCATTTAACGTATTAAATTTGAAAAAGAAAATATGGGAAACCGCCGCTTGCCCAACGGTTATTTAGGTGTAATGGCTTAGCGCCAGTTTTCAGATGAGTTCGGCAAAGGCAGAGCAACCTACAATTGCGCCAATGCTAAACCCTCTCTCATTTTCAGATTATGAAAAAACATACATTATTAGTACCTGCCTTGAGAAGTACTACTGAGAATACTATTGCAATGGTTTTTTTTGTAATCTGGTGATTAATCTATGTAGAGTAAACCAATCAAAATATTCTATTATTTTTCATGTTAACAAATTTTAATTTATATGAGAAAATTTTAACAAAAATTTATTAAGAAAATCATTTATTTATGTTGTGATTGACTTGTAATTTGAGTTCTAAGAAGGATTTTGAGATTTTTTTTTTAAGGACACAAATGCCCAATTTCAGGGGTAGGAAAAACTTAAGAAAAATAAAAATATCATGCCAATTTACGAGTTTGTTACATACCAGTGTGAACACTTGGCAATTACCACTCATGGTCCTTAGAATGGAGTGAGGTTTTTGGAACACTATTCCATCTAATAAAAAAATACGTGTGATAAATTAAATTGATGGGAAAAATGAAATCAAACATTACAAAAACGTCATTGCCTACTAACCACAACACACATACTGTTTCTACTACACTACAAAAGGAGATACTCAACACACATACTGTTTCTACTACACTACAAAGGCTCTACTCGCCACTAATGACGCTTGTTTATTTAAGTAGTCCTCTTTATTCATAGATGATTGTTTTTTTCAGCTTCTCTTGCTTTATCTTTTTTGGCTGAATTTTAAAAAAAAATACTCTTATCGGTGTCCCTGTAAGAATGTATTCATTATTTTTCTTATTAATAAGATTTCATTAAAAAAAAATTTAAATGTATGTCTTAAGATTACTTCTACCATTGAAAAAATCTAGAGTCGCATTTATTTTCAACCAACCAAATACCTAAAACACCCACCTGACAATTTTTATTTATAAGAAACTGCAAGCTGTACATTCTGTGTAAAACAGAAAAGGCTGAGACTAGGTGTTTATCACCATGATCATTTTGCTTAAGAGCTCCTAAACATTAGAAGACATGAAAAGAGACTAAGACTATAGTGAGCTATTAGTAGGACTATGAGATAACTGGGATCTAAACAATAGGAGGGTTTTACTTCAACTTCTTCTCCTCAACATTCTGCTCGTACAAATGAAGAAGAGCAGCTGCAGATAGGGCAGCTAGAGTAATGCCCTGTGCATGTATCCTGCATACATCAAAACTACCCCAATCTTAATGATACAGTTAAACTAGTCCAAATTCAAATAGAAAAAATAAGAAGTCAGTGCTGTGACAACAAAAATGGTCTAGTGGTGCATGTTAGAACTTTGCTTCATTGGTCCCACTAAATATTGATTCCTCGGTTAAAAATTAAGAAGTCAGTTCTGTGATAACAAAAATGGTATAGTGATATGTGTTAGAACTTCGCTTGACCAGTCCCACCAAGTATTGATTCCTTTCATTTAAAAAAAATTCAAAAAGTCCATACCTTGCATGTATCAGTCTGAGGCTGGTTTTCATGGAGGGCTTTGCACAGTTATAAGCAAAGGAAGCTGCCAAAGTTGAGCCCCAGAGTGTCCCCACTGTTGTTAGCTTGTTATCAGATACCCATTTCCTCAAGGAAGCTGCCATCTCCATCAGAAGTATATAAACGAAAAACTTGGAAAAGATGAACCGAAAGAATGAAAATGAATGAATACACTTGCTTTCTCTTTGTGTTGAGGGAGTGGAGAATATATAAGCAGGCAATGGCAGAGAATGGCCCCTGGTTTTACACTCTTATTGTGACTCCCCCGGATTTGTTTTCATTTGGTACGGCCATTATAAAAGTGAGAACTATGGACTCGTTGTCTGTTCTGACAAAGTAATTTGATAATATAATAATAAGACAGACACGTCAGAGAGAGGGGCGTTGGAACGGTTGAAAAACCACACCAAATTAGGCAGGGTAGATCTGTTAGTTTTTTAACCACTGGCGCCGCATGGTTGTTTCGAGACGGATGCTGCCCCTTCTGGACTTTTTTGTTTTGTCATAAATAGTGTCAAATTACCTACTGCCATATGAACGGTACAGATTCGTTGCAAATGAATCTACACCGTCCTGTAACTAAGTTATTTGAGTCACTGTTTCTATTGAAAAGCGGATTCAAAATCAGCCCTGATCGAATAATAAAATTGGATGCATCGTTAACAACTTCGTAAAATAAGTGGAAACATCCTCATTCATTTGCATCGAAAATGCGAGATGTTAGACCATAGACTAGGACGTCGACCTACCAACTCTCGGAGGTTCAAAAAGGGTGCTGGAAAAAATGCACTAGGCTTTTAAAGTGTATATATAATTTTCCCCAGGGATGGTCAATGTTAGGTGTCGGTGAAGAGCCTTCTAAAGACATGTTTATAGCCCATGAGCTAGTGATTGAGAGACAACTCATTTTTGTTAGAAAAGGTTTCACTATAAAAGAATTTTTTTTAAGTTGCACATATTTTTTCCTAATGTAGAGTAGGTTTGACAATACCTTACATCTATAAATTTTGTAGTTACAATCGTATGGCATAATGTAATAGACTTTTCTATTGTCCATCATGATATAACAAGAATGGATCATCCATGTAATACCATCATCAATTCATCGAGCTCAATTGTCACATCAATACATGGCATCTCACCACATCAATGCCCCTATCAATTGTCAAGCTAAAAGTTGAATGTGTTTGTTCTCGTTTGTTTTAAACAAAAGAACCAAAACACGCCATTTTCTAAGAGGGTCTAAAAAGGGTTTATTCACCAATTTCTTCAACCATCCAGATTTAATATCTTTCTTCTCTAGCAACTCTTAGTTCATCATGTATGTTTTCTTCAACATTAAACCTTATTTTTTGTTCAACTCCCTATTTGCATTGTAGAAATTTTTGGGGTGTTTTGCAAAAATATTCATAACCATTCATTGTTGTTTATATTTGCTTCAATAAATTGTTTGAAACATTCATTGTTCAATAGATTATATGGTAGTCAAAGTTTGAAGTTGTAGGTGACGGAAAAAAAATTATAGGTCTCTCAAGATTGCTAGGAGGGTCTACAAAGGGTTTATTCACCGATTTCTTCAACTGTAGGGATTTAATATATTTCTACTCTAGTTGCTCTTGGTTCATCATGTATGTTTCCTTCATCATTAAATATTTTTTATTAGGCTCTATGTTTGGGTTATAGAAATTCTTGGGGTGGTTTGCCAAAATATTCATAACCATTCATTTGTAAATAGTCAGTTGTAAGGTGCATTTTGTGGGAGAATCTCCAATTGGAAATGTACCATTCCTTATCCTAACTACACTCTCCAATAAATAATAACAAGGTCGTTAAAGAACTAGGTAGAAGATTAAGGAATATTATTATTGCTCTTCAAGATGTCCTTCCAAAGCATAGAGAAATGATAGTTATCTTCTTGTCTCTATCCATTCCCTATGCCATTTTCCCAATGTACATGACTTATGCCCTTTTCCCAATGTACATGCTCTATGTCCTATATGCTTTTTACACACTTCACTTTGTGAACAAATTTATATGCTTTGTTTAATTGAGGGCATGAAGACATGAGAAACTAAAATCACTTGATGTATGACTTAACTAGTTGTTGTAGATGACATACACTTCACTATGTTTTTCAACTTTGCACTCTGATTTCCATCACAAATTTTAATAAACTTTAGATTTATTTGAAAAGTATTTGTAAACTTTCCAAATTGATGAGAGGAGAGGAAGGATAACTACAAAGATTCTTATTTTCCAAGACATATGCAACCCCTATAGCTAATTGATAGAAAACATCCATTACACTAGTGTCTTACACAAAACTTGCATTCTTTTCCTTTTTAGATAGGGTAAACTAAAGTCACTTGAGATATGATTGAACTAGATGTTGGAGATGACATACACTTTATTGTGGATGAATTAACAACCAAAATTTCGTTTCAAAAACTTAAGTTGAAATAGGAGAAACCACCATACTCTAAATTCATAGGGTGGCTAAAAGTCTTTCTCAAGTTTACACACTTGCAAAAATTGCTAGAACCTAAGTGAATATTGCTGAAACAAAAATCTACACCATGGGACTTGAGGAAACAATCCCCTATCTCCCATCTCTTTGAAATTGATCTTGAGTTATATCATGACTATCATCATTTTTAAAGTCATCATTAAAATTTATAGAATTAGTTTACTTCCATTGAACCCATTTTCCCTATGCCTCACTAGATGTGTATGAAGGCAGTTTTGTTTCCAAAGTGCCAATTTTTCTCTTGTCAACGGGTGAAGGCAAATCTACTCACCAAGCTTGATTCTTTGGGACAATTGGTTGAATATAAGGCACATCCCAAGGGTAAAATTCCTCAAGGACCTCATCATATGATATGGTTACCACTTGGTTTGATCTAGTAGGCCCATTGTGAGTCCAATATTCTTAAAATGGTACTATTCACCTAAATTGATGAGAGAAAAGGATAACTAGACCAAGATTCTTATTTTTCAACATATTTGCAACTACTATACCTAATTGATAGATAACATCGGTTACACTAATATCTTAGAACTTGGGAATACAATTACTAGTTTTTAGGTTTGGTACTTCAAATGATTGGGATCTTTGATTGATGTAATTAATTATATAAACTAGAAGATATTAATTAATGATTTTGAATCTTATATACATGTTACTTTGGTATGATATTTTTGTGACTGCACCAAATATGCATAGGTTTATACAAAAAATGGACAGTGTTTTCAGAGATGAGATAAACAAGGTAGAAACTTCAAATCCTACATTGAGTAGGCATGTACATTGTTTATAGGCTATTAGCAAATAGATTTGTCACCTGAAACCTCTATATATTTGCCCAACTTGGGGTGGCAAATGCACTAACAATTGAACAATTTGCAAATGAGTTTTGCACGTGTTCTCTACATTATTTAAAAAGGAGTAGCTTCCTTTATATGATATTAATTAAAATAGGATATGCTTTTAACCTTAAAGTAGAAAAGGATGTTTTTTTGGAATTTAAAATTATAATAAAACTACAATACTCAAGGTATTGTAGGTGAGAAATTAACTTTTCTCCTAGACACATGAAAAGGAGAATGATAATGATCAAATTAAAATAATTGAATCACCATATACAACACCTAAATCTAACATACAAAAGAGAGGCACTCAAATGGTGATAAATTTAAATAAAGAAGCGGGTTATTAACACTTTATAGTGAAATGCAGATATTAGAATCCAACATGCCACATATTCACCATACAAAGAATAAATGATAAATACTCAGAGAAAACATAGACTCGCTGCCAATATTCCCCTTTGTATTTATGAATTCAAACAACTACATATGCTACATCAAATATTCTTTACCTTTCCCTTCCCGAAAATACTTTTTTGGAGAGAGAGAGGAACAATTTCACCATTCAAAGTAAATTCTTTTTTTAAGATTTACCGGTACACAAGTAGTTGGTAACTACCCATAACTTCTAGTTTACCCAACATCCTTTGAAAATATTTATCCACTTTCTCTTCCACATACATTTTCTAGCCAAAAATTAACCACCTCAAATTTTGCACACCAATTAATTCTAAAAGAATTAATTCATCTCAACTTACCCACCTTTAATTATTTCCCTTTATATTAACCCAAAATGATTAATAGTTTTACTCCCTTCACAAAATTAATTCTAAAGAGAATTAATTTACCCAACTTATTGCTACCATTCACCCACTTACCACAATGTAAAATTTAATCATATTTGCACATTAATAATTTTATTCAATTCTTAAAGAATTAAATAAGTTAGGGCAAAACTTAATTTTCTCCTATCTTCACTTTGAGATTAAATAACTTGTATTCTTTCATTTAAGTGGGTAATAAAATCGCTAATTTTCTCTTAGATAATTGACTTCATACTTTCATTCAGCTTCTCACAAGCATATCTCAACCACAACCAACTTTGATTGCTTTGTGAAGTATGATAGGGCAGTTACCGTGGATAGCCAAATCCAAGGGGTAACACAGGCACATACCATAGATGTGCTGGTAAGTTCTAGTCATGTGAAGATGCATTGAAATGTTATATAAATACTTGTAAATTCTATATTTCTCATGGTGTGTCAATATTTCCATATGTATTTAACTATTTCTTAATGTTGTGTCACTTGCTTTGAAATTTGAATTGCAATGTAATTTTTGAATAAGACATAGAAAAGGGTGCATCAAGGACCTTTCCTCAACTAAGGAGTAGAATGAAAATGAAGGTGACAAGTTCTTTGATAAGGACATGCCAACCTGCACATACTATTTGTTGTATTTAAGTCAATGTGGTATTTTGTTTTTTTGTTTTTATATCATACATTTTCTTGATTCTAGGAGGTTGAATGGCTTGAGCTTGAGGATGACAAGCCTAAGGATGAGGAAGAGGACATGTGGAGGATGACGATGACGATGACGATGAGGAGGTTGATTTAATTCGCAAGGAGGTGAAATGAATATTACAATTATCTTTAATTGTCATTCCTTCTTTTGGGTTAGGTATCTTAAGTTATGTTTAGAATGGTTTGTACATGCCCCTCTTCATTATAGAACTAAATGGGTGGGTAGTAGATTGGTCTGTTTTTGTTAGTATGATCCATGTGACTTTGTTAAGGGGCAAAATTTTGGGAATTACAAAAGTTAAATGTATAGAGAATGGTGATACACAACATGCCTTTTGTTATGCCACAAAAGTGTAGCCAAAAACTTGTACATGGGAAAATGTTCACCTCTTTCCCATAAAATAATGAAAAAATATATAGAAAGGAGTGATGTTGACTATGCACTGTGAATCCAATACATTTTTAGAGAATGTGTGTGATTGAAAGGATACGCAAAAAGTACATGAAAGAAACTCTAAACAACTCCCTAGGAAGGAGAAGAAAGAGGTCAATATCGCAATAAAATATTATGATAGTGTTAAGAAGAGGGAGGAAAGAAGAGAGAAATTGATAAGATCAAGATAAGTGAAGGGAAAAATAAAACTTGATAGAATAGTAATTGTCACTTCTAGTTAGTGTTGGTGTTATTTTAAAAAAAAATTGTAGTTGCATGCATACAAATTTCATTTTTCATCATGTATGCATTATAGGGCGGTGGTGGATGTGGAAGTGGTACGGATAACTAGGTTATTAAGGATTTGGAGAGGAAACATTATGTTTTCTTTATACGTTCAAAATTATGGTAAAAGTTGTACATGCTTTCCTTATACATTTGGAATTTTTCTATAAGATGATAATATTCCTCAACGAGCTCTAAAAAATGATGAGATTTTATGATGAAAGAAAATTTGAGGATGAGGATGTGTGGGCATAGGTAAAGCCTAGAAGATTTTGATACAAGCATTTTAAAGTCTATTTTGTCACATATAGTAATAGAAATAGAATATGTTTCCAAATAATTGCATGAGTGATTAGTATTAGTGTCTATGTAGTACAATATTTATTTTAATCAATTTTAATTGGTTGAAAATAATTTTTTTGTAGGATGATAACATTCCTCTCTCTTATCTATTGGAAAAATGGAGGAGAAAAGATAAAGAAGAAAAAATTATGGACAAGGAAGCATGGACAAAGGTATAAATATAAAATACAATTTCAAAATGAAAGGTTTGGTTATATTTCAACCCTTTTAAAACCTATCCTACCTTTTGTTGGGTAAGAAGGTTGCAATTCCAAGAAAGAAAATTAAAAAAAAAAAGTTTCTATATCCAATGAATGTGTTCCTTCTCCTAAAAAGTCAAAGCTTGACTTGTATCCAAGGAAATAGAAAAGGGCAATGAGAAGAGAGGTAGGGATGGGGACAAAATTGGACACCATTCTAGATCAATGGGGATTATAATTTTCTATAAATTTCTAACTTTTTATCCAATTATGAGACTTCCCCTGAATTACCTTTTTCAAAGATTGGTGAAGCAAATTATATTTCCTTTCCAATCTTTGTTTCTTTTTCTCTCTTTGAATGAGACTTTTTCTTGCCATAATGGTTCATGACCATTTTATATAGTCAATATAAAAATATATAAACATAATTTGAGATGGAGAAGTATTACGTACATTATTCCTTTTTATTCATAGAGAATAGATTAAAAATCTAAATATTCTCTAAAATTATTTAAATAATTAACCATATTTGATTGATGTAGAGGCAATTAAGAAAGATGCATATGTGAATATATAGTTCTACATGGAGGGATAAGCTGGTAGCTCTCTTCATTGTTCAAGCATTATTAATTGGATTAGCTCAATTTTATTTTGATGATTATTTCCAAATCTTAACATGAATGTTTAATTCTAAATACAATTACCATTTAACCTCCCAATCCTTTGATTACAACCATATGTTTGAGAAGATGAGAGGAGTTGAGGATGGTAGCACTTTTTTTATTAGAGGCAATGTGGACCACTACATGAATGATGTCTTAGTAGGAAAATGAATTGTGCCAATGTGGGTAGACATGGTGTTACATCCCCTTTTTGGATTCAATATTACTATTTACTTTTTCTTAAATAATACAGCCATGTGGATATGTTTTAACATCATAGAAAATGATGATATGTTTAGAAAAGGTTAATTTTATGAAATCATGGATTTTTACTTGATTATGATCAATATGATGTTATGAATTAAAATGTCTTTTCGATATGAAAATGAAATTATTTGATGTAAATGTGTTTTGATCAGAACATTGGTACTCTGACCACAAATTGTATGTGAGATTGTCAATGACAGGAATAGATGGAACATGTTCGCCAGGAAGAAAGAAGAAGAGAAAGTATCTTTGAGAAAGAGAGAATAGACTCTAGAATAACCCATGGGTGCTTGCCACCGAAAACGAATATCAGGTAGATAAACCTAGTAGCCTTGAGTTAAGCTTTGATTTTGGGCTAAGTCAATTTTAGACAAGATGTCGAGGTTTGCAAGAATAGGTCTTTCTTCTTTCCGTAGTTGTCATAATGAGTATGGGAAATCGACATCTGTGTCGTAATACCCGGTATCATGTCGTCAAATATGGATGACCGATATATTGTTATATATGTAAATGTATACACTTGAGAATGAGTTGTAACTCGTGTCTTGTTTAGTGGTTCGGCACAAAAGTTGAAAGTTGTACATAAGTCGACCCCAAGCCTTGTTTTACGTTTACGCTCAATTCGTCGTTATCGTCATAAAGCTCTACAAGTGTATGATGTAAACGTCTACTTGCGAAATTTGACGGATGTTGAATTGTTTCTATTATGGGCTATTATCGTATAATAAAAGGTTTAAATAATGTTTTAAATCTTGAGACCATTGGGTGTAATACCTTTGGTCGTATTGTATTGGAATATACAAAATTATATTAGTTATATTTAAATAGTCATTTTGGGGTAATTCCTTTATTCTTTTGTGATGTTGGTAATCAGGCAGTAGCTTGAAAGGGGCTCACTCAAGTTTTTACTATGATGTCTTTTATTTCAAAACAATCTATTTACCCTTGAGCTTTAAACCTTATGAATGAGTTGTTGGCTTAGCCATTATTTCTAGTTCTGCATTTGATCTATACTCATAATCAGTTATGAGTAGTGTGATAGCTTGTTTAAACTGTAAACCACCACCTCACGTAGTGTTGAGCTCCACATTGCAAAGTAATCACAAATTGAGTGGGAAAACCAAACCATTTCTGGTAGTGATCGTGAAAGGAGGAGATGGTTAAGCATGCATGGTAGTTACCCAGTTGTTAGGCATGGTCTTGTGAGTGGGAAGTTTAGTTTTCCTTCGCAAGGAGAACGGGATATAGAGGAAGTAGGGAGTCAGTTTTGAGAAGACAGAACGCAGAGAGGAAGCGGAGAGGAGGTCGAGCATGAAGTGAATGTGAATGGCTAAGAAAAGAATAAACTTTTGGACCTATTTTTCAAGAAATCACTAAAGATTATCTTCATGTTTCTTTTCATCTCTTCTCTGGTTAATCATGGTTATCAGGCATGTTTTAATAGTATTGGTTCTACTTGTAATATGATGGAACTTAATATTTGATTGAAGATGTAATGTGTGAATTGTTTACCAACATTAGTCCTATGTGTTTTCACCTCCTTCAAAATGGAAGCAATGCTATTTGTCCCTTGCACCACATCACAGTCAAAAAACTCACAGTGTAATACATTGTTCTTCACAGCATCTTCGAGGGTCGAGTTTAATTGTGTAGTTGTTTTGTTTAACATTAAGAGGTATCTGGATATGCGAAGAGCGCAAAGTAGACTGAGTGTTTGGTCGAAATCTAGCTTTAAGTTATCAAGCCGCAGTAATAAAATCCAGGTCGACGTTGGATGTGTCCTCAGTTGGCCTACCGACTACAATTGGTTTGTCCTGTTATATTTAAAGACAACTAGTTTATAAAAGACTTGAAGAATGTGTTAACCGTCGGCAGAGGAGAAACAATAGTGTGAAATGTATGCCGATGCATGTAAGACTACTCAGTCCTCCACAAGTTCTGAGTTTATAAATGGTTAGTCGACCATAGAGATTATACTTACCTTGCTGCAAATGGTAACCAGTTTTAGTCCACTTATTTTTGTAAATAACTCTTTTTGCTATAAAAATATTCAAACTGTTGTGTCTTCGAAAGAGGGTATAGAGTTACTATTTGGATTATATAGTCAAACAAGTTAAATAATGAAGTTTTAGAACAAACATAATGAGTCTATAGTTAATTGTTTAGTCTAGACTTGCATGCATTCTTCTTGCAAATAGAAACAACAAGATAGGATTTCTAAATGCTTAACTTTTGACAAAAGAATAAGCTATGTCGAAGATTTGATAGGTCCAAGAAGATTCTTAAGAGTATTTAAATTTTAAATCAGGGTCTTCAAATATTTCTATTCTATAAAATGGTTTATTGTGAAACCCTTCTGAAACAACATAGTTAAGTTTAGTGTCCACTCTTGAGTGGATAATTTAAAGTAGTGGCCTAACTTAGAGATCAACTGATTAACTTATAGCATTATCCGATTAATCAGTAAGCTAGGAACTCATTCTTTTAACATATGGATGGAAATGTCTCCATGAGCTAAAAAGAGAGAAGTAAACCTCACTGCCATGCGTTAATGCATGATGAGTATGGAACACCTAGAGGTTATCGAGGTCGTTATATTGAACTTATTCGTAGGTAACTATAGGATTGCGATTAATTTGAGTTGACTTGGGGTGGGTGAACTTATTACTTGCATTGATACAACGCTAATTATATTCAAATCCTTTGGCCAAGGTAATGCATGTGCCTCAAGTGCATTGATAGTTCATCATGACTGGATGGCGTAGCTTATGGACTGGTCATGCTTGACTAGAGGGTATCTAGGGGATTGCATGATAACAAGTTACGTAGGTCACAACACCAGTACTCAAATGGCAAACACCATTGGTTATCTTAAGTCTACCCTCTTTGAGTAGGGTAGGGCCACTTCCGGATATGAAGGAGTGCAGGAGACCGATGGTCTATGGTTGGAGGTTAAGCTCCTTGAAGATGCTTTCTCTTCTATATTCCTGAGGCTTGCTGAGACTTTAATTTGGATGGTCGACAATCGAGATGCAGTGACTTTGGTAAGTTTCTATATTGAAAATGTTCTAAGTAACTTTAATCAACATATTTTTTAATGTTGTAGATGGATATATCCCTTTGTATAATTTATAATTTCATATTATTGTTAGTCGATGGATGTACTACATGGTTCTAAAAATGAAAAAAAAATTACGTATCTTCTTTAATCTTAAAAACAAAATTGTTACCTTTGGTTAAACCTAGTTTTTAGGGTGAAAACTAAACTGGGTGTTACATATGGTATCAGAGCTAACTAGGTTCAGCACTAGGGCTGATGAGTCCACTAAGTTGATTAAGAATTAACATTATGCGGGTAGCTAATGATTTGATTTACTATGCCAGGATGGTACGTCTCAAGAAAATCGCAAGGAAGTCCTTCGCTAGTAAGGAACATTATCTGCAAGCTAAGCAGAGATGACTTGCGATGATCAAGACTATTGAGAAAATGAATGATTAAATTGACATTTGGCTAGATGATGTGGAAACTTTTTCCAATGCTCTGTCATGACTCAAATGAATGAAAAAAGAACTCCTAGAGACATCTAAGATGACAGCTTTAATTATGGACAATTGCTGCCCTATTAGTGTACCAATGATCACTAGGGATTCCTATATACCATCTAGAGTTGAAATCATTGTACTGTCATCAAAAATTGAATCTGAGGGTTATACACCTCGTGAATATGTGTCGAACAATGAATCCGAAGGTTACACTCCTCTTGTAAATATTGAGTGAAACATGAAATATGTCTATCCTTAAAGAATGTATATACTGTTGTGCAAAGTATAATAAAGACAAATTTTGGTTTGAGAATAACTATGGTTATGAGCAATTATTATGTTTTGATAATATTCAAAATGATAAATCATAGAACTGATTAGTACTTGCTAAAGCAGGTGAGAAAACAAATACACATGGTTCAATCAGAGTTTAATGAGAGAGAAGATCGGGAAGGTCACAACTCTCAAGATAACTCCACCGATAAATTGGACAGAATTCTTAATATGCTTACTGAAACTAAGGAAAGGTTGGGCAAATTGGAAAAGAAAGTGAATGAAACCAAGAATATGGAGGGTGAAAATGAGTATTCTAATAATGCAAGTAAAAGTAAGCAACGAGAGCATGGCACATCAAGTGAGAATCAAGAGAATAGTGAATCTCAGAGGGAGACAAAAGACAAACTTGCACTAGAACTATCTAAGGATATGAAAAAGATTATCCATCCCAAATTTGATGGAACAAAAACTGGTGATGCAGCAGAAGCATGGCTAATAGAAATGGAGAAATACTTTGAAATCAGAAATTATTATGAGATTACGAAGGCAATGTGGGGAGCATATCAGCTATCTGGAGAAGCATCCACTTGGTGGATGAACAAGAAGATGGAACTAGATTTAAGCCCCTTGAAGGTGACATGGAATGAATTTGTGGAACTTTTTTGAAAAAGGTGATTACCACAGCTCTATTTTGATCAAAAGCTAACATATTTCCAAAATCTCAGGCAAGGTGATTTGTCTGTGGTTGAATATACAGAAAATTTTACTAGATTGTTGAAGTATGTTCCTCAGTATCAAAAAGATGAAATATTTTAGATAAGAAAATTCATTATGGGACTCAATCCTCAAATTGGCGGTGAGGTGGAGGTGCATGGTCCGAATACAATGGACCAGGTGTATGAGAAAGCAATTAAGCAGGAACAGAAGATCAAATCCATTTCTGCTTATCGTGAAAAAAAGTGTAAGAGATTTGATAAGAACTTCAATGATCAGACATATAAAAGGAAGAATGATAAAGGATATAGAAATAGGAGGTACGATAAAGGAAATTGGAAAAACAAAGGGGGATTTGGTAATGAACGAAGAAATGAAGACTTTAAGAAAAATGACAATTTTAAGAGGAATGACAATGCTATGAGTAGACCATCTGAGAAGAGAGGACCAATTGGAGGTTGTTTTTCATGTGGTGGAGATCATTATGCCAACCATTGTCCTAATAAAAAGCAAAATGGGCAGCTTAGGAACACGGTACTTCCTTCACAGCAGGAAGCGTTTCAACAAAGGATTCATGCCACCCTTGACAATCAACAAGCTGAGTATCATATTACTCCCATTGAGATGATAGGTACATTGTTTGGAGTTCC
This sequence comes from Cunninghamia lanceolata, assembly GCA_027924645.1. Classification (NCBI taxonomy): domain Eukaryota; kingdom Viridiplantae; phylum Streptophyta; class Pinopsida; order Cupressales; family Cupressaceae; genus Cunninghamia; species Cunninghamia lanceolata. The sequence continues at coordinate 38,032,150 of BSBN01001583.1, read as the reverse complement.
TGTTTCTATTTTGTTTGATACTGGTGCAACAGAAAATTTTGTGTCATCTAGAGTCTTAAGTAAATTTCCTAGAAGAGCTAGTTTTATGTCAAAACCGTGGATAGTTGAATATGCAAATCACTCAAAGGCTCAGGTAGAGCAATGTTTGTTTGAAGCTAAGATTGATATTTCAAACTTCTCCACCAAGGTAAATTTATATGTAGCACCTTTAGGGTCCTACGACATCATTTTAGGAATGAATTGGTTGTGGAGGCATAGGGCCAAGGTGGATTGTTTTCATAAAATAATTGAGTGTTTGGATGATAAAGGAAGCAAAGTTAATTTTTAGGGTATTCAAAGGGAAATAAGGATCAGATCTATTTCTTCAAAACAATTAAAGCGGGCTAGGCGTAAGGGATGTCAACTTTTTGTAGTCAAAATGGACCTAGTAGAGGAAGCCTTAGAGAACCAAACATTTGAGGAAAAAATACCCATATCTTTGCAATTTTAGTGATGTATTTCCTGAGGAACTGCCAAGCTTGCCTCCAAAAAGAACCTTTGGTTTTGCCATAGATATTAAACCAGGATCTGAGCCAGTATCTAAAGCTCCATACCAAATGACCACTACTAAACTTATGGAATTGAAGGCTCAATTACAGGAGCTATTGACTAAAGGTCTAATTAGGCCAAGTGTATCACCATGGGGAGCTCTAGTTATTTTCATCAAGAAGAAGGACGGAACCCTTAGACTGTGTATAGATTATCGGATGCTAAATAAGGCAACGATAAAGAATAAGTATCCACTACTACGTATTGATGATTTATTCGACCAAATGTGTGGTGCAGCAGTATTTTCTAAGATAGATTTGAGATCTGGATACCATCAGTTGAGGTTGAAAGATGAAGATATTCACAAGGCTGCATTTAGAACAAGATATGGTCACTATGAGTTTACTGTGTTGCCATTTGGATTGACTATTGCACCAGCCGCTTTCATGAATCTCATGAATAGTGTTTTCAGAGATTACCTTGATAAATTTGTCCTAATTTTCATAGATGATATTCTGATATATTTCAAAAATGAGGAGGAGCATAGGCAACATCTTCAAATTGTTTTGCAACAATTAAGAGAACACAAATTGTATGTGAAACTCTCGAAATGTACATTCTTTTAGAAAGAAGTGCAGTATTTGGGACATACAATATTAGCAGAAGGGATATCAGTTGACCCAGCTAAAATAAAGGCTATTATGGAATGGCCTGTACCTTCCAATGTTTCAGAAGTACGAAGTTTTATGGGATTGGCTGGATATTACAGAAATTTTTTTTTGAATTTCTCAAGTATTGCTAGTCCAATTACTTATTTGCAGAGAAAAGGAAAACGGTTTGTTTGGATAGACGAATGTCAAAAGGCATTCAATTTATTAAAAGAAAAGTTAACAACAACACCACTGATCCTGAAGGGCAATTTGAGGTTATTACCGATGCCTCTGGAGAAGGGTTAGGAGGCATGCTTATGCAAAATGGGCATGGAATAGCCTATGAATCAAGAAAGTTAAAAAACTATGACTAGAATTACGCTCCTCATGATTTAGAACTGGCAGCAGTGATTCATGCCCTTCATATGTCGCAACATTATTTGTTAGGAAAGACTTTTATACTAAAAACATATTATCGAAGTCTTTGTTACATATTTACACAACCTCATCTCAATGCAAGACAAAGGAGATGGTTAGAACTAATATCAGATTATGACTTTGAGATTGCTTACATCAACAGTAAAGAAAACTGAGTAGCTGATGCTTTAAGCAAAAGAAGACACATAGCTTCTATAATATCTATTCATGTTAATTTTAAAGATTTAGTATTGCAAAGTTTATCTAGAGATGAATATTACGAGCAGGTGAAGCAAGCTCTACAGTTAAACCCTAAGGATCCAAGATATGATGGATTTTGTTTTGAGTTAGACAGATTAATGAGATTTAAGGGAAGAATCTACATTCCTAATTTGGTTGAACTAAGAAACCTTGTTTAGAAGGAAGTTCATTGTGCACATTATTCCAAACACCCAGGAGTAACAAAACTTTTAGCTGATGTCAAATCGCTATACTTCTGGAAAGGAATGAAAAGCAACACTGCAAGGTTTGTGGCAAGTTGCTTGGAGTGGCAGAGAGTGAAGGCTGAACACCAGCATCCTGCTGGATTGTTATACCTGCATGATATTCCAGAATGGAAGTGGCAGGTTATTAGTATGGATTTTGTTCAAGGGTTACCAATGTCTAAGAATAGACATGATGCAATTTTGGTTGTTGTAGATAAACTAACCAAGGTAGCACATTTTATTCTTGGAAATTTGACAGATGGAGCTCATATTTTGGCTCAGAAGTTTGTGCAAGAAATATTTAGATTGCATGGGGTACCTGAAAAGATTATATCCAATAGAGATGCTTGAATAACCTCTCAGTTTTGGCAAACTTTATTTTCAACACTAGGGACTAAACTCAATGTGAGCACCGCTTACCATCCTGAAACTGATGGACAAACAGAAAGGGTTAATCAAGTTTTAGAGGATCTTTTAAGAATGTATTGCATGGACCAGCAATACAGATGGGAGGAATATTTACCTCTTGTTGAATTTGCCTATAACAATTCCTATCATTATGCCATTAAGATGGCACCATTTGAAGCATTATATAGAAGGAAATGCAGAACTCCTATAAGCTGGGACAAGCTGGAAGATAGGATAAGCATTGGACCTGAAATGCTAGCAAATATGGAAGAAAAAGTGAAAATGATTAGGAAGAGGTTGGCGGAAGCCAACGATAGGCAAAAAAGTTATGCAGATCGCAAACGGGTGCCTAGACAATTCTTTATTGGTGAGAAAGTTCTTTTACGAGTGAAACCCCATAAAAGCTTAATCAAATTTGGTAAATCGTCAAAGTTGGCTCCTCAATATGTCAGACCTTTTGAAGTCCTTGAGATTATCAATCCAGTGGCCTACAAAATTGCTCTACCTCCAATCTTGTCCAAAATGCATAATGTTTTTCATGTTTCATACCTAAAGAAATATTTTGTAGGTAATGACCACATTCTTAAATGGAATTCTTTATAGATACAAGAGCTAGGAGTGGTTGTGATCGAGCCACTCAAGGTGCTCTATATGCGTAAACTTTGTTTGTGTAATCGAGAGGTTTTGCAATGCAAAATTCAGTGGGACCAATATGGTGAGGATAGCACCACTTCAGAAGACTATAATGACATCCACCAAAGATTTCCTTATCTTTTCAAAAATATTAATGTTAAACTATAAAAGTTTGTTTTATGTAAAAATTTTGCTTGATAAACTCAATCATTGGGGACGATGATTCTATAGGGGAAAGATATGTTACATCCCCTTTTTGGATTCAATATTACTATTTACTTCTTCTTAAATAATACAGCCATGTGTATATGTTTTAACATCATAGAACATGATGATATGTTTAGAAAAGGTTAATTTTATGAAATCATGGATTTTTACTTGATTATGATCATTATGATGTTATGAATTAAAATGTCTTTTCGATATGAAAATCAAATGATTTGATGTAAATGTGTTTTGATCAGAATATTGGTACTCTGACCATAAATTGTATGTGAGATTGTCAATGACAGGAATAGATGGAACATGTTCACCAGGAAGAAAGAAGAAGAGAAAGTATCTTTGAGAAAGAGAGAATAGACTCTAGAATAACCCATGGGTGCTTGCCACTGAAAATGAATATCAGGTAGATAAACCTAGTAGCCTTGAGTTAAGCTTTGATTTCAAGCTAAGTCAATTTTAGACGAGATGTCGAGGTTTGCAAGAATAGGTCTTTCTTCTTTCCGTAGTTGTCATAATGAGTATGGGAAATCGACATTTGTGTTGTAATACTCGGTATCATGTCATCAAATATCGACGACCGATATATTGTTATATATATATATATATATATAAATGTATACACTTGAGAATGAGTTGTAAGTCGTGTCTTGTTTAGTGGTTAGGTGCAAAAGTCAAAAGTTGTGCGTAAGTTGACCCCAAACCTTGTTTTGAGTTTATGCTCAATTCGTCGTTATCATCATAAAGCTCTACGAGCGTATGATGTAAATGTCTACTTGTGAAATTTGACTGATGTTGAATTGTTTCTATTATGGGCTATTATCGTATAATAAAAGGTTTAAATAATGTTTTAAATCTTTAGACCATTGGGTGTAATACCTTTGGTCGTATTGTATTGGAATGTACAAAATTATATTAGTTATATTTAAATAGCCGTTTTGGTGTAATTCCTTTATTCTTTTGTGATGTTGGTAATCAGGCAGTAGCTCAAAAGGGGCTCACTCATTTTTTTACTATGATGTCTTTTATTTAGAAACAATCTATTTACCCTTGAGCTTTAAACCTTATGAATCGGTTGTCGGCTTAGCCATTATTTCTAGTTATGCATTTGATCTATACTCATAATCGGTTATGAGTAGTGTGACAGCTTGTTCAAACTGTAAACCGCCACCTTGCATAGTGTTGAGCTCCACTTTGCAAAGTAATCATGAATTGAGTGGGAAAACCAAACCATTTCTGGTAGTGGTCGCGAAAGGAGGAGATGGTTAAGCATGCAGGGTAGTTACCCAGTTGTTAGGCGTGGTCTTGTGAGTGGGAAGTTTAGTTTTCCTTCGCAGGGAAAACGAGATATAGAGGAAGTAGGGAGTCAGTTTTGAGAAGACAAAATGCAGAGAGGAAGTGGAGAGGAGGCCAAGCATGAAGTGAATGTGAGTGGCTACGAAAAGAATGAGCTTTTGGACCTAGTTTTCAAGCAGTCACTGGAGATTATCTTTAGGTTTCTTTTCATCTCTTCTCTATGCAGTCATGGTTATCAGGCATGTTTTAATAGTATTGGCTCTACTTGTAATACGATGGAACTTAGTATTTGATTGAAGATGTAATGTGTGAATTGTTTACCAACTTTAGTCCTATGTGTTTTCACCTCCTTCAAAACGGAAACAATGCTATTTGTCCCCTGCACCACACCGCAGTCGAAAAACTCAGTGTAATACATTGTTCTTTGAAGCATCTTCGATGGTCAAGTTTAATTGTGTAGTTGTTTTGTTTAACTTTAAGAGGTATCTGGATATGCGAAGAGCGCAAAGTAGACTAAGTGTTTGGTGGAAAGCTAGCTTTAATTTATCAAGCCACAGTAATAAAATCCAAGTCGACGTTGGATGTGTCCTCAGTTGGCCTACCGACTACAATTGGTTGATCCTGTTATATTTAAAGACTAGTTTATAAAAGACTTGAAGAATGTGCTAACCATTGGCAGAGGAGAAACAATAGTGTGAAATGTATGCCGATGCATGTAAGACTACTCAGTCCTCCACAAGTTTTGAGTTTATAAATGGTTAGTTGACCATAGAGAATATACTTACCTTGCTGCGAATGGTAACCAGTTTTAGTCCACTTATTTTTGTAAATAACTCTTTTTGCTATAAAAATATTCAAACTGTTGTGTCTTCGAAAGAGGGTATAGAGTTAGTATTTGGATTATACAGTCAAACAAGTTAAATAATGAAGTTTTAGAACAAACATAATGAGTCTATAGTTAAGTGTTTAGTCTAGACTTGCATGCATTCTTCTTGCAAATAGAAACAACAAGATAGGATTTCTAAATGCTTAGTTTGACAAAAGAATAAGCTATGTTAAAGATTTGATAGGTCAAAGAAGATTCTTAAGAGTATTTAAATTTTAACTCAGGGTCTTCGAATATTTGTATTCTATAAATTGGTTTATTGTGAAACCCTTTTGAAACAACATAGTTAAGTTTAGTGTCCACTCTTGAGTGGATAATTTAAAGTAGTGGGCTAACTTAGAGATCAACTGATTAACTTATAGCATTATCTGATTAATCGATAATCTAGGAACTCATTCCTTTAACATATGGACGGAAATGTCTCCATGAGCTAAAAAGAGAAGTAAACCTCACTGTCATGCGTTAATGCATGATGAGTATGGAACACCTAGAGGTTATCGAGGTCGTTATATTGAACTTATTCATAGGTAACTGTAAGATTGCGATTAATTCAAGTCGAGTTGGGGTGGGTAAACTTATTACTTGCGTTGATACAATACTAATTATATTCAAATCCTTTGGCCAAGGTAATGTATGTGCCTCAAGTGCATTGATAGTTCACTGTGACTGGATGGCGTAGCTTGTGGTGTGGTCATGCTTGAGTAGAGGGTATCTAGGGGATTGCATGATAACAGGTTACATAGGTCATGACACCAGTTCTCATATGGCAAACACCATTGGTTATCCTAAGTCTATCCTCTTTGAGTAGGGTAGGGCCATTTCCAGATAGGAAGGAGTGCAGGAGACCGATGATCTGTGGTTGGAGGTTAAACTCCTTGAAGATACTTTCTCTTCTATATTCTTAAGGCTTGCCGAGACTTGAATTTGGATGGTCGACAATCGAGATGCAGTGACTTTGGTAAGTTTCTATTTTAAAAATGTTCTAAGTAACTTTAATCAACATATTGTTTAATGTTGTAGATGGATATATCCCTTTGTATAATTTATAATTTCATATTATTGTTAGTCGATGGATGTACTACATGGTTTTAAAAATGAAAAACAAATTACATATCTTCTTTAATCTTTAAAAAAAAAAATATTACCTTTGGTTAAACCTAGTTTTTAGGGTGAAAACTAAACTGGGTGTTACACATGGACTTTGCCATGGCATTCCACTCCCACTAGGCTTTGTAAAAGTCAATATTGTTGAGGGCATTGTTCTAAATAACATTTTACCTTATCCCATCTCTTTTGTTGAACTCTTTTCTAGGATCATCAATTTTCTTGAAATATGGAATGTATTTGACTTGAAATATCCCCTCCCAATGGTACAAGTTAACAAGTTATTGCTTTAAATATTTTTATTTGTTAATGGTTATTTTTTTATCAATTTATGGTTTATTTCAAGATGAAGGACTACATATTATAGGATTTCATGGGCCAAAAGGAGATGGTCACCACCCTTGAACCTACTCATCTACCTACCCACCAATGCTTGGAATTACCCCTTCTATCTAGATAAGAACCCTATAGAATTTGTAATTTAAAAAAAAAACTTGTGTTCTTTTACATTGATTAGAAAACATAGGAGATGATGATATTATTCTACATTTATAATTATTAAAAATCAACATGTTTAAACAAGTTTCTATTTATTTATATGTATGTATTATATTATGCTCCATTTTATTATGTTCATGATATTATGTTTCGCTCTATTATTAGAAGAAAAAATGTTTTCAAGTATGGATTTTATTGGTTGGAAATTAAATTTGTCATGAAGAAGATAATTGTATATTCACCTTATGAAGAGCTTGTGAGACATTAATACAAAAATGACATTAAATTTAAAGGTACCACTTTTTTCTTCATAATAACATTTGGCCAAATTTGGAATTGCTCTTTTCTAGAACATAATTTTGTTAGTAAATTTAGGTGAGGGTGTCTCCTTTTTTTAAAGTGTATTATAAGATCATTGTGGGGAGATAGACACATACCCTCTCAATTCACATGCCTATTCATGATACTAATATGTAATAATCCATAGCACACATTGGATTCACATAATTAATATGTGATATATTGTACTAGCTCATTTGGTAAGAAACATGTAGGTTGAAAACACATTATGTTTTTCAACTTGCATATTTTTTGTTTAGGTATGATACTAACTTCATTTACCTACCATTTATCAATACCAAATAAGTTGTTTCCATTCCTTCCAATGAAAGCTTAGTATATACACTTTTCAACAATTTCTAAGGACCAATCCTCACATTCTTTAGAAGTAATGTGCATACTTAACATGGCTAGATCTCATACACCCTTTGGAGACATTGGCAACCAAATATAGGGTTCTTCATTGTTAATAATTCTATGAAAAGTACTAATACAAGTAACAAAATATACTTCATAAATGTAGTTACCCAAGAAATTGCTTAGTACCATCCACCCAACAATTGTCATCTACCCTGTGAGTATCATCAACCATGTGATAAACTTGTGAGAGAAATTATTCTTAAGACTACATATACATGATGCTCAACCAATAGAGAAATATGAGTTTTTGTATTCTAATTAAGGCATTTTTATAATCTCTCTATGTTAGTTACTGATCGTATTGATACAAGCTCAATGCAATCCTACGGGTATTTAGTAGAATATTGATTTTACTCTAAATTTGGTATATAATTATAACATATGCTAAGAATATTACATTGTCTCTTTACCATTATAAACATGGGTTGTAGTTTAGTTCTTTTGTTCTTAAATAAAGTTGATGAAGAAAGTCATTGTGAAATAGGCAAGCCATTTTATTATACCCAAGTTATGATGGGTTATAATGATTATTGTTTTTTTGGTTAATTCATGTTTACTTGGAAATAACTTGATGAGTTTTGCTTGATGGATATCATGCTACTTTAGGTTCCTTTCATGAAACATTATGTCTAGTTGTGGAGAAATATAGGATTAGCATGTTGGCATGGATGGTAGTAAACCTTGGGAGCTTGAGTATCTTAAGGGTTGCAATTGATGTATTTTTCTCTCTAGCTAAGTTATCTTTGGAATGGAGTTAAAGTTTTAAAACCGTCCAGTACTAGAATTCTTAAGGAAGCTAAGACTTCTTGGACTCAAATTTTGATTGGTAACATGTTAGTTGAATCATGGCACGTGATTATATTCTTTAAGTGTCATAGATTTCAACTTTTGTAGTAGGATTTTTTTAATGTTAGATTTACCATGTTGGTGGGTTCATTGAGTATATGGAGGTTGAGTGTGCATGCTAAATCTTAAAATTTCACTAGATTATGGGCATCAACTATATATACTTATCAAGAATTTTGATGAAATCAAGCTAAAACCTAAATGGTATAGAGAACATGAGTATCATGAATATCATAATCTCCAAGGACATTCTACCAATCAATGCAAGAAGTTCAAGGATTACATTCAAGATCTAATTGGTAGTGGAACTCTTGACCTTGAAGAAGTTACACCTACATCACATAATCCACATTTGGGGACAAGCCATATTCAATTTGTTCAAGCCCCTCCTAGCACTACTATCTCCATAAGTCAGCCCATGTGGGAATCTAAACAAACACATTTCATGAGATCCATAAGATCCATAAGAGGCAAGGGCATTCTACTAATCAGTGCATGATATTGAAGAACTATATCTAAGACCTAATTCATAGAGGAGATCTTGAAGTGAAACAAATTACATCCATCTTTTCAAAGAAGCAATTAAGGCTATGTCAAGAGCTCATTCTAAATTATAATCAAACTTTCTCCCAATCGAATCAAGATTAAAGCATTCAAGTCAATTCCATCCATCCTATCAAAAACTCACAAGACTAAGAAACCTAAACCGATCCTATTCATCATCCAACAACCTCTGCTTCCCATGATGAGGTTATTGATCCCCTTGAACACATAGACAAGCAAAACAATCATAATGAGCATATTAACAATCAAGTTGTCAATGATGTTGATCACTTCAAGCATGAGCATAAGCAAGTCATGATTATTAATTGTTGGGAAATAAGGTATCTCAACCTTTGCAAATTCCTAGCATTGGTATTTTAATTATTTATTTATTATTTTCCTATATTATAATTATTTATGCACATCCTATTTTGTCATTTTGTGTGAGGTGGCATAGTGAGTTGTCACCTCACTAGGAAGGTGACTTGGATGGACATTTCATCATGAGAGAATGTATAGGCATCCCATTTGAGGTGGCATTAATTTCTCATGTGTCAACATCTTGAGCAGTGTGCAAGTTGTTATGACATATGACAAAACTATGACATGTAAGAGCCAAAAATAGAGATTCGTATGACAAGTATGACATGTGCCATAAGCATATTTGCATGTTGAATAAAGCATATTTAGGCACCCAAGTTGGACTATGACAAGTTGTACTTGAGGAATATGCTATTATTAGTTGATTATGACAAATTCTCTTATGGTTGTAAGTGTTTTCAGTTATAACAAATTCTATGATAGTTGTAAGATGTGTAAGAGCATATGTCATAGCCTATTCTTCGATGGAGCACCCAAACTTGGGAAATTCAAACTTTCATGATATGACAGTTGTAAGTGGTGAAGGAAATCTTGGACAAGTGTCACTATAGGTAGAGGGGCATTGAAAAATGGGCCATGAGGCCAAAGTTAACACCATCTCTAGAAGCTTCCCATTTTTAGCCTTGAAACTCTATAACAAGGTGTTCATTGGAGTAGTGTGTATGATTCATTTGCAAGTATTGTTATGCTGCTAAAATGTTGTCAAAATTTCTCTAGAAATTAACACTGTATACTCCTAGAAGAAACTTGCTCTCCAAGTGTTTGTAATCATCCTTTTATTTGTATTACATTGAGTAGGCTTTTGGAGTGTGGGCTTTTTCTCCCGAAAGGGTTTTCCCCACATAAGCAACAAGTTGTAGTCACTTTGTCCACTACAAAAGTAGAGTACATGGAAGCAACTCATGATTGTAATGAAGCCATTTGTCTTAAGAGATTGTGTTCAAATGTATGATCACTATTTGTTATGACAGTCAGAGTACCATATGTTTGGTGAAAAATCCTACTTTCCACACGAGGACAAAGCACATTGATGTCCAGTACCATTTTGTTCATGACATGGTAGAGGATGGGAAGGTAAAATTGGAAAAATTTGACACTTTGACAAATGTTTCAGATTCACTGACAAAGCGTATGAGCATGGAGAAGTTCAGCTGGTGTTCAGAGTCTATGGGTCTCTCAACCCCTAGCAATTAAAATCATATCTTTCTATTGGCTCTTGAAAGGTGTTTGACAAGTGGGATTATGTTGGGAATTAATGTGTCTCAACCTTTGCAAATATGTAGCATTGGTATTTAATTATTTATTTATTATTTGCTTATACTATAATTATTTATGCAAATCCTATTTTGTCATTTTATGTGAGGTGGCATAGTGAGTTGGCATCCCACTAGGAAGGTGACTTGGATGGATGTGTCATCATGAGAGAATGTAGGCGTCCAATTTGAGGTGGAATTAATTTACCATGTGTTGGCATCTTGAGAAGTGTGTAAGAGGTTATGACATATGACAGAATCTATGACATGTAAGAGCCAGAAATAGATATTCTTATAATAGGTATGACATGTGTCATGAAGCATCTTTGCATGTTGAATAAGGTATATTCAGGTGCCCAAGTTGGACTATGACAAGTTGTAAGAGGAATATGCTATTGTTAGTCAATTATGATAGATTCTCTTACAGTTGTAAGTGTTGTCAATTATGACAGATTCTATGATAGTTGTAAGATGCATAAGAGCATCTATTATAGGCTATGCTTGGATGGAGCACCTAAACTTGGGAAAGTTAAACTTTCATATTATGACGGTTGTAAGTGGTCAAGGGAATTTTGGGCAAGTGTCACTACAGGTACATGGGAGTTGGAAAATGGGCCATGATGCCTAATATGGTGTGGAGTCTGATCAGTCTCCAAGTGGGAGATTGTTGTTATATGGAGCCTAATCAGACTCGAAGGTTAAATTTACCCCATTTTTATTGGCGCAGTTTCCCCCCAAATTATTTAATGGAGGCGTGTGTGGAGGTCTAGGGTCAGCACCCCTAGCGGGGGCTGCTGGGGGTAGTGCCCCTGAACCAAAAATTGCCTATTATTTTATTAAGGCATCGGGAGTTATTTTTTCTATTGGCCAACATAAAAAAAAAACCCTATTTTTGTAACCGACATAAGCTTGATAAAAGTGGCTAAGGGTTAGGGTTTCCATTGAGATGTATTGTAGCATTTTTACAACGGTATTGAGTTGCAGGGGATTGTTGTTTGTAATCAGTTTGATTTATTGGATAATAATATTGGACTCTTTGTTTGGTGGATGTAGCCTGAGTTTGGGTGAACCACGTTAAAACTTGTCTCTTACTATTATTATTTCTGTGTATTTTCATTCCCATGTTTAATCTTTATTTGCATTTAATTGATATCTTCTGTCGGCTAACCCTAACAATGCCAACGTTGGCATCATCTCTAAAAGCTTCCCTTTTTGCCTTGAAACTCTATAAAATAAGGTGCTTGTTGGAGTAGTTTGTATGATTCATTTGCAGGTATTGTTATCCTACTAAAATATTTAACATTGTATACTCTTGGAAGAAACTTTCTCTAAAAGTGTTTGTAATCATCCTTTGATTTGTAATTCATTGAGTAGGCTTTTGGAGTGTGGGGTTTTTCTCTCGAAAGGGTTTTCCCCATGTATATCTTGTGTTGTGTGGTTTTATACTTGTATGTGATGTTATTTGATCTTCTTTGTATTGTGTATTTTCATCACTATAACTATTAAAGGATTAAAATTTGTACAACTCTCCTCATTAGATTGGTGTAGGAAGTGTGTTCCATGTACCTTGATTCCTTTCATTAACATTGAACATATTATTGATCAAGGTACAAAAATCATGAACAATGAGAAATCTCAAACATCCTATCACCTTGGTCCAACCATCTTTATCAAATAAAGTTTCCTCACATATGAGAAAGTGGTAAGTTACTATGGCTCTCAATTATTTACTAATGGGCTAGCATCATGTTTCAAAAGTAACAAGTATCTGATTGCAAACAAAATATGTCAACTCGTGAGTTACAAAGGAAAATGATTAGGCCTTTATGAACAAGGCATCCTAGAACCTATACCAATGTATACAAATCATGGATATCAAGGCATTAGCTACAAACCTTCCAAAAATCAATCTAATGATGTTAGTGATACTTTGATGATCACTAAGGCAATGTCATCCAATGCAAACATTAAAATAGAGGTCATCCATAGTCCCTATGAAAATCTTTCTACCACCCATCCTATCACTTCCACCTCTATCTATATGTAACAACCTCTAAAATGCAACTTCAAATTTTTCTCAAGAATTAACCAAAACAAACAACTCAATGTTAACAAAACGGGTACAAGATACACTTCCAACAACTTCCATGATACAATATTATGTAACAATGTGCAAAACATGCAAGTGTTATCCAATAAGATCCACATAATATATAACTCTCACTCATTAAATATAACAAGGAAGCATAACAATAAGTACATCTTAAACAATATGAAATCTCTCAAGAATATATCTAGTACTCATCAATTAAGATAACATCATTATATAACCAAGATATTAAGGGATCAAATTCTACAACCCTCATCAATTTGATAATGAATATAATAGGCCATGAAGACAACCGCAAATATACAGTGGTCATATACAATGTACACCATGAACAATCTCCAAAGAACTCCAAACTCAACTCTGTGAGCTAATCCTCTAAGATTGCATGCTCTTATTACCAATCAGAAGGGGTTGAACCCACCATGAGGATGTCCCTTTCCTCTCCATCCATCAATCAAGGCGAAGAAGAACCAACCATAAACCAAAGGTGTGGTACAATGCAATACTAGTGATTATATTATTTAGTCCATTTCCTTATTAACACATAAGCATGCATGTGAAACCATGAATCCAAACATCTCAAATACATCAACATAGATTTTTCAATGCACATCAACACATTCTTTCTAGCATCTAATACACATATTAATGCAAGGACATGAACAAGTCAATTATGACCATGAGTATCCAATAGAAATCATAAGTCATTTCAAACCTACAAGATTTGACTTAGAACTATACATCCAAGACCATATCCAACATCCACATGAATTACTACTCACATCCCATACTACAAAATCTCTCTTCACATGATGTCATATGTCTTAAGTACTAAGAACACATTCCCAAGGTAGAACATTCATCCTAACCTTCTCATAAAATAAATCAAGTGTCAAGAAGCTCTAGGATAAAACCCATAAAATTCTTAATCTTATGACCACCTCCCTACTCTCATGAGTAGAACCATGACACAAAAGATGTCACATATAAATATAACCAATCATAACACAAAGGATGTCACATAGTATAATTATCCATGGCACAAATAATGTCACATAAATATAATCAATCATGACACAAAGGATGTCACATAAATATAATAAATCATGACACAATGATGTCACATAATAAATAATTTAGACACCTAAAATTGTCCACTCTTCATCTCATCCTTAAACTATCCCTATTCATCCCTAAACCATCACTAATCATCCCTAATTCATTCCTAAACATCCCTAAACATTCCTAAGCATCCCTAAACCATCACTAATAATCCCTAAACATCCCTAAACCATCACTAATAATCCCTAAACATTCCTAAACATCCCTAAAGCATCCCTAAACATTCCTAAATATTCCTAAATATTCCTAAACCATCCCTAACCATCACTAATCATCCCTAGACACACCCTAAACTACATTTTCTCCACAATTAATTGAATAAACATATGTTTAGATGGTTAATTTATCAAATCCCCTTTAATCCATGATTTTACAATATTTTATTATCAAAATCACTATCCATGTACTTTCTACTATTCATACGTACCTACCTACATTGGTACTTATCCCTAGCCAAAATGATTTATTAATCATTTATGCCCTTCCTCTATAGTTCAAACATTAGATAAATTTAATTTATCTAATATCCATTTACCCCATCCTATGAATTAAATAAACACTTGTATTTATTTATTCCTATTTTCTACACTTTTGATTAGGTCACCTAAACCTAATTAACTAACATAATCCCCCACTTGCACAACCTAAATCCTAATCTAGTCTTGGTCAAATCCTCTCCATTCCTCCAAATGTACAAAGGCATGGCCTCTTGTACATGTCCACATGGCCTTCTTTCAAGAGGCATGGTATAGGTCCTTTGTACAAAGGTCCTTTTGTCCTTCATCCCCTTTTCCTCCAATTTTAAATCGGCCAAGTACCCATGCTTCCCAATCTAAAATTCAAATCAAACCCAACTCATCCCCTGTTCCTCTAATTTTAAATTGGGCATGTACCCATGCTTCCCAATTTAAAATTCAAATCAAATCCAACCCATGCTTCCCATTTATTAATTCAATCTCATCCATCCATCTTCCCAAGGCCAAATATCAACCCTTGATTCCTCCTTGATTCAAGTACATCTCCCATCCACAAATAGCATCATGACACTTGGCAAGCTCTCCCTTCTTGAGATCTCTCAAGAATCCTCCACCCTTGATCTCCAAATCCAATCTTGACCATCCAATCCCCATCCAAAAAATATATAAATTGACCCTCAACCCAAGCATTTTCAAGACTCCATGAATTGCAAAGTTATGTTGTCTATTTGAGGAGCTATCACACATCCAACATCAAAGGATCACATCCACTTAGTAAGGTTTGCACATGTGTTGTTTATAGTTTAGAATCATATGTATGTTTTTCACTCCTTCATGCTCAATCTAAGGTAGCTTAGGATTTGAGTGAAATAGGTTATTGTTTAACTTGCTTCTTATTCTCATTTTCTATGTTATACATTCTGGCACACCCAGTGGGAATGCCCCTTCTAATCTAACAATATTGTAAGTTTCTTGTCAAGTATTTTTGTGTAGGTTAAAATCGTGCCTATGACTGCAGATCAGCACATGTGACCCTTCTATCCATGCATGTCCATCATCTTGTAGCACTTATGTCTACTAACATTATGTTTTTGTAAGATACTCATAGATTAGCATTGATGTTCTGCCAATTAGCACCTATGTTTTTATGTCATTTTTAATGATTTCATGTTTTGAATCTTCACATATAATATCTCTAATTGGTTTGGTTACATCCCTAACAACCTATTTTACAGATCTAACACTCTATTTTATAGGTTTTTTGTCAAGTTGCAAGTCACCCATCATCTCAATGTCGTATCAGCACCTGTGCATGCGAGTTCAGTGTCCCTACATCTACTTTGGCACTTGTGTGTGCTCTTGCACCACTTGTGTAGTAGTATCTACATCATGCATCTAGTTTGGTGCCTATGTGTACCTTCGCACCTATGTCAAAGCTTTTAGCACATGTATCCTAAGTTTCAAGGCCTGGATCATACATTAGTGCCTTTATTTCATCCTTTAGTGTCTGTGTCATAGGGATTAGTGCATATTTCCTTGGGATTGGTGCTTGTGTTTGAATTAGCACTCAAGTCATAGCTTTCAGCACTTGTGTGTCTTTCAATGCCTTTACAGCCTCTATCAATGCCCTTGCAACCCCTGTCAGTGCCCTTGCAACTTTTGGCAATGCTTGTGCAGCCTCTGTCAGCACTTGTGTCTATTTTAGTCCTATTTTTTCATCTAACATATTTTTTTGGGCTGACTTTGGTTATTACAACATTTTTTGATCGTCCATGACACTTCCAAGGATACTAATCTCTTGTGGTTTTGCAGCCCCACTTATCGAAGGAATCATCTTTTTATCTCTAAATCTAGGAACATTTCTTTTTGGGATTAAAAAGAATCTGTTTGCTTTGTTTGGGAAATTTTCAAGTTGTATGCTCTCCCCTTGCACTTCACATGATTTGGGGATCAAAAATCATGATTTGATCTAATCTTTGTTATCTTTGTTCATCCCAAGATCCTTGGTGTGTATGCTCTCTACTCATACCATTTGGTAGTCATGGAGATCAAAACCACCTTGAATTCTTTCATGTAGGGGGCTTGCCTTGTATTTCATCACCAAGTGGATGACCTCAACCCTCATGTTTTGGCGGGGTATACAAATTTGTAAGAGAATTGAAAGACTCTTCCATTGGAAGACATTTTTCATTTGGGAAAAGCTTGCAAGAATTTTAAACCTTGCAAAGTGAAGGAGGAGAGTGGGTTACCCTCTCACACCATGCCATTAGACATACCTCTCATCTCACATAGGCCTCACTCACCTTGAGTATATCAAGGATATCCCTTAGAAGCATGTACATCCTAGTTTAAGACCATTCAACCATCATATCTTGGGGTGTACCACTGCAGTAAGAGGGGAAGACACTCACATGTACCATCATAATTGAGATAGGGTCCACTTTGGGCAAGGTGAAAGTCTCCAACATAAGCAGTATATGGTGGTCAATGACCATATATTCCCTATCTATCCAATCTATGATATTATGGTATTAATGGGGGTGGGAATCGCTTCTCTATTTTGAGTTGGGATTGACCCACGGCCATTTCGTGAGATCCACAAGATATTTCACACCTATCTTACTAAATATAGGGTGTTGGTGTGTTTAGCATGTCTTCATCGTCGAAACTCATCAATCCCATCAATCCAAGTTAAATTCAAACCCTTTGCAAGAATTGTGTGTGTATGTGTGTGTGAATTTTATTTACAAAGTTGCCTAAGGTCAAGCACCTAGCCTATTTTAATCTTCATCCAAATCATTCATTTTCCCAATCCAAGTCCAAATAATCCATTTCCCTCTTAATCCACATTATCCTAATCTAGTTTCTTCCTAATCTACCTTATCTCAATCCAATTCCTCCTAATCACTCATCCCATTATCTAATTTCATCCTAATCATTATCTAGTCATCCAAATCATTCTCCTAATCCATCATCATTGGACCCTAATCCCAATCAATTTGCTAAGTCAATACAAGGTCCTAATCCTAATCCATTATCCACCTCATCCACTTCCTAGTCATCATCATTACTCCTAATCAATCCCATCATTTGAGCTTAATCATATCCCATCTTTGAACTTGATCCCATATTATCATTCTAATCACTTTCCAATCCAATATCCATTATCTTCCTAATCCATATCCTAATCCACTTTCCATTATCCTAATCATCTCATCCATGGCTTAATCTCATTCTCCATCTCCATCCTAAATCAATCTTAATCACTTTCTCATCCTTTCAATCCAAATCTCTTCTCCACATAATCCCAACTCTCTTCTACATATAATCCAATCCATTATCCTACCCATCCTATACTAATAATCTATCCCTCCAATCCTACATACATTATCCACCCTATCCATTTCCAAATCATCACCATTATCCTAATCAGTCCCATCAATTGATCTTAATCCAATCCCACTATTTGAACTTGATCAAGTCTCTCTTAATCCACATCATAATCCTTCTCCTAATTCACCCAAATACACTTCATCCTTAATCATAATCTATCTTCACCGTCCAATCCTAATCTATTCCATCCCTAATCTTAATCCAACCCATATCCCTAATCAAACCTATCATCTATCCTAATCCAATCCCATTAATTATCCTTAATCATCTCATCCATTAATCCCCCTAATCCTAATCCTATTATTGATCTTAAACCACTTTCATTCACCTCATCTAATCATCCCTCACCCTAAATCAATCATCCATCATTCTTCTATCCATCCTTAGTCAAAATCAAATTCCAATACTTAATCCAAAAATCATCCTTTGTAAATCAAAATTGGTTAAGGAATTAACCTCTTTCAACCCTCTCCAAATTCCAATCCTAATCATATACCAATTTCATCCAAATCCTAATCATTTTTCTCCAAATCTCAATCCAAAGGGCTCTTGGCCTAATCCTTAATCAAATCCAATGCAATCCAATCCAATCCAATCTAGCCATCAAAGGGCCCTTGGCCTAATCCAAAATCAACCCCAATCAATTCAAATCTAGATAAGTGTCATATATCATTGAACTTGACTAATCAAATCAAATCAAATCCATCCTAGCATCAAGTGTCATATATCGTTGACCTTGGTCAATTCATCCAATCCCAATTAATCCAAATAAATCCCCCTCTAATCCAAAATCAAAATCAATTTCAAGTCGTCCTGCATTACATCATCCTAAATCCAAATCCAAACATGACTTCATATACTTTTGATGATGTTGTTGTTGACCAAGCTAAACTTGAAATCCTTGATGAAATTGTTGCAAGTAAGCTTGCCATAAATCACTCTCGCACATCCATAAACATGCAATAACCTTATGACCATGAATTGTCTAGCACAAGCTACACCCCCACACCTCATTGCATATCCTATGGTCATCCTTATACTACCCTTGACAAGTGAAATCCATGCTATCCACCATCCCCTAATCTGTCATACCCTTCTTATCCTTCTTCTGCTTATCCACATCCTCCATCTTCTTATCCTTATTCCACTTATTTAAATCCATCTTCTCCTTATCCAAATATTCCATATCTAAATCCAACATCTCCTTATTCATCAACCCCATCATCTACTTCATCATCCAATACACTATCTACCCCACTATCCAATTCTCCTACTAAATCCAAATCATCCTTTTCCAAGGACTCATCACTAAGAGTGTTGAGAAAAATCATGAAAATAAACTTGTGGAGTCATGTCATTCCACTCCTCCCCAATCACCAAAAAATGTTATTGATGACTTCACCATTCACCTCACACCCATCCAAACTAAACCATCATCCATCCTATCCAAAAACTATCCCACTCCTCCATCTACCCAATCGAAGGATCTTATTCAAATAATTAAAACTCTATGCTCCTCCCCCATCACACCATCCATGCAAACCCAGCTATGTCAAGAGCCTACTCCAAATCATGTTGAAACATCCACACCCTATCCTAATCATGATCCAAGCATCCCAACTCTTCCCATTCCCAATCCCACACCATCTCCTATTGATCCCCGATCATCCCCCATCAATCCTTTACCATCTTCCATCGACCTTTTACCATCACCTATCAACCCCATCTAAAATCCAATCTCCTATCCTCTTGCTCCTAGCATCTTCATCCATGATGGTTCTCTCATAGGAGAGAGACAACTTTGTTCCACCACTCATCCCCCTCCATCTAATAATGGACCCACATCTTTTTTCCAAAATAACAAACATCCCATCACACATCGTATGCTCCAAAACATGAACTATCATGGTAAAGGCCTAGGCCTTCATGAAAATAGCATTTTGGAGCCCATCCATGTCAAAATCCATCTACTCTTACATGGCCTTAGATATACATCCCAAGGTAAACAATCCAAATATGTCGGTACCACCAACACACCTCCCAAATGTTAGAGTGAATAATTTTTCTATTCACTATAGCTTAAGTGTACTTAGGTTGATGAAATTAGACAACATATTGTCTAACTGAATCTGTAACCTTTTAGAGGTTAGAGGTTACCAAGTTATTTGGTAAACCTCATGTGCATACCTTTTGAGGTTGTAAGACTTTCTATCTCACCTCAAAAGGCATTTTGTAATCATCCAACCTTGTCACACAAAGTTGTTGGTTTGCACATTCCAAGTGATCCAAAGGTTGACACCTTATAGGACACTTGTCTACTTGTTTGTACCACATCACAGGGTTCTTGTCAATCCACATGCAAGGTGGATTGCCTCTTTTATGCCTATATAATGAGGCATTCTCATGTAAGTTTGTAAGTGTGATTATTATATGTTTATGCTCAAATTAGGCTCACCAATATCATTGATTTCTTATCTCTATTTGTCAATTTCCATATTGTGAGAGTGAATATCAAGTTATGCATAGTATCCTTGGCTATTCCAGCACCAAATCAACTTCTTCCAAACCCAAACCTAGTGCATCTCATTGCATCGCTAAATCATATGCTACCATCTCTCATCTTCTATATGATTTCATCCATCAATCCAAAAAGCATGTGACCATACATCTCCCTAAATCCACACTTCCTCCACTACTCACAACTCCTAATTTCCTCATCCTCAAATACCCTAATCATCCCATCCATAATACCCCATCCATAAATCTTGATCCCCCAAAATTCCTAATCAAGACCAATGAATGCACACATCATCCAAAACTGAAGCTATCAAAAACCCCATGGGATTCAAAAGTAATAATTTTGATGCCTCCCCACATAAAACACAAATGTGCAAAATCCTAAAGAGTATCATGTCGTAGTGCATCAATACCTCACATCCAAGAACAATCCATCTAAAAGGATACATAATCCCACACCTCCAAAAGCATAAACAAAAAAGGTGTGGGTCCCTAAGAAAAAAGAAACAAACCCAAGTAGAGCATCTACATCATATTCCATCCCCAACTCCCACAAATCTCATTCACCATCAAAAAATCCTAAAAATCCTAAGTCTGTTTGGGTCCCTAAATTCCCAAATCGGCAATCCCACAATCCCCCATCCCAATCCCACAAACCCATCATGAATCCCAAATCCCCATTACTCCCCACTCCCCCTTCAAATCAAAAGCTTCCAAATACATTACAGTGTGTGCAACCATTAGTCTTGATTCCCATCACGATATTCCCACATGCCTTAATCCCTCCATCATATCCCTTATCCCGCATATCACCCCCATCACACCCCTATGGTACATGATTTCACATAATCCATACATCCTTCATCCATCTTCCACTTATGCATCCATCCATCTATCATTACCAACCATAATCCACTATCACCATCCATCCATTTATCATTACCATCCATAATCCACATCATAATTTGTTAGAAATGAGGGTGCAAACCACACAATGAAAATCTGATTTCAATATGTTTAACAATCTGAAATAGTGTAATATTAATGGAGGTTGTAAATAGAAACCAAACTATGAAACACAAAAGCAACAAATCAAAAAACTGATCACACAACACAACATGTAACATGGAGAAAACCCTTTTGGGTAAAAAATCCACACATGAAAGAGGCCCAAGTTTTTATTAATCAAAAAAGAGTGTACAATACATCAACTACACCAATCTTTCCTTCAGTCTTCAATTTGACAACATTTCAGTAGAACCTGTGCAAGTATGAAACTACAAAAACTTAACAACACTTTACAAATGCATCACTAAATAGTAGTAGCACCCAAAATGGGTGTCCAAGTTGGGAATTTCAATGCCAACTAAGGAATCTTGCATGCAAGAAAGTAATTAATACCTTCTTACACACCTCTTACACCTGTCATAATGCATGTTGCATGCATGGGCACCTGACGCTAAAAATAGCTCTTACACTGTCATAGATGCTATCATAACCATCATAGAATCTTATGACAACTTGAAATTGTCATAGATGCTCTTACAATGTATGACACATGCCTAAAATAGCATATTCCAAGAGGTGGTGCCTACATTTGCCCAAATCACCTATTTACCTCTACTATGATGTAATAATCAGTAAATGTAACTCCGTAACTACCTACCCCATAATAAATATTTACTGTTGTCAGTGAATCGACTTCATCCCTTATGGGTAAATTACGAATGATAATAGGATTAAATAATTACAAGGATTTACAAGGTTAATGGCACCTTAATCCCAACATTCTCTAACTTGATATTATACATTGTAAATACCCATAGGAAACAATAGAAAATAATCAGGCACTAGAAACAAGGCCCATGGCCTCTCTGCACCAAACAATTTCTCTGTGCTCACAAATTTGGTGAAAGCATCTACAACATTCTCCTAAGTGTCTACCTTCTTTAGCTCAAGCTATCCACTTGCAACCATTTCTCAAACAAAGTGATATTGTACATCAACATGCTTAGTATGAGAATGATACATAGGATTCTTGTCTAAACAAATAGCACTCTGGTTATCACAACCAATCTAAATGACCCTGCAATCAAAGCCAATACCTGTACACAATCTCCTCAACCAAATTACCTCCTTAGAGACATGGGTAGCAGCCATATACTATGCTTTGGTGGTGGACAAAGCAACCATGGGCTGCCTCTTGCTCATCCAACTCATTGCTCTTCCAAACAAAGTAAATACATAGCCACTAGTGGGCCTTTGACTATCCAAGTCACCTACCCAATATACATCAACAAATCCTTGTATGTCCAAAGTTTTGTTAGTAGTATCAATACCAAAATAAATCAAACAGTAATCAAGAGTACCTACTAGATATCTAAACACCCTCTTCACATAATTCCAATGCTATCTACCAGGGTTAGACATAAAACTTCTCAAAACTCCCACTGCTTGGGTAATATCTGGCCTAGTGCAAACCATTGATTACATCAAACTCCCTACAGCACTAGCATATGGCAGATTAGACATATCCTCTAAATCATCCTCATTCTTTAGACACATATCTAATGAAAGCTTAGTACCAATGGGTAAAGGAACTCTAACTGGGTTGTAGTCCTACATATTAAGTCTCTGCAAAATTGTATTCACAAACTTACTTTGTGATAACCAATTTTTTCTATTACCTCTATCCCTTTTGATCTTCATCCCTAAAATATACCTGGCAGCTCCAAGATCCTTCATTTCAAATGCACCTAAAAGTTGGGCTTTCAACTCACTAATCATACCCTTAGTATTGCTGAAAAATAACATGTCATCAACATACAATGCAATGATCAGAATAGATTCATCAATACAATGAATACAAACACAGTGATCCTCCTCACTTCTAACAAAACCTAATTTTAGCACAATTGAATCAAATATTTGGTACCACATTCTGGTGGACTATTCAAACCATAAAGAGACCTATTTAATCTACAAACCCAATGTTCTTCCCCTTTTACCTCAAAACCTATAGTCTGTTACATGTAGATTTCTTCCTTAAGATCTCCATGCAATAATGCAGTCTTAACATCTATTTGCTCTATTTCCCAATCAAAAGTTGCAGCAATTGATAACAGAAATCTAATAGAAGTTAATTTAGAAACAAGAGAGAATATTTCACTGAAATCAACTGCCTCTTTCTAGGAGTAGCCCTTGGCTACTAGTCTAGACTTGTACTTCTCCAATGAACCATCTGCTCTAGATTTCTTCTTGAAGATCCACTTGCAACCTATGGCCTTTCTTCTTATGGGCAAACGAACAAGATCCCAAGTGTTGCAAGAGTCTAAAGCCATCATCTCCTCTTGCGTGGCTAACTTCTAAGACTCACTATCATCTGCATGAATAGCTTTCCTATAGGATCTAGGCTCATTGTCAGTACTCAATAAAGAAAATACACAATGAAAATCTAGTGGGCTATACCTTTCAACTGGGTTTCATTGTCTTATGGATCTTCTCATAGGTGGAGTAGGAGATTCTTCAAGTTCTTCTACATGCTCTTATGTACCAACTTCTTCTATCACAACATATTCTTCCTCATCAAAACTTTCATTCGAGTCTTCTTCTACTTCTTCACCCCTCAATTAATCATTTTGTTCTTCTTGAGGTGCATCTTCATGCTCTAATTCAAAATGCACTCTCTTCACCTTTTTCATCTTTTTCCTTTGGTTGTTCTGGTTCTGAAATAACACTAAGTTCCCTAAAAATAACATCTCTAGAATAGACAATCTTTTGGGTTAGTGGATTCCAAAGATTATAACCTTTTAAATTATCACCATATCTAATGAAAATACACTTCTCAGCTTTTGGACCTAACTTAGTTCATTTTTATTTAGGCACATGAACATAAGCCTCATAGCCAAATACCATTAAATGTGAAAAAAAAGGTTTCTTACTTGTCCACATTTCAAAAGGAGTTGAAGCAAGATCCTTACACGGAGATCTATTAGGCAAGTATTTCACAATACACACAACTTCTGCCTGAATGCATTTGTTCAACTATGATTCACTCAACATACTTCTGGCTCTTTCCATTATTATCTGATTCATCCTTTCTACCACTCCATTCTGTTGTGGTGTACATATGGAGTTCTCTTCTGTCTAACAACACATGCATGCTTATAGAATTCATCAAAGTTCTTAGAATAGTACTCCCCTCCATTGTCAAATCTCAAAACCTTTATCTTATGATCTGATTGCTTTTTAACTAAAACTTTAAATTCCTTAAATTTAGTGAAAACTTCATATTTGTGACACATAAAATAAACCCGCATAAATCTTGAGATGTCATCAATGAAGGAAACAAAATATCTACATTTTCGAATTGATTCAACATCCATTGGACCAAAGACATCTAAATGAATAAGTCCCAATTTATCATTAGATTTATTGCTACCAAAAGGAAAAGGACATCTATTATGTTTTCCAAACACACAGTATTCACAAAATTTGAAACTCTCATCAGAATAGGATAAATCATCTAACAAATTTTTATTTAAAATAGTCTTTAAACTAGACTGACTTATGTGGTCCAATCTACGGTGCCACATCATACATGTATTTTCAGTAGTAGCCACATATGCATAAGAGGTATTACACATAGGAGTGGATTCTAGCTTAAACAGAGTTCCCAATCTTTTCCCCTTCACTACCACCAAGATTCCACTCACCAATCTGCAGCCATGCTTATAAAATGTCACATGCATTCCAAAATCATTCAACTTTGAAATAAAAATCAAATTTCTAGCCAATCCAGGAACATGCAAAACACCAGGGAGGGTTTTAATTCTCCCATCTCTGAAACACAACATTACGTTCCCTTGAGCAACAATAGGATATGTAGAGTTGTCCCCGAGGTACATATTTCCTCCATCATATTCTTTGTATGTGGAAAACCATTCTTTATGTGGGGTCATGTGGTACAATCATCTTGAGTCAACCAACCAATGATCATGAGAAACAATATTACATGCAGAGAGTAAAACCTCATCACCTGCATTGAAGACTTATCAGTAGTAGAATATCAGTAGTAGAATACCATTGTTTCTTTGGGTTTCTACATTCCTTTTTCACATGTCCTCTCTTTCTGTAACTCCAACACTTGACTCTATTCCTCTTTCTAGGAATATTTGAATAGCCCATAGACTTGTCTTTAGACCCCTTCTAATCTCCTTTTGGTCCTCTTTCCTTAGACCTTCCCCTAACACTGAGAGCACCCCTGAACTATCCAAACTTTTCTTCCTCAATTCTTGTGCCATCAGAAGTGAAACAAGATCATCCAACTTTGGATCTATGAGGCTAGCAATGATAGCCAAAATAACATTCTCCTATGACTCGGGTAAAGAATGGAGAAGAAATATACATTTATCTTCCTCATTCACCTCAACATCTACAGATTCTAGTTGACTCAATAACAAATTAAATGAATTTAAATGCACCGCAACTGATTCACCCTCTTTCATTTTCATAGAAAATAATTTATGCTTTAAACAAAGCTTGTTTACCATACTCTTGGCTTGGTAGATCTTACCCAGATGCTTCCACAAGCTATGTGCATACTTCTCACTCATAACATTCAGTAGAACAAAATGTGCAAGACACAGTTGGATTGTACCTCGTACCTTTTTATCTAGTCTATCCCACTCATCTTGAGAAACATCATCAAGTTTCTTATCTTTCATAACAGCCAACCACTAATTTCTTTCCTCAAGCAAATCCTCATCTTCAGCTTCCACAATTCGTACCCCATGCCATTAAACTTTTCAATTTCTAACTGAGAGGTAGAAGCAATAGTGGATACAACCATGATATCTACACAACATCTACAAACAAAAAACAACCAAATCTCCCACTGGAGCTAAAAAACCTTCACACTACCACACAAGAATCAAAACTAGCCAGGCTCTGATACCAAATGTTAGAAATGAAGGTGCAAACCACACAACGAAATCTTATTTAAATATGTTTAACAATCTAAAATAGTTTAATATTAATGGAGGTTGTAAATAGAAACCAAACTATGCAACACAGACGCAACAAATTAGAAAACCAATCACACAACACAACATATAACGTGGAGAAAACCCTTTCAGGTAAAAATCTCCACATAGGAAAGAGGCCCAAGTTTGTATTAATCAAAAAAAGAGTGTACAACACATCAACTACACCAATATTTCCTCTAGTCTTCAATCTGACAGCATTCTGACAGCACATGTGTTGCAAGTATGTGTCAACAGGTGTTGTCGTTGATGTCAACATATCTATGTTGTCATTGGTGTCAACTATGTTCTTGTTTTGATGCTTACTTGTGTTGAGTTAGCTTCTTTGTATTGGCTTATATAAGTGTTGAAGATAATTAGAAAGTGTTCCTTTTATTGAGTTTCTAAGTGCTTTTGAGAAAATTTGCTCTCCTAGTGGAAACAGTGTGTTGCAGAGTGTTTTGGCTTGCAGAAGAATAATGCAGTATTTTGTTCCACATATCCTGTATATTCAATTACTTTGTCTACGGTTTGGAATTTATGTTAAGGGATGTCTATAGTTTCTATGTTTCAAGTTTGAGCCTCTGATGTGAAGATTTAAGTGAGTTATGTTCACCAGAGTAAGAACTACTTTTTTGAGTATTCAATGGTGACAAGGAGAATGTATTCTGCTCTGCATCTCTCCACATTTAATTTTTATTGTTTGTGGGTCTAGAGTAAAGTATGGGATGATTTTATGTGTCTTCAATTCAAATGGTTCACGATTTGGTGCTCCGCAAGTGATTTTTTCTTTATGACAGTGGCTGATAGTAATATTTAAATAGTCTGGTTTGAAGAATTTTCTGGATAGTGTTTAGAGGCTGTGCAGAAGTTCTTGATGATTATAACATGCTTGTGGATATCGCTAGATTATGTTCCTACTTTTTGATTGGTCTAAAAAGTGTAATTTGGATCGTGGTTGAAGCGTGTTCCTAAAGGTCTTAGTGTTAACTCCAGTTTTGGTCGACCAGATTGTTTTCACTACTTGTGGTTATGCTTTGAAGATTGTGGAAGCATGTTGTTGCATGGGAGATTGCATTTGAGTCCTAATTAAGGCATGGTGTGGTCCACATTCATTCTTTCCCTTGACAAATTTGTTTAGGTCCAGACCTATTCCAATGTATGTATGTATGTTGACCTTGGAGATTGTTCGAATGGTTGATGATTGCAATGTTGACCTTGATGTACATTCCAAGGTTGATGAATTGTATAAATATATGTAATGAAGTCATGAAATAAGTGTGAATGTACGAAGATGTGAAGATAACTGTGTTTGAGTGATGAAGGCAAAAAAGAAGAACTAGTGCACTTCAATGGAACTAAACCTTGGCATGCAGGTATAGATGCTACTATCTTAGTTCACCAACCTCTAGCAGTGAGCCCCTTTTGTCAATGAGCCTCTTCTCTTGGCAGTGAGCCCTTTCTTTTGTAGTGAGCATTCTGGGCAGTGAACCCTAAGGCACTGAGCCTCTGATTTTTAGTATTGTTGTTACATATTATATTGTGAGCTAACACTCATCATGGTTTTTTCCTTATTGGGTTTTCCACGTAAAAATCTGGTCTCTCATGTGTTGATTGTGTGATTGTGTTTAAGTTTCTGATTTCATGCTTTCATGGTTAAATCATAATAATAGTAATTAAGTGGTTGATGTGTTGATAGTTATAAGAAGTTAAGTTTTGGTTACAACTGATTCACCCCCTATTACATCCCCATTTTGGCATGCTTTTACTTTTGACTTCTACATGGATAGAAGTAAATCTTTGAACAAGTATTTTTGTACATGAGTTAAGATGCTTTGTTAATGAGACTTAATGCAATTTTCTTGAGACATTAATTTCATGGAAAAATAATTTATGTAATTATGTTTATTTCGAATGATTAAATTTAATAGCATTTATGTAATGAATTGTTATTTTTATGTTTTATGATTGGGACACTAGTACACTGATCATGAGCTTTATGTGAAAGTTTTAAGCAGGAAAATAGGTATCTGGGACTCTCCGAGAAATAGAGAGAGAAAGTATCTTCGGGGGAGAAGATCATAGACCTTGGGTTACCGACTAGTATTTGCCAATTGAGTATAGTGTGAATCTGATAGTGGACTCAAGTTAGTCGAGGTAAGTCCCATTTTTGGTCAAACCTGGGATTGACTCGATAGGATTGTTGACGTCTTTTAAATTCTATCTTTTGAGTTAGTTGTGTATCAACTTTGTCTTTTGCGAAAAATGGCGTTGTCAAATTAGAGCGTCAGCCGTTTATGACTAACGCAAATTTTTGATGTTTACATCATAAATAGTTGTGTATGCATCATCAAATGTAGATGGATAAATTGTTATCACTTAGCGTCGCAATGCACATTTATGGCAAGTCTGACAGATGCAAAATATTGTGTTTTCGTGAAGGGGAGATATACTCGACCCTGTGACGCTTTACACAAGTCCTTCAACTTATTTATTTTATTTATCATAAACAAAGTGGTATATATAGTTTAAGACTATTAATAATACTATTATTATTTTGTTTCTAAAGGATAACTAGCAGTTTATGAGATTAGCTAACGTACCTATAATGTTGATATCAATCTTTTTTATCGACACCCTTTAAGAATCGAGGTGGTGGGTGTAATAATAGTTATTAAATCTTGTTTTGTGTGGTATAAAACCTAAGTCTTTAGCAAATCCGTGGCCTATATTATAATTTTATTATTTAGTAACTATCATTTTAAAACTTAGAAATTGGCATTATCTCTTAAGTTGATTGAATTCTTGTTGAGAAGTAGGGTTGCATACACGTTTACCCACGATGGCATTATCATCTTTCATGTCCTCCTTGAGCTGATTCACCATCAAATATGGGATATTGTTACAACTTCCTCATTGAGATACCACTAACTATTTTTGCATGGCAAGAGTTAAAGATAAAAAGAGAAAATTGTTGCATGCATTAGGAGATAAAAGACAGTTATCCACTATTTGAGAAGAAAAGAAAATTTTATAGAAATGTTTAAAAGGTGGAGAGCTCGTTGGCTAGGAGAAGAGTATGGTATTTGGCAAGAAAGGCAATTTCTAGCTTTTTGGATGACGAGTGGGGAGCTCAAAGATGAGATTAAACCAACGTTGGGTCTTCTCGGAGTGGTCTAAAAACCAGGTGCTTCTCTTTCTATTTTAAGTGGTATATAGTTTTTCAATTAGATTGGTATTCAAGTCTAAGAATCTATACGTTAACCTATTAGGCTAACATCCTTAATTAATAAAAGGCCAAAGATAAAAGTCTGTAATGATACATTAGTTTCCAATTTTGGTATCGTCATATGATAACAGTCATATTTTAGAAAGAATTCATTGCCTTGAAGATTAAAATGAAGAATGGCCAAACTGTAATATCTATCATGATCTATTTACTTTGTTTGATGATTTTATCTGAGTTTAGAGTCTTGTTGACTGGTAGGGAATTTTGAATCCTATCAAGACCAAAGATTTTTCAGACTATCGATTGTTACTCTATCAAACTGTATAAAAAGTGTAGATGATACCATACTTCGAGGATGCATCTATAGGTCTTTAAAAATGCATCCATTCATTGCTTGTTCTAATATTTTAGAAAACTTTGTATATATAGAGGTATATTTAAAATGACTTCACAGCTACTGGAATTCTTTCCCCAAAAGTTGTAGAAAGAATCTAGAGAGGGAAATCACAGTGATATGCAAATATCTACCTCTAATAGAACTTTTAAAACTTTAGTATATGCTATATGATTTACTGTTCTAGGATGATGTATATATTCATATCTTAGAGAAAATTGTTGAGTCATTGCTATAGATGCTATAAGGGTGACAACATAATGTTATTTTGGACTAATATTAATAAGTTAGGAAGCCAACTTGAGCAGAAAATAATATTATGCATGTTGGCCGATTAGTCCTAAGTATTACGATGCCAAATCACTTGATTATCCTGTCAGGCTAGGATAGGATAAGTTGGTAAATATTCAAAGTTAGTTAATGAGTATCATTATGCCAAAGAGCATTAAGTAACTTTGTATAAAAAGAGAACCCTAGAATCTAAGGAACAAAACCCTATTATTATTCAAATAACCTATTTATTCGAGGAAGACTAAACCAATTAAAGAGTAGATAAACTCATTTGACCAAGTCAACTATAGGATTGTAATATTAAATCCAAGTTGATTTGGGGTGAGTGAACAAATCAACTGCATTTATTGTAAATGCTTTTCATATTGAAACTTTGGCCAAAGTAGTGCACATGCCTCTAAGTGCATTGTCAATTCACCGTATCTAGGATTACATAACCTATTGGCAGGATCATACTTGGCTAGAGGGTATCTAGGGTTGTATGATCAATAGTGTTATGTAGGATACAACACCGATACTTGAATGGAAAATACTATAGGTCACCCTAAGTCTATGATCTTCGTGAAGGGTAGGGTCACTTCCAGAATAGAAGATGCGTGGGAGATCGTCGGTTTGTGGTTGGAGGCAAAGTACTCTGAAGAAGCTTTCTCTCTCTCCTTCATGAGGCATGTCGAGGCTTGTGATAAGGATGTCAGCAATCCAGATGCAACAATTTTTTGGTAGGATGACTTTTAAATTCTAATGTTTTGTATAATTTAATATATTTTAATTACTTGATATTGGAAAGACAAGTTTATGTCTTGTTGAAATTATTTACCCTTCAAGAAAGAAGATTGGATCAAATGATCACACTTTGTTTTCAAGTTAATTATGGAAAGAATTTTATTACTACCTCAAGAATCATTTTTACTTTATGGTAATTATTGGGATTTTTAGTTTGTGAAGGATATTACATATGGTATTAGAGAAAAACTAGGTTCGGCACTAGGGCTTATGAGTCCATTATGCTAACCTAGACTCAACATTAAGCAGGTAGCTAATGTTTTGATTTCTTGTGCCAGGATGGTATGTCTCAAAATAACTGCTAGAAAGTTATTTATTGGGAAAGAACATTACTTGCGGGCTAAGAGAGAGTGTGAGGCCATAGAAAAAACCATTGAAGGAACTAATGATGAAAATGATATATGGTTAAGTGACACTGAAACCCTCGCAAATGCCATGACTAAAATCAAACAAGTGAAAAAGGAAATCCTAGAGACAACTAAGATGGTAGTTAGGATTATGGCTGACTCATGCCTAGATAACACACCTTTGATTATGAGAGATCCTTATATACCTTCAATTACTGAGATCATTGTACTTACATCTAGTACTGAGTCTGAGGGTTATACACCCCTTGATTATGTGTCTGATGATGATTCAGAGGGATATACTCCCCTTGTAAAGTGACATATGAATCATAATATGTATGTATCAATGAAGAATGTATATACTCTTAAATAAACCATAATAAAGATGAGTTTGTTTTTGTATCAACCATTATTTGTGTGAATTAATTACGCTATGATTATTTGAGATGTATTAAAATCAAGAAACTAATAGATAACTTAACATTCCCAGGTGTGAGAAAAATCTTCAAATATAGTGCAAACAAGAACAAACCAGGGAGAGAATCAAGAGGATAACAATTTGCAAGTAAACTCTGTAGATAAACTAGATCGAATTTCACCTATGCTTGCTGAAACAAATGAAAGGCTGGGTAATTTAGAAAAGAAAGTGAATGTGCAAGGCAACTCTAAAGAGGAAAATGAATTTTCTCATTGTGTGAGTGGGGGAAGACAACAAGACCATAGTAAGGCTAGTGAAAGCGTAGAAAATAATGAACTTCAGAAGGAAACAAAAGATAGACTTGCCCTTTGTTTAAGGTGAAAATTTTGATGAAGAGGATTTTTGTGTTTATTTTGCTAGTTTGTATGAATCCTCCTTTCACCTCTAAACATTCAAGGACTTCAGTCGAGTAAGAAGTACTACAGGTCTTCAGTCACTCAGAACATAGGGGAAGATTGGAATTGTGTGATTTTGTTGTTCAATTAAGTCTAATTATGCTCAAAACCCTAATTATACAAATTCATGAACGCACGAACAAATTACAAATAATGATCACACATAGAGATATCAAAAGACAATAAAATGCATACCAGATTTTGAAGTTCAAAAAGCAGAAAAATCAGGGACTAATGAGTGAGCGCCCTAGTCTAGTGGCATACTTTTTGTTGAGATCTGGGAATCTTGTCTGCAACATGTTCTTGTTGTCTGAGAGATTCTTCAGTTGTAAGATCTAAAGGACTAATGAGACGGCGCTCGAGTCCATGACCCTATTTTCTCTTTTGATCTGCAATTCTGACAATCTGCACTACTCTCCGGCAACTCCACTTTTTCTGCTCCTGCAACCTGTAACCTAAAATCACAAAAAAATGGGTTGGGGTTGTGTTGTGTAGAGGCTTTCCTCAGTCAAGCCCCAGAGAGACATTCAAGTCTTCTGAACATTGTTGTCAGATAAAGAGTGTGTATCCTTGTGGGATAGAGGCAAAATCAAAATGATAAATGATTGAAAATAGAATTGATATCACCTTGTAGTGAAGATCTCATGGAAGGAAGATGCTCTTCATGCCATGAGGAGATGGATGTCAAATCTACAAATACAAACATAATAACAATGCTATGCTCTGCCACATAATGAATATTTTGAATGTTCCAAAATCACAAAAATGCATAAAGTTATCTAATGCCCATCTAGTTTATAAATGATAACCTAATCATGCTTATATATGCAACTACAAACATTCCTGCTAAGAATTTCATAATTCAAACTTACTGTGTCAGCATAGGACCTAAATAATGGTCATAAATTTACACTTTGAAATTGGGCCTAACCTAAAATAGGGCAGGACTAGGGCGCGAGCACCCAAGTCCTCCCCCCTAATTTACGTAGGACTTATGTTAAGTGCACCCCTTAGGTCCCATTTTCCATGAAACTTTAGGGTTTTCTCATCAGGATGTCAAATTAACATGAAAAATGTCCCAAATGCATTAACAGGACCTGAGCTAAACCTTAATAGGAAAAAGCCTGCAAGGTTACTTTTTCTGACATAACATTTAGCCCCCACTTTAATGTATATATAAACACAAGGCCAATACATGCATTAAAGTATAGTCAACAAGCACAACAAACATGCCAAACACATTGAAGACACACCAATCACAATGAAGATAGTAACATGCATGCAAAACACAGAGAAAATAGTAATAGCCACGCAAAACACAAAGAAGACAGTATTGAAGACATGTAAAGCATAGTGAATATAGTGAGTGTAGTGAAGATAGTGATGATTTTCTTTTTCATTTTCATATATATGAAATGTAGATGCAAGTACAAGGAAAGTAAACACACCACCCATAATGCAGGAGGGACTCATCGCAACTGGTCTTTAAGATTGCATATAGGGCAACAGACACATAATACAAATCAAACATGCCATACAAAACAAGCATGCCATACAAATAGCAAAGCATAGGAGGGACTCATCACCACTGGTCTTTAAGACTATGCTTGGGAACAAACACGCAATACACACACACTTGGAAGACATGGAGAAAGCATGGCAAACAAGTGATGGAGTGTTCCTATTTCTAGGTTCATTACAATCTCAGGCACATTACAAGCACACTCTGATGATTGGGCTTCGCCACAACAATCACTGAAGACATGCTTAAGGGTTGAGTTAGTCATAGAACCACTCCCCACCTCTGGAGAGGACTTTTTGAAAATAACAGGATGTGTATTCTCCATGAGAAATACACCATCCCCGCCTCACGTGGAGGACTTAAAAAGGATTTGATATCCCACCTCTGCAAAGGGCTTAAATGATTGTAAGTTGATTTCAAACAAATCTTAGAGTGCAAGAGGGACTTATTGCTTCCAATCTTTAAGACTGCACCTGAGAACAAGCACATTGCTAACATCTACAACAGATAGCTTACCTTATATATGCCCCCACCTTAAGGTGGTTGATATCATGTATCAATATCAAGCACATTAAGGTAAGAAGAAAACACACAAGGGAACACAAGCTTTCGCAAATCCCATGCCCCCGGGAGGTGACATGTACTTTACGATTGTCAAATGTTCCCACAAACACATCCCTACAAGAAAAGTGTTAGTATCCATATAATCATGATAAACAACAATGCATGATGCAAGATTCAAGATAGATAGAGTGCACGGAGCAGCAGTATTGTTATGTTTTGTAAATGCGATAAGACACCATCAAGATCACACGCGGTGATTCTACTAGCCAAGCGTGTAACGCCCCGCCAAGGAACCCCTTAGAAACAACACAACTATGCTATTCTAATAGGACAATTTTTTTTTAAAGAATGAGATAACAAGTAACAAAAATAATAAATACATATATCATTTAAAATAATCTTTATCCTCTAGGGTTTCATGGTTGCATTACTAACAAAACTATTAACAAGATCTAAACATATATCTTGAATTAACTAACAACAATAATTCATTCGAAATCTATTGTATCAAATGAATGAACACATACATTTCCATATTATAACATCAGATAAGTAATCATCAAGATCATGTAAATAGAACTACAAGTGCATATTCAAATTCCTTTACATAAGAGTACAACATTACATTGTTTACACTATCACTTTTCCTGACAACATTGGAATGTAAACATCAAGATTATAGTCTATGATCCAATGGATATACCAGACTAGAACATGAACATAAGTAATTGTCTCCTCAAGCTAGAATAAGATCCAGAGTCTGCTACATGAGATACATCCTTCTCACACACGAACAATAGCAAGGGAAAACTAATGGAGAAAAAACACAACCACTCGACCATGTGAAACTCTAAGGTCCACCCCCTGTGCTAGGAGATAACATAAGGTCCCACTTCAGAAAATAGTCAAAAAGATAGTAGACTAACAGGTGCAAGGACTACACATGACTCCAATACAACATGGGTCAATATGGACATCGCAAGAAACTCAAACATAGCTTCTAGAGGCATTCACACAATGAATGGGAAGAACACAACTAGGGAATGCTAGACTGTAGTAGGGATGAGTGTCATCACATGGTCCTGACATGGGTTACCTTGACAATCTCTCAGCAGATGCCAGCCCCCATCTATGGTTACCCTGACAGTCTCTCACTAGACACTAGCCCCATAGGGTAACACATGCGGAACCAACATTCCTTTCATGAGGACAAGGAAGTGAGTCTTGCCAACCAGGCCATCTCATCCAATCCTTAGCCTGAATGAGCACTACAGGCATGGGTGAGGCATCTAATTATCTTAATTGGTGTGAAAACTACCCAACCCTCTAAATTTATTATTAAGTTATCACTGGATTAACAACTTCCAATCGGTTACCCTGGCAAGCCACTTTGGGCCCTGGCCCAACATTGAAAGCCACTCCTCCTTCACTACATCTAGATTATCAAATCCCATAACATAAACCAAGCATGAACTATCACATTGCTCATCATGATGCATTTACAACACAAAATATACATTATTTCATATCACATAGAGCAAGGCATTAACCATCTTGCATAGTCATCATAACCACATGAATAGGTACACTAAACAGGGCATTATCCATCTTGCACATGTATCATACTGACATGAATAGGAGGCAACATTCCAGGATTGTGTTTCACTAAACTCACATGATGCACACATAGCCAACCCCCACATAATCACACCCTCCTAGGCCTCTGGAATCAACTTCCCCATATGACACAGACACTTGACATCACTAAAACACAATAGTCTGGCATCACATTCAATCTCAAATGCACATCATAAACTAAGATCCTTCATCAATATTTCAATTACAATACCACAAATGCAACATATGATATGATGCACTAGTTATGGGTCTTAAAGAATGTAACATTAATCCAATCATGATCAATCATCAAACAATTATAAAGTGAATCTATCCCATCAATACAAAACTATAACTTTCTAACCACCAGTAGCAGTTACTAATATGATCATAAGATATAAGTGTCCACAAGTAACAATATTTTAACCAATAGATCCCAAGGCTTACTTGTGTTTCATCTAATTAAAATGATTGTGAACAACATGCAAATAACCCTAAGGCATACATATTATAACATAACAATTTATAAAATGCAATCCTTATCACAATGAGGGACTATCACCACAATTAAAATCATACAATAGAGTAATAATAACCATAACACATGAATGATATAACCGATGAATACAAAATTCACCATTATTAAACTAAACCACTATTTACACTGATGTAAATTTCATTAATAATCTAGACAATTTTGTAAAAACTATTCAAATATAACTATATAAGCAAAACTAAATGCCTATAATATCAAAATTCTATTAGCATGTGTCTAAACAAAGAGAGCCCTAATTAATACAAGGTAGACCACAACAACCCTAAATATCTTATGCCCCCTCCTATCACATTCCCAAGGACTAAATACATTGAAAAGTGAGGTGAACAGATTGAGGAGCATGGTAGAGGTTTTGGGGAAAGAGAAATAAGAAATGATGGCAAAATACAAGTAAAAAGTGGAAGTATTTATCAAGGGTGTTTTTAGATGATGTCTATAAATACACAACCCTAAATACAAAACTTAAAGTTTTGGC
The DNA here is from genome assembly GCA_027924645.1 of Cunninghamia lanceolata. Lineage (NCBI taxonomy): Eukaryota > Viridiplantae > Streptophyta > Pinopsida > Cupressales > Cupressaceae > Cunninghamia > Cunninghamia lanceolata. The sequence continues at coordinate 37,994,952 of BSBN01001583.1, read as the reverse complement.
ACCGATGACAATGACTATATCCCATAACTCTTATCCTTGGAAGGTGTGAACACCAAGTTTAAATGACATTATATGATCATGTTCATAATCTTGTTAAGAGAATAGGATCATAGGTTCAATCCAAGAAAAGAAGGTGAAACTCTAGGAGTTGAATTAGTACTAGTTTGAGATAGATAATTTAAAATAATAAATTAAGGAATTTAGTTTAGAGCCAGTACATGCACCAAAATAACCAAATTTTAACTTAACAAAACCATTCTAAGGTCTATGTAAGAATGTTTTTTCCATACATAATTTCTCTTTACATTATGTCCTTTTTACATTATTTGTCCTACATGATTGTCTTTCCTGTGCGCCACTATCCCTCTTGGGTTTGTCCTTACATAATTGCTTTTCAATTTGTACTTGTTTTCTCCTGAGTTATACTTACTCAACTACTTATGTTGTCTATGCCTCAGTTATCCTAATCTCTTAATACCAATACTCCCTTTACCCCTATTAATGTCCTATTACTTTGTGCTCGCTTCTAACCCATTTGGACTTGCCACGATACATCCAATCTCCTCATTTTTGTCTTCCACCTATGATTCTCAATCTCCATAATTCCAACACTTCTTAATTCAATTGCAACTCTTATACAATCAAAACTTCTATAAACAAATGCACAAACTAAAAAGGTCTTCTAATGGACAAAAGAAAGTTTTTTTGGGCATTCAGCACCTCTGATCACATTTTAGATCATTGTTGATAGCTTCTCCTAACAACTATCTTGTTCTTTTGACTCATAAAATAAAACATCAGTGTTCACACCGATTAGTGTATGAATATGAATTATTGTATGAATGTACTTCCCTTTCTGCAAGTAATTACCGGTTTGGGAAAATAGCGTAGTTTACAGAGATCGTCCCCATCACTTGCGCTTTAACTTAACTTATTTTGTGGAAGATTAGTCCACAAAGGGTGGGCCTAGTAAGCACGACGAAGACACACAAAGTGTGCTTATAAAATAAAATGGCCATGATTATTAATGCCTTCCCACTCTTGTTTATGGCTTTTAGATTGTGATCTCGTTGTGGACATTCTGCCAGGATTGTAGTAATACAGTGATCTGGATATCAACGAAGTCATTCAAAGGTGTTATCCCAATATTGTCAAATCATGACTAAGAAGAGTTACATACACACGGAGTATCTGAGAAGCAAATCATTTAAGCTTTGTTTGGAGGGATCAACGGCATTGCCTGAATGTGTTTTCTCAATGTGACAGACCACATATGAATATGGGTTGATTTATTGTTGAAAAGACTTTAGAAACTTTCAAACAAATGAAATCTCTGGCGGATATATATATATGCAAAATCTGGACACATAGTCAAAGTATGCGATCTGTTTGAAAAACGCCTCAAAGAGTTAACCTCTTGGAACGTAATGATTGCAGGCTACGCACAAAATGGATTTGTTGAAAAGACCTTTGAAACTTTTAAGCATACACAATTGGCAAGTGTAAAACCAAACCTGCAACCTTTGCTAGCATCCTTTCCAATGCGCCAAAATGAGAGCTTTAGAATAGAGTATAATTCAATCACATTTGTAACCCTTATTGCATTGTGCCTATAGTTAATCATGATGCATGCATGGTCGACCTTCTGGTTTGCCCTAGATATCTTGAGGACACCCTAAACTTTATCATTAAGATGCTAGTTACCCCTACGGTGTTTCTACGGTTATGTTTTCTTGGTGCCCATAGATTACATCTATAGACAAGGGAGATCCATGCAAAGTTAGAGAGAATAGCTTGGATGATGAATGCAAAATATGGGACCCTAGACCAGGCACCTCATTAGTTTGACTAAGTGCCTGAAAGAGTTATCCTTTTCTAATAAGCCATGGGCATAGGATACACCTAGAACAGATTTGGTAAAAAGGCTTTAGAAACTTTTAAGCAAACAAATGCAAATGCAAACGGCAAGTTTACAAACCAATTTCAACGGCCTTTGTCAGTGCTTATGACATAATGAAAGCTTTGGGACAAGTAATGGACATCGACACAAAAAGTAAAGACAAGGTTTGTGAACTATGTTTTAATATATATATTTATATCCGTCGCTTATTTCATTACATCTATCACAGATTAGGTCAAACAGAAAACATTGAATAAAGAGGGGAACTTGTGTATATGTCGTAGCAAGCTTCTGACCAATCCTTACAAATCCACATCTCCAGATCTTTGATCTTCTTTTTCTTTTCAGCCTGCAAATGGATTTCCAGCATCATGTGTCTTCCCCCCTCCCCCCTTTAAGCTTGTCTCTCCTCTTTTATTTAATATCAAAACCCTATTTTCCTCCTTCAGCCCTGAAATCTCACTTTCCTTTTTATTAGATTTATAACAATACAACCTATAATCTATTTTACAACCTTAAAATATAAATTTATTTATTTATTTCATCATTTACTATATATTTGTTTTATAACAAACTATAATTATTAATAAATTTTATTTTATAGCCATTAAACAAAACATATACTTGTTTAAATAATTTATTTTCATATTAATTTTATCAATTATATTTTCTCATATAACTATAATTTGCATAAAAGCATTTTTATTTATTTATCAAAAGCGCTTCTGTAACTTAATGATCCTTATTATAATGTAACAATTTATCAAAGTATTGATTAAACAATTCTAACTAGATAAATCTAAATGTCGAACAATACCTAACCTCTAAGCATGATCAGAAAACAAGACCACCACAACAATGACTGACTATCACGCCCATACAGACAACACTGACTAGGTGCAAAACTGGATACTCATCCTTTTCAAGGATGATGGCTAACTAGGGGACCATATGTTATCTTCGTTCAACAGTTTACATTGGGTTTAAGGCATGCTCAAACATATCAATTCAGGTGGAGTCAATGCCTGATACATGCAACCTGCAGCACACAACACGATCTATGCATAAGTATAATAAATATAAACAATCACAGAGTGGAAGAGAATCGCAACGTCATTGGACGCTCACAAATGAGTGGTACGACATTGTCTCTTTTCACACCACACAATAATCAAATCATCCTATAATACAGAATCAGTAGCATAAAAATCAATTCTAACATATGACAATCATAATAAGATCAACATCATAATCACCTGAATGTAAAACAATGTCAAAGGATATGAATTATCAGTGTCACAACAAGGATTATTGATAAAACATACTGTCATATGAAACTACACATGAGGATAATCAAGGTCACCAAGATGAATGTAGCATCTACCAACATCATATAATGTACAACATTAACTGTCTAACATACCCTAAATATTCCTATTATTTTACCTTCATCTTCATGTTCCTTAGCCAGACCATCTGCACATCCAAGGTGAGAATGGAGGGGCACTACAAAGTGTTGGATAATATATAACAACCCCATCATCATATAGGAACTAAGTCCAATTTTTTATTTCTCGCTAAAGGGATACTAGGTTTGCATCAGTATAATATGTTTTTCATCATCCGCCCACTAGGTAGAAACATTAGAGGAAGGGAAACAATAAATCAAGAGAGGAGAAACAAGTGCCTTAGAGACAGTCACGTAGGAGGGTGCCCCCAAGTCACCAACCGCAACGATATGTCCATAAGACACAACACACAATAGTGAAAATAGAGGAGAAGCAATATAGAAGAATGATGATACAAATAGAAGAAGGGTCACAATAGAGGTGGTCTCTTGGTATCCTGGACCTTACAAGAGTATCAAGGGTCATCCCAGGAGGCCTAAACAACACATAACACATCACGAGAGATAAAGGGTTAGAAATACATACCTACAAGTACAACCGGATTAGCGGTTATCAAGAAAATCATCATCATCTTCCCACTCCCGAATGTTAGAGGAAAGTGGGACATAAGGTACGATATCCCAACTCTTATTCTTGTTTTCAAGTTGTCCATTCTTAAGATCTTCTTGGTTTGATTCAATGTTAGTTGGAATGTTTTCTTGTTGAGATGCAAGTCATTGGGCATAAGCTTGTCATCTCCTCCTCCTTTCTTTTGGTTGTCTATTTCTTTTTGTCCTACCACTTATCTCTTGTAAGATAGTGTTTTTCTCTTCCATAGGTTTTTATGTTTTAGAGGAGAAAGCACCAGGATCAAATCTCATTTGTCTAGGTGGAATATTTTGCTATTGATGACTACCTCTTGATCCTTGTAAGGATGGTGAGGGAGGAAGCTCAGCATAGGGTCCATTTCCTTTTGGTCTAGGAATCTCTTCAAATGCGGGTTGTTCGTCTCTTGTTGTTTCTTGCATAGAAGGATTGGCCACTTGATGGAATAGTTTTGTTTTGTAGTTCTTACAACTCAAGAAGTTAGAGTCTATTCATGGCTCTGGTTCCACCTCAAACCTTTCCCAAAAGTAATCCAATGTAAAATGGTTTCTTGTAACTAAAGGTTTATACTTATTGCGATGGATAGTATGCACTTGTCCATTCAAGGTAAATTTTACACAGTTATGAATTGTTGAAGAGATAGCTTTCATAGTCTTTAAACATGGATGTCCTAGTTTTATATGAAAAAGATTAGAAACAGGGACAACATCAAACCATTATTCTACAGATTTCTCAAATACAGTGACCAATAAAGATATCTTCTCAAAAGTATTTATAATGGTTCCCTTATGTCTTAATAATCATGTCCGAAGGGTCATAAAAGTCTTGTATTAATTGATGTGAAAAGAGGAACTCTTCCATAGTGACATTAGTCATGCAATTAGGATCAATAAGGGTTCCATCTATAGGATTTCCCATTATTTTTACAGTGATATAGAGAGGTCCTTTAGTTTTTCCAATTGTTCTATCATGAGGTGTAAACACAATTTCAGGTTCGAGGACCTTTCTTTTCACGTAAGGCCTAGGAGGGAACCTATTGTTACTATTGTGATTAGAATCCATGTGTATAGGTATTTAAATAAATGTGAAATCATATTTTTAAAAGATTTTCAAATTTTATGCAAAAGACAAGTGCAAAACTGTGTAAAAATGACCTAAAATGCTTGATTTTTTCAACTTTTTTCAATGCAAATAAGTGAAAGAAAAGGTTTTGTAAGTAAATTGATCAGGGGAATCAAATAATATGTCTAATATGAGTCCAATAAATCAATAATATCCTTCACAACACACTTTTGATGCAAACCTAGAATGGTGACTAGTCATAACCTAGTGAAAATGTACTAAAATATGTAGTTTTTCACAAATTTTCAATGCAAAGACCAAAGGGAAAGGGTATTGTAAATAATTTTAGGAGTTGCAGTAGATTACAGCACTAATTTAAGTACCTAAATCCATAAAATCTTTCACAACATGCTTGGAGTGTAAATCTAGGTCAAACCCTAGGTCAAATATAGCCAAAATATGCAATTTTTCACCAAATTTCAATGCCAAAGAGTATGACAAAGGGTGTTGTGGGGAAAATTATGATGGAAATAAAATTATAATAGTAATAAAATCCACCTAATTCCAAAAAACCCATCACAACACGCTTATAGTGCAACTCAAGGTCAAACCCTAGGGAAAATATAGCCAAAATATGCAAATTTTCACCAAATTTCCACTGTAAGAGACCAATAAAAAGGTGTTGTAAATAATTTTAAGAGGGGAAGTATATAATACCCCTAAAAACATCCAATTAGTGCAGAAAAATCATTTACAACACACCTAGGATGCAAATCTAGAGAGACGATAAGGCCAAATCTAGTGAAAAATCAAGGTTTTTAAACCCTAGGCGTGAAATTTTGCAAGCAAACCACTATGATGCAACACTACAGTTAGAAATAATTCCTAATGAGTGTTTTAAAATGGTATTAAAATTTGAAACAATATTTTGACTACAAACCCTAGCTAATGCAAAACTAGGTTATATGGAAAAATGCACAATTTCAAGCAATTTTTATCAGTTTGATCATGAAAATGCAATCTAAATTAATGATGAATGAAAAATTTCTGTATTTTAAATCTGATCTGATGATAATGACATAAATTTATTGAAATTAAATGCAACTAATTCCAATTATATGAAAATGCAAGCTAAAAATGCCAATTTTTTCAAATTTTTCCAATTTTTCAATTTTTTTTGTAATTTTTCAAATGCAATAAGATGAACAATGATATGAATGAATGAAATGAATGAAAATATGAAGAAAAACACTCAGAAAGATGTAAAATTCATTCAAAACATAGGTTCACCAAAATGTTTAAGGTGAAAATTTTGATGAAGAGGATTTTTGTGTTTATTTTGCTAGTTTGTATGAATCCTCCTTTCACCTCTAAACATTCAAGGACTTCAACCAAGTAAGAATTTCACTACAGGCCTTTGGTCACTCAAAACATAGGGGAAGGTTGGAATTGTGTGATTTTGTTGTTCAATTAAGTCCAATTATGCTCAAAACCCTAATTATGCAAATTTGTGAACACACGGACAAATTACAGAAAATGATCGCACATAGAGATATCAAATGACAATCAAATGCGTACCAGATTTCAAAGTTTAGAAAGCAGAAAAGTTGGGGACTAATGAGCAAGCACCCTAGTCCAGTGCCATACTTTTTGTTGAGATCTAGGAATCTTGTCTGCAACATGTTCATGTTGTCCCAGAGATTCTTCAGTTGCAAGATCTGGAGGACTAATGAGCGAGCACCTGAGTCTAAGTCCCTATTTTCTCTTCTGATCTACAATTCTGACAATCTACACTACTCTCTTAGAACTCCACTTTTTTTGCTTCTGCAACTTGTAACCTACAATCATGGAAAAATGGGTTGGGGGTTGTGGTGTTTAGAGGCTTGCCTCAGTCAAGCCCCAGAGAGACATTCAAGTCTTCTGAACATCGTTGTTAGATAAAGAGTATGTATCCCTGCAGAATAGAGCCAAAATCCAAATGATATATGATTGAAAACACAATTGATATCACCTTGTAGTGAAGATCTCATGGAAGGAAGATGCTCTTCATGCCATGAGGAGATGGATGCCAAATCTGCAAATACAAACACAATAACAATGCTCTGCTCTGCCACACAATGAATATTTTGAATGCTCCAAAATCACAAGAATGCATAAAGTTATCTAATACCCATCTAGTTTACAAATGATAACCTAATCATGCTTATATATGCAACTACAAACATTCCCGCTAAGAATTTTCTAATTCAAACTTACCGTGTCGACATAGGCCCTAAATAACGGTCATAAACTGACACTTTGAAATTGGGCCTGACCTAAAATAGGGCAGCCCTAGGGCATGGGTGTCCAAGTCCTCCCTCCTATTTTGGACAAGACTTATGTCAAGTACATTCCTTAGGTCCCATTTTCCATGAAATTTCAAGGTTTTCTCATCGGGATGCCAAATTAACATGAAAAATGTTCTAAATGCATTAATATGACCCAGGAGCTAAACCTTAATAGGAAAAAGCCCCCAAGGTTACTTTTTCCAACATAACACTCTTGAACTATCCAAGGATATGAAAAATATCATTCCCCCTAAGTTTGATGGAACAAAAACTGGTGATGCAGTTGAAGCTTGGCTGACAGAAATGGAGAAATATTTTGAAATCAGAAATTAATCGAAGGTAACTAAAGCAGTTTGGGGAGTCTTCCAACTAGCAGGAGAAGCATCCACATGGTGGATGAATAAAAATATGGAACTAAATTTAAGTTCTCTAAGAGTAACCTGGGATGAGTTTGTAGAGCTCTTTCGAAAAAGGTGGTTACCACAACTCTACTTTGATTAGAAATTGTCTGACTTCTAGAATCTTTGTCAGGGAGATTTGTCCATGGTGGAATATGCAAAAAAATTTACCCATCTCTTGAAATATGTGCCCCAATATTAGAAAGATGAAAGATTCAGAATCAGGAAGTTTATTATGGGATTAAATGCTCAAATTGGTGGGGAGGTGGATGTACATGATCTGACAACAATGGATCAGTTATATGAAAAGCAATCAAGCAAGAGAAAAAACTAAAATCTATTTCAGCGTACCATGAAATAAATCACAAAAGATTTAATAAGACCCCAACTACCTAACCATCTAAGAGAAGAAATGACAAGGAGCATGAGAACAAAATAAATGGTAAAGGAAAATAGAAGAATAAAAGTGGCTCTAGAAATGATAAAAAGGATGATAACTACAAAATAAATGAGGATACCATTGGAAGGCCATTAGAAAATAGAGGTCCCCGAGGAGGTTGTTTCACTTGTGGAGGAGATCACTGTACTGACTATTGTCCAACCAGGAAACAAAATGGACAACAAAAGAATACTGCCTTACCTTCTCAACAATTAGCTTTCCAACAAAGAATTCATGCAGCTCTTGACAATCGTCAATCAGAATATCATATCACACCCATTGAAATGATAGGTACCTTATTTGGAGTTCATGTTTCCATTTTGATTGACACTGGAGCTACTAAAAATTTTGTATCACCTAGAGCTTTGAATAAATTTCCTAGAAAATCTGGATGTATGTCTAAACCTTGGACTGTAGAATACGCTAACCAAACCAAGGCTCAGGTAGAGCAATGTTTGTTTGAGGCTAGGGTTGATTTTCCAAGTTTTTCAACAGAGTTGAACTTGTATGTAGCCCCCTTAGGTTCCTATGATGTCATTATAGGAATGAATTGGTTATGGAAGCATAGAGCTAGAGTTGATTGTTTTTCAAAAGATATTGAGTGTTTAGATGACTTGGGGAATAAATTTAGTTTTCAAGGTATCCAAAGAGAAGTCAGGATTAGACCTATTTCTTCTAAGCAATTAAAAAGAGCTAGGTGCAAAGGTTGTCATCTTTTTGTAGTTAAAACATGGAACAAGTTGAAGTAGGTCCTAAAAACCAAAGTATGTCCTTTGAAGAAAAGTATCCTTATCTCTAAGATTTCCAAGATGTTTTTCTTGAGGAACTTCCCGGATTACCTCCCAAAAAGATTTTTTATTTTGCAATCAATATCAAACTAGGATCTAAGCCTATTTTCAAAGCTCCATACTGTATGACAACTACTAAATTAATGGAATTAAAAGTTCAATTACAAGAATTGTTGGCTAAGGATTTTATTAGACCTAGTGTCTCACCCTGGGCAACACCAGTTATTTCAATCAAGAAAAAGGATGGAACCCTAAGATTATGTATTGATTATTATATGCTCAATAAGGTAATGATAAAGAATAAGTATCCTTTGCCACGTATAGATGATCTTTTCAATCAAATGCGTGGAGCTATGGTGTTCTCAAAGATTGATTTGCAATCAGGGTATCATCAGTTAAGATTGAAGGATGAGGATATCCATAAAATAGCCTCCAGGACAAGGTATGGACACTACGAGTTCATAGTGTTACCTTTTGGTTTGACAAATTCCCCTGCAGCATTTATGAATCTCATAAACAGTGTGTTTAGAGATTGTTTAGTTAAGTTTGTTTTGGTTTTCCAAGATGATATTCTCATTTATTCTAAAATGAAGAAGAGCATATGCAACATTTGCAAATCATATTACAACGATTGAGGGAACATAAGTTGTATGCAAAACTTTCAAAGTGTTCTTTCTTTTAAAAATAAATTTAGTATCTCGGGCATATAATATCTGTTGAGGGGATATATGTTGATCCATCCAAAATCAAAGCTATACTCGATTGGACTATACCTTCCAATGTGCATGAAGTACATAGTTTCATGGGTTTGGCTGGTTATTATAGAAAATTTGTTCTAAATTTCTCAAATATTGCACGCCCGGTCACCTCCTTGCAAAGAAAAGGAAAGTGTTTTGAGTGGACAAATGAATGTCAAAAGGCATTTGATCTATTGAAAGAAAAGTTAACAACTGCTCCAATTTTGAAAGTTCCTAACCCCAAAAGATAGTTTGAAGTAATAATTGATGCCTCAGCGGAGGGATTAGGGGGTGTACTTATGCAAGATGGGTGAGTGATGTCCTATGAATCAAGAAAGTTAAAAACTTAAGAGAAAAATTATGCCCCACAAGATTTAGAGCTAGCAGTAGTAATTCATGCTTTACAAATGTGGTGTCATTATTTGTTGGGAAAAACTTTTGTACTTAAATCAGATCATCAAAGTCTTAGATACATATTTTCTCAACCACATCTCAATGCGCAATAAAGAAGATGGTTAGAATTGATATCTAATTATGATTTTGAGATAAGCTACATTCAGGGAAAGGAAAATAGGGTAGCCAATGCCTCAAGTCAGAGAAGGCATATTGCTTCGATTGTTTTTGTATAATGAAAATTTCAGATAAATTGAAAATGATAAAACAATGAAATGCATTACCTTGTCCAAATCTTCAATACCTCGAATAGATAGAATGATGGATGCATGCAAGATGAATTGTTTGATTAATTTGATATGTCGGTTTCTCAATTTGGTAGCATAACAGTAAGATGAAGATGATAGATGAAAGGATGAGAAGACAATGGATGAATGATGCAAAGGCTCTAAAGATATTTTGACAGCATAAGGATACTTGAACTCAATGCATGCTAATGGAATGGGAGAGGGTTGATTTATAGGAAAGGCTTGGTTCAAATGGATGGTTGAGATTAAAAGGCTAAATGATTGATATGGAGGGCTAGGATTGATTAGTTATCCCACTCTTCAAGGAAGGTGTAGTTATGTGACAAGTGTAAAAAGGAAGATAAGGCTCATGTGTGACTGTGTACACAAAAAGTACTACATGTGTGATTGTGTATATAAAAAGTAGTACATGTGAAAGATATTAAATAAAAGATGTAGTACCACACATAATTCAAGTGAGAGGTGGACAAGTGTTGGAATGTGATAAGAGGTGAGGACCTAATTTAAATATTTTATTTGAATTAGTTGGGATATTAGTTGGAAATTAATTAAAAAAATAAAATTTATTTAATTAATTGGAAAGAAAGTGGGATTATGAATGTGAAATTAATTAAATAAATAAAATTTAATTAATTAATTAGATTAATGGGATAAGCGAGATTAGGACAAAATGCTACATGATATCTAAGTGGTGTTTTTAACTAGGTGTTGCAAGACATGGACAATTTTGGGTGTCTACATTTTGCCCCTCTTTTAGATGATGTTCGAGATGATAAGATTTGTGTCGAGTAACATCATTTCAAAGAAGCTAAGGTATGGATAGAGGAAAATGGGTGGATGATGAGAATATAGGATGATGATGGAAAGGTAGGATGAGGATGGAAAGAAATGATGAGGATGGAAAGAATAGGATGAGGATGCTCCCTCGAGAGGATAGGCGGGTTGGACAAACACGGGTAGGCTCTCGAAATGAAATGGATTGGTCAAGAAAGATAGATAAGGGAATGGATAGAAGAAATGAATAATGCGTTATGCTACAATGAAAGTGATCAACCATGGTGTTTGATATAGCACTAGACGTTATGCACTAAGGTATAAGGACTAGGGTGACGATGTGTCTTGTGCCCCAACATAATACAACCTTGTCAAACATATGAGGAAGAAAACTTAGAGCATTAAAGTCCTAATACACAAAAGGTATGATATGACCTTAGATGCAAAGGTTAATGCAAAAATCTATTCCAACATACACAAGATATGAATATTAGCTGGAATGATTACCGATTTGATACAAATGCAAGATAAAAATGATAACACACACAAGAAAGCAAGCGTGCATGCACAAAATGATTCAAAAACAAACAAGGTATTGTCCCTGTCAAGCTATAAACCAATGATTAATTGATTGATTGATTGATGATAATAGTTTTGTCATTGCAGGGAACGTTATATCCCTAAATCAACACAAGGATGTTTGATGATGATGATTGATTGATTGATTTGGTTTACGACAAGATTAGGATCAAGACCATTGATTGCGATTGGATAATTTGACACAATTGATTAGCTTGATTGGTATGGATTAATGATTGACTTGTATTTGGATTATTATTTGGATGACTTTGATGAAATGATTTGATTGAATTGGATTGATATGAATGTGATTGATGAATTTGATGGATTGATTAACTTGATTGGTATGGATTAAGGATGACTTACAAATGGATCATTGTTTGGATTAATTTGATTTGAGTTTGATGTTATTGATCGGATGATATGGATTGGATTATTGTGATTTTGGTTGATTGATAGATTGGATTGATTTGGTGATTTGATTGGATATTTGATTTGCTTTGATGGATTTGAGATTTGATGATGATTGATCTTATTGCTTGGATTTTTAATCGATATTTGATTTTTTTGTATTTTGAGAATATTTGATTTTTTTTGGATTTTTGAGAATATTTGATTTTTTTGTATTTTTTGAAATATTTTGAATTTCAATGGATGTACAATTTGGGTTGCCTTTGTGCTTGATACCAATGACAAGGGAAGACCAAGTCTAGGTGCAAGGATAAAGGTAGGATAAGATGTATGGATAAAAGGATGGGTTATCAATAGGATGGAATGGAAGGCTCATGATAGATGGATGGGTAAAAAGGATAGGCCATGGTGGAACGGAAATCTCATGATAAATGGATAAATACAAGGATAGGCTATAGTGGATGGATGTATGCCTCATAATAGAGCTAGGATGTGATCTCCAAAGGCTATGTCGCATAAGAATAACATGCCCATTCTAGGTGTAATACTTAGGATTTTACAAAGCTCATGACGATAGGATGACGTGATTGATTTTACATGAAAAGGATTATGATAGGTGGATAATGAAAGGATTGTATGGAAAGGGTGAGGTATATCAAGAGATATCAAAAGCATATCTCAACATTTTTTCCCCTATGTCTTTAACAAGATCAAAAGGAGGAAGGGAGGATGAATAGACTCAATAGGATAAGTATGTGGGTGTAATGGCTAAGGATGGTAAGATAGGATATGACAAGATAGGACATGATAAGATGGAAAATGATAGGTTGGAAATGATAATATGGATGAGACAATGTGCCCCCAAGTGTAAGTGACATAGAAGATCAACCTACACATGACGCCTGTTTGCCAGGTTTTCATCATGGTACTTGTCCAAGACGCCTGTTTACCAGGTTTTCACCATTGGACGAAGGGATTTCTCTTTACTTTTTTTTTTTCTTTTTTCTTTTTTTTCTCTTTTTTTTGGATGGGATATCAATTACACATGGTGCCTGTTTGCCAGCTTTTCACCATGGTAATGGATAGGAGGAACTCAAGTGTCTAATGCTATGAAAGGTGATAGTGTCCCACTAGAGAGGGATGTCATCGCATGGACCATGTCATTATGCTCATAGATGTTGGTAGGGCAATGCATGGATGGGAGATAGAGTAGGTAGATAGTGGATTAGGATATGGATTATGAAAGGTTCATGCAAGGATGGATGGATGGCCCGGGATATTGGATAATGATATGGATTATGTAGGATTTATGCAAAAGTGTGGATGAAAGGCTAATGCAAAAGTATGGACCATAGGAAGGTGATGGGGAAGATATGTAGGATAGTGGATGAAGGATGGGGAGATGGAGGTATGTGGGAATGGAATCATGACCAACAGTTGTACACACCATGATAAACATTGAATCTTTTGATGGGAAGGTGGTGTAGGTTGCAATGGAGATGTTTTCTTAGGCGATGGGTGGTTGAGTGGTTTAGGTACCCACATAGACTTAGTATTTTTATGATTTTTTCTTTGCTTGTGGGATTTAGGAAATTGAAACTTTTGTATGGAATGACATTTTTGGATGGAAGGGGATTTTTGGATGAAAGGGGATGACTGGGATTTTTGAGACGTGGATAAGGATGCCTCATTTGACTTGCTTTCTCTTTGCTTAGGAACCCAAACCATTTTAGTTTTGACCTTTTCTTGTGAAGACTTGGGCTTGGGTAGTCATTTGTATAGCTTTGTAAATTACTTTTCTTTGACTTCTGGCATTGATGTCCTAAGGCATGAGGATCCTTAGGATTTTTGGTAGGATTTTTGGCTTTATGAAAGGAGGCATCAAAATTTTTATTTTGGAATCCCATGGGATTGGTCGAATGAGTGGAATCTTAATGTTTACACAATATGTGCATTTGTTGGTCATGATTAGGATTGTAAGGGTACTTATGGATAAATGGATAATTAGGTGTTGGAGGAAGTGGAGGTAAAGTCGATGGAGGGATATTAGGATTTGGAAGTAGTGGAGGTAAAGTAGATGGTGGAAGGTGTACAGTTACATGCTTTTGGGGTTTATAGGATAATGGAGGTGGAATGGCTACATATATTTTGGGTATATGATGTGGTTTATGATGAAAAGTGGACTTAGGAGGGATGGAGGAATTACCAAAATCTTTGGATTGTTTACCTTGGGGTGTGTATCCAAGGCCATATGAGCTTGGAGGGACCTTTACATGGTTTGGCTCCAAAATACCTTGTTCATAAAGGCCTAGGCCTTTACCTTGGTAGTTCATGTTTTGGAGTATGTGATGGACTATAGGACTTGATGTTATTTGAACATTAGACTTGAGTTCATTATTGGATGGAGAAGGTGAAGTGGATAACGGTCGTTGTTGTCCTAAAGAAGAACACTCATGTATAAGGGTGTTAAGACCAAGTGGATATGATGATGGACTTGAAGTGCAATCTATGGTGGATGTGGAAGGAGGATCATTAGGATCTTGATTAGCATTGTGTTCACTAAGATCCAAGCTATTGATTTGATCTTTTATGCTTACTTGGGGGACAAGTGTCTCATCATGACAAGTGGATGTTTGCTCATTATGGATAGGGCTAGATGGTGGATGACTAGGAGCAATTTGGACATCTTGCTCATGAATGGTTGTTTGGAGATGGATAGGATCAAGTGGCTCATGGATAGATTCATAATTATGGCTATCATTTTGATCATGAAAAAGATACATGTTACAGATAGGTTGCATAAAAGTGATTTGACCTTGACTTGGACTAGGGCTTAATGTTTCCACATGCTTAGGATTAAACTATTGACATACCTCTTGGGTTGCTTGAATGGAAGTGGAAGGCTATTGGATAGGCTCTTGGTCAACAACATGAGAACATGATGACTCTTAACTTGGACTTATGGGAGGTCCTTGAATAGGCTTAATGGATTGTGGACCACATGAAGGGCTTGAAGGGCTAGGCATGTTAATTGAGGGCTCTTGAAGAGGCTCAAGGATATTTGGGCTATGTAAAGGAGTTGTAGGATTGGACATGACATTTGGAAGTTCTTTGGTAGGCTCATGAATGGGTGTTTGACATGGGGGTATTCTATTCCATGCTAGTAGCCAATAGATCACATCATTTGCAAGTGTATGGGTATAAGGACAATATAATGGATGGATGATAAGGGTATATGGTGTTGTAGTATTAGGATCATGATTAGGTTGAGGGCTAATTGGATTGGATGGATTAGGATTAGGATTAGAGGGGGTGACACATGGGATTTGGATGATGTGGCATGCTTTCCCATTGTATGTTGATACACTTTGTAAACAACTGGGACAAATATTGGGCATTTATTTGTATTATGGCCTTTGGTCCTATGGTATGCACAATAATCATCTTCATCATACGGACTTTCTTCACATGGTTTGACTTCGGGAAGTTCATTGAGTTTTTCTTCAAGCATCCTTTGTAAAACTATCTCAGCCACATCCTTTGGTGAAGGATTAGAATTACATGGTGATGAAGGTAATGGAGGGCTTGGTGGCTTGGAAGGTGGAGGCATTAATGGACTAGAAATGGGATCACATGGTGGTGTTGGGATAGGACTTGTTGGCTCATGTGTTGGCATGGGATTGGATGGTGGAGGCCACTCTAGATTGGTACCTCCCTTGTCAAAGGTAACGAAGTCTTGCATAGGATAACCTGGACTCATTTGGTTTATGTACAAGGGGCCACTTGGACTTGCATGTGCTTCTTGTTGAAAAGGTGGATCTAGATCTATCAATGATACTTGGTTGTTTTGTGGATGGATTTGGTGATATGTTGGAATGTTAGAATGAGGAATTGGATAATGTTGGGGTGGAGGTTGATAGGTTGGTGTGGCATTGACATGATGTGTAGATAGATGAGGTTGGTGTGAAGTTAAGGTGGATGACACATAGGATTGAGGTGGAATTTGTTGAGGTTGAGATGGTGTTTAGATTTGTTGTGATATGATTTGTTGTTGTTGGAATTGTTGAATGGGTTGTTGTGATGATGATGGAGGGGTTGCATAGGATAATGGTTGTTGCGATATGGATTGATATGGATAAGGGTTGACATTGGGAAAGGTGTGATAGCTTGATGAAGGGGTGATATGACATGTGGATGGATGAGTTTGATATGGAATGGATGGGGATGAAATGTAAGGTTGATGTGGTATTGGTTGATGTTGAATGGATAGAGGATGATGTGCTTGTTGGGCTTGACAAGCGGCCATGGGTGTTGTGTGTGTGCTATAAGTTGTTGCAGTTGAAGTGATTGGCTTCCTTGATATTGAAGTTGTTGAATCATGTCATTGGCCTTGTTAGTGCCTACATAAGCATTTAGGTTTTAAGCATTTAAATTTGTAGGCACTTTCCAAAAAATAATATTCAATCAGCTTCAAAAGGTGCAAAAATCAGTTGCATGCATTTGGGTATGCATATCGGGCTTGTATGTGCATTTTCGGGTATACAAATGTGATTGTATATCCCATATTCTAGGAAAGATTGCTTGCTTGTATGTAAAAAAAGGTTTGTATGTTCGCATTGTATATTTGACATACAATGGAAATGTGCAAGGGTCTTATACTTTTGCCACATGTAAGGGGGTCATCGGTGTAATTTGAACCATCGGCTAAGTCTTGGGTTGTCTCGCCGACTGCTTTGGTCTATCCGATGGGAGTTTGGCTTCGGCATAAGGAATGTGGTCGGCAATGGGGGTTAAAGTTGCCCCAATGGTCTTGGTCACTCCGATGAGGGCCAATGTACAAGTCAACATGCAAGCGCGCAGGATGTAGTAAGAAAAGGTGCATACGGTGGGGTCCACCAATTGTATGTTTGCACATACAACGAGATATACAAGGAGTTAGATACAAAGCCTTGGGCCCACCAGCTGTATGTTCACATTGTATATGTGACATACAAGCCGAGATGCAAGGGAAAAAAACATGCAAAGCCTGGACGCGAAAGGAAAATGTGTTGTGGCAAATGATTTTTGAGGTCCGCGGGATTGTATGTTTTACATTGTATATGCAGTATACAATGCAATATACAAGGGAATGAAGATACAAGGCCTGGATTTCAAATTTCTTTCAGTCTGATTGATGCAGTGGCTGGCGTCTGCAGAATGTATATTGTGCATTGTATATGCCGATATACAATGAGAAGTGCAATGGAAAATATACAAGCCAGATTCGAAGGTTTTTTCATTCCGATTGGTAAATGGTTGGAGTCCACGACTTGTATGTTGGGTGTTGAATGTACATTGCACATTGTATGTGCAATATACGAAGTGATATGCAAAAGAGAAGATGCAAGCCAGACCCAAATGTAATTTTAATTTGTTCTATAATGTTTTGGGGTCCGCCTTGTATGTAGGATGATTGTATGTTTATACAATCACATATACAACCGCTGATGCATATTCAAAGGTTTCAAAAGGTAGAAAAGTTAGCGATAGGAAGATAAAGGGGCTACGTGGCAGGTTTCTATTGGCCAATGGATTTTAGCATGATTAGGAGCTGAAGATCTTGGCTATAGATGAAAAATTGACGACCCATTTCAAATTTCCAAAGTAGGATGGTTTTCCTATGTATCTATAGTGGCATTTCTTGGCGGGAAAACCATAAAACACATAGATTGTTGCATATCTGAGGCCGCGGGTAGGTTGGCCATTAATGGCGATTTGCAAGAGGTATGGGTATGATTGATTGGCCAACTACCATATTTGATGAGAAAATCTTCAGTCGGTGGCTCACATCCCAATTTCCACCTACTTCTTTCCTCTGTCTCCTTCTGCATTGAATGTTTTGGGTGCCATTCTGATGGTGCGTGGTATCTGGCAAATTTTGAAATGACCCTGTACCGGATTACTGAGTACATGTTCTTGGTATTTATCAGAACTGTCTTGCTCATTGTAAGGTTGTTGAAGACTTGGGCAATTTTTGGAGAAAATAACGAAGAACAAAGCCTTTCTTGGTTGTTCTGTCTCAATTTGGAGTTTATGAGTTGCATTTTGAATGCACATTGCACATATTTTTAGTTTCATTGTTGTTTTGTATGAAAAATGCTTGTTGCGTGTTTTTAGTTATCTGTCTCCATTTGCTGTATGCATAGCTTCTTTTGAATCTGGTTGCTAAGGGTTACTAAGATTCTAGGATACAGGTTTGATGTATTGCATGCTTGATCTGTGACTTCCATTCAAGGAGTGGATTAAACTATTTTAGGTTAAGTATGAAGAAGATTGTATGTCAACTGGGATATGTGTAAGTAGAGGCAGCTAAATACTTAGTCTTGGGTGGTTTTTGTAAGGCAAGCACCAGTCTTAGCCCCTTAAAACTTGAATGCCAGTGAAAATCATTCATTTGTATACATCTAGTTGACTCCTTGCCCTGAGATAGGAACCAGTATGCTCCCTGTGTAGTAGTTATGATCCAAAACCCCCTGTCTTGCATCCAAAATCCTAATACAAATCATTTCATAATTCCAACCTGTTAGTTGTAGGAGTAGGAATAGGACCCCTGCATACTCTCATACTCAACCAGTTAGATATGTCCAAGAATGTTGCCAGCCTTGTGATCTATCATGCAGGTCTTGGTCCACACATGAGAGTATTCTGCTTGTTGTTGTAAAGCTAAATCTTTTTGTCATTGGGCAAGTCAAGATCAAATATTTAGCTATAAGGATACCCCCCTTGGTGCGGCAGAACCAGAAGTGAAGGGGAGGCAGCTCACGCAACCTCCTATATTAGTTGGCCAAATATGCCTATGCATTGGAACTGGCAAACTCTATGCTGATTCAGGAGAAGAACCAACAAAGTGGCGACTCTACTGGGGAATTAATATAAAAGTGTTATCTTGCAATCTCTGGTAAAGTTTTTCCCATCTGAGTCACCAACAAAGTGGCGACTCCACTAGGGAAGAGTCAAGTGATTTGAAGGCTGGAAAAAATCTAGTTTCCAGTGAAGTTGTTGCAGTAATACCAAGGAATGACCATGTGGTGCTCTACTGGCATGATGAATCCAGAAAACAAAAGTGCGTTGTTAATGTTCTGTCCTCTCTATATGAGGTGGCGACTCTGTTGATTGAACCTATCCAAAGTTGCAACATATTTCTAGGTATTCCATCTTTTCATTCAAAATGATAAGTTTAGAGCAGCAAACCTGGTTAGGCTCTCAGAAAAGGCCATTTGTTATTAAAAGATATAAAGCCCTAAATTTCAAAGGAATAAATGGTTACCCAAATGTTATTCCCAATAAGATTAGAAAATGTTTGCCAAAATATAGTGGATCAAATTCTGAGTCCGCAAACAAACATCTGCATTTTTTTTGTAATGCAATAGATGATTTTGAAGTAGAGGCTGACGATGTAGTAATGAGACTTTTTGTTTAGTCATTAGAGGATGATGCTAGGGTCTAGTTTTTAGACCTACCTGTGTGTTCAGTTTCTTCATGGGTAGATTTAGAAGTTGCATTCCTAGAGTAGTTTGGTGAAAGATTTGATTTGGCCTCATTGATCATATATTTCATGAATATCCAAAAGGAAGATGAGGAACTGGTTCCAGCCTTTAATCTTAGATTTATTAAGTTGCTCAAGTAGATCCTTGAATATATGAGACCCAATGATGCACTGTTCTTGGCAATTTATTTGGCTGCATTTGATGAAGAAATGAGTTATTTATTGAGAGATAAAGAACTAGCTACACTTCACCAAGCTTATAAATTTGCTATGGATATTGAAAACAATCAGAAGTATGGAATGCCAGTAGGTTTCATGACTGTAAGCCTTCAAAATAGTTTTCAAAGTGAATATATTTCATCTTTCCCAGTGTGTTCATTGAAAGATGATTTTGTAGAGGGGAATATATCTCACGACGATGGGTGCAGTCATGATGTGATGTATGAACATGAATAAGATGTTGTAGAAAATATAGGCACATCTTATAATGGTGAGGACAAAGATTGTTATCAGCCTCTAGAAGAGAAACCTGCAGACACGAAATGCCCTTCAAATGATGAAATGAGAGATATGAATGAAGTTATGTCCTACAGCAATAGGCATATCCTAGTTATTCCAGAATATTTATGTGAGGTGGATATGCAGAGCTTCACTCTGAATACAGAAGATGTTGTTTCAAGGGATGACAGTGAATATGTTCGTGACTGTCAACATTCGGATGCATGTGTGAGCCTTTCAGATGATGAAATATATATGGATGTTGAATATGAGTGCTTCCTTGAAGATTATGACCATCTTTATAGTGCAGAGGTTAAAACTTTTACTGTTGATTATCAGTGCATTGGTAAGCAAGAAAATCAGGTCACTATTCAGATGTGAATGGACAAGTTGCAGATGTATGTGCTCATATAGATGGGGATAGTGTTGGTTGTAGGGGTAACTATGAAGCTTTTGATGAAGGGCTGCGCTATGAGCTTTTTATGCCTTCTCTTGAGGCATTCCAGGTGGACCTTAATGATAGAATTACTGAGCACAATGATGATGGATATCTAAATGTTTATAAAAATCAATATGATTATGAGATGTTTCTTGTGCCTGAATATTGCATGTTTGATACAGAGGAGCTCTTGTTTTATAAAAGGCAAAATTCTGATGTGATTCATTTGTTTCATGTGAGTCTGTTATTTTTTCAAGCAACATCAGTGACTCATGATCATGATAGTCTACTGCTGAGAATGGTAGATGCTCATGAATCTTGTTGTAGATGTGTTGAAGGAGAATGGAGCGATAGCACAAATAATTGCAATGTTGGGTGTTGCAAACAACAAAATGTTTTTAGGCTTCATTCGAAGAAATCAAAAGAAAATCAAGTATTTGACAAAGGAAAATTCTAGTTTTTCCTTTTTTGGTGGCCCTAGGCCACCAAGTAAATTAAAAAAGGGTATGTTTTGTGATGCAGGTTGGTGCAGTGTTTGACTCTGTGCCCAATGGATAAGGGACTGGTCTGCATCCCAGAGATCTGCGGTTCTCGCCATGCCTGCAAGCGGCATGCGTCCCCAGACAGAGCCAATGTTAGTGCCTACATAAGCATTTAGGTTTTAAGCTATTAAATTTGCAGGCACTTTCCAAAAAATAATATTCAATCAGCTTCAAAAGGTGCAAAAATTAGTTGCGTGTATTTGGGTATGCATATTGGGCTTGTATGTGCATTTCCAGGTATACAAA
Organism: Cunninghamia lanceolata; assembly: GCA_027924645.1. Classification (NCBI taxonomy): domain Eukaryota; kingdom Viridiplantae; phylum Streptophyta; class Pinopsida; order Cupressales; family Cupressaceae; genus Cunninghamia; species Cunninghamia lanceolata. Next base: position 37,973,592 of record BSBN01001583.1, on the reverse strand, counting down.
GGTGATTGTATATCGCATATTCCAGGAAAGATTCCTTGCTTGTATGTAAAAAGGTTTGTATGTTCGCATTGTATATTCGACATACAATGGAAATGTGCAAGGGTCTTATACTTTCACCACATGCAAGAGGGTCATCAGTGTAATTTGAACCATCGGCTAAGTCTTGGGTTGTCTCGCCGACTACTTTGGTCTATTTGATGGGAGTTTAGCTTCGGCATAACGAATGTGGTCGGCAATGGGGCTTAAAGTTGCCCAGATGGTCTTGGTCACTCTGATGAGGGCCAATGTACAAGTCAACATACAAGCGCGCAAGATGCAGTAAGAAAAGGTACATATGGTGGGGTCCACCAATTGTATGTTTGCACATACAACGAGATAAACAAGGAGTTAGATACAAAGCCTCGGGCCCACCAGCTATATGTTCGCATTGTATATGCGACATACAAGCTGAGATGCAAGGGAAAAAAACATGCAAATCCCAGACGCAAAAGGAAAATGTGTTGTGGCAAATGATTTTTGAGGTCCACGGGATTGTATGTTTTACATTGTATATGCAGTATACAATGTGATATACAAGGGAATGAAGATACAAGGCTCGGATTTCAAATTTCTTTCATTCTGATTGATGCAGTGGCTGGCGTTCGCAAAATGTATATTGTGTATTGTATATGCTGATATACAACGAGAAGTGGAATGAAAAATATACAAGCTAGATTGGAAGGTTTTTCATTCCGATTGGTAAATGGTTGGAGTCTGCGGCTTGTATGTGTTGGATCTAGGGCATACAACTGAGAGGGGGGGTGAATCAGTTGTATAAAACTTCTTCTTCTTTCAAACACTTGATTCTTTGTTGTTAGTTAGCAGCATATCAAATAATCATCCATGGAAGCATAATACATAAACACAAGAGCAGATAAGCATCAACACATTGAACACCAAGATTTTGACGTGGAAAACCCGGTTAAGGGAAAAACCACGGGGTGATTAACCCAAGAATTATTCTCTGTTAGAAGAATAAAGAAAAATGAATGGCACATGCCAATAAGGGCTCACTGCCTGAGCACACTGCTCACAAAGAGGCCCACTGCCTACAAGGAAACACACTGTCTACAAAGTGATAAAAATCACAGTCTTGAACTGGAGAATGACATCTCTACCATGTCCGGATCAGTTCCAATTAAGCCCAAAAATCTCTGCTCTGCCTTTCGCACGTTTCTTCGCTATGCCACACTCATCCACACACCACACTTTGAAATGAACTCACAAACCGTTATTTGTACAAGACATCGACTTAGGAACAAACATCTAAGTCGGCAAACAACCATAGGAGTATCCGCAAGATGAATAACAGATCCGGTCGGCCATCACAAGAACATTCGCAGGATGAACAACTCATCCGGTCGGCTAAACAGAGCAAGAACTTCATCCGGAAGAATAACTTCAATTCCGGGCTCTACCATCAATGCGGACCAACAACACAACCTAAACATGATCCAAGAACCTTCACAAGCCTGTCTGAATGTCCGGATACATCCGCACTTCCTCTACTTACTGGGATCTCTTGTCTTCCTCATCCGAAACTTCAAGAACACAGTCTGTCGCCACTGTCATAATGCAAGAGGTACTTCCGGACCTCCAAATCATACACAAATCAGGATGACACATCACAAGGACATCCCAAACACTCCGTCCAATCCGCAGATTAGGATAATACAATTCCGGACCTCACCGGACCTTTTTGTGATCCTCTGTCACCTCTGGATACTTGCCGGAACCGGTTCTATACCGACAGCCACAACTCCTTCAGATCTTCATGTGGACCTCTGAAATCTTAACTGAAGCATCTCAAGACACATATCTACTAACCCTTTAATCCGCATCCTCCGGTTCTCATCCTATACAGTACATTTGCCTTCTTCTCATCATTGTTCTTCACTGTTCCTGACTGAGGCTAATTTTCTCAATATCCTCAGCACACAGCTCATCAAATCCTTCTTGTCAATGCAATATGAGTATGTTGACATCAATGACAACACTGGCTTACCTCATACTTGCAACACTCTCCCCCTTTGTCATTGATGGCAACATATGATGTGAAAAACCATTAAGACAAGAACTTCAACTTTTCACATGTCTTCTCTTCCTTTACTGCTCCCCCTTTGATCATCAACCACTTGTTTTTCACATGTCTTCTCTCCCCCTTTGACATCAATGGCAAAGGGCTCATACTTGCAATTCTCATACATCAGAGTCATACCAGCTGCTCCCCCTTAGTTGCAGCTCCCCATCAGTCCGAATCACAAGATATGACTGTGATAGCCACCGGACTGATGCACATCAGTGCATCTTAGTTCATCACCGGAGGGGCCATGACCCCTAACTTCTCCCGGAGATATTCAAAAGAGTCCTTGGGAAGAGGTTTTGTAAAGATATCTGCAATCTGATCCTTGGAGGGAACATACTCCAATCTGACTTCTTCCTTGTTTACTTGTTCTCTCAAAAAGTGAAATTTGATAGATATGTGCTTAGTCTTAGAATGCAATACTGGATTCTTGGAGATATTAATTGCACTTGAATTATCACAGAAAATTGTGATAGGCTCCTCATATTCAACTTTGATGTCTCTTAGCATCTGCTTCATCCATAAGATTTGAGTGCAACTACCTGCTGCTGCAATGTATTCTACTTCAGTTGTAGACAGAGATATTGCATCTTGTTTCTTGCTTAGCCAAGAAACCAATCTCTTCCCCAAAAAGAATGCTCCACCACTAGTGCTCTTTCGGTCATCCACATCTCCTGCCCAATCTGCATCTGTGTAAGCATGAAGAGAGAAGTCCGGATCTCTAGGGTACCATAGACCATACTCAACTGTTCCTTTCAAGTACCTAAAAATTCTTTTGATTGCCATAACATGAGATTCTCTAGGATCAGCCTGGAATCTTGCCACAAGACCAACAGCCTGCATTATATCTGGTCTAGTTTGAGTGAGATACAACAATCCACCAATCATTGATCTATACTTTGTCTGATCTGCCTTCGGAGAATCATCATCTTTGCTTAACTTACATCCGGTTGCCATAGGAGTGTTCATAGGCTTTGAGTCTTCCATACGAAATTTCTTTAACAATTCTTTGACATATTTGGTCTGAGAAATGAAGATCCCTTCTTTTGTTTGAGTAATTTGCAGACCCAAGAAGAAATTCATTTCACCAAGCATAGACATTTCAAACTCACTTTTCATCTGATTTGCAAAAGTTTAGCACATACTATCTCTTCCTCCAAAAATGATATCATCCACAAACACTTCAACAATTAAAATATTTTCATGATCAATTTTGAAATATAAGTTACTGTCAGCAGTACCTTTGTTGAATCCAATCTGCACAAGATGCTTATCCAACCTTTCATACCATGCTCTTGGGGCTTGCTTCAATCCATACAAAGCTTTCTTCAGCTTGCAGACCATATCATCATTATCAGACAATTGAAAACCATCCGGTTGTTCAATATAGACTTCTTCTTCCAGATCACCATTTAGGAAGGCAGACTTGACATCCATCTGATATACCTTGAAGTCTTTGAAGGCAGCAAATGCAAGAAGTAATCTGACTGCTTCAATTCTTGCCACCGAAGCAAAAGTCTCTTCAAAGTCAATTCCTTCTATTTGAGAGTAGCCTTTGCAGACCAATCTAGCTTTGTTTCTGATTACTTCACCAGCTTCATTTAGTTTGTTCCGGAAGACCCACTTGGTTCCAATTACATTCCTGTCTCTAGGTCTGGGAACAAGATCCCAAGTATGATTTTTCTCAATTTGCATCAATTCATCTTCCATTGCTTTGGTCCAGTTTTCATCATTGCAGGCTTCATTTATTGTTTTAGGTTCAATCTTTGAAATCAGACAACATTCATTCTGATTTTGAGCAACATTCCTTCTAGTTTGTACACCTTTGCTTCTGTCACCTATGATCTGATCTTCAGAGTGGTTCAGTTTTACATACCTTGGAATTTTGGGAGTATCCAGCACTGCTGTTTCTTGATCAGGCTCATTCAAACCTATCTCTTCTTCCTGATTTACCGGATCATGCTGACTCTGTCTCACCGGAGAGGATTGAGTTCCTTGAACACTGTCTTGGTCATCTTCATCAAGCTCATAAAATCTTGAAGGTTTCTCAATTCCTTCATCAACTTTCACATTGGTGCTTTCTATCATCTTTCTCAATCTCTTATTGTAGCACCGGTATGCTTTGCTTTGAGTGGAGTAGCCCAAGAAAATTCCCTCATCACTTCTAGCATCAAACTTTCCTAGATCTTCATCTCTTTTAATATAACACTTGCTACCAAATACTCTGAAATATTTCACAGTAGGAGTGATGCCAAACCAAAGTTCATAGGGGGTCTTACCGATGTTGTTTCTGATTTGAACTCGATTTAGAGTGTAGACTGCGGTGCTGATAGCTTCTTTCCAAAACATTTGAAGAACATTTGCTTCCAACATCATTGTCCTAGCAGCTTCCTGGATGGTCCGGTTCTTTCTCTCAACTACTCCATTCTGCTGTGGAGTCTTAGGAGCAGACAACTGTCTCCTTATACCCTGTTTCTCACAAAAGTTAATGAATTCACCAGATGTAAATTCACCACCTCTATCAGACCTTAGACACTTTAGTTTCAATCCGGTTTGATTCTCCACCATAGCTTTGAAGATTTTGAACTTCTCAAAAGCTTCTGATTTTTCTTTTAGAAAGGTAACCCACATCATCCAGGAATGATCATCAATCAACAACATGAAATATCTATCACCTTGCAGACTCTTGATTCTTGTCGGACCACATAGATCAGTATGTACTAATTCCAACAATCCGGTAGAAGACTGATCTTTGCTTTTGAAAGAGACTCTGCTTTGTTTACCTAACTGACATTCTTTACACACACTATTTGTAGGTTTCATCAATTTTGGAAGATCTCTCACAGCCTGAGTATTGCTTATCTTGATGATGTTATCAAAATTTACATGACACATTCTTCTATGCCATAACCAACTCTGATCAATTTGAACAAACAAACAACTTTTATTTGAACCAACCAGATGAAAGATATTACCTTTTGTTTGAGTACCGGATGCAATTTCAGTTCCGGAGCTTGTAAAGATTCTGCATTTTCCATTCTTGAACCGGAGATCATAGCCTTTGTCCACTAACTGACCAACACTGAGAAGATTGTGCTTCAATCCTTCAACATACAGTACATTTCCTATTTTGCTCTTACCATCAAAGGAAATAGTTCCCCTACCTCTGATTCTGCCAGCAGAATTGTCACCAAACTTTACCATTCCTCCTTCATATCTTTCCAAATCTAAGAACTTATTCTTGTCACCAGTCATATGGTGAGAACATCCATTGTCAATAACCCAATCATCCTTTTCTTCCACTTGAGCAGCCAAGGCTTTTTCAACAACTTTGTGATTGACAGATTCAGAGAGTATTGAATCTTCTTCCTTGATGGCTATAAACACCCACTCATTTCCGGATTTGCTTCCTAGTTCTGATTCATCATCTGTTACTCCTTCATTGTCATCTTCTTCATGAACATAATAGCAATTCTTTTGAAACCTTTGTCTGTGAGTATTAGATCTTGCAGATCTCTCTGGACATCTTGAGGCAAAATGACCAATCTTATTGCAGTTGAAACACTTAAAGGGTAGTTTTCCTTCATACTTACCGGATCCTCTTGGCAGTCTCTTTGCAATGAGGGCTTCAAGTTGAGCTGTTTCTGCTTCTTCTTCTTCCATGTCTCTTCTTGCTTGATCATACCATGACATTTTCCTTGATGAGTTTTCACCCGGATCAAATCTCTGTTTGCCTTTCACATAGGCACTGGCTTTGAAAGCAGATTCAGTCTTGGGAGGATCATCTCCAAACTCGGTCATTTCAAATGCAGCTAGTTTGCCAGCCAGTTGTTCTCTTGTGACAGTTGTGTGGGCTCTGAATTCATCAATGGCAGCAACTTTGATTTTGTAGGCAGCAGGAAGGGATCTTAGGATTTTGCAGACAATCTCATTTTCATCTAAAGTTCCACCAGCATTTCTGATTCCACATACCAGCTCATTTACTCTTGGCATGAAGGTAGTGATGTTTTCATCATCTCTCATTTTCAATCTTTCAAATTTCCCTTTCAGGCTTTGTAACCTTGCACTTTTGACAAACTCATCTCCTTCATACAGAAGTTCCAGTTTAGTCAGGATCTCATATGCAGTTGGTAGGTCAATAACATTCGAGAGATCTGAGTCATTCAATGCGCTTAGAAGAGCTTCCTTGGTCCGCAGATTGTTTTCAGCTTCTGTGATTTCATTCAGAGTTGTCGGACCACCTTGTGGAGGTACATATGGTTTTGAAACCATAGCCAAGTATGTTTTTCCCATACATTCCAAGTGACACTTCATGCGACCTTTCCAGAGAGTGAAGTTGGTTCCATCGAACTTCGGACTATCCTTCTTGTATGACGACATCCTGGATCTCCTCAAGCGGTTAAGCTCCTATCAGAGGAACTTGGCTCTGATACCAATTGTTGGATCTAGGGCATACAACTGAGAGGGGGGGGGTGAATCAGTTGTATAAAACTTCTTCTTCTTTCAAACACTTGATTCTTTGTTGTTAGTTAGCAGCATATCAAATAATCATCCATGGAAGCATAATACATAAACACAAGAGCAGATAAGCATCAACACATTGAACACCAAGATTTTGACGTGGAAAACCCGGTTAAGGGAAAAACCACGGGGTGATTAACCCAAGAATTATTCTCTGTTAGAAGAATAAAGAAAAATGAATGGCACATGCCAATAAGGGCTCACTGCCCGAGCACACTGCTCACAAAGAGGCCCACTGCCTACAAGGAGACACACTGTCTACAAAGTGATAAAAATCACAGTCTTGAACTGGAGAATGACATCTCTACCATGTCCGGATCAGTTCCAATTAAGCCCAAAAATCTCTGCTCTGCCTTTCGCACGTTTCTTCGCTATGCCACACTCATCCACACACCACACTTTGAAATGAACTCACAAACTGTTATTTGTACAAGACATCGACTTAGGAACAAACATCTAAGTCGGCAAACAACCATAGGAGTATCCGCAAGATGAATAACAGATCCGGTCGGCCATCACAAGAACATTCGCAGGATGAACAACTCATCCGGTCAGCTAAACAGAGCAAGAACTTCATCCGGAAGAATAACTTCAATTCCGGGCTCTACCATCAATGCGGACCAACAACACAACCTAAACATGATCCAAGAACCTTCACAAGCCTGTCTGAATGTCCGGATACATCCGCACTTCCTCTACTTACTGGGATCTCTTGTCTTCCTCATCCGGAACTTCAAGAACACAGTCTGTCGCCACTGTCATAATGCAAGAGGTACTTCCGGACCTCCAAATCATACACAAATCAGGATGACACATCACAAGGACATCCCAAACACTCCGTCCAATCCGCAGATTAGGATAATACAATTCTGGACCTCACCGGACCTTTTTGTGATCCTCTGTCACCTCTGGATACTTGCCGGAACCGGTTCTATACCGACAGCCACAACTCCTTCAGATCTTCATGCGGACCTCTGAAATCTTAACTGAAGCATCTCAAGACACATATCTACTAACCCTTTAATCCGCATCCTCCGGTTCTCATCCTATACAGTACATTTGCCTTCTTCTCATCACTGTTCTTCACTGTTCCTGACTGAGGCTAATTTTCTCAATATCCTCAGCACACAGCTCATCAAATCCTTCTTGTCAATGCAATATGAGTATGTTGACATCAATGACAACACTGGCTTACCTCATACTTGCAACAGTATGTTGGGTGTTGAATGTACATTGCACATTGTATGTGCAATATACGAAGTGATATAAAAAAGAGAAGATGCAAGTCGGACCCAAATGCAATTTCAATTTGTTCTATAATGTTTTGGGGTCCACCTTGTATGTAGGATGATTGTATGTTTATACAATCACATAAACAACCACTGATGCATATGCAAAGGTTTCAAAAGGCTGAAAAGTTAGTGATAGGAAGATAAAGGGGCTACGTGGCAGGTTTCTATTGGCCAATGGATTTTAGCATGATTAGGAGCCGAAGATCTCAGTGATACAGGAAAAATCAACAACCTATTTCAAATTTCCAAAGCAGGATGGTTTTCCTATGTATCTACAGTGGCATTTCTTGGAGGGAAACCACAATACACGTAGATTGTTGCATATCCAAGGCTGTGGGTAGGTTGGCCATTAATGGCGATTTACAAGAGGTATGGGTCTGATTGACCGGCCAACTACCATATTTGATGAGAAAATCTTCAGTCAGCGGCTCACATCCTGATTTCCACATGCTTCTTTCCTCTTTGTCTCCTACTGCATTGAATGTTTTGGGCGCCATTTTGATGGTGCGTGGTATCTGGTGAATTTTGAAATGACCTTGTACTGGATTGTTGAGTACACATTCTTGGTATATATCAGAACTGTGTTGCTCATTGTAAGGTTGTTGAAGACTTGGGCAATTTTTGGAGAAAATAACGAAGAACAAAGCCTTTCTTGGTTGTTCTATCTCATTTTGGAGTTTATGAGTTGCATTTCGAATGTACATTGCACATATTTTTAGTTTCATTATTGTTTTGTATGAAAAATGCTTGTTGCATGTTTTTAGTTGTCTGTCTCCATTTGTTGTATGCATAGATTCTTTTGAATCTAGTTGCTAAGGGTTACTAAGATTCTAGGATATAGGTTTGTTGTATTGTATGCTTGATCTGTGACTTCCATTCAAGCAGTGGATTAAACTGTTTTAGGTTAAGTATGAAGAAGATTGTATGTCAGCTAGGATATGTGTAAGTAGAGGCAGCTAAATACTCTGTCTTGGGTGGTGTTTGTAAGAAAAACACCAGTCTTAGCCCCTTGAAACTTGAATACCAGTGCAAATCATTCATTTGTATACGTCTAGTTGACTCCTTGCCCTGAGATAGGCACCAGTATGCTCCCTGTGTAGTAGTTATGATCCAAAACCCCCTGTCTTACATCTAAAATCCTAATACAAATCATTTCATAATTCGAACATGTTAGTTGTAGGAGTAGGAATAGGACCCCTGCGTACTCTCATACCCAACTAGTTAGATATGTCCAAGAATGTTGCCAGCCTTGTGATCTATCATGCATGTCTCGGTCCACACAAGAGAGTATTTTGTCTGTTGTTGTAAAGCTAAATCTTTCTATCATTGGGCGAGTCAAGATCAAATCTTTAGCTATAGGGATACCCCCCTTGGTGCGGCAGAACCAGAAGTGAAGGGGAGGCAGCTCACGCAACCTCCTGTATTAGTTGGTCAAATCTGCCTGTGCATTGGAACTAGCAAACCCTCTACTGATTTGGGAGAAGAACCAACAGGCCTCTTGAATGATTTGTTGGTCTAGAGGTGATTGGCTTGCTCGAGCTTTATGAAGTCAAAAAATGAGTTTTAGTGCCAGGTCTTCTAATTTTGGCATGGTGTCACACAAGTGTTTAAGTCTTAAGACCTTTTTGTCAAGTGCTTGATTATAATTCAATGATGGTGTGGATTGTTTGGATGATGATTTGATGATTAGGATGAAGGTGACTAGGATAAAAGTTTAGATTGATTTGTTTGTGTTTGGGATGAAATTGATTTGGGTGTGATGTGTAGTATGACTTATTTATGTGTTTGGTGTTTAGCTTGATTTGGCAATGTTCAATCAAATGATCACACATGTATAAACATGATTCACTCATGCAAGACACATAAGCAATTTTGAATTTTGAATTTGAAGAATGTGATGATGATTAAACAAGCACACATGGAAGACACATCAACAAGCCTAATGTCTAGTCAAGTGGGTATGGCCAATTAGGTCTTAGGCTAAATTGCATAAGGTTGACTAAGGAATTGAAAGCAAAATCCTGCCACATGGCCGGGAGAAAGGGGTAACCCACCCTTCACCTTCACTTCCCAAAGGTATAAAGTTCTTTGGTGCTTAGCCAAGAGTGACAAGATTTACAACTTCCAATGAGGGTGTATTTTGATTCAGCCTCAGTTGAGGTCATCCCTTGGAGTGGTGTGTCTCCAAGAAGACCTCCTAGATAGGGTAAACAAAAGCAAACCAAGTGGTTGCACTTGATTCACACTCACAGTTGTAAATTAACCCTTTAGAAAATGAAATGTGTGGAAGACAATTCAAACACTTGTTCCTTTTAGACCCAAATCCAAATGCGATGGAAGACACTTGTTCATTTTAGCCTAATTTTTTTGATGATGTGATAGCAAGCAAGTTGTTCATTTTAAGCCCAAATCCAACTGTGTTATCAAACAAGATTAAGAGATGAAAGATGAGAATGAATGCACTTGATTATTTTCACTTTCCACTTGTTGTGATTGATCCAAACACTGCTCCAGCTCCTTTGATTCACGTACAATTCACCAAATCACAAAATAAACAAGTAAACTTACAAAGAAAATAATTATGTGAAATGATGAAATCTAATAAAATCTAATGAAAATGATCTGATATAGAAAAATGGATTGCATAAATAGAAATTTCAAGAGATTCTATGCAATTTAAAAAAATTCGTTGAAATCCAATTGATTTTGCTCAAGATATGCTCAATTGAAGTTCAAAAAAAAGTTTTACTTTGATTGATAAAAAAGATGGTAAAATGATGTAGTCACTTGATAAAACCTACTCTATTGCAAATTTCATCCTCTTAGCTTTACAACGAGTCCTTGTTTGCATGATTTGGCCTCTGTATGTGAAAGTTATGATAGAAAAACTAAAATCCACAATGACAACAACCAAATGTGAGTTACAGTTACCAGAGGCAACCAACTGTTGATCAAAAGTGATCTAAATTCTACCAAAGGTGAACTGTTACTACTCAAAAGCAATGCAGAAAAACCAGATGCAAACTGTTATAGCTCAAAAGCGACCTGAATCTGCCAAATGCGTAAAAAACCCCTATTTCTGTAAAACTAGGGTTAGGGTTATTAAAAAATGGCTAATAAAGATTACAAACCCTAGAATGAAAAATCCAATGGATGAAATATGATCAAATAAACACCCTACAATGATAGATTGATCAATTGGAAACCCTAGAATGGCAAATTGATGAGATCTTGCAAAACCAAAGGTGTTAGCTTGATTGAAATGAAAACCCTAATCAAATTGATTGGAAAATGATAATAGGATGATCAGGAGGATGTAAAACAGAGATTAGAACCCTTGATTGATCAATAAAATCCTAGCAAAACACCCTGCAAAAATCAAATGTTAACAAAAAACCCTAGATTGCCAAAAAAATGACTGGAATAGTCGAAAGCAATCCATTTTTTATCAAAAGCAATTCACTATAGACCAGGAGTGACCAATAATAGTTCAAAAGTGACTCGAGAAAAGCCAAAAGTGATGGCTAATAGCTTAAAAGTGATCTGGAAAGTTTTAGCTGACAGAATGCAGTGCTAACCAAAAGCGGCTAAGTTTACCAGAGCGATAGGTTTTCATTCAAAAATGATGCAAATTTTGCCAAAAGCGATGTACTGTTGTTCAAAAGTGATGCAAATTTTGCCAAAGGCAAGTAGTTTTTGTTCAAAAGTGAGTAGTTTTTGCCAAAAGCGACTAGTTTTTGCTCAAAAGTGAGCTAAATTACCAAAAGCGATTTTTTGTAGCTCGAATCCAAGTTTCTTCACCAAACGCTCTTTTCTTCACAAAATCGAGGCAAATTTGTACTCAAAATTTATGGAAATGGCCTTCTGGATGCAATGGTGAGGTTAGATTTGAGCTAGGAGATCATCTACATATATTTTCATCCAAATCTTGACAAACTAGGGTTAGAAAAAGACAATTTTTTGCAACATGAACCTGCAAAAACTAATGATTAGATCCAATAGGGCATGTTCACGTCAGGTTCACCAAAATGTATATTGAAAAATTTGGATAAATTGAAAATGATAAGACAATGAAATGCATTACCTTGTCTAAATCTTCAATACCTCGAATAGATAGAATGATGGATGCATGCAAGATGAATTGTTTGATTGATTTGATATGTTGGTTGCTCAATTTGGCAGCATAACAGTAAGATGAAGATGATAGATGAAAGGATGAGAAGACAATGGATGAATGATGCAAAGGCTCTAAAGATATTTCGACAGCATAAAGATACTTGAACTCAGTGCATGCTAATGGAATGAGAGAGGGTTGATTTATAGGAAAGGCTTGGCTCAAATGGATGGTTGAGATTAAAAGGCTAAATGATTGATATGGAGGGCTAGGATTGATTAGTTATCCCACTCTTCAAGGAAGGTGTAGTCATGTGACAAGTGTACAAAGGTAAGACTCATGTGTGACCATGTACACAAAAAGTACAAGTGTGATTATGTATATAAAAAGTAGTACATGTGAAAGATATTAAATAAAAGATGTAGTACCACACATAATTCAAGTGAGAGGTTGGCAAGTGTTGGAATGTGATAAGAGATGAGGACCTAATTCAAATATTTTATTTGAATTAGTTGGAAATTAATTAAATAAATAAAATTTATTTAATTAGTTGGAAAGTGGGATTATGAATGTGAAATTAATTAAATAAATAAAATTTATTTAATTAATTGGCTAAGTGGGATAAGGATGTGATTTTAATTAAAGAAATAAAATTTATTTAATTAATTGGATTAATGGGATAAGTGGGATTAAGAGTGGGATTAGGACAAAATGCTACATGATGTCTAAGTGATGTTTTTAACTAGGTGTTGCAAGACATGGACAATTATGGGTGTCTACAGTTTCTATTCATACAAATTTTAAAGACTTAGTATTACAAAAATTGTTTGGGGATGAATAATATGAACAAGTCAAGCAAGCTCTTAGAAATAATCCTAAAGACTCAAGGTATGATGGATTTCATTTTGAGTCCAATGGATTACTAAGATACAAAGGAAGAATTTACGTTCCAAATTCAGCTGAATTAAGAAATCTTTAGTGGAAAGAAGTCCATTGTGCACCTTATTCCAAACATCTAGGAGTAACTAAACTTCTAGAAGATGTAAAACCTCTTTACTTCTAGAAAGCAATGAAGGGTGATGCTGCAAGATTTGTAGCAAGTTGCCTATAGTGTCAGAGAGTAAAAGTAGAACATTAACATCCCACAGGATTATTGTATCCATATGATATACCTGAGTGGAAATGGCAAGTTATAAGTATGGACTTTGTTCAGGGTTTGCCAATGTCCAGGAACAGACATGATGCCATTCTGGTTGTGGTTGATAAACTCACAAAGGTTGAACATTTCATACCAGAAAATTTGACTAATGGAGCACTAGTGTTGGCTCACAAATTTGTTTAGGAGGTGTTTAGATTACACGGAGTTCCTGAAAAGATTATCTTGGATAGAGATGCGCGAATAACATCAAGGTTTTGGCAAACCTTGTTTTCAGCGCTAGGAACTAAACTCAATGTAAGTATAACATATCATCCTAAAACATATGGTCAAACTGAGAGAGTTAACCAAGTTTTAGAGGATTTGTTATGAATGTATTGCATGGATCAGCAATACAAGTGAGAAGAATATTTACCACTGGTGGAATTTCCTTATAACAATTCTTATCATTCTACCATTAAGATGGCACCATTTGAAGCATTGTATGGAAGAAAATGCTAAACTCCTATAAGATGGGATAAGCTGGAAGATAGGATTAGCATTGGTCTAGAGATGCTAGCTAAAATGGAAGAAAAATTTAAAATGATCAGGAAAAGATTGGTTGAACCCAATGACAGGCAAAAAAGTTATGTTGATCGCAAGCGGACACCTAGACATTTCTTTGTTGGAGAGAAAGTTCTTTTTAGAGTTAAACCACAGAAAAGTTCTATCAAATTTGGGAAATCTTCTAAATTAGCTCCTCGATTCGTGGGACCCTCTGAAGTTCTTGAAATTTACAATCTAGTTGCCTACAAGATTGCTCTACCGCCAACCTTGTCTAAAATGCACAATGTCTTTCATGTTTCATATTTAAAGAAATATTTTGCAGGAGATAATCATATTCTAAATTAGAATGCATTGCAGATACAGGAACTAGGGGTGGTCATGATCAAGCCTCTCAGAGTGCTCGAAACACACAAGCTTCGCTTGCATAACAAAGAAATTATGTAGTGTAAAGTGCAATGGGACCAATATGTGGAAGACAGTGCCACTTGAGAGGATTACAATGAAATTTATCAGAAATTTCCTTATCTTTTTCATGTTTTTAACAATTAAACTAAAAACTTGTTTTAAAACTATATTTTGATACACTGAATCATCGGAGATGATGAATCTTTAGGGGAGAGATATATTACATCCCCATTTTGGCATGATTTTACTTTTCACTTTTACATGAATAGAAGTAAATCTTTGAACAAGTATTTTTATACATGAGTTAAGATGCTTTGTTAATGAGACTTAGTGCAAATTTCTGGAGACATTAATTTCATGGAAAAATAGTTTATGTAATTATGTTTATTTTGAATGATTAAAGTTCATAGCATTTTATGTAATGAATTGTTATTTTTATGTTTTATGATTTGACACTGGTACACTGATCATGAGCTTTATGTGAAAGTTTTAAGTAGGAAAACAAGTATCTACGACTCCAAGAAATAGAGAGAGAAAGTATCTTTGGGGAAGAAGAACATAGACCTTGGGTTACCGACTGGTATTTGCTAATTGAGTACAGTGTGAATCTGATAGTGGACTCAAGTTAGTTGAGGTAAGTCTCATTTTTGGTCAAACCTAGGATTGACTCGACAGGATTGTCAACGTATTTTAAATTCTATCTTTTGAGTTAGTTGTGTATCAACTTTGTCTTTGAGAGGAACCTCCTACAACAATATATTGAAAAAATGCACGAAATAGCAGAAACATAAAAGGAATTTATTGATCGCAAGCCACTTCAAGGGGGCAACCTCCTTTGAGTAAGCTCAATACAATAAATTTACAAATGCCTTCATTGGCCTCAACACGTACTTATATACTAAGTCTAATCCAAACAACTATTACTTCCCATGAATGTGGGATAATACAATATGCTCATGGGACGACTTACAAAGCATATGAATCCAATTGTAATATACTAACAAAGTAAAGAGAAGGGTTAAACATGGGTTCCTAACATCCCCTCCCTCTTAGAAAAGCTTTGTCCTCAAAGCTTAAGATGTGGAAATTATTGTTGAATCTGGAGTGGTTCCCATGTAGCATCCTCTAGTTGCATTTTGTGCCACTGAATTAAGACATCTATGATGGATCTGGAGTGAAGCTAATGAGTGTGTCTATCAAGGATGGCCTCTGGCTCCAAAATGATGGATCCTTCATTATCCAGTTCTAGTAAAAAAGTTTGTGCTCTAACGTTGGTACCAAGAACTTTCTTTAGACAAGAGACATGAAATACTGGATGAATGCGGGAAGGAGGAAGCTCCAATTTATACGCAACCGACCCAATCTTCTAAAGAACAATATATGGCCCATAGAACTTTGGAGCCAACTTATGATGCCCTTTGATTTTCAAGGATGATTGCTTGTATGGTTGTAGACGAAGAAAAACCATATCATCTACTTGAAAAGTGCGCTCAGAATGGTGCTGATCAACTTGTTATTTCATGTGATTTCTTGCCATGTGAAGATTTTCTTACAAGATGCGAAGAATCTGATCCTGGGTTCGAAGAACTATGTAGACTACTTGATCTGGTGAACTACTGGGGGTGTATGGAAGGAGAACTTGTGGTGCTTGACCATAGACTACTTCATATGGAGTCATTTTAGATGCAGTGTGGTAGGAGGTATTGTACCACCATGCAGCTAGAGGGAGCCACTTTGCCCACTAATGCTATTGTTCTGAGGTGAAGCAATGAAGATAAGTTTCCAAACATTTGTTGATAATTTTAGTCTAACCATTTGTTTGTGGGTGATACCTAGAACTCATCTTCAATTTGGTGTCAGTGTGTCAAAATAGTTCTGTCTAAAAATGACTGGTGAAAGTTGTATCACGGTCTGAGACAATGGAAGAAGGGATGCCATGAAGACGGAAGATCTGGTCCATGAAACTTTATGCGACTGAGGAGGTTGTATAGGGATGGCTAAGGGCACAAAAATGACTATATTTGCAGAGACGATCAACCACAACCAAGATCATTGTCTTTCCTCCAAATTTAGGAAGCCCCACAATGAAATCCATAGAAATATCTATCCAAATCCGTGTAGGGACGGACAAGGGTTCGAGCAATCTAGGAAGGAGTGTCATTTCACCCTTGTTGCATTAACAAGTATCACATTCAACCACCATCTATTGAATTTCCCTTTTCATTCCCTTCCAAAAGAAGTTACATTGTTCCCGCTCATAAGTTTTGACGAACCTAGAGTGCCTTACCGATGGAGAAGCATGGAGTTCATAGAAAATAGCCTGCTGAAGATCTGTGCTCTGGGGAAGCACCAGACAACCCTTGTATCACAAAGAAGCACCATCCCAAGAGTAATGTGGTACAGCAGAAGGGTTAGTGGCCAAGTATTGAATGATTTGAGATAATAAAGAGTCATTGACATAGCTCTGCTGGACAGATTCCAACCAATTTGGAACAGGCATAGAAATAGCTGAAAGGGAAGCTTGATCATCAAATGTGCGAGAAAGAGAATTTGCCACAATATTTTCCTTACCCTTCTTATAAGTGATCTCATAGTCATAACCATGAGTTTGCTGACCCATTTCTGTTGTACTGGGGAGGAGACCCATTGTTCTAGGAAATATTTCAGACTCTGGTGATCAGTCTTGATGCAAAAATGATTCCTTAGTAGGTATGGCCACCACTTCTATACTGCATGCAAAATAGCTATCATTTCCTTCTCATATGTAGAGAGTACTAAATTCTTGCCAGAAAGGGATTTGCTGGTGAATGCAATGGGATGTTCTTCTTGAAGGAGAACAACACCAAGTCCATTGCCACAAGCATTACTCTCAATAGTGAAGGTCTTGGAAAAATATGGCATAGATAGAATAGATGTAGTACACATAACTTGTTTCAGTTTTTCAAATGTACACTCAGTAGCTTGTGTCCAGATAAAAGCATCCTTTTTTAACATAGTTGTTAATAGAGCTGTAATCTTCCCATAATCCTTGACAAACTTGCGATAGTAGCTAGTCAACCCCAAAAAACCATGGAGGCTCTTGAGTTTCTGAGGATGCAGCCAATTGTTCATGGCATCTATTTTTGTAGGATCCACATGAACCCCTTGGGCTAAAACAATATGCCCAAGATACTCCACTTCCTCCTAGCCAAAAACACATTTAGACTACTTTGCATAGAGATGATGATCAGAGAGAAGTTGCAGTACGAGATCCAGATGTTGGAGATACTCAACCCATGTTTTACTATAGATGAGGATATCATCGAAGAAGACCAGAATGAATTTCCACAGGTAGGGCCAGAATATTTTATTCATCAATACCTGGAACGTTGAAGGAGCATTAGTGAGGCCAAAGGGTAAGACCAAAAACTCATAGTGGTCATCATGCGCGTGGAAAGTTGTTTTAGGGATATCATTCTCATGAACCTGAATTTGGTGATACCTAGAATGAAGATCCAACTTGGAGAAAAAATTAGCACCATGAAGCTTATCAACAAGAGGAATCAGAAACTTATCCTTGATTGTGATGTTATTAAGTGCTTAGAACTCAATGCAAAAGCGCCATGACCCATCTTTTTTTCAAACAAAAAGAACCGGTGAAGAAAAGGAACTGGTACTAGGGCGAATATTACCTTGCTTCAATAAGTCTCAAACGAGCATCTCAATCTCTATCTTTTAGTAAAATGGGCAGCGGTAGGGCCTAATGTTGGGAGGAACGCTTCCAAGGAGCTGAATATGATGGTCCTTTGGTCGTGAAGGTGGAAATCCCACTGGTTCGGCAAAGGCACATGCATACCTATCCAAAATTTGTTGTAGATCAGAAGGAGTAGTGGAGACTGTTGATGGTTGCATCTGAATGGAATGGAGTTGAGCAATGACACCATGTCAATTTTTCTTAAGAAGATTTCCAATGCGATGTGAACTTATGATGCTAAGAGACCCTGGTTGTAAGCCCTTCAATGTGTGTTTGTACCCATTGTCTGAAAACTGCATCCAAAGTTCAGTAAAATCCCATAAGATGGGTCTAAGTGTGCGTAACCATTGGGTGCCCAAAACCACATCACATCTGCCTAAGGGAAAGGCAAACATGTCAAAGCATAGGTGATAATCCCCAATAGAGATATGCACTTTGCGACACTTCCCTTTGCAAGGTAATGTACCCCCATTGGTAATCATGACTTCAAAGCTGGAGCAAGGATGGACAAAACAATCAGCCTGTTTGGCGATCTGAGGGTCAATGAAGTTATGAGTGCTACCAGAATCAATGAGTATTGTAAGAGGGAGCTTCTTGAAGTAACCCTTGACCCGCATGGTTTGTGGGGTAGTGACTACTGCTAAAGCATGGAGGGATATCTCTGGGTGGTCTTCCTGAGAAGTAGTGTCAACAAGCGGCTACTGAGTGTCGACCTGATCATCCACTATATCCTGAGCATCTATATAAACTTTAATTTTAGGCAAAGAGTCCACATCTAAGAGATAGAGCTTTTTCTCAACACATCTATGTCCCCGAGTGAATTTCTCATCACAAGGATAACAAAGGCCTTTTTCTCTACATGCCCACATCTTTGCTTCAGTCAAATGCTTGATAGGAGTTGTTCTAGGAGCTGGCATTATTCGAGGTCTTTGGGAAGCCATATTTCTAAATGGAACAAAATTGGATTTGGATCACTATTGAGCTATGATCTTGTCCTCCACCAACTTAGCCAACCCTAGGGCTTCCATCATCATGCTGGGACAAAACATTTTAACCTCAGACCGAATTGCATCCTTTAGACCACTGACAAAACAACTCCTAAAGAATTCATCAAATAGTCCCTCTGTGTGATTGGCCAATTTTTCAAATTCTATCTTATATTCTCTCATAATGCCTATTTGGCACAGTTTAGTGAGTGCTCCGGTGAAGTCATCAAAAGCACTAGGGCCAAATCGTTGCAAAATGAGTTTGCAAAAATCTATTCATTTTGGCTCCTCATGAGCCTTGATGTACCAACGAAACCATTGAAGGGCTTCATGTTCCAAGTGAAAGGATGCAAGTGGGACTTTGTTGACATCAAAAGTATTATACAGACTAAAATATTGTTCTCCCCGATATATCCATCCAGTTGGATCATCACCATTGAAGCAAGGAAAACCAAGCTTCGGCCCACGAAAATTGCTAGAAGAAGAAAACCCAGTGTCTACAGAAGACTAGCTAATGTCTATTATTCATGGTTGAATGCTAAAGATTGAGGCCGAGGACATTTTCATCCAGATCTTGGAGTTTGGTTTTGAGGGCTGCAAGTTCATCCTCCATGTTTTTTGCTCCTGTTCAGTGACAACCATAGCCAGGGGAATTTTTTTTTTGTGGGAATGGATAGAAAAAGAAAAAAAGAAACCTTTTTAGTAAAGGAAATTTTGGATTTGGGAAAAAATCTAAAGGGTAATTGGGGTTTGACTAGGTTTTGGACACTTTCTGAAGGAAAGGGGAGAAGAAAATGGAGATTTTATAAGCGGGGTGAAAGAATGCGAAAATTTGTCCAAGAGGGACAAAGGAGCAGAAATCTGAAATGAACACTGTGGAAAAATTTGAAGGCGATTGGGGGAGAATCAAAGAAGTTATGGCAAACCCTAAAAATAGATAAATGTGGGATTTCTAGCTTCGATAAGTAGAATTTGGGATAGGGTCCTCAAGGAAGGAAATCTACAGAATGAAATTCCAAGGGTTCCAGTGAAATTTGAGAGGAAACAAAGCTAAAGCAAGGGA
Source organism: Cunninghamia lanceolata (assembly GCA_027924645.1). NCBI lineage: Eukaryota > Viridiplantae > Streptophyta > Pinopsida > Cupressales > Cupressaceae > Cunninghamia > Cunninghamia lanceolata. The sequence continues at coordinate 37,953,654 of BSBN01001583.1, read as the reverse complement.
GATATGGCAAAAAAATAAATAGAATTTTTTTACTCTTTTTTTGGAAATGATTTGCCAACTGCTTTGGATGGATTCAATCTACGATTTGTCAGTTGCCAGTAGATATGGAACCCGAGTATGTTTGACTTCTTAAAGGTTTAGGGGAGTCACTCGGCCACCAATATTGTCTAACAGCTTGCATATTGGGGCAGTACCCCTCACTCCACTGCTCAGGTAAAAGTGAACCACTTTTCCACAAATGACAGCTCTTGGTTTACCTCACAGATGGGAACTAGTCAATCAGGTAGGGTTCGTTGCCCTTTTCGCTAGTAGGTCCTCTCAATGGGCCAGCTACTTCAGGGTTCCTGTGGTACTCCTCACAATGAGTTTTAGGGTTGTATGCCCAAGCACTTCCCACAATTAAGCAGATAGGGATATTCCCTAATCCGAACCTGCAATTGAATTAAACAATATAGATGCAAAAAAGAAAGAACTACAACAATAATTACAATCCCTGGAGGCCACTACGGAAAAAAAATTAGCAGAAATTTCACCCAGCAAGCCCAAGAAAGTGCTCTGATACCAGATGAGAGGAACCTCCTACAACAATATATTGAAAAAATGCATGAAATAGTAGAAATATATAAATAGCAGAAACACAGAAGGAATTTATTCATCGCAAGCCACTTTGAGGGGACAACCTCCTTTGAGCAAGCTCAATAAAATAAATTTGTGGATGCCTTCATTGGCCTCAACACGTACTTATATACTAAGTCTAATCTAAACAACTATTACTTCCCATGAATGTGGGATAATACAATATGCTCACGGAATGACTTACAAAGCATATGTGTCCAATTGCAATATACTAACAAAGTAAAGAGAAGGGTTAAACATGGGTTCCTAACAATCTTTTATGAAAAATTATGTTGTCAGATTAGAGCATCAGCCGTTTACGACTTTAACGCAACTTTTTGACATTTACGTCATAAATGGTTGTGTATGAATCATCAAACATAGATGGATAAATTGTTATCACCTAGTGTTGCAATGCACATTTATGGCAAGTCTGACCGACGCGAAATATTGTGTTTTCGTGAAGGGGAGATATACTCAACCCTGTCACGCTTTATGTAAGTCCTACAATTTATTTATTTTATTTATCATAAACAAAGTGGTATATATAGTTTAAGACTATTAATAATACCATGATTATTATTTTGTTTCTAAAGGATAACTAGCAATTTATGGGACTAGTTAATGTACCTATAATGTTGATATCAATCTTTTTTATCGACACCCTTTAAGAACCAAGGTGGTGGGTGCTTTAATAGTTATTAAATCTTGTTTTGTGTGGTATAAAAACCTAAGTCTTTAGTGAAGTCGCGGCCTATATTATACTTTGATTATTTAGTAACTATCATTTTAAACTTAGAAGTTGGCATTATCTCTTAAGTTGATCTTGAATCCTTATTGAGAAGTAGAGTTGCATACACGATTACCCATGATAACATTATCATCTTTCACGTCCTCCTTGAGCTGAGCCACCCTTGAATATGGGAGATTGTTACAACTTCCTCATTGAGGTACCACTAACTATTTTTGCATTGCAAGAGTTAAAGATAAAAGGAGAAAATTATCGCATGCATTGGGAGATAAAAGACAGTTATCCATGATTTGAGAAGAAAAGAAAAGTTTGTAGAAACATTTCAAAAATGGAGAGATCTCGTTTGCTAGGAGTAGAGTATGGTATTTGGCAAGAAAGGTGGTTTCTATCTTTTTGGATGACAAGTGGAGCGCTCAGAGATGAGTTTAAACCAACATTGGGTCTTCATGGAGTGGTCTGAAAACCAGGTACTTCTCTTTCTATTTGAAGTGTTATATATATTGCAAATTAGATCTATATTCAAGTCTAGGAATCTATGCGTTAACCTGTTAGGCTGATGTCCTTGATTAAGAGAAGGCCGAAGATAAAAGCCTGTAATGATACATTAGTTTCCAATTTTGGTATCTTCATATGATACAGTCATATTTTAGAAAGAATTTGTTGCCTTGAAGATTAAAATGAAGAATGGCCAAACTATAATATCTATCATGATATGTTTACTTTGTATGATGATTTTATCTGAGTTTAGAGTCTTGTCGACTGGTAGGGAACTTTGAATCTTGTCAAGACAAAAGATTTTTAAACTATATAACAAACGTAGACGATGGCATACTTTGAGGATGCCTCTATAGGTCTTTAAAAATGCATCCATTAAGTGCTTGTTCTTATATTTCAGAAAAATCTGTATATATAGGTATATTTAAAACAACTTCACAGCTACCAAAATTCTTTACCCAAAACTTGTAGAAAGAATCTAGAGAGGCAAATCGTAGCGATATTCAAATATCTACTTGTAATAGAACTTTTAAAACTTTAGTCTATGCTATATGATTACCGTTCTAGATTGATGTATATAGTCATATCTTAGAGCAAATTGTTGAGTCCTTGATATAGATGCTATGAGGGCAACAACATAACATTATTTTGGACTGATATTAATAAGTTAGGAAGGCAACTTGAGCAGGAAATAATACTATGCATGTTGGTCGATTAGTCCTAAGTATTATAATGCCAAATCACTCGATTATCCTGTCAGGCTAGGATAGGATAAGTTGGTAAATATTCAAAGTTAGTTAATGAGTATCATTATGCTGAAGAGCATTAAGTAACTTTGTATAAAAAGAGAACCCTAGAATCTAAGGAACAAAACCTTGTGATTATTCGGCTAACGTGTCTAGTCGAGGAAGACTAAACCAATTAAAGAGTAGATAAACTCATTTGACCAAGTCAACTGTAGGATTGCAATATTATCCAAGTCGAGTTTGGGTGGGTAAACAAATCGACTATGTTTATTGCAAATGATTTTCCTATTGAAACTTTGGCCAAAGTAACTCACATGCCTCTAAGTGCATTGTTGATTCACCATATCCGAGATTATGTAGCCTATTGGTAGGATCATACTTGGCTAGAGGGTATCTAGGGTTGTACGATCAACAGTGTTACGTAGGATACAACACCAGTACTCAGATGGCAAATACCATAGGTCACCTTAAGTATATGTTCTTCGCGAAGGGTAGGGCCACTTCTGGAATGGAAGATGCCTGGGAGATTGTCAGTCTATGGTTGGAGGAAAAGCACTCTGAAGATGCTTTCTCTCTCTCCTTCATGAGGCATGCCAAGGCTTGTTATAAGGATGTCAGCAATCGAGATGCAACAAACTTTTGGTAAGATGACTTGTAAATTCTAATGTTTTGTATAATTTAATATATTTCAATTACTTGGTATTGGAAAGACAAGTTTATGTCTTGTTGAAATTATTTACCCTTAAGGAAAGAAGATTGGATCAAACGATTACACTTTGTTTACAAGTTAATAATGGAAAGAAAATTTTATTACTATTTTACCTCAGGAATCATTTTTACTTTATGGTAATTATTGGGATTTTTAGTTTTGTGAAGTAAGGATATTACACCCCCCCTCTCAGTTGTCTTGTGTATTTCAACAATTGGTATTAGAGTGAGGGTTCCTCGGAAGAAATCCTAACAACTTGAGGTAGATCTAGGATTTTGCACAAGAAGGATGCTCTACAGTTTGATGGAACAAATTATGCTCTCTGGAAGATATAGATGAAAAGTCATCTCATTTGTCTTCCAGTTATAGTGTTTGGAAGATGGCATATACAAAGTACACTATTCCTTCGAATGGTCCATCATCTAAAGATGAAGTCAAGCAATATGAGTTAAATGGAAAAGCTAGAGATGCTCTGTTAAGTGCTTTGTCCAAAACTGAGTTAGTGAATGTTTTGGATCTGGAAACTACTTATGATATTTGGGAAAAGAAAAATTTGTATGAAGGAGATGAATCTGTAAAGAGTGTCAAATTATAGAACCTGAAGGCAAAGTATGAAGGTCTGAAGATGAGTGATGATGAGAACATAATAGTCTACATATAAAAAGTTGATGAAATTGTCAATGGAATCAAAGGTCTTGGAGGAACTATTGATGAGAATGAGGTCATATTGAAGATTCTTAGGTTATTGTCTAAATCCTATAGTCACAAGGTGCTTGCAATTGAAGAATTTATGAGTGTGAAAAAGACTTCAAATGATCAATTGCTCAGAAAGCTTACTGCTTTTGAGATGAGAGAGTTTGGTGATGCCCTGCCAAAGACAGAGACTACTTTCAAAGCTAGCACTTCAAAGAAGACTTCAAGAGTTGAGAAGTGTGCTGTGGAACCTGATGATGACCTTGATGAGATTGAATCCAACTTTGTGGATAGAATGCAAAGAGGTACTGGTAAATTCAAAGGCAAATTACCATTCAATTTTTTTACATGTGGTAAGATTGGTCACTATGCTTCTAGGTGTCCAAAGAGAATTGAGAGGAATAGGAAGAAATTTGAAAGTAGACCTAGGATCATAAAGAAATTATATTATGTTAGAGATCTAATGATGATGATGTAACAGAGATGAGTCTGATGATACTAGTGCAAATGAATGTTTTTTTTATTTCTATCAAGGAAGAACTTGTGTCTACTAATCCTACTAGCTGTGTGAAGGAAGAAAAACTAGTGGAAGAGAGTGCTTTGTCTATCTGCTAGGTTAAGAAAGATAAGGATGAATGGATTATTAATAGTGGATGTTCACATCACATGACCGGTGATAAAAGTAAGTTTTTAAGTTTGGAAAAGTATGATGGAGGATTGGTTAGGTTTGGAGATGATGTAGCTAGTAAGATTTGTGGAAGAGGATCTATTTCTTTTTATGGAAAGCACAATACAGATGATGTTCTATATGTGAAGGGTTTAAAGCATAATCTTTTAAGTGTTGGTCAGATGTGTGACAAAAGGTATGATCTAAAATTCAAGGATAATGGATGCAAGATGATGGAAAGCTCTGGAATAGTGATTGCTATTGGTAAGAAGACTAGCAGTAATGTTTATCATTTGAGAGGAACTAATGATTGTTGTTTGTTGGCTTAGATAGAGGAGAGTTGGCTATGGCATAGAAGGATGTGTCATATCAATTTTGACAACTTGGTGAAGATAAGTTCAGTACAAGCTATGAGAGATTTGCCTAAGCTTGTAAATCCTACTAGCACTATTTACAAGGAATGTCAACTGGGGAAATAGATAAAGACAAGTTTCAAGAGTAAAGAACAATTTTCTGTTGGATTGCTTGAGCTGGTGCATACAGATTTGTGTGGTCCTACAAGAATAATAAGTCTACAAGGAGAGCTTATTGATGATTATTCTAGAATGACATGGGTCACTTTTCTAAAAGATAAATCATAATCCCTAGACAAGTTCAAAGCTTACAAGGCAATGGTTGAGAATGAGATAGAACTGAGGATCAAATTCTTAAGGTTTGATAGAGGAGGTGAGTTCACATCAAATGAATTCAATACTTTCTATGAAGAACAATGGATAAAGAGATAGTTGTCTGCACCTAGGACTCCTCAGCAAAATGGCATTGTTGAAAGAAAGAACAGGACAGTGCAAGAGGCTGCTAGGACTATGATGAAGGAGGTTGACCTACCGGAAGTGTACTGGAGAGAATCTATACATACTATTGTGTACATCCAAAACATGGTTCAAGCCAAAGATAATAGTACTAAAACTCCTTATGAATTATGGTATAAAAGAGTTCCAACAGTGAAGTATTTCAAAGTTTTTGGAAGCGAATGTTATATCAAAAGAGAAGAAGAACTAGGCAAGTTTGATGCTAGGTGTGATGAAGGAATTTTCCTTGGATACTCTACTAAGAGTAAGGCCTATCGATGCTACAATAAAATATTGAGGAAGATCATTGAGAGTGCTAATGTGAAGGTTGATGAAGATAGGGAAAGAATATCATATCTGAGTGGCTATGAATCAGATGAACCTGCAGTTACAATAAATGAAGAAAAAGTTGAACTAGAAGATAGTCAAGTTGAAGAAGAAAAGGCTTTGGAAAGTGATGTTAAGACTCCCAGATATGTAAAGATTAATTATTTTGAAGATCATATTATTAGTGAAAAAGAAAAGGGGTATTGATAAGAAAAAAAGCTACAGAAGAACAGGTGAATTACTATTTACTTTCAAAGATTGAACCTAAAACTGTAAGTGAAGCCTGGAAAGATGAAAATTGGGTAAAAGCCATGAAAGAAGAGCTGATGCAGATAGAGAAGAATCAAACTTGGGAATTGGCTCCTAGACCTGCTGATAAGAATGTGATTGGAACTAAATGTGTTTTCAAAAACAAGATGAATGAGAATGGAGAAGTAGTAAGAAACAAAGCAAGACTAGTATGCAAAGGATATTCTCAAGTTGAAGGGATAGATTTTGAGGAGACCTATGCTCTTGTGGTAAGGATTGAAGCAATAAGAATTTTTTTGGCATTTGTAGCACACAAAGATTTCAAAGTGTACCAAATTGATGTGAAGTCTGCATTCTTGAATGGAGAGCTAGAAGAAGAGGTTTACATTGAACAACCAAAAGGATTTTAGTTATCAGAGTAAGATGACATGGTGTGCAGATTAAAGAAAGCCTTGTATGGACTAAAGCAAGCCCCTAGAGCCTGGTATGCAAGGTTGGATAAGTACTTGTTGCAATTAGGGTTTAGTAAAGGTACTGTAGACAGTAATCTCTATTTTAAAATTAATGATGATCAAATCCTAATTGTTGTAGTCTTTGTTGATGATATTATCTTTAGAGGAAATGAAGGTATGTGTAAGAAATTTGCAAAGGAAATGCAAAAGGAGTTTGAGATGTCTATGTTTGGTGAAATGAATTTCTTTTTAGGATTGCAGATTACTCAATCAGATAAAGGAATTTTCATTTCTCAGTCCAAGTATGTGAAAGAGTTGTTGAAGAAGTTTGGAATGGGGGATTCTAAGGTGGTATGTACTCCCATGGTAACTAGCTACAAATTGAGCAAGAATGATGAATCGCCTATGACTGATTAGAAAAAGTATAGGTCAATGATTGGAGGACTACTTTACCTAACCTATAGCAGACCAGATATAATGCATGCAGTTTGTCTTGTGGCAAGATTTCAAGAAGATCCTAGAGAGTCACATGTGTTGGCATTTAAGAGGATTATGGGATATTTAAAAGGTACTTCAGACTATGGATTGTGGTATCCTAAAGATATTGATTTCACCCTTAGTGCTTATATAGATGCAGATTGGGCTAGAGATGTTGATGACAAAAAATACAAGTGGATGTGCTTTCTTCTTGGGTAACAAATTGGTTTCATGGTTGAGAAAGAAGAAAGATTCAATTTATTTGTCTACTATAGAAGCAGAATATATTGCTACAACATGTTGTTGTACTCAAGTGCTATGGATTGAAAAAATATTGAAGGATATAAAAGTTGTGTATGGAGAACCAATTTCAATCTTTTGTGACAATACAAGTGCTATAAACATTAAAATGAATCTAGTGATGCACTCAAGAACAAAGCATATATCAATAAGGCATCACTTTCTGAGAGAAAAGGTAATAGATAATGAAGTAAAGATGGAATATGTGTCTACAAAGGATCAGATTGCAGATATTTTCACAAAGCCTCTGTCTAAGGATACTTTTGAGTATCTCAGGGAAAACGTAGGTATTATTACCCCTCCTACTCTAAACTAAGATTCATAGGAAGTGCATCAGTCTAGTGGTGCCCAAAGTCTCATTCTTTGATCTAGATTGATGTTTTGAAGGCTACCTCTCAGGGGGAGTAGGTAGGTGTTGTTGATATGAGTTTTTGATAAAGAGCAGTAAGTGTTACAGTGTTGCTGACAGGATGAGTGAAAGAGTAATTCCAATTTGATCAGAGAAGTAGTGTGCAAGTATGTACAAAGGAAGAGAAGCGATGCCCTTTGCCATTGATGTCAAAGGCAAAGAGAAATCATGTGAAAAACTCAAGGGAAAAAAGAGTTTAGATGTGTAAAGAGAAAGGGGGAGAAGGTAATCAATGCAAAATCTTATCTTGATGGTTCTTATAATTTTTCACATCAATGTTGCCATCAATGACAAAGGGGGAGATTCTTGCAAGTATGTGCTAACCAGTGTTGTCATTAATGTCAACATATGTGTGTTGTCATTGGTGTCAACTGTGCTCTTATTTTGATGCTTACTTGTGTTGAGTTAGTTTCTTTGTATTGACTTATATAAGTGTTTAAGATAATGAGAAAGTGTTCCTATTATTGAGTTTCCAAGTGCTTTTGAGAAAATTTTCTCTCCTAGTGGAAACAGTGTGTTGTAGAGTATTTTGGCTTATAGAAGAACAGTGCCGTGTTTTGCTCCACATATCCTGTATATTGAATATCTTTGTCTGTGGTTTGGAAATTATGTTAAAGGATGTATGTAGTTGCTATGTTTCAAGTTTGATCCTTCGATGTGAAGATTTGAGTGAGTTTTGTTCACAGAGTAAAAACTACTTTTCTACGTATTCAATGGTGACAGGGAGAATGTATTATGTTTTACATCTCTCCGCATTTAAGTTTTATTATTTGTGGTTCTAGAGTAAAGTTTGGGATGATGTTATGTGTCTTCAATTCAAATGGTTCATAATTTTGTGCTCTGCAAGCGATCTTGCCTTTATGACAGTGACTAACAGTAATATTTAAGTGGTCTAGTTTGAAGAATCTTCTGGATATAGTGTTTGGAGGTTATGCAGAAGTTCTTGATTATTGTAACATGCTTTTGGATGTCTCTAGATCATGTTCCTACTTCTTAATTGGTCTGCAAAGTGTAATTTGGATCATGGTTGAAGTATGTTCCTAAAGGTATTAGTGTTAACTCCAATTTTGGTCGACTTGGTTGTTTTCACTACTTGCGGTTATGCTTTGGAGATTGTGGAAGTGTGTTGTTGCGTGGGAGATTGCATTTGAGTCCTAGCTAAGGCATGGTGTGGTCCATATTCATTCTTTTCCTTCACAAATTTTTTTAGGTCTAGACCTATTCTAATGTATGTATGTATGCCGACCTTGGAGATTGTTCCAATGGTTGATGATTGTAATGCCGACCTTGATGTACATTCCAAGGTTGATGAATTGTATAAATATATGTAATGAAGTCATGAAAGAAGTGTGAATGTGCGAAGATGTGAAGATAACTATGTTTGATTGAAGAATGTAGAAAAGAAGAAGAATCAGTGTGCTTTAATGGAATTTAACCTTGGCATGGTGTAGATGTTACTATCTCAATTCACCAACCTCTGATAGTGAGCCTCTTCTCTTGGTAGTGATCCCTTTCTTTTGCAGTGAGCATTTTGGGCAGTGAGCCCCTGATTTTCAATATTGTTGCTACATATATTGTGAGCTAACACTCACCATGGTTTTTCCCTTATTGGGTTTTCCATGTAATTCTACAACTACCTGCCCCATAATAAATATTTAGTGTTGTTGATGAATCCTCTTCATCCCTTATGGGTAAATTGGAAATGATAGTAGGAATAATTAATTTCAAGGATTTGCAAGGTTAAAGGAACCTTAATCCCAACATAATCCACTATCGCCACCCATTCATCCATTCCAATGTCATCTCATGCAACCATTTACCAACATACATGCACGTCATAACAATCTACATGGTCCATGTGTGACACTCATCCAATTTGGGACAATTCCACATTGCTATAAAACTGGATGTTTGAGTCCCCATCCTTCTTCATTCTTCCTTCCTCTACCCAAATCCATCCATCCCATCCAAATATCAAAAGCAAAAAAAAATAATAATAATAATTCATCCAATGGTGAAAATGGATTCTTGTGGTGCCTTGGGCAAGTACCATGATGAAAACCCCTCATGGACATCATGCATAATCCCTCTTCCATTTACACCCTACACTTGGGGGCAAATCTCACCTAGCTTATCATTTCCCCATCCATCACATATCCTCATCCTATCATCTTATCCATCTACTTGTCCATTAATCCCCTTCACTATCCCTATCCACTTATCCTATTGTTTCATGTCCACCACATCTTCCTATCCATACTATCGTCCTTTCATCCTCCTTCCCCGCTTGTGATCCTTATAAGGATAGGGGTAAGTTATGTAAGACATGCCTTAAACACACCTTGACATACCTTCCTTCCAAGCATATCCTATACTAACCATTCATTTCCCCCACCATCATAACACCTAGTCCTGTATGACACATCTTGAGTGGCATATTTTATTCTTATGTGATGAAGTCCTTGGAGATCTCCTTCACACTCCCTGTATCCACCTCTCTTCTATCCTCTATCCATGATCCTACCCCCTCCCATCTCTCATCCCCCAATCCTTTTGGTGGTTTTATAACATCACATCTTCACACCACCAAAAAGCTACCCAACTGGTCACTCTATTACATCCATCCATCCTCCATCTAACATCCTATATCATCTACTTATCCCCCCTCATTCCCTATCCTTTCCTCCTAATCTGCCATCCCCTACCCCCACATCCCCAGCCTATCCTCCCTCTGACCATGATTTTGACACCTTGAATCCAGTTTGAGCACTCTATTCCCCACATCTATCACCCAATCACTTCATTACCCTATCCACACCATCCATTATGCTTTCATCCCTCTTTCATTTCCTTTTACTTCCTCTCCACTATCTATTATCCATTATCTACTATTGCCTATCCATCACCCCCTTATCACTAATACTTATCCATTATCTAGTATCCATTATCCCCTTTCTATTTCATCCATAGCTTCCCATCAACCCTCATCCATAGACTTGGCTTTCCGTTGTCATTGGTATCTAGCTAAAGGCTACCTACATGCAAACCAATGCAGTCTCTTCCTAGCAATCCAAATCCCCAAATATCCAAATCTCTCAAAAGTCCAAATCACAAGATCAATCCTTATTAATGAACATCATAATCTAGCATCATCATCAAAATCATCCAATTGCATCCATGGTCTTGTTCCCAGCCTTGCTACAAGCCTTTGATCCAAATCATCCATCATCATCATTAGGATATATCATTCCCAATCCTTGTGTTTTTCTTATCGTCAACAACACAATCCAATATCACCAATCCATCAATCTTTGGCTTTTTAGCTTGACCAAGGGTAACATTATGTTTGTCTTTGTATCATTTTTATGCATGTGTACTTGCTTGTGTATGTGCATGATCTTTTATCTTGCATCAGTATGGGTCCCTGTAAGCTACTTGACACAACAATATCATGGTCTTCCATATCATGGTGCTATACGGCATAGGGTTTCTTGTGACCTTATTGGTTGGCTTTTACACATGGGACACATTGTCACCCTAGTTTCTTATACCTTGGTGCAAAACGTCTCATGCCATATCAAATAAAGATGGCTCTCATTTATCAATGTAGCATAACACATATTTCATGGAGTCAATAAATCAACGTGCATCCATCCCTTTCATCCATTTTCACTTCATCATAGTCTTGAGCCTCTCTAAAGAGTTTATGTACATGCTATTTCCAAGACGGTTTGGGTTGACACCCTACATCCCTCATCAAAATTCTTGTCCAGCACATTTTTTAGAAGGTTTTGGCTAAACATATCTAGCTTGCATCCATCCATTTTTCATCCTTAATCTTTTCATCTCCTCCTTCTATCTCATCATTTATCCTATCATTTATCCCCCATTGTTCCCTTCCTCCAATCCTTTACATCCTACCTATCTTATCCCCACATCTAGGTGATCTTTTAAATTCCACTCTCTTCTTTCTAATCCAACCATCTTCACCCTTTCAAGTGCTCACTCATGTTCTTTGAACTTTTCTTCCCTCTCGAGGGGGCATCGTCCTTACCATCATCTCTCGTTGTCACTCTCACTTCAAGTGGTTGGGGCATCTTTATCCCTAATCCTACCACCTTCTTCTAATCCTATCTAGCACTATGTTTTATCTTTCTTTGAAATGATGCTGCTTTACAACACCATCTCAAAGAGGGGAAAAATGTAGACACTAATCCTTATTCTTCATCTCATCTCTAAACTATCCTTATTCATCCCTAAACTATCACTAATCATCCCTAATTCATTCCTAAACATCCCTAGAAACATTCCTAAACATCTCTAAACCATCACTAATCATCCCTAAACATCCCTAAATCATCTCTAAATATTCCTAACTATCTGTAAACCATCCCTAGCCATCACTAATCATCCTAGATACTCCCTAAACTACATTTTCTCCACATTTAATTGAATAAACACATATTTAGATGGTTAATTAATCAAATCCCCTTCAATCCATGATTTTACAATATTTTATTGTTGAAATCACTATTCAAGTACTTTTTACTATTCATTCATACCTACCTGCATCGATACTTACCCCTAGCCAAAATGATTTATTAATCATTTATCCCCTTCCTCTATAGTCCAAGCATTAGATAAATTTAATTTATCTAATATCCCCTTACTCCATCTTATGAATTAAATAAATATTTGTATTATTTAATTCTTATTTTCTACACTTTTGATTAGGTCACCTAAACCTAATTAACTAACCTAATCTAATCTTGTTTAAATCCTCTCCATTCCTCAAAATGTACAAAGGAATGGCCTCTTGTACACATCCACATGGCCTTCTTATAAGAGGTATGGTCTAGGCCCTTTGTACAAAGGTCCTTTTGTCCTCCATCCCCTTTTCCTTTAATTTGTAATTGGGCATGTACCATGCTTCCCAATTTAAAATTCAAATCAAATCCAACCCATGCTTCTCATTTATCAAGCCAATCCCATCCATCCATCTTCCCAAGGCCAAATCTCAACCCTTGATTCCTCCTTAATCCAAGGACATATCACATCCATCAATCTCATCATGACACTTGGTAATGTCTAATTGCTTGAGATCTCTCAAAAATCCTCCACCCTTTATCTCCAAATCCAATCTTGACCATCCAACCCCCATCCAAAAAATCTATAAATTGACCTTCAACGAGAGAATTTTCAAGACTCCATGAATTGCAAAGTTATGTTGTCTATTTGAGGAGCCATCACACATCCAACATCAAAGGAGCACATCCACTTAGCAAGGTTTGCACATGTGTTGTGTCATAGTTTAGCACCATATGTATGTTTTGCATTCCTTCATGTTCAATCCAAGGTAGCTTAGGATTTGAGTGAAATAGGTTATTGTTTAACTTGTGTCTTATGCTCATTTTCTATTATACTAATACAATTGCCAATAAGACCTAATTCTTAAAATATCAACACATATATATAGTCACTAATTTTTTCATATTTCATAATTCAACAAACTAGGTATAAATAATTTTTCTAAGTATTTAAAAATCTTGTCTTTGAATCTTCACTAAAACTTTTAGAGAAACTCAGTTCATGAAACAAAAGTTATAAGAGATGTAACAGACTAGTTTTTCTCATATCAATTTAACCAATTTTCATAAAAATAGTAAACTTGTTTTAATCACCCAAGACAAAATATAAAATATAAAATTATAAAAACTTGGTGGAAATGTTTATACCATAGTTTTAAACCACATATCTAAAAATTAGAAATAATCATATAATTGTTTAATAGATATGGCCAAAACAATGCAAGTTGTTGCTTTTTTAGAACTAGTTCACTAGCGAACCTTCATGAAATCAATCCAAAATCATTCCAACATAAATTATATCATTTCAATCCATTCTAAAACTTATTAATAACAAAAGTAAATTTCAACCAAATTTTTCCATGTGATAAGAATCCTACCTCAATCCTCGTAGCACCTCAATAATCAATGTAAATGAATTCAAAAACAATCCACAATAGTAACAATTCTTCAGATAAAGCACTTCCAAATCCTTAAAATTCAATAACCTATTTTTATTTTTCTCTAAATTACATACTAAATTGATAACCAAAAAGAATGAAAATAAAACTAATTCTCTTTTTTAATAACTCTTCATTTTCTTTCCAAAACTTAAAAGTGAAATATTATAGTATATTCTTTATAAAAGAAGGATAATATCAAAATAACTTTTTCATCTTCATCCATATTCTTTTTTAAAACTAATAATATTTAAATATTTTTTTATCAATAAAAGAATTCATTTAAAACTAATATTAGGAAATTATATTTTCTAATTTACAAATAAGATAAATAGAATAAATTATTTTATAAATTCTTAAAATAAACTTTTTATAAATAAAAACTACAATAATAAATCTTTTATTCTTTTTTCTAAATTGAAATAAAATATAATATTTATTTATAAATCTAAAATAAGAACTTGCACATAAAATTCTAATTCGATTATAATAATTAAATAATTTAAATGCAAAATCACATTAATTCTACTTGTAAATGATGTTAGAAAATCATAATTATCTAACTTAGTTAAATTAAAAGAAAATCTAAACATGAAATAAATAATTAAAACAATATTATTGTTTTATCTATTTATTCCATTTTTTTATCAATCTTAAGCATTAATTATCAAATAAATAAATAAGTAGAATTACCTCTATGATTTCAAATAAATTAACTAAGCCACTAATTAATTTATTTCTAATTAGTTATTTATCTTAATTTACAATTATATTATCTCAGGACACTTCAACACCAAAACCTAGATCACCTTATGGTACCTATACTTGGAACACGATAATAATCTCTCCACAAGATCCTTAGTAGCATTGTTAGCCATCAACTATAATTGTAATAATATTATCATCACATAAGTAATTAACTATGCTAATTAATTATTAGCATCTTTGATCACACTTTATCTAAAATGTATTAAATAGGTAGTTGCACTCAATATTGAGCCATAGTTTATATCTAACTTACCACAATAATAAATATCATAGAATCACAATGGGGCCAAAAATGAGGGATTTTACATTGTACCATCGACCTTCCTCTCCCACATCCTAAACCCATTGATTGGGACCAATAATATTATACATCATACAAAGTAAAGAACCGCAATGGAGCAAGGAATCAAAATCAAGTACAAAATTAAAATCAAGAAAAAAATCAAAATGAGTATAAAAGGCAACGTGAGTCTAAAAAAATAAAGGGAAGAAAAAAAGTGATATGGATCCCAAAGCAAAGTGAAGCAATAAATCCAATCAAAATAGAATATCAAAAGAGAGTAATCAATCATAATATAGTGCAAAACTGAAAGACACATTTTGCATACAAGTGTGCACCACCTTCACAATTATTATCACTTTTGGCATGAAAAGTTTCACGATGCAATAAGATTGTTGGTCCTAATCCTAATTCCAAATCTAAATTAAAATATCCAAAAACAAACTCCAATCCAAATCTAAACCCCAAGTTCAAACATCCCACATCCAAAACTAAATCCAAGCATCTTAATTCCAAACCAAAAACTCCACAATCCAAATCCAAAAATCTTAAATCCCAAATACACCATATCGTGGAAGCAATGCTCTACCATAAGCGTTATGATGGAACCTTATTGAGATGTTCACATTTGAATAAAGACACCCTAGCTATTAAAGAAAATCATGACAATATTTACGGATTGTACATCAACAACATGATCTTAGCATTTGACGGGGTGAACCCACAATAGTGTATCCCACTTGTGGGACAAGGAAAAAGAATGAGCCCAAAGAAGCAAAAAATGAAAACACCTTTGAATGAAGGTCTTTTTAAAAAAAAATTTAATGTTTTCACATTCAAAAAGGCAAAGGACCTTCAAATGAAGGTACCTTTGTTCGAAGGTATGAAGTTACCTTCGAATGAAGTTCCTTTTCATGACCTTTTTTCTCATTTTTTTTTCTCCAAAAATTTGTGTTTCAAAGCCTAGGTTGGACCATCAAACTGATTCACTGGGACATGAGATTTTGCAGGATCATGGTCCTCAAAATAGGCTTTCGAAAAAGTATAATTTTGAATATATTTAATTTAATTATTATATTTATTTTCTATTTTCTAGTGAATGTAAGTTTTTTACCAAACATCAAGGTTTATGTTCCACACATGTGGAAAAATAAAGAAAAAATTTCTAAAAAATATCTGAACACTACGTATTAATGTCCTTGTTTCAATAAAATAATAATTTGGATATATATAGAAAAAGTTATGTTGTTGAATGCACAAGACAACTGAGAGGGGGGGTGAATCAATTGTATAAAAAAAATTCAAACCCTCATAAACATAATCACATCCACATTAGTTCCTTAACCTCTTAATCCGTTATGAAGATTAAACATGAAAAGGAGGTAACAAAAATATAATCACATCAACAACATGCACAAGAGAACACCAGATTTTTACGTGGAAAATCCTAAAAGGAAAAACCACAGTGATGATTAGCTCACATTATAAAGTAGTAGCAATACTGAATTACAAGAGGCTCACTGCCCAAAAGAAAGAATGCTCACTGTAATAGGGCTCACTACCCAGAGGGTTAACCACCCAAAGGGCTCACTACCCCAAGGACTCACTATCCAAGTGGACTCACTACCCACTGAGAAAGAAAGATAGAAGAGAAGAGATAGCTCACTACCATGAACTGATATGATAGCATCTACCACATGCCTAAATTCAGTTCCAATGAAGCACAACAAACATCACCTTCGCAGCCTTTCTAAAATGTAAATAACTTCTACTCACTACATTAGGTCATCTACCACATGAAAGTCCTTACTACCTCTGATTCATATTCACAACACAAACACTACAATCCTCACGCATACACACATACACATGAATCCTTTCACTTATTTATATCAACATCAACCTTGAAACAGTCACCAAGGTCAGAAACACACTCTACAACCTTTGAAACAATCTCCAAGGTCAGCAAACATACATAATGTAAATTAGGTCTGGACCTAAACATTCATGAAGAGAGAAGGAATGAAGGTAGAACACTTCACAGCTTAGATCAGACCTAAAAATATCTTCACACGCTTCAACACGCTTCCTCAATCCACAAAGCACATCCGCAATTAGGGTTAATACCCAAGTCGGCTAAACTTGTGTAAACACCAAGAACACTTAGGCACACGCTTCCAAGAATAGAACCATAGCTTGCGAAACAAGCACAATCCTTTAACACTATCTATAAATATCCATGAATAACATGAAATCACATGGGAGCCAACAAATCTAGCTACAACAAATCTCACTTGAAGACAGTTCACAGACTACTCACAACAAACACTGCCAAGCTTTGCTACTCAAGAAAACTACATTTCGGAGCACCAGGTCACAAGTCCTTTGGATAAAACATATAGATGTGGACCTTATGAACACTCATCCAGAACCGCAAGACCAAAAACTAAACTACGAAGAAATGTGGAGCAAAATACTTTCTCCTAGTCACACTGCATACACTGCCAGGCACAATCTTCAAACTGGTGAACATAACTCTCAAACTACAACGTTCCAGAGCACCAAATTCTATATTTAACATCTTTAGCTACTTCTCTAAAACATATCAAAACCTCACACTCCTGTCTTTAACACAAAAGAAATGCGGAGCAAAAACTTAGATAGTATCCTGTAAGCCAGAATATTTTTGTCTTCAGTATTTATCAAATTTTCTCAAAAGCACTTGGAAACCCAATAGGAAGAACAATATAGTAACAGGATCAACACTTTTACAAGCCATTCAAATCACCTTAACACAAAGACTCAATCAACCAACAACATCAACATTAGAAGATACAGTTGACACCAATGACAACACAAACATGTTGACATTGTAGAAGTTGTGAAACCAACCTCACAAGACCCAATGAACACCTACAAAACCTAATATTAACCTTCCACAAGAGAAAAAAGCAAAGAGAGTAATTTGCACAAAAAAGGATGCAATTAATGAAATGGATTTATGAATTACATGAGAGAACTTGCTTTTATATTTGCAAGTTAGAAAACCTTAATGTGAGATTTCTAAGTTTAGCTTAACTAAAATAAAGTAAGGTGACTTAATGAATTAATCAATATGATTAAATTAACTAAGTAAAGAACCTATCACTCTAACACCCCCCTTAAGATGAACTTAGGGAGAAGCTAAAAAACAAAGGACAAATACATGAAAGCAAAGATGGGTCCTAGTAACTAGGCTTGATGAGGTACCCATGTACAAAAGAGTCTCTCACAAATAGAGCAAAGGAGAAAACCACTTGGGAAAAACTTCTCCCCAAAAGAGAGAACAAACCTCCCTGCAAGAGAGAGAGAAAGAGGGAAGGACTAAGAAGCCTCCACAAAAGATGTCCCAAAAGAATAGGAACATGAAGATGAACATGAAGAACTCCATTGAAGCATGAAGAAGCTGCAAACACTATCGAATACTGACTGCTATAGTGCTAAAAGAAGAACCTCTTCTAAAATAAGATGAAGATCATAATCAAGAAGATAAGAATCTGCATGAGTGCCCCCAAAAACACTACTTGAATTAGATGGCAAACAAAGGCAAAACATCTAGAACTCGAAGATACAAATGGTACAGGTACCAAAAGTCTAAAGAACTGATCAAGTGAAAATAGAAGGTCGCCTCCACAAAAGGACTGCAAGACTGTCCATATGGTAAATGCTCCATCTCACCAAAATACATGGGTAACCAACCACTGATGTATGTTGCATCCACCTAGTACATACAAACAAATATTAGATACATAACTCACTCCAACATGAAACCAAGGAAGCATTAGCACCAACAATAGAAACCCCCCCATAATACGGACAAGGGAGAGCCACGACAGGTACACTAAAATTGTGTGAAACCAAGAAGTGCACGTAGAAGAAACAAGAACATCTAAACGTGCAAACATGAAAGTACAGCAAATAAAAGGGTGTAAAAACCAAGGCACACACGCATGAGGCAAGAATCAATGTGATTCACTGCTATCGTGGAAGGGACACTCACTTGACAAAGGTGTGATAGCAAAACCAAGGGCAAACATCAACCCCCCATGGCACTTTATATCATAGTGCAAGTACAATAAGGCACACAATGATGTGCAAGATCTCAAGAATGCATGTACAATGCTGAGTCACTTTATTTCAATGTGTTTACATATGAGAAGTGCTTACAATGGAAGCTCTCAATGTCTAAAAAAGAACCACATGCTGAAAATACAATTCTCTAACATAAATAGAGGAAACTGATAGCACCGTGATGAAGTACATAGAAAAATATGCACTTTCAAAAAATGGGACCCAAAAAGGAGTCTAAATGCAGAAAATATAGCCCGTCAAAGTCTCTAAAATGAAAACTACACAACAACACTGAGAAAACTAAATTCTAGAAAAAAACTAGAAGTTAAAACTAAAAACCACCTACACCACTGTGAAGAGCACAAAACTCTACCCCTTTTCAAAAAAAATGTATTGAAAAATACCACCGTATGACTGAGATATGGCCTCTGGAAGATGGAGTGCAAAAATGAAAAGCCCAACGGAGAGGGGTTGGGCTGGGAAAAGAACATCTCCACCAAGTTTAGAAAAAACACTCCAAATTTAGAGGATCACCAATTGTAGAACCTTTGTTAAAACAATCTCCAAGTACAGGGCATGGATCCCGAGATAGCATGCAGGTTTTATTGCATGTGTTTTTTTTAATAAAAAAAACACAAAAAAAAATTATGCATGTAAAAAGTTTTTTTTTTTTTAAATATAAAGGGGTGGGGCCGTTAAGGCAACCGCCACCACCCATGTGGGTGGTGGGGGGGCCCAAGAGCTCCCTCCACCCCCTTAATGGGAGGCGGGGGAAGTGACCCCACCCTGCACATGGTAGGTTCGTACCCTGTCATGGCAGGGTGCGGGGTACCCCCCTCAAACAGTGCTTAAAAAAATATGCCCCTTTTTTTATTGTAAAAAAACGGCTTTTTTAATATAATTTTTTTTTAATTATATTTTTTGAAAAAAAAATTACAATCACCTCAGTTTGCATGCGGGGAGGTCGTACAGTGTCCCTAGCAAAAAAATTTGCCCCAGTTGAGCCCGAGGCTGATTTCGATGACTGATAGTTGATCTTAAGGTTTTTGGGCCTTTGGAGTGCGATGGTGAGGTTCAGTTGGGCCCAAAAAATATTCTAAAAATAGCTTTTCTTTGGAGCCCAAAAAAAAAAAAAAAAAAAAAAAGCACCTACTGAAACCCTTACAGATATGGCCCACGAAACTCAAATCAAGCCAAATATAAAGTTAATCTGACTATCTCAACTGCTTTGAATTTAATGGAGTACTCCATTTTACACAAAACCACACCCATCAAACAGCGCTTGCTCAAAATTTTCTCCAAATCTGAGAAGGGGCTTGCAGATCTAGAGCTCTGATGCCATGTAGAAGTTGTGAAACCCACCTGACATGACCTAGTGAACACCTGCAAAACCTAAGATTAACCTGAACCACAAGAGACAAAAACAAAAAGAGCAATTCATACAAAAAAGGGTGCAATTAATGAAATGGATTTATGAATTACATGAGAGAACTTGCTTTTATATTTGCAAGTTAGAAAACCCTAATGTGAGAATCCTAAGTTTAGCTTAACTAAAATAAAGTAAAGGTGACTTAATTAATTAATCAATATGATTAAATTAATTAAGTAAAGAACCTATTACTCTAACAAACATCAATGACAACACCGATTAGCACATACTTGCAACATATGCATTATGGAATAAAACTATGTCTAAAGTGTAATTAATCTCACATCAAAAATCAATAATAAATAAAATATTCAACAAAAAAATATGTACACACTAGATATCAGTGTTACAAATCTATGTTTAAAATTTTATAATTTTACCCTTTTTGTAAAAAATTATGTGATATGGAATAAATGTCACTTTTTAAAAATACCCATCCCTATTACATTCCCCATCGTATCTACATACCATTGCCATCATTTCTGTCTATCCTCCCTATTTTTGACCTTGACAGAGACATGAGTGAAATTTTCAAACATACTTTACACACCTCTTGATGTACCCAATATTTTGCAACCGATCCTATAATGTATTGTCACAACCATTGCAATGTAATGTCATGAGTGGCATATATAGAGTGGGGCATGTTATTCCTATCTGACATAGTCTTTGGAGATCACATCATAAACCCCTCCATCAATCCATTATGAACCTTGCATCCATCCAATCCACTATCTACAATCCCTCCATCATTCCATCCAATCCTCCCTTCATCCTTATCACTAGACTTGGTTTTTGTTGGGATAAGTTGTCATTAACTTTGCAATCCTAACCAATTTCATGTGTCTCCAAAGTCCTTGAAAAGTGTTCTCCAACAAATAGGGACTTGAGAGATAAATAATATTTAATTATATCACTATGATATGTTGTAGTTAACTTCTATGAGGTAGGACCCAATTCAGGTGCCCACTTTGGAAGTGAAGCCCATGGAGACTTGGAGTTGACTTTTTAAAGTTTATGTTAACTTGGTGATACTTCCTAGGAGGTGGGAGCTATTTTGGGCGCTCACTTTGGAGGTATTTCCGATGAAGATTAATAGTTTGCTTTTTTGTTTGCATGAGTGGATAATGTTGGTACACTTTGCATGAATATGATGTGGGAGTTATTAGTGGATTCAGAGATGCATGATATTGGAATATTACTTGCATGAACTCATAAAAGCTTGCATGGACTTGCATGTCACTTGGATGGACTTGCATGTTGTTGCATGTCACTTGCACGTGCTTGCATGTGCTTGCATGTGCTTGCATGTTACTTGCATGGACTTACATGTTGTTGCATGTCACTTGCATGTGCTTGCATGTTGTTACATGTCACTTGCATGTCTATTACATGTTACTTATATGAGCTTGCATATTCTTGCATTCCGCTTATATGAATTTGCATGTACTTGCATGTTGCTGCATGTCACTTGCATGTGCTTGCATGTTGTTGCATGTCACTTGCATGTGCTTGCATGTTGTTGCATGTCAGTTGCATGTGCTTGCATTTTGTTGCATGTCAGTTGCATGGACTTGCATGTTGTTGCATATCCCTTATATGGTGTTGCATGTATCTTGCATGACACTCTAAATCAAGATCAATTTTGGATAACTCTTCCATGATGCTACAGGTGGTTGCATAACTCTTGCATATTACAAAACATGTTGTTATAGAATAATATTGGGTACATCAATCATGCATGTTATTTGCATGACATTGATGTGTGTTGGAGCACTTCAGTTAACTGAAATGAATTGGGACAACTTGGGTGCCCAATCTTGAGACTTTCAATTGTGTTTTTTTATTGTGACATGATACTTCAGTTGACTAAGTTTGAATGGGACAACTTGGGTGCCCGTGTTTGAGACTTGCAATTAATAGGGTGATTTCTACTATGCATCTTTGGAGTTCACTATATTGGGTTCATGGATTTTGCATGAGAATTTGTCTCATGTTATTGGATACAATTTGTTGTATTTTGAGATCCATGGATAATGATGCCTTGAGTTGGTAGAAATGATGAGAAATTAATTACAAGTAATGAGAGGCTTTTACAAGTTGAAGGAGTAACAAAGTGCTGCCAAAATCTAGAGAGGAATTATTGTATTGTTCAAACCATTTCAAAGTTAATACAATTGGATATCTTTGGGTGTGGAGTTTTTTCCCGCAAAGGTTTCTCCACACAAATCTTGTGTCACATGTTATACATAATTTATTCATACTATATTGATTAAATTGGCTAAACATTAATACATCTAAATTGGATAATCTTGAAAGTAATTTTCAGATTTGCAATACCACACATGCTTAATTTTCAAATTTGAAAACAAATAAAGCAACATAGCTACAATTTTGCCTTGTTCACACTTTTTTTTTCTCAACAGTTTTCCCTTGTCATTGGTTACAAGCAATTGTTGCAATCCCAAGCATTACAATGTAGCAATCTCATCTAGAAAAATGCAACCATCACAAGCAATTCATCCAAATCTTAGCACAATCCATCTTATCTTTCATAGAAATGCAACCCAAACAAATCCAAACAAAAACAATCCATATATTTTATAATTAGTTTTGTTGAAATCTAATTCTTGTTCAGCTTTAAACAAATCATTATAGATTTATCAGGATATATATTCCCAAATCTATCTCCCTTACACATATCATTTCTTGGAGTGTGTAACAAATCCATCATCAGGATATATCATTCCCACTCCTTAAGTTGTTCTCAAGATATATCATTCCCAATCTTGTTTGTCTTTTCTATTTGTGCATGCTCACTTGCTTGCTTATGTGTTTCTTATTTTTCTTGCATCTGTGTCAATCCTTGGGCCATTTCATGGAAATATCATCATGGTTTCTCCATATCATGGTGCATCCTATCATATGCCTATTTGGGTTTCAATCCTATAGCATTTGGCAATTGTGTCATCATGGTTTTTCCATATTGTTGGTTCTCCAACCAGCAGATTGCAATCTCTAAGAAGTTTTGAATTTCTATGTTCAAGACTGCATAGGGGTTGGCCAATGAATGGGAGTTATTAAATCACTCTCCCCCACACTTTAGGCTCTACAAAACTATGTGTAACATCCCAACTAGAATATTAGATAAACTTAAACATAATTAAGCAAATATTCTCACTTTTTTAAAACTAAACTAGAGAAATATCTATAATCAATATATTACTTTTGTAATATCTAAGTACAATATACATGTTTCAAAAGAAGGTCGATTCACATGAGACTAGAAAATTGCACATATATCTCAATTTTCCATATTTCTTACGACTTACAATTTTTATCAATATCATATAAAAAAATAAGCAATGTGTTCTTGTTCACAAATCTTTGGCAGTCAACTACAGGAGAGAGAGAGAGAGAGAGCATCACCCTAGTGCTTTTCCTCCAACCACAGACTAGCATGCCCCACTCACCTTCCTTCCTGGAAATGGCCCTTCCCTTCACAAGGGTAATAGATAATGAGAATCAACTAATTCCATATGCCATCTGAGAACTAGTGATGTGTCCTAGCTAAATACAATTGAGTTTACAACTCTAGTCTAGCTCTAACTATGTATGACCCATTCTTATTCTTTAGCTTATCTGGTACATTGTGAACCGATAATGCAAGAAGTGACTTTTGCATTACTTTGGCCAAAGTTTCATATATATAAATAGTCGTATGTTCACTCACTCTTTTCTTGACTTGGAGACAACAGTCTTATTACTCTATTTAAATCATATAAATAAATAATTCTTTTCGATTTGCTTATACCATACTAGTCATAAAGACATATCAAAATCCTTATCTAATAGTCATTTTGATAGGTCTAAGGTGAGAGATTAGGTGACTATATAACATACATTGAGTCCCTCTTTACATCCTTGTAATCATGGTCTATGACATCCCGTCATCTACTCAATACCTTGTCAACCTATTCTCATGCTAATTTGTATTATTCTATACATCCAAGACTATGACATTTAAGCCATAGGGCTTTTATGATTAAAGACCCTATATGTCTTAGTCTAAGAATATAGTCGTTCGACTCATAATCTGTCGAAGACAAACTATAATTTCATATACCATTGAATTGAATAAACTTCCTCATGTATATCAAAGAGATCATATTAATATAGTCAATATTATGACTTATCATTACCGTAGTGAGTATATCCCTCAACTATCTTGTGGCTAATTTTAGCTTAAGATAGGGTTAAAGATCATTCCTTTATAAAACTAGAAAATACATAATTTAGAATAACTCATGAATATCTTCTAGAAAGAACACATTCTTCTTTATATACTTGAAGATAATGGTCTAATGTCAAGTGTTCCTACACAAGGACTCTGACTCCAAACTAGCTTCTTTTTAGGCTTTTCCAAAACACTCTTTATCTTCATGATTAGCTACCGCTATGGGATGAGTACTTTATTTCACAACAACGACCTTCACTTAGGTCTCTCTTAGTTTGCATTGGCCCATAATAAAATTTCTACCACCAAACTTGGTTTTTATCTAGTAGTTGAACACTGCTTGTCAATTTACTCCTTACATAGACAGACTCTAAGTTTCCTCAACACAATCGACCACACTTAAGGCACAACAACCTATTATAAATAATATTGTGGGAATAATATATAACACAGTCATCCAATTATAAATAACACAGTTGGCCAAGTATAAACAACACATTTAGCCAAGTATAGATAACACAGTTGGCCAAGTATAAATAACATAGTAAGCCAAGTATAAATAACATAGTTGACCTATCATGTATGATACAGTTGGCCTATCATGCATGATATAGTTGGCCTATCATGTATAATACAGTCAGCCTATCATGTATAATACAGTAAGCTTAATATATATAACACAGTGAGCTAAATATAACATAGTGAGCTTAATATATAACACATTGAGCTCTATTTCTCTTGAGCATTTGGTCTTTAGGGCTAAAGCTAAGTTGGCTAAGAAACCCTCCAAGAAACCCGTTCCCCTGTACCAAGGTCTTATCCTCTGCTTATATAATTTTCATCTTGCTTTGGAGCCACCTAAGCCTGTACAAACCCATAGCGGTGAAACTTCTACCAATCCTGATGATACTGCAGTCTCTGAAGAGCCTGAGCCTTTCCATTCCCCTGCTTCTCATAAATTGAAAGGGGTTTCTTTTTCTCTATCTAATGAGGAGACAACCATGGTGACCATTACTCACACTCTAGCCTCTAAAGGGAGTGTGAAAAGTAAGAAGAGGAAAATAAGGGAGATGGAAGAGGATACTATGGGGGATGATGTGGGCACCCCTAAAAATCTTAGCAGTACCCTTGTGGGACCTGGCAGTAAATCTACTATGTCTGCTAAACAAAAGGAGGGTTACTCTTCTAGGGTTAGGAGGTCGGGAAGGATTGCTAGTAAGTTTGTTCCGAAAGCCAAACTAATTGATTATTCAGAGAGTGCTTCTAATGCCTCCACTTAGGGCAAGAATGTGAATAAACCGACTAATGTTTTAGGAGGTGTTGTTGTTGACTCTGAGGACAATGCTAATGAAGAGGGGAAGATGTTTGTGGAGGAAGCTGCTAATGAGACTGAGGAAGGTGATGGCCACAGGCATGACATTGCTATCTTGAGGGGTCGCGTGGAGAAGCTGGAACAAATAATAGGCAATGTTCTCAGGCATACTGTGTTGCTTAATCTTTCTGTGTTGCAAGATCTTGGGACTACTATTGTTGATGACAAAGAGGAGAATTTGAAAAAGTTGGATGAATTTATTGAATCTCTGGCTAAAAGATGGCAAAATGTTTCTCCCTAGTTCTATTTTCTATCATGCTATCTTTTCTCTGCTACTTTATATCTACTGTCTGTAGTCTGGTTATGCTATATATGTTGTCTATGCTGGTTAAGCAGGTTATGCTGTAACTATTTCGAGGCTCTTTTGTTCTTTTTCCTCTAGGGTTTCTTTTTGCTATAATGTAAGGATTCGGCCCCTTGTTTTAGCCGCCTTATAATATCAAAAACACAGTGAGCTCTATATATAACATTGTAAGCTTAATATAAAATGTAGTGAGCTTAATATATAACATAGTGAGCTCTATATATAACACCGTAAGCTTAATATATAACACAATGAGCTTAATATATAACATAGTGAGCTCTATATAAACACCATAAGCTTAATATATAACACAATGAGCTCAATATAACTCCAAGGTATGGTTGTAATATAAGTATCTACGTTAAATATCTTAGGCACAATCTTGGCTATTAACTTGAGAAGCTATTCCTACTTCATTATCAAAGAAAAGATATAAAATATCTAAGACATGGTCATAAGACTTCCTATTCAAAGGTGTCAAATTGTTTAATACTTCCAACCATAGACTATACGATAAGGATTGACAAATAACAAAGTTATACATACTATTCCTCTTTCTAGGTTATAGTATGTAATTCAAATAATGATATTCCTCTATAGAGGATATACATCTAATCCACATTCACAATTGCATAGAGATAATCCATTTTACAATATGGAAAACAACATAATTCTATTTACTCTTTCTATGCTAACTAATCTATTCGAAAGCAAGACTGTTATTCAGACTCTATCATAGTCTACAAATTTTAGTGAAGTTACCTGTATGATAAACAAACTAAGTTCTTAACCACGGTCACCTTTCTTTTTATCCTTTGTTCTTCTCCTGCTCCTGAGCTCTTCCCTCTTCGTATACACAAGACATTTCCTTCCTCCTACTTAACCCACTCAACAACAATTATGGGCAGATATTAATTGTGTCACTCTGAGATTCTCTCTACCACTCTCCTGAGGCTTACAATGTAGGGATAAGTGGGGAGTATGGAGTGACAACTCCCTCTCCCACTCCCCTAGCATCTAGGGAGTATGCTAAGGAGGATAAAGAGAGACTCCAACAACATTTTAACTTGTGACAATATTATTAATAATAACTATGATAATAATAATAATAATAATATCTTTGTAGATAGACATAACACACTCATCTAAAAGATGTCGATATTGTGTACTCTCAAACACTAATTGTGTTCATCTAAAGCACAATTATCGACAGAGAATTCTCAATGTAAGTCGACTAAGATCTTGACAACAAAATTAAACTTGGTCTCTCTACTAATTATATGTGTGTGTGTGTTTCTAGATGGCATAAGGGTCACTACATTCACATGATCTAGCATCCTCTCCATGGTCATACTCTCTCTCCTCATATCGGAGGGAAAACAAAACTACTCCTGCATCCACCTTAGTTACATGACGGTAGTTAGTCTATTTCATCATTTTAACCACATGTTTAATAATGACATCATAAATAATTATTTCTTACATATAAATTAATATAAAGCCAATGCATTTCCCATCATTACTATAATCATAATATTTTCTCTGACTAACTATCTGTCTCCTTGAAAATAATGAAAATAAATACATTAGTTTTTAAAAACAGGGTGTGACATATCTCCCCCTCAAAGATCATCATCCTTGATGATTTTTCCCAAGCCAAAAATAAATACTTCAAACACGTTCTTGTACATCATGTTATATAAAAAGATGTGGAAAGTTTTGTTGGATATCATAATCTTCCTAGGTAGCATTTTCCTGTGAATGCTTGTCCCACTAGACCTTAAACTGAGTAACCTCTCTGTTACACAGGTGGATCTTGCGTACCTTGAACACTTTGAGAGCCTCTATCATGATCACCCCTCAGTCTTGTACCTATCGACCAGTCCAATCAAGTATATGATTCAAGCCTAATATATAATTCCTCAAATATGACACATGGAAAACATCATGCATTCTAGCAAGGACTAGTGGTAGAGCTATCCTGTAAGCAACTCAATTAACCAATTTTAGGACTTCAAAAGGTCCAACATATCTAGGTGCTAGTTTGGAAGACTTTCCAAACTTAATTGGGCTCTTGTGTGGTTTAACTTTTAAGAGAACTTGTCTCCTACTGAAAATTGTCGGGATATTCACTTGGCATCAGCATATCTTTTATGCCTATCATTTGCTTCTACCAATATTTTCTTGATCATCTTTACTTGCTCTTCCATTTTTTAAAGCATTTCTGGCCCAAGGCAAATCCTATCCTCTAGATCATCCCAATTTATAGGAGTTTGACACTTTTTATTGTACAATGCTTCGAATGGAGCCATCTTAATTGTAGAATGATAAGATACTCTTCCCACTTATATTGTTGATCCATGCAATACATCGTCAACAAATCCTCTAGTATTTGATTTACTCTCTCAGTTTGTCCATCTATTTCTAGATGATAGGCTGAGATTATATTCAGTTGTGTTCCCAAAGTTGAGAACAAAGTTTTCCAAAACCTTGAAATTATCCAAGCATCTCTATCTGAAATTATCTATTCTGGAATCCCATGCAACCTAAAAACTTCTTGCTTGAACTTCTTGGCTAAGATGGGTGCTCCATATGTAAGATTACTAGGTATAAAATGAGCTACCTTAGAAATTTCATCCACTATTACAAGAATAGCATCATGCTTATAGAGGGACATAGGTAATCCTTGGACAAAATACATACTAATAACCTACCATTTCCATTCAAGTATGTCATGAGGATAAAAAAGTCCTACCGGATGCTAGTGTTCAACCTTAACTCGCTAACACTCTAGGCATCCTGCCACAAATCTTTCAACATTATTTTTCATTCCCTTCCAAAAATATAAAGGTTTCACATCAGCTAACAACTTTGTCATTCCAGGGTGACTTGAATATGGTGCAAAATGTACTTCTTTCCACATAGTTCTTCTTAAATCTCCCTGATTCGGAACATATATCAATAATCCATCAGGTTCAAAATAAAATCCATCATACCTTGTATCTTGAGGATTTTATGTTAGAACTTTCAAATTTTTCTCACAATATTCATCACCAGTCAAATTATTCAGTATTTGAGCTCTGAAATCAGAGTGCACTGATACAATTGTTGATATGTGCCTTCTTCAACTCAAGGCATCAGCCACTCGATTTTCCTTACCCTTAATGTAGTTAACCTCAAAATCATAGTCAGAGATGAGCTCTAACCATCTTCTTTGTCAGGCGTTAAGGTTAGGTTGTGTGAAGATTTACTTAAACCTTGATTATTAGATTTCAATTCAAATTTCTTCCCCAACAAATAATGCCTCCATACTTGGAGAGCATGCACAATTGTAGCTAATTCCAAATCATGAGGGGCATATTTCTTCTCATAAGGTCACAACTTCCTAGACTCATAGGCTACAACCTGGTCTTCTTGCATAAGCACTCCTCGTAACCCTTCTCCTGAAGCGTCAGTCACAACAACAAAACAACCCTCTAGCTCTGTAACTTTAAGAATTGGTGTTGAGGTTGACTTCCTTTCAAGAATATTAAAAGATTCTTCACACTTATCAAACCATTAAAATCTCTTTCCTTTTCTCTACAAGGAAGTGATATGATGAGCAATTCTAGAAAAGTTCAAAATGAACTTCCTATAATACTCTGGTAATCCCATAAAACTATGCACTTCATGCATATTTTTAGGAGTAGGGCATTCTAAAATAGCCTTTATCTTTGATGGATCTATAGAAATTCATTTAGCTGATATGATATGACCCAAGTATTGTACCTCTCTTTGAAAGAAATTACATTTGGATAACTTTCCATAACGTTTATGATCCCTGAGTTGTTGTAGAACTATCCACAAGTTTTGATGATGTTCCTCCTTATTACGAGAGTAGATTAAAATATCATCTAAAAGCACTCAAACAAATTTGTCTAGATAGTCTCTAAAAACACTATTCATCAAATTCATAAATGTTGCTAGAGCATTGGTCAAACCAAAAGGTAAGATTGTGAACTCATAATGCTCGTACCTTGTTCAAAAGGTTGTCTTGTGAATATCTTCTTCCTTCAATCTCAACTGATGATAACCTAACCTAAGGTCAATTTTGGAAAATACATTAGCATCACACATTTGATCAAAAAGATCATCTATGTGAAGTAGAGGGTACTTGTTCTTAATCTTTTCTTTGTTAATCATATGATAATCTATACAAAGACAGAGTGCCATCCTTCTTCTTAACAAAGATCACTGGTGCTCCCCAAGGCAACACACTAGGTCTAATCGACCCTTTTTGCAACAATTCCTAGTGTTGAGCTTTAACTCCATCAACTTAGTAGTGGTCATCTGATAAGGTGCTTTGGACACCGATTCGGAACCAGGAATAATATCTATTGCAAAATTAAAAACTCTTTTCGGGGGTAGACCTGGAAGGTCTTCGAGAAATACATCCTAAAAATCTTGAAGAAAAGGGTACTTTTCAAAAGTATTTTCCTTTAATTCCTTACCCTCTTCATCTTTCACTTCCTCCATTTTAACTACAAACATCTAGCATCCTTTCTATTTTGCTCTTTTCAATTGCATCATAGAAATTTGCGTAATTTTCATTTCTCATTGAAAACCTTGTATAAGGACAACATTTCCATCATCATTAATGCATTATACTATTTTGGAAAGACAATCAACTTTTTCCCTATGTTGAGATAGTCATTTCATCCCTAAGATGACATCATATGATCCTAGAGGTGTTACATATAAGTTGACCTTCATGGAAAAAGTAGGTAGGGTTAATCTGGATTCAAAAAAGCATAGCTCTACCTGAGCTCTTGACTAGTTTGTGAACTCTACTATCCATGAATTTTCCATGAAACCAACTTTCCTAGACATTTTATCAAGTATTCTAGGGTTCGCAATTTTTAGTTTCTCCTGTATCTATAAGAATAGAAATTGGGTTTCCAAAAAGAGTACATGTGGTTTCAATAGGAGTAACTTGATACTCATCTTGATGACTATCAAGGGAAACATGAATTCTTTGTTGAAAAGTAGTTTGTTGTGAGGGTAAAAGTTTGCCTCCATAAGGATTCCCTTGACTCTTCATGGGGCACTGATTAGCATAATGATCTCCTCCACATGTGAAACATCCTCCAAGAGGACCTCTCTTTCCAATTGATTGGTTGGTATTATCATCATTCTTATTAGGATTTCAATCCTTGTTTCCATCCTTGGATCTATTTCTATTAAATCTGGAACTTTTACCATGGTTCCTTTCTCTGGATTCTTGGTTCTTGTTCTTCTTTTTTAAGGTTGTCGATGGATGACTCCAGCTAAATTTCCTTCGAGATCTTTCTCAATACACAAAGATAGATTTGAGCTTCTGCTCTTACTTGATGGCTTTCTTAAAAACTTTATCCATGGTTGTGGGTCCATGAACATCCACTTCTTTGCCAATCTGAGCATTCAAACCCATGATAAACTTCCTTATTCTAAATCTCTCATCCTTTAGATATTGTGGCACATACTTCAATAACCTGGTAAATGTTTCCCATTATTTAGTAACAGTCAATGCCTCCTTGACATAGATTTTGAAAATCTATTAATTTCTGGTCAAAGTAAAGTTGGGGAAACCACCTTTTCCTAAATATGACCACAAATTAATCCCAAGTTAGGCTCAAGGAACTCAATCCTAATTCCATTTTCTTATTCATCCACCACATGGATGCTTCTCCAGCTAATTGGTATGCTCCCCATATAGCCTTGGTGATCTTAGAATAATTTCTTATCTCAAAATATTTTTCCATCTCTATCAGCCAAGCCTCAGCTACATCTCCACTCACTATTCCATCAAAATTAGGAGTTATTACTTTCTTCATATCTTGAGCTAGTTCATTGTTAAGACGAGTTTTTGCCTCAATGCGAATTTGTGAGTCTTGATTATATACTCTAGGTTCACCATGAAAACCATATTCTTCTCTCCTGTTAGAGTATTGTTCTTGATTGGTTTCTCCCCCTCTGACTTCCTATTCTAGGGTTTCCAATCTTCCTTTTGTTTCATTTAAAACTAACAAAATTTGATCGAATTTTGGCATAAGGTTATTCTTAGGATCTGGGCCATCCGGGTTCCCTCCTGGTTGGTTTTCAGAGTGTTCCATAACAAGACCACACCTAATCATTGCATATAAATTTATCAAAACATGTAACTTTTTGATACACTATCATAAAAGTACAAGTTCATAAATGCAAAAACTTAGAAATTCATCACACAAACATTTTCTTACTCAAAAAGCCAAACTTTACTTTATGCACTTTCTGGATCTTTACATCCTTATTCAAATACAAAACTTTTTGTGAAAAGAAAAATATCTACATATCACTTTCTAATAGAGGAAATTCCTATATTTCCTCCTCTCTATTAGAATCGAGTAACACAAACTTAGCAGGTGGATGTACTCGTAACACCTCTAGACTCATAACAGACGCATCCAGTCCACACCTAAAATACATGCCACGATGTGTGGATGGTTTACTAATCTTAACAATAGTATGGATTAACAATCTTTTTTCCTCCTCAAGTCATTTCCTCCTTTCCAGGAAGATACATTTGAGTGCATCAGCTAGTGCTTTGAAATCAGTGAGCCAAGCTTCCTTTACATAACTCATTGTATATTTAGTCTTTGGTTCAAGAGTTGGCTCTTTCTTAATAGTGATCTTAGGTATTTCACTAAGTTTTGTTTTCTTGGATCGATTTCTTGTCCTTTTGTTTCCTATCATTCTAGCACAAGAATAAATGTTTTAACATTAACATATCTTGCCAATATTGAGAAACCTCACAATGAGCTCCAAGGTCCAAGTGTTGAACTCGGTAGCTCTGATACCATGTGTAACATCCCAACTGGAATATTAGATAAACTTAAACATAATCAAGCAAATATTCTCACTTTTTAAAAAAAAACTAAACTAGAGAAATATCCATAATCAATATATTACATTTGTAATATCCAAGTACAATATACATGTTTCAAAAGAAGGTCGATTCACATGCGACTAGTGAATTGCACATATATCTTAATTTGTCATATTTCTTACGACTTACAATTTTTATCAATATCATATACAAAATAAGAAATGTGTTCTTGTTCACATGTCTTCATCAATCAACTGCAGGAGAGAGAGAGAGAGAACATCACCTTGGTGCTTTTCCTCCAACCACAGACTGGTGGTCCCTCACTCACCTTCCTTCCTAGAAGTGACCCTTCCCTTCACGAGGGTAATAGATAATGAGAATCAACTGATTCCATATACCATCTAAGAACTAGTGATGTGTCCTAGATAAAGACAATTGGGTTTACAACTCTAGTCCAACTCTAGCTATGTATGATCCATTCTAATTGTTTATCTTATCTGGTACACCGTGAACTGACAATGCAAGTAGTGACTTTTGTATTATTTTGGCCAAAGTTTCATATATATAAATAGTCGTATGTTCACTCACTCTTTTCTCGACTTGGAGACAACATTCTTATTACTCTATTTAAATCATATAAATAAATAATTCTTTTTGACTTGCTTATACCATACTGGTCGTAAAGACATATCAAAATCCTTATCTACTAGTTGTTTTGATAGGTCTAAGGTGAGAGCTTAGGTGACTAAATAACATACATTAAGTACCTCTTTGCATTCTTGCAATCAATCTATGACATCATGTCATCTACTCAATGCCCTGTCAAACTATTCTCATGCTCATTTGTATTATTCTATACATGCAAGATTCTGACATTTAAGCCATAGGGTTTTTATGATTGAAGACTCTATTTGTCTTAGTCTAAGAATATAGTCATTCAACTCATTATCTGTCAAAGATAAACTATAATTTCATGTACCATCGAATTGAATACACTTCCTCATGTATATCAAAGAGATGTCATATTAATAAAGTAGTCAATATTATGACTTATCATTACCGTAGTGAGTATATCCCTCAACTATCTTGTGGCTAATCTTAACTTAAGATAGGGTTAAAGATCATTCCTCTGTAAAACTAGAATATGCATATTTTAGAATAACTCAAGAAAAACTTCCAGAAACAACACATTCTTCTTTATATACTTGAAGATAATGGTCTAATGTCAAGTGTTCCTATTCAAGGACTTTGACTCCAAACTAGATTCTTTTTAATCTTTTCCAAAACACTCTATATCTTCATGATTAGCTACTGCTTTAGGATGAGTACTTTGTTTCACAATAACAACCTTCACTTAGGTCTCTCTTAGTTTGCATTGGCCCATAATAAAATTTCTATGACCAAACTTGGTTTTTATCTAGTAGTTGAACACTTCTTTCGACTTACTCCTTATATAGCCAGACTCTAAGTTTTCTCGGCACACTCGACCACACTTAAGGCACAACAAACTATTATAAATAATATTGTGCACATAATATATAACACAGTCAAACAAGTATAAATAACACAGTTGGCCAAGTATAAAGAACACAGTCAACCAAGTATAAATAACACAGTCGGCCAAGTATAAATAACACAGCTGGCCAAGTATAAATAACACAGTCATCTTAACATATATAACATGATGATCTCAATATAACACAATGAGCTTAATATATAACACATTGAGCTCTATATATAACACAATAAGCTTAATATACAACACAATGAGCTTAATATATAACATAGTGAGCTCTATATATATATAACACCATAAGCTTAATATATAACATAGTGAGATCAATATAACTCCAAGGTATGGTTGTAATACAAGTATCTATGTTAAATATCTTAGGCACAGTCTTGGATATTAACTTGCGAAGCTATTCCTGCTTCACTATCAAAGAAAAGATATAAAATATCTAAGACATGGTCGTAAGACTTCCTACTCAAAGGTGTCAAACTGTTTAATACTTCCAAGCATAGACTATATGATAAGGATTGACAAATAACATATTTATACATACTATTCCTCCTTCTAGGTTACAGTAATGTAATTCAAATAATGGTATTCCTCTGTAGAGGATATACATCTAATCCACATTCACAATTGCACAAAGATAATCTATTTTGCAATACGGTAAACAACACAATTCTATTTACTCTTTCTATGCTAACTGATCTATTCGAAAGCAAGAATGTTATTTAGACTCTATCATAGCCTACAAAATGTAGTAGACTTACCTATATGATAAACAGAGCAAGTTCTTAACCATAGTCACCTTGCTTCTTATCCTTTGTTCTTCCCTTAGTCTAGAGCTCTTTCCTCTTCACATACACAAGACCTTTACTTCCTCCTACTCTACCCACTCAACAACAGTTATTGGTAGATATTAATTGCATCACCCCAAGATTCTCTCTACCACTCTCGTGAGGCCTAGCATGTAGGGATAAGTAGGGAGTATGTTGGCAAGAGACACTACTATGTTGGATAATTGAGTGTTGTCATTGATGGCAACAAGAAAAGGAATAGGGTTGGAACAGTGATTATCATCCGGTAAAGAAGACATAGTCATATTGGCTAAGTATTGGAAATGTACAAAGGTAGAGACAGAAGAACAGTGTTTGCATTGGCATTGGTTCACAGTTGAAGACCAAGCTTTGTGGTTCTAGTATGATGTTCCTAACTCTCAGATGATC
Organism: Cunninghamia lanceolata; assembly: GCA_027924645.1. Lineage (NCBI taxonomy): Eukaryota > Viridiplantae > Streptophyta > Pinopsida > Cupressales > Cupressaceae > Cunninghamia > Cunninghamia lanceolata. The sequence continues at coordinate 37,917,769 of BSBN01001583.1, read as the reverse complement.
TTATATCCAAGGTTTCAACTTTTGGTCAGTTCCAAAAGTATATCTTCAAATGGCTTAAGTCCGGTAGAACAGAATACAGTGACAATTAAGGCAGAACACACAATTGTTTTGGTCCACATTTCTCTGGTGTTGTATATCTTGTTATGCAATTTTGAGGTGTTGTAAACACTTATATGAAGTGTCTAAATCTAGAGTTGTGAGATCTAAAGTTCACCGGAAAGATAGTTACAAGATGATGAGTATTGCTATAATGTTTGACAGAGTCTAAGTTCTGATGGTCTGCATTTTGCCGCTAAAGAATATTTTTCTTTGCGGTTCTAAAGGTATGATTGGTGATGCCTAAGGATTCTTTGATATGATTTTGAGAAAGTATTGTGGTCTGCAATGAAAGTTGTGATCTGACAGTTAGACTGAGTCAGTAACAATTTGTGTTTGAGGCTGACATGATAGTTTGATTTATGTGCGGTATGTTCTATTGATTAGAACTTTATCCTAAGTGTTTCTATAGTTGGACCTGACATATGAGAAGGTGTTTCAAATGTTATTTAGGTCCGCTATGTATTGTGATGAATGGATTTGGTCGACAAGCTATAAGTTTATTAACTATACACTTCATCTGAGTAGTCTGACCTAATATGAAGATTCTAAGTGTTGCGGATAGATATAAGGGATCAAATTCAGTGTTGTCTTGTGTGGTGTGATGCGATACATACATATGTGCAACATACAGTGGAAAGTGAAAGTGTGGAAGGAATAAAGAGCAGAAGAAGAGAGATCTTATTTGCATGTAAAAGCAGAGCAAAGAAACACAGCAGTCAGACATGAAGAGCTTTGAGACAGTATTTATGTGCTTCATTGGAGCTGCAATCATGCATGTGTAGATGCAATCTAAGCAATTCAACTTGGCAGTGAGTCACTCTTACTTCTTCTTTCTTTCTCTAGGTAGTGAGCATGTTTTAGCAATGAGCCATTCTTGCAGTGAGCATTTCTCAGGGCAGTGAGCCTTATTATAATCTGGTATTGTGCTATATTAATATATTGTGAGCTAACACTCACTGTGGTTTTTGCCCTTTTTGGGTTTTCCACATAAAAATCCTGGTGTTCATGTGTAATGTCTTTATGGTTGTTGTTCTTATGCTTATTCTTCTTTCATATTATTAGTTTTAGAAATTGGATTAACAAACTTGTAAAGAAGTAGTTTTACGGAATACTGATTCACCCCCCACCTCTCAGTATTCCTTATTATCAACAATTGGTATCAGAGCAAGGTTCCTTGGAAGAAGTCTAATAGCTTGAGGAAGATCTAGGGTAGTGTAATCATGGCAGTAAGAAGATTTGGAAACTATGAAAGCAACAAGGAACTAGAAGCAACCCTTATTGATCTTGAAAAATATGAGGCAGAAATCAGGGATCTAAAAGCTAATATTCAAGAAGTTGATGAATGCATCCTAAAGCTAAGAGAGAAAGTCAGGAAATTCAAAGAGAAAACCAAGGAGGTAAATGATCAACTAGATGAAGCACATGAAATCCTAAATGGTTTGACACTGGAAGTTGAAAAGAAGGAAGAAATTGAAAGGCGTCTGAATCAAGTTGTTAAGGATAAACCAGAGGAATGTGAAAAATTGGGTAAAGAAGTACTACTTCTGAAGTTTGATCTAGAAGCTGCTAAGAGCTATAAAGAAAAGTTCAAGTTAAGTTCTACAAATCTTGATGAAATGATTGATAGTCGAAAGAGTGTTGATGATAAGCAAGGTTTAGGGTTTGAGAAAGGAGAAAATTCAAAATCTGGTCAAACAAACACTGAGTTAAAGCAAAACAAAGGAAACCAGTTTAGGAATCAAAGGAGAAGACCTAGAGGACCTCTATTCAAACATCCAAATGCTCAAAGGTATCCATCTTTCAATGGCCATTGTTTTAATTGCAATAAGTTTGGTCATAAAACCAATCAATGTAGGAGTAGAATAAACCAGAATCAAAATGTTTCATTCTTTTTTGGTCAATCTTTCAATTGCAAGAAAATTGGTCACAAATCAAATGAATGTAGAAATTTGGTAAGGAATGGTTCTTACAATGCAAGAAATAGTCAATCATTCAATGGAAAATGCTTTGCATGCAATAGATTTAGACATATCGCTAATCAATGCAGATCAAATCCAATCAATAGAAGGAATCAAAGACAAAGGAATGTGGTGTGCTACAATTGCAACAAGTATGGACATATTGCAAGAGTTTGTAGAAGCAAAAATGTGAAAAGAAACCACCATACTGAAAACAAGAAAATAGAGCAAAGGAATGATAAAGGAAAAGAAAAGGTTGATCCGATTGAAACTAAGAAAGAAATGGACAAGATTTGGATCAAGAAAGAAGTAATTAAAGTTAAAGATGGATTTGCACCATCATCTAGTACAGATACTTCCTCTGGGAAGTAAATTAGGAGCTCTGGCTATGGGGAATAGTGTTGAAAATCCAAAACCCCCAGCCAGATAGTTAGTGCTGGAATCCAGAACGAAGATATATGGTGGAATCTTATATGAAAGATCTTTTTGAAGAAAATCCAGAAGAAAATGAGTTAGTGCAGGAGAGAGAGAATGAGCTTTTATGACAATTAGGTTAGGTGTAGAGGATAAAAAGAAAACTCATTCACCTTCTAACTCACTTTGCGTTTGAGCTATTAGATATCCAAGACAGATTGAAGCAAGATTTCAAGCATCAACAGAGATTCGAAGAACTCAGAGTGATCCAAGTGAAAAACCCTAATTTGGCATAACAAGGTATTTACCGTTGGAACTTTTATCTATGTAATGGAAACCCCACAAGTTGTTGATATTACTGAGCAATCACAACCCGAATTCAAGAAATATCCTTTCAAAGCAACCAAAGTTGATCCAATGGGTGCATTTTCAGAAGTTCCACACAGAGTTTTGCATGCAGAAGATGTTAGGGCATATATTGATGTTGCCCTAGAAGAGCATGGAAAAAGCAAACTCACAGATTTATTTCTAGATCACTTGTACGGTGAGGATTACGATTTGAAAAATGAATACAAGGCATTGGAAACAAAGAAATTCATCCAATTCATTGATTTCCCGTTATTCACTGAGGATGAGTGGATCCGGTATGTTTTGAGCAGGGTTCATGATGAATTCATGTGCTCAAGAGACCTTTTAAAATCACAAAAGATGCTACAAGGGTTGTGACTGGACTAAGCTCCACCAGATCGGTACTAATGTTGAAAGTCGTGAAGAATGATAAAGCAATGGCGGCCACCAGATCAAAGTTTGACAAAAAGGGCGCTAACAATCAATGATATTGAAGACCAAGTAGTTAGATTTGTGTTGTTATATGGAGCCTAATCAGACTCGGAGGTTGTTATAGAGTGTATATAGAAAGGGGGAGCAGTCAAGGCAGTCAAGCATTTTTCATTAAGTGTTGCCATCAATTCCAAAGGGGGAGATTGTTGGCAAGAGACACTGTTATGTTGGATAACTGAGTGTTGTCATTGATGGAAACAAGAAAAGGAATGGGGTTAGAATAGTGATTGTGGTCCGATAAAGAAGACTTAGTCATATTGGCTAAGTATTGGAAATGTACAAAGGCAGAGACAAAAGAACAATGTTTGGACTGGCATTGGTCCACAGTTGAAGACCAAGCTTTGCAATTCTGGTATGATGTTCCTAACTATCAAATGATCTTATATCCAAGGTTTCAGCTTTTGATTAGTTCCAGAAGTATATCTTCAAATGGCTTAAGTCTGATAGAACAAAATACAGTGAAAATTAAGGTAGAACACACAATTGTTTTGGCCCGCATTTCTCTGATGTTGTATATCTTGTTATGTGGTTTTGAGGGGTTGTAAACACTTATATGAAGTGTCTAAATCCAGAGTTGTGAGATCTAAAGTTCACCAGAAAGATAGTTGCAAGCTGTTGAGTATTGCTACAATGTTTAACAGAGTTTAACTGTGATAGAGTTTGAGTTCTGATGGTCTGCATTTTGCCGCTAAAGAATATTTTGCTTTGCAGTTTTGAAGGTATGATTGGTGATGCCTAAGGAGTCTTTGATATGATTTTGACCAAGTATTGTGGTCTGTAGTGAAAGTTGTGATCCAACAGTTAGACTTAGTCAATAATAGTATGTGTTTGAGGCCGACATGATAGTTTGATTTATGTGCGATAAGTTCTATTGATTAGAACTTTATCCTAAGTGTTTCTATAGTTGGAGTCGACATATGAGAACATGTTTTAATGTTATTTAGGTCCACTATGTATTGTGATGAATGGATTTGGCCAACAAGCTATAAGTTTATTAACTATACGCTTCATCTGAGTAGGCTGACCTAATATGAAGATTCTAAGTGTTGCGGATATATATAAGGGATTGAGTTCGGTGTTGTGGTGTGTGATGTGATGCGATACATACATATGTGTGACATATAGTGGAAAGTGAAAGTGTGGAAGGAATAAAGAGTAGAAGAAGAGAGATCTTATTTCCATGTAAAAGCAGAGCAGAGAAACAGAGTAGTCAAACATGAAGAGCTTTGAGACAGTATTTATGTGCTTCATTGGAGCTGCAATCATGCATGTGTAGATGCAATCTAAGCAGTTCAACTTGGCAGTGAGCCACTCTTACTTCTTCTTTCTTTCTCTAGGCAGTGAGCCTATTTTGGCAATGAGCCATTCTTGTAGTGAGCCTTATTGTAATCCGGTATTGTGCTATATTAATATATTGTGAGCTAACACTCACCATAGTTTTTTCCTTTTTGGGTTTTCCACGTAAAAATCTTGGTGTTCATGTGTAATGTCTTTGTGGTTATTGTTCCTATGCTTATTATGCTTTCATATTATTAGTTTTGGAAATTGTATTAACAAACTTGTAAAGAAGTGATTTTGCATAATACTGATTCACCCCCCCCCCCTCTCAGTATTCCTTATTATCAATAGAGTATGGAGCGACAGCTCCCTCTCCCAATCCCCTAGCATCTAGGGAGTACACTAAGGAGGATTAAAGAGAGCCTCCAACAAGATTTTAACTTATGAAAATATTATTAATAATAACTATGATAATAATAATAGTAATAATAATAGTTTTGTAGATAGACATAACACACTCATCTAAAAGGTGTCGATATTGTGTACTCTTGAACACTAATTGTGTTCATCTGAAGCACAATTATCAATGGAGAATTCTCACAAGTCGACTAAGATCTTGACAACAAAATTAAACATGGTCTCTCTACTAAGTATGTGCGTGTGTTTCTAGATGGCATAAGCATTGTTGCATTCACGCAATCTAGCATCCTCTCCCTGGTGATACTGTCTCCTCATATCGAAGAGAAAACAACACTATTCCTGCATCTACCTCAGTTACATTAAGGTAGTTAGTCCATTTCATCATTGTAACCACATGTTCAATAATGATGTCATAAACAATTATTTATTGCATATAAATTAATATAAAGCAAATGCAATTACCATCATTACTATAATCATAATATTTTCTCTGACTATCTATCTGTCTCCTCGAAAATAATGAAAATGAATACATTAGTTTTTAAAAATGGGGTGTGACACTAAGGCGGGTTTCCCTATATGGTATACAGGCTTAAAATAAATAAGACATTTACGAACAGTATGTTAGCAAATTTAAGGATTCATACAATATGATAATGATTTATGAGATAACAAGTTTTTGCCTTTGTATTCCCTATGTCCTTTATAAATCAGTATGAATGGAAATAATAACTTGCATAATTAAGTTATCTGGTATTTATGGGTTTTCTAAGTTTAATGTGAGTGGAATAAGGAAATTCATGGTTCAGAGATTGGTTCCTTAAAGGGATTTACAGAGTCGTTCTGATTGTTGTGTATTTATGCAACAACACTTCTTAATGGTTTATTCACTTATTACTACCTTGTAGCAACAGAACCTACATAGGTGACCTTACAATTCAACACTCTACTTAGTAATCCATTTCATATTTCAAGTTTCCTACAATTATCAGTGAAAGATTTGTGTTGATCCTTGAGAAACAACTGTAGTGATAGATGTTTGACATACCAAATGTATGTAACCAAATAAAACAACCCTTATCTATTTTATTTAAAGAAACAAGAAACATTCAATTGGAGACAATATGAAGAAGGCTTTCTCTCATATATTTCATTCAAGAAAAATGTTACAAAGTACACACTTGATACAGAACAATCATTGTATGTTCCAAAATAAGAAACACTTTACACTTAGTTTTTCCTCGTACTATTCCCCCTTTTACAATACAATACCATTCATCCTTTATAGAAAAGGTTACAAGTAAAGATTCCTTAGATGAGTGACATCTATCACTTCACAACAACTAATTTTTCAAACAACATTTTACATTTCACTTTAACCTTTTACACTCCTTTTAAAATTGCCACATTGTTTCACTTGAGAGGAGCTTGCCCTTCCACAAGTTATCTGAATGAGTGGCAAGAGGACACCAATCTCCTAACCGCTTCTACCTTCATGGATTAGTAACCCATTTGCCTAGTAGATGTTGATGCCCATGTCTCTTTTTTAGCTGACATGGAGCAAGAAATTGATGCAGGAGCATCCAGGGTGTAAGCAATCTTGCATCAACCAAAAAAAAAATCTTGTTTCTTTTCAATAAGGGCTAAATTTGGTAGGGTTGCTATTTTTAGTAAGTTTGCATTTGTGCATGGTTGGATACAAAAACCTACACGAACCTCCAGAATGGTGATTTGAAGCTAATGGTGAAGAAATTACTTCAATATCATTTGTCATTTGTGAGATATTAAAACTTCGAATTCCAAAAATCCTATTGAAATATTCAAAGTCAAATTTGAGGCAATTAGAGGTTCCGAATGGGCCCAAAATTTGGTGGGAAACCCAAGCAGTCTACCTTTAGGTACTACTTGTGCACAATTGTCTTTTCGAGAGCTTTTCGAAAAGGTATTATAATTGAAAATCCAACAGTCGGATTGAAAGTTATGGCCCCTCGAAGTTGACCTATTTTTGGAGGGAGATGCAAATTTCGAAATTAAGTTGGTGGCCGCCAAAAAGGGCTATATATGACCATTTTCGAGAACCCTTGGAATAGTAGAGTTAAGGGGGAAGGTGTAGAGTCAAGAAAAGGCAGGAAAATAGAAACCCTAGTTGATTTGGGGTTACAGAAGGTTGAAGATTCCAGAGTCTTGAGAGAGGGAGCTATAATGTGTTGCAACCTATAGGGGATTCATCCTCTGATTGTGTTTGAGCTTCTGTAATGTAATGCTTTGCCCATATTAATAAAATATCATTCTATTTTCTGTGTGCAATTATGTTATTGTGTGTTTTATGATTTACCCCCTTCATCAGAAATCTATTTTGTCCAACTAAAGTTGGTAATGTTTCCTCTCGCTACCCCTAACATGTTGAAAGGTGATTCCATCGCAAGATCAATATGTGCAAGAGAACCAATGGAAGGAGAAGTGAGTGGACTATGATAGACCACCACACCTGATCCATCAAATAGATGCATGAGCGTCTATCTTTCTATTGAAAACACCCATGGTCAGAGCTAGATGACCTAATTTAAGAGCTGTAGAGGAGGAGATTTAAGCTGTAGTGAAGGAGGAGGGATGTTCCAAGACATCATTCTCCACCCTATTTATGTCCCAAATAGAGGAATTTTTTCCCCCTATTTTGAGTGTCCTCCTACAGATACACTTCCCACTTCTCTTTTCATCATAAGAAAAATTACCCTTAGCTAGGCATTTGCATCTGGGAGCAAGTTGCTATCTTACTAGATCTTCCCATGCCTTGTGGCAATAGGAATCTTGTTCCTCATCTTGCAACAACTAGACCCTTCAAGATACTTGTAACAACCTATTTACTCTATTATCCTAACTATACCCCTCAAAAAATTAAACTACATTCTAACTAAATGATATTCAAAAATAACTAATAGTCAAAATTGATGGCAGAATGCCATTTATTCCTCCCTTTATAGCCACATATTATGATCATTAACTCCTTAATCACCTCCTAATCTAGCTTAATATACTCAAAACTCATTAACCATCCTCCAGACTATCTTAGCAAACTTGCCAAAATCCAAGGAGATAACTATGATACATTCCAATGTGTCATTCAGATGCCAAAATGTCACTTCATACCAGGCTCAAGGAATACTTGAGCATCCAACCAGTGAACACCTCATCTAATGACCAAGGATATTCAAGTATATTTTCCATCTTATTCATGTGAGCTTGATATCTCACATCTAGCAGTACTTTGGCACCTTTTACAAAAATGTCAAGGCCAGACTCCATTTTAGTAAGTTATCCAATTTTACATTACATAAAATTGGATCTATTTTGTCACCTTGAGTGACTGATGTGAACAAAGCTAGTGTGATGCTTTGGAACTCTAATTTATAAAAATATAATGATTTCATCTTCTCCTCGGTTTCTAAAATTGGTGGCAATTGACATTCCTTCAAGGATTTGAAGTTTTTAAATTTCTCTTTAATCATTAAATCAAACCTTCCTTGGGAAGAAGAGACATCACTTAAAAGACTTGCCACCTCATGAATGCTTGACACCTCTTATGGGGCATTAGGGATAAATATTACAACACTTTGTATGGCACCTAGAGATGACAACCTTGGAATCCATGTGCTCATAATTTGCTTTTAATGGAGATTGATTGTCATTGATGTCAAAAAGGTCTTGCAGGTTTGCAATGTGTTGGTTTTGACAGGAGTTGTTCATGTTCATATTCATGGTTGATTTGATCAGGATATCTTCAAAGTTGTCTCAGGATGGATTCTCATGTTTAGTGTTTATATTGGTTCATAATATATTTGGAAGGTACACCATGCTTGATGGAGTTCATGTTGTTGGAGTTTATTGTCTTACACACAGGAGGTTGATCTCAAGAAATTCAGAGTATGTTTGGACAGAGTATGCTTAGAGTTGAGTTGCATTGAGTAGTTGTGTTCATTCCATACTTCATGATGCTTGGTGGTCATGCTTCAATGTCTCATGCTTCAAGGTTGATCAAAATGTTGTGTTCTTGGTATGCTTGAGTGGTTGCTTCAGAAGTTGAGTTGAAGTATGATTATGATGGTTTCATTTGGTCTCTTTTAGTGTTAATTGGTGTTCATGTCCTGATCAAGATCATTTTGTTCACTATACTTCATTGGGTTCATGATGGTTATGACTTCAGTACCAAGAAGGGTCATTATCAGAGTTGTACATGCAGAGGAACAAGCTTGTTAATCCTTGATGAAGATATAAGTTTATAAGAGGTTGTTTACTAGGGTTTATGAAATTCTAAAAATAACATCCTAAATACCTTTTCTAAACTCTAACCTCATGCTTTTAAAACCTAAAGCTCTAACTGTCACTAATGAAGTGCACTTTATGTTATTAAGTTGACTTATGACTTTCGGTTAGTTCACTAAAAAGTGACCTAGTGAAGGTTTTTTTGTCATATCTCAACCGGCCCTTTTCTTTTTAAACCGGTCTCCTCTTACATGAAATAAATGACAAAATCCATAAAAGGCTATGTTTTAATGTGGATGGGGTTCGAATTTATTTGGAAGTCATAAAAAGTTTTTTAAAAGACTATTTTTAGTCTTTTCAAAAGGAGATAAAAGTCATTTATGAAATTTCAAATAGGCCTTCATATCTCGTGCAAAAATTGGAAATATTAGAATGAAATATATTTTATTAAAGAAGGGCTAATTTTAGTTTCCAAAAAGACTATTTTTAAGGGATTTGAAAGCCATGTTTTTAGGGGAGTTATTTCTAATTTAAACTTCCCACTTGAGAATTGAAGAAAAAGAAAGTTTTTTTTATTTTGGAAATGTAACATATTAATTTTTTTTTTTGAATGGAGATACTTGTATGAAAGAATTTTTTTAGAGAAGTTGAATTTTTTTTTTAGAAGATTAAGAGATTTTGGGATTTTTCTCTAAGGGCAGATGGAATTTGTGAAGAAGAGATATTATTTCTCTTAGGAGCAGATTGATTATATTTTTGAAGAATATTTTTGTGAAGTGATTTAAGAAGATTTTATTTGCAGATGGTAGAGAGCAGATTGATTATATTTTTGAAGAATATTTTTGTGAAGTGATTTAAGAAGATTTTATTTGCAGATGGTAGAGAATATCTTTTGAAATTATTTTATGGAATATAAATAGTGATTGAAAGGATATTGAAGATTGAAAGAAGAAATTGAAGAATTTGAAGAGTTATTTGAAGAGAACAATTATTTTTCCAGATTGAATAAATTCATTGAAGATTTTTTTGTATGATGAAAATTTTTTTTTAATACAGGTGAAATTATGAAGAATGGGCAAGAGAGAAAAATGAATTGTATATATAGAGGAGAAAATACAATGAAAGATCAAGAATTATTTTATTTTTCATATGACCATTTTGTAGAAGAATATGAATTGATTTTTGCAGAATTAATTATACAGAGAAAGAGAGATATGAAAGGTCAAGTTATCTTGCCTTGCAGGAGAAAAGTTAAAGTTGAAAAGTCTTATTGTTTGAAATATAAATATGCAGGTTGTGAAAATGAGTAGATTGTAATGGATGTGAATCAATATGCAAATTGAATACAACTTGTGATACAGATTGATTCTTATGAAGTTTGAAGACAATATGCAATTAATTGTGCAAAGATAAACTGAATCAGGTGAATTGTTTTTTATTGAAGATGAAATGCGGAGGAAGACATTGAGATTGTATTATGCATAAGCAGATTGGATTGAGTATGATTGCAAATTCAGAGAAGACATGTTGAGTAATGGTGCAAATCAGATTGAGTGGCAATCACTTCTTGCACACTTTGTAGTTTGTTATGTATTAGGGGTTGGTGCTCCTTGAAGTTGGTGCTTCTAAACATTGTAATCAGTGAGGTTTTTGATAAAGCCAGTGAGGCAGTTTTGGAGTGGTTTTTCTACCCCTGGAGGGTTTTCCACTCGTGCAAATCTTGTGTCATGATTCATATTGATCTTCTCTCTCTGTGTGTGTATGATTTACTCATGAGGTTTTATTCTCTTCCTTCATTCTCTGTTGTGTGCACATGTGTGTAACAAATCAATGATATATTTCTTTCTTCATGTCTTGAAAGTTAAATTTGTAAAAGGTTAAAATTTATAAAACACTAATTCACCCCCCTAGACTCCTACAGCTTTAATGTTGACTCTTGCCTAATATGAGCATCCTTTGCCTTTAACAATTTGTCAAAACAATCCCATGCATTGTTAGCTTTTCCCAAAATTTGGGATATTCTGTAGTCAAAAAAGTTCCTTACCAAATCAAATGTATCTTATATCCCTTTGGATTTCGTAGTAACCTCTACCTCTTTACTCTCCCTTACTTCTTCCTTCAGATCCTCAATCTTGAGCATGAAAGTGTCTCTATCTTGTTGAGATGTTGTGCTTGAAGAAACAGGGGGTGACACATACTCTATCATGGTGATCTTAGTTTGATCAACTATTGACTTAACCTTGTTGTAGTCCTACATCAGCCTAGTATACTTAGCCTGCAACTTATTATAATCTGCCTGTAACTTCTTGGTTGCAACTTCACTAAATAGGATAGTATTGATTGCCAAGCATGAATATTGAGGAGCTATAGCATCACTTAGCCTCTTAAAAATTAGATTCCCCTTCAACTCACTAATATCATTGAAAACTTGATGTTTGTCATGTGCCAGTGCCATAGCCCAAATAGCTAATGTTTCATGTCTAGCACTAAAGCCAAATTAAAAATAAAGCTACTTGGCCTAGTTCTCATCTCCCAAGATACCCTCATCAGCATTTTGCCTTTGAATAGTGTCTAGGGCTATAGAAAAAGCTATATGCCATCATGGTAATAATAAACATCCACTTTCCCACAATTCTCCTATCTTCTTTGGATTTCATATTAGACAAATCAAACTTTATTTTCTTCTAGATGATTTGGACAACTTATCCCTCATCATCTACTTCCTCGCATCGAGCAACATCCCTCTTCATCTACATATTTACATTCATCTTTCCCTTGATCAACAATGTTTTGAATGCCTCAGTCTTAATGAAATCATCATCATTTAGGAATTTCTCATAGGCCAAAGTCCTTACATCTTGGACTACCTTATCTCCCTCTTTTAGATTCAACAATTTTCTTCCTAGAGGAAGATCAACCATATCAGGCCTCCGAGGGGAAGGGACCATTTGTAATATCTCTTGATACTCAACATTGACTTCAACAATGTCCTCAGTAGCCTCATAATCCACTAGTGGTTGAATCATGCTCTATGGTTCAATTTTATCCATGCATTTTCCCTTCTCACTATTGACAACACTCATAGTTGGAGCCTATATAGGTGGGGTCTTAAAAATTAGAGAAAGATGGACAACTGGCTTAATATCTACTTCACCCTCCTTAAGCATTTCCCCTATGATGTCAACACTAGTTATCATCATTTCCATCCTGATTAGTGGGTCTGTAATAGTAGGGAATGTACCTTTATATGCAGGAGCTAACTTCTTTTCACATTCTACAACCTTCTCCTAGATTTCTTTTCTCTTCTTGATTTCTCCTAGGGTTGTATAGTTTTTATTTAGATCTTTAGATATGTTGAACTAAAATTTGGTTGTAACCTAACCTACCTTGTGACCTTAGTTTATCAATATAATCCTCAGAGTCACATCTTCTTTTCAAACCTAACCTAAATCAGTAGCCCATCAATTTTGACCCTAGCTAATCTAGGCCTTCTTTAGCTGTGACTAGAAAATATGAGAAAATAATAGTAGAAGGCAAGAATGATCCTTTCTTCTAATTCCTTAGGTGCAATTTATCTAACTCATTCATTTGCCACATTGCTTTAAGAAATGCAATTATGTCTGACACGGACAAAGGCAATAAGTATGGCTCTACTTTAGCCCCATAAACTCTGATCACTGTGTAATCACTATGGAAGAACCAATCTCCAAAATTGTGATCCCAATTCTTCTCTGGCTCTAACTCCTTTGGTCTTAATAACCTCATAAAAGTAGGAGATAACCTCCACATATCATATTCAATTAGATCCAATATTCTCCACACAAAGTATCTCTCAAAGATGCAATAGTCAGACATCCTGATATGGAAATCCCAAATGTATGTCCTCATCTAGATGGGCATGGGCCAACCATCTGGGTTCTCATATGTTATTCTAAGGGTAGGTTACCACTATCACTTTCCCTGATGCAAGACGCTATGGCATAACATTAAATACCATTTGAAGTAACAAATGTTGTCATTCTCTTTTAGTTCTCTTAACTCCTAATGGTCTTGTTAACAATATAGGAGGCATAATCAAATAATCTATTGACCTCCCAATGTTGGATGTCAACAGCCATGATCATCAAATGAATAGGCATTTGTATGTTGTAATCAAATCCTAGAGCTTGTCACAGATCCATATATGTGTATTTGAAGTAATCATGGAATGGACCAACATCCAATGGCTCCATCTCATTAGGGTGAACCTTCTTGAATCCTTGTTTCCTATGAAGGGGAAGCCACTTCACTCTATTACTACTTCTATCTCTTCTATTCTCTATGACATGAGCACTTGGATTCAAATTGAAAACCTTCACAATAACTCCCTATTTAACGTGAACATCTCTGTACCCTAATGATTCTTCAATAATCTAGTGTTTGGATCATAATGTCGACTAATTTCATACACCAACTTAGGGTTTACATAGAAAATAGGGACAATCAACTTCCCTAGATCAAATTGTTGGCAGTGAGCTGCCCCCTTGTCAGTGAGGCGTTCACGCTGACCTCGGGATTCGTGACATGGCAGTGAGCCTCCTGTGGATCTAGGTTAAGTCTGGCGTTTGTAGTGAGTGTTGAAAGCTCAAGCTTTTGGCACAACGGTAAATGATTCCAACAATTGGTATCAGAGCCATGGGTCATAGGTTTGAATCCCTCGGGTTGCGTTGAGGGGGGGATTGTTGGCAGTGAGCTGCCCCCTTGTTAGTGAGGCGTTCAACGCTGACCTCGGGATTCATGACATGGCAGTGAGCCTCTCGTGGATCTGGGTTAAGTATGGCGTTTGTAGTGAGTGTTGAAAGCTCGAGCTTTTGGCACAACGGCAAACGATTCCAACACAAATCTCCATATGTTTGAGATTGGGACATGATCATTAGCACGGCCACAAGAAATTTTGAATAATTCCTAGACTGTCCAAGGAATAATAGGGTCCTTGGTACCCTCCCTTTTATCCACTGGTCTCTGAGAGAGAATACCAGTACCCTAGGCTTGTTTATCCCTCTTCATAGACCTAAGCAACAAGTGAAGAATGTCTTGGTCGAAACCTCTTTTAAATTGACTTGAATGAAATGAAATCTAACTCATGGTTGTCGGCTATGATTCTTATAGAATTGTGCAATTACAATAGCTAGTAAATTTGAGAATTATTTACAAGACGTGAACCTTACTAATTTGTTATTTAATTCAATTGGAAAAAACCCTAACCCTTATTTGAATTATGTTGTTTCATAGGGTTACAAAGAGTTCATACCTTTCTTGGTGCACCTGAGAGATGGAACAACTCCTCCTATTATGCATGCAATTCTCCACTTAATCCACCAGGCGTCGACAACAACTGAGCATCAAATTTTTTCCTAATAGCTACGGTAATTATGCAAAAATGGTTTTGGAAAATCAAGTCAACTCCCAAAAACATCCTACCACCTTTTGAATTAATTATTGATATGTGCCTCAAATTTTGGGTGGCACAATCAGTGTCCTCTTTCACAATATTAAATTCTAGTTGTTGATCTATGCTTAGGATCAATGGTGTGCATGAATTCCCAAGTCATTTGAAAAGATACTTGATAGGCATAAAATTTTACCTCAGATGAGGACACATCAACCCACTTGGTCTAACAATCCATACGTAGCCCAATCAAATTTTAAAAACAAGGTTCAGACCTACGGGTCACCTCCTTTTATAAAGCACCCATCACACATTGCATCTAGACCATAAAATTAGATTGTGAAACATGTGATGTACTAAGGACAGTGTGATGCAATAAGCATCGATCACGTGTATTCCCAGTTGGATAAAAAAGCATCGTGGCAGAATATCGCACATCACAAACTTGGAAATGAAAGCCCTTTTGAAAATAATGAAAATAAGTCGCGTGGATTACAACTCATAAAGTAAAAGGCTCCATGACAATGCTTCACACAACACATGTCAAAATAGGCCCACCTCTTGAGATTGCACTGTGAAGAAACATAGCACTGCAATGAGAGGTCGCCACATGGCAAGGACCGCGTCGCGATTGCACAAGCTCACAAACTTAAATAAGACCGGGTAAGCAAGTATGCAATGCACTGAACGTATGTGATACAATAATGTTTGAACATGTGTAAGCCAACTTGGATCCACCAGAAGATTTAAAATAATAAAGGTCGAGGCATTAAAGTATGTGGTGATGACTGACAACAAGTAACCTAATCGAGGGGGTTGATAAAGAATGACCACAAGGACTTTGAGAAACAACTTAAGTGAATTCTAAATACTTCAAAATATTAAGGGTTTTAGACATAATTATGGATAAACCTTAGCATGGTGTTGATACAAGAAACCCTAAAGGATGAATCACATAAATTTTTTGGAACATTTTTAATGCATCATGTCATATGCTAAAGTAAACACTTGATTGTTCAAAATAATTGGCATCTTGTGCAAGATTCATAGCATATACCTCAACACACAAAAATAACTCACCTACCACCATATCAATTCCACCTAGTCCTTCATTGTATACATCCACCCTTTCATCATATGCGTTCTTAAAAATAAATGAAAATAAAATAACCCTTTCATCATGCATCATGCATCATCATCCATGCATCTATCATATCTATTCATACATCATTAACATTCATCATTCATCTTTAATTTGTATATTTATCCTCTCCAATCCTCTAGTAATATTTTTATCTTTACCATTCATCATTTAACTAAGTCTATCCATTACCGCCAATCCCTTCATCTGTCACATTACAATCCAAATCTATTCACATCTATCTTTTCCATTCATCTCTAACATCTTTGCTAATATTTTTTCATCCATTTCAAGAGTACACTCATGTTCTTCAAACCCACCCATCCTCTCAAGGGGGCATCCCTACACCAAATCATCCAAAATCAAAGTCAATGATCCATCCAAGCGTTGAAGTATCAAAACCGATCATCAATCATCATAAAGTCAGTCTAACCCATTAATCCCAATCAACCAACTTAAATCAAATCTAAACCATCAATCAATCTTAAAATCAAAATCTCAATGCTCAAGGAATATTATCACCAATATTGTCCCACTGAGTGCCTATATCTACTTTCTTTGAAATGTTGTTACTTTGTTTAGTCGTAACACCATTTCAAAGAGGGGAAAAATATAAACACTTAAATTTCACATCTTAACATCATCTTATAACACCATGTCATCACCACGTTACTAATTAATTAGATAATTTTTATTATTTAGGTAATTAGGCGAATGTCCCTTATTCATCCAAAATAAATAAGTTAATCTATTTCTATGAATTAGCTAAATAATTTTATTATTTATTTAATTATTTCATTTAATCTATTTATTCCAAAATAAATAAAATCCACTTTCATCATTATCCACAAATAAATAAATTAAAAATCCAACTAGTCATGTGACTAACTAGTAAATCAAAGTCAAACTAATCTTAAATCTCTACCATCCATTTCTATACGACATCTTTAAATCTCAACCATTCACATAAAAATAATCTAAAAGTAACCCTAAAAACCAGTATTTAATAATCATCTCAATCAATCTAATTCATCCATTTGTAATAAATCTTGACCTTTCATCTTATAGTTTCTCTAAAAGCTAGCATGCTTTAGAAGCTAATGCATCTCAACCA
The DNA here is from genome assembly GCA_027924645.1 of Cunninghamia lanceolata. Classification (NCBI taxonomy): domain Eukaryota; kingdom Viridiplantae; phylum Streptophyta; class Pinopsida; order Cupressales; family Cupressaceae; genus Cunninghamia; species Cunninghamia lanceolata. Next base: position 37,900,817 of record BSBN01001583.1, on the reverse strand, counting down.
TCTATTTTCACACCACATCTTCAAATCTAGACCATCCACATCCTCAATAAAAAAATCTATAAATTCAAACTAATCATTTATCAAATGATTAATCCTCTTGAGCTTAATAGGTACATGTAAAAATCTTGCATGGCTCCTTAAGCAACCACATCAATCACATCTTGAGCAATCTACTTATTTAACAAAAAGGGTTTGCATTGGTAAGATTATCAAGTATTTATTTTTGTTTCAAGTTCTCTTTAGCTCAATTAATTTAATCTCTTTACATTTTATTCTAAATTAGTTATATACAAAATCACCCGCACCCCACCTATGCTAACAAATATATTTACCTATCAATATGTCCTATTTTAAAAAGAATAAACTGCATAAGGTATATTTCGTCCATGTAATACCAAAGTCTTCTTCCAAATAATACTTGGAAAGGATTTGAGAGCAAATCTTGTTACCCCTGTGCAAAGCAAATGAACTAAATATTGTACTGATATTTTCCTAGTCGTGTAAGATTTCAGTTCATCGACTTCTACATTGCAGTTGCTCATGTAATCAAGGACAGATTTATTTTCATTAGAGTTTTATGTATTTGTGTTTTCTATGCCCATTTATATTGCAAGAGAAGGAAACCACCATTGAATAAAACTCCTACCTTCCACCTAAATGACAAAATAAGTAAAGGCCCAAGAATATGTGGAAAAACAACAACAAAAGTATAATGCTGCAATATATTGATAATAAAACATACACATAAAAGAAAATATATTTAAAATCACAATTTTTATTGATTAAAAAATACTGCAACATAACTTAGTTATTCTTTTTTTTTCCTTTCATCATCATTTATTGTGTTGTAATATAAAGGTATTCTTTTTCTTTTTCCTCTCATCATCATTTATTGTGTTACAAGGATGTATATGTAACATGTGCAATGTGCATGTCTTGCACTCCAAGTTTCTATTTTTGACTTGACGATATGACATGACATGTACTCTTGACTTGTACTTCTAACTTCTAACTTGATTTGCACTCAAAGATTCTAAATTGACTTGACTATAGGACATGACACATACTCTATACTTGGATTTCAATCTTTTAACTTGATTTTCACTCCAAGTCTCTACCTTGACTTGAGATGACTTATATTTTGACATGATTTATACACTAGACATTAATGCATTTGTACAATGATGTTTGAGAGGCAAGATTATATTTTCTAACACCCTCCTTAATCTTGATCCAAGCATTGCTATGCATTTGATCTTGAATTAGTCGCTCTGAGATTTTCTTTCAATCTTTCAGAATCTTCTTTTGATAAAGATTTTGTAAATATGTCTATAAATTGATCTCCTTCCTACAAGACTCTAAATATATTTTACCATTATTAACTAGTTCTCTAATGAAGTAATATCTTGTGTTAATATGCTTATTCCTTTGATGAATCTTAACTCTTTCTTAATTAAACTATTGTTAAATTATTCTCACAAAATATTTGTGTTTGTCCTTCTTTCTCTTGCAAATCCTCTTCCTCTTGCAATTTTGATGCCTTTGTTGCTTCTTATGCCTCTTTTAAATATTAAAGATGCTCCTTGCTAAAATTCTCCTCTTTTTCATTTGTCCTTTAATGATACTTGTGATTTGAATGCTTGTTCTAGGGAGGAGTTGGCAGATTGATTAACCTTTTCTCATGAATTTCTAGGGAAGCAATTAATTCATCTAGGGATAATTGTGACAAATCTTTTGATTCTTCTATTGGTTTCCAAATCTGCAGAGGGTTTGCCAGCTCCAATGCACAGGCGGATTTGGCCAATAGATTACAGGAAGTTGCGTGAGCTGCCTCCCCTTCACTTCTGGTTCTGCCGCACCAAGGGGGGTATCCCTATAACTCAAGATGTAACCTTGACTAGCTCAATGACAGAAAGATTTAGCTTGATAGCAACAAGCAGAATACTCTCATGTGTGGACCAAGATCTTCATGATAGATCACAAGGTGGGCAACATTCTTGGACATATATGTCTAGTTGGTATGAGAGCATGCAGGGGGTTCCTATCCTACTCCTACAACTAACAAGTTGAAGTGATGAAATGGGTGGACATAATGTCCTGGATGCAAGACAAGGGGTTTTGGCTCATAACTACTGAGCCAGAAACATACTGTGCCTATCCATTAGGCAATGGAGTCAACTAGACATATACAGCAGGTGGTTTGCAACTTTCACTCAAGTTTCAGGGGGTTGGACTTGATGCTTGCCTTACAAACATCACCCAAGAATGGGTATTTAGCTGCCTCTACTTACAGATATCCGTGCTGACATGCAACCTTCCCCATGTTCAACCTAAAACAATTTAATCCACTCCTTGAATGGAAGTTAGAGATCAAACATGTGATACAGAAAACCATATCCTAGAACCTGAGAAACCCTTAGCAACCAGATTCAGAAGAAGGAGAAAAATATGCAGCAAATAGAGACAAGCAGATAAACACATGCAATGAAGCATTTCTCATATAAAATCTACACTGAAACTGAAATATGTGCAAAATACACTCATGCTGCAACACATAAACTCCAAAATGGGATAAAACAACCAGGATCATGCCCTGTTCTTCATTATTTACACAAAAATGCCCCAGGCTTCAACAACCTAAAATGAGTGACACAGTCTACCTTTTATAGCAAAACTGTGTACTCAACGAATTAATTACAAGGCACATCAAAAATTTGCCAGATACAATGCATCAGAAAAATGGCGCTAAAAACAGACAATGCTGCAGAGGGACAAGGAGGAGGGACAAGAAGTGATCTCGAGCCCCACACCGCCGCCCAGGGACATTGTTCATAAAACTAGTGGTTGAACCTGTCAACTCGACCCATCACGCCCTATAAGATCGCCATTAAAGTTTCACCAACCCGCAGCCCCTGAAATGCAGCCGTAGCAAGTATCTCCCACCAAAAATAGTTGCAAACGCTCAGGAGAAAATCCACGCTGCAAGTTCAAAATATGGTCGTCGATCAAAAACCTAGTCGCGGAGATCTACGGCACCAAAAAATGCCAAAAAGGTGCCAGCCAACCAGATTGTGCCATGTAGACACTTGAAGTTTCTATCGCTAACCCATCGCTCCCTCCATTTTGCCTTTGAGAAAGGGACATGTGGCGGCTTCCGCAGTGTCTCTGAAACATAAAGACCCTCCCAAGAAACCCCAGCGGAAGCTGACATGTGTCGAGCTCCGCGCTCTTCTTGAAACATACTGTGTCATAAGTTTGAAGTGGCCCCAGCAGGTGACACTTGTCGTAACCCGCGGCATTTAAAACTAGAGGCACTTTGAAAATGGGGCCCACAAACCATTGTGGCAGCCCCCATAAGAGAGAAATAGGGGCAAGTCCGTGGAAGCTGACACTTGTCAAGCTCCGCGGCCTTCTCTTGAAACATTTGAAACATTATTGGGACTCACGCGGAAAGTGACATTTGGCAGCATCCGCGATATCCTTGAAACATTAGAGACCCTTGGGACCCTTCGCCACGCATCACTTTCTGACACATTTGATACATACGCCGGGGCCCACTTCAATGTTTCGCTGACCATTGCAACAAAAGGAACAGTCCTGCGGAAGCCGACACATGTCACGCTCCGCAGCAACCAAAAGGGACAGATGGCGCATTCCGCGTGCCTGTTGCAACAAAAAGAAACTGCCCCCGCTGTATGACACTTGGCGCCTTCCACCACATTGAAACTTTATAAAGGGGCTCTTGAAACTTCAAGTGGAGGTTGCCACTTGGCAACATCTGCAGTAGCAACTGTTAACTGGGACCCACCTCGTCTGTGCCAAACTCAGAAACAAAATAGAAACTATCTCAGAAGCTGACACTTGTCGGCTTCTGCAGCAACCCCAAGGGGTACGTGGCATCTTCCGCCCCTGCTCAGAAACTTAGAAGAAACTTTTTGAAACATGAGCGGATGCTGACACTTGGCGCTTTCCGCGCCCCTTTCATAAACATTTAGGGTCTTTTGAAACATCAGCGGAGGCCGCCACTTGGCACCGTCCGCGGGCCTTTGAGAAACATTAAGGGTCTTTAGTTGCTTTCTTTGTGTCTCTCGGGTGCCTCCACGTGGTGCCTTCCGCGCCACTCTTGAAACATAAAAGAAACTTTTAGAAACTGCGTTGAGACTCACACGGAAGCTAACACGTGGCGCCTTCTGTGCCTAGTTGAAACATTAAGGGGCCACTTCCGCTGTTGACATGTGGCACGCTCTGCAGGAAGCAAAAACAAAGGCGCAGATTCTAAACTGGGGCTTAACACTTGGCAGATCCCGCGGCACCGGCAACAAGAGACCCACCCAGCCACTGATAGAAACATTTAGAAACTGGAAACTGTGGCTCAAAATGCATTCCTAAATGCATGTAACTCATTTTTTAGAGGGTTGATAGGATCTCCCGACCCGCCACTGCCATTTTAACCTGCACACAACTGAGTTCTTGCATTTTCACAACTACAAAGGCCAAAAGACATAGAAATTTTGGATTTTTTGGGAAGGGGCTTGCATATTTAAATGTTTGAAACTTGAATGTTTATGCAGGCACCACCATCTTCAATAGCAATAACAATGGGGGAAAACCTTTCTAGGAGACTCCTTAATATCTTCTCCACTATTCTTTGATCATCAAGAGTTTATTCATACATTCTAATTTAATGAAAATACCCATTCCATAAGTAAATAAACCATTCATGAATTCAAAATCTCTCATTTGAAGATTTTTAAACTCCATTCTTAACATTTACAATCTCACTAAGTTCATTTTTCTAGTACCTTGATTAGAATTTCATAGGGTCTTCCATGCTTTCTTTGAATTAGCAACAATTACAATCGTTTGAAAAATAGACTCATCAATTGCTTGTGTTATGAAGAATGGGGCATTTTTATCCTTCTTGCAATTTTCCTTCAATAAATCCTTCTAAGATTCAATGAGCATTATATGCTACTTGATCTTGGGGTTCTGGATATTCATTTTCTACAAAATCCCATAGCTCTTGTGATCCAAATAGAATCTTAATTTATATACTCTAACATTCATAATTATTGCCATTGAAACATGGAAGTGATAGTTATGTGCGGGTTGCTACTCACATTGGCCATTGCAAATTAACTCCTTTGCTTGACAACTAACTCTAACAATACTTTGATAAAATAAGTAGAGGCCCACGAATGTATGGAATAGCAACAATAAAAGTTGTATTACTATACTATAAAGATAATAAAACATAGACACACAAGAAAATATATTCAAAACAACAATTTTTATTGATTAAAAATATTATAGCATAAAGGAACTCTTTTTCTTTTTTCCTAAAATAATAATCTATTGTGTTACAAGGATGTTTATCACATACATGTAATGTGCATGACTTAAACTCCAATTTTATGTTCCTAACTTGCATTCCAAGTTCTTAACCTTAACTTGACTATATGACATGACATGTACTCCTGACTTGGACTTCCAACTTCTAACTTGCACTCCAATACCTAACTTTACTTGACTATATGACATGACATGTACTCTAGACTTGTACTTCAAGGTTCTAACTTGAGTTGCACTCCAATCCTCTAACTTTACTTGTACTCCAATTCTCTACCTTGACTTGATATGACTTTACTTTTGACATGATTTGTACACTAGACATTAATACATTTGTACAATGAAATCTTGAGGGGCAAGATTACATTTCAAAAACTAAATTCACCACTCTCAATTGTGATCATAAATTTAATGATTGTGTGCCATTGTTATATGCTTGTTCACATTTATTTTAGTCTTTTTGAATTTTAAATTTAATTTTGACTTCCCCTACCATAGATTTAATTAAGGTAACTTCAACTAATTTATATTATATTATTATTTTTTATTTTTTAAACTATATAAATAATATTATTGTAATATCCCTTGTTCATGGGAGAAGTGGGTGTAAACGAGAAATTTGGACAAAAACGAAAGATAAAACAAAACAAGTATTACCTCAATCCAAATCCTTCGAATACCTCAAATACCTTGAAAGATTGATGCATGCATGTTTGGTTGTTGTAGCTTGATTTGATGTTGATTACTTAGTTTTGCAGCATAACAATTGGATTGAGATGGAGATTTGAAGAAGATAGATGGGGAAGATTGGTAGAAAATAGATAGATGATGGATGAGAGGAAGAATTTCAGCAACATAAGGATATCAACTCAATGCATACCAAATGGCTTATGAGATGGTAGATTTATGGGCAAGGGTTGATTTTTGATGTGGAGGGAAGAAGATTTGATAAGATAAGATAAGATTTGATTTTTTTGATAAAAGAAGAAATAAAATAAGATAGGAAAATGATAAAAAGACTTGCTTTTAGTTTTAAATCCTCAAAAAGGAAATAAATCTTTGAAAAAGATGGGAGGATAATTGATGAATTATATAATTAAATAAATTAATTAGATATACATGAGTTTTAATTTTGGAAAGAAAGCAAGAAGATCTTTTTAGGATTTTATTAATTAAATAAATATTTAATTTATTTAATTAATTTGGATTGTGGTGAGAGATGATGTGGAAAGATAATTAAATAAATAAAAATTTATTTAATTATAAGAAAATAGATAAATGACTAATTAAACAATTAAAAATATTTATATAACTAGAGAGGATCAATGGCCATGAATAATTAAATAAATAAAATTTATTTAATTATAGAAGATAGGATTATGGGATTGAAATGGGATAAAATTAGGTGAATGATATGGGTACCTAGGGAAAAATATGCTAGTGACAAGGTGTTGCAAAACATGGACATTTTTGGGTGTCTACATTTTGCCCCTCTTTGAGATGATGTTTGAGATGAAGAAATTTGTATTGAGTAACATCATTTCAAAGAAGCTAAGGTACGGGTAGAGGAAAAAGATGATGATGGAAAGATAGGATGAGGATAAGGTAGGGTAATGATGCCCCCTCGAGAGGATAGGTGGGTTAGAAGAACATGGCTAGGCTCTCGAAATGGAATGGATTGGTCAAGGAAGAAAGACAAGGAAATGGATAGAAGAAATGAATGATGTGTTATGCTGCAATGAAAGTGAGCAACCATGATGTTTGATGTAGCACTAGACATTATGCACCAAGGTATAAGGAACAAGGTGATGATGTGTCTCGTGCCCCAGCGTAATATAACCTTGTCTAGATGTATGAGAAAGAAAACTTAGAGCATTAAAGTCCTAATTCACAAAAGGTATGATGTGACCTTAGATGTAAAAGATAATGCAAAAAGTTATTCCAACATACATAAGATATGAATATTTGTTGGAAGTGATACCAATGTGATACAAATGCAAGATAAAAAGATAACACACACAAGCAAGCATGCACAAATAATTCAAAAACAAACAAGGTATTGCCCTTGTCAAGTTGTAAACCAATAATTAATTGTTTGATTGATGATGATGATGATAGTGTTGTCATGGCAGGGAATGATATATCCGTAGATCAACACAAGGATGCAGGAATGATATATCCCATTGATGATGATGATGATTGATTGATTTGGTTTACGACAAGGTTAGGATCAAGACTGTTGATGTGAATGGATAATTTGACAAGCTTGATTGATTTGATTGGTATGGATAAAGGATGACTTGCGTTTGGATCATTACTTGGAATGATTTGATAATGATGATTGAATGGAAGAAGTGATTAAAGAAGAATTGATTAGAATGAATTGGATTGATATGGATTTGATTTGAAGAATTGGTTTGAATGATTGATTTGAAGATGGATGATTTGGATTGGTATGGAAGAATGTGATTGATTGGAAGAATTGATTTGAAGGATTGATGAATTGATGGAGATAGTTGATAAAAGAAGATGAGATGGATAAAGATAATGAAGGATGAAAGATGGAAGAAGTGTATCGCCTTGTGCCTGAATCTAGATATTTCCTTCATATTCCAGATTACCTACATACCCTTGTCTACGAGATCAAGGCACTTAACAATAGAGATGAGATGTAGTTCTGATAATGTTTAATGATGATGGTGGGATGAGTGATAATTGAATTGGTTGAATGGTTGGATGATTGGATTGATTTGATGAGGTGATGATTGGGTTGATTTGATTCAATGAGTTGATGATTGGATTAAGGATTGGATGGAGTTGGAAGAAGTGATTTGATAGATTGATTTTGATTGATGATTTTGATGATTGGATGAATTGGAATGATTGGGTTGAATGATTTGATTGGATTGAGTGATTAGTTTTGATTGGATGATTTAGAAGAATTGATTTGATGATGGGATTAGATTAGATAGATGATTGGAATGAAAGAATCGAAGTGATGATTGTGTTGGTTTTTTCCCAGACTATATGCTTTTTCTCAATTATCCCTACAAGGTAGCCATCATTGATCAACAGGATTCCTGAGCCAGGGGCCAACAGTACAGGAGATGGACTCTATAGATATCTCCTCTTCTTCTTTAGGCTCTGCAGAACCAAGGGGGGTATTCCCTATTCAACATCCATTAGATGCTTCCATGGAGTAGATGGGATGTTGATACAAAGCAAATAAATCCTCCTTTATGTAGACCAAAACTGCGAAATAAGTGCAAAGGGGCTGGCTTTGGGCTTATGATCAGTTGTGAGACAGAGGATTTTGGTCCTAAAACTACTTCTAAATGTCCTAAAGGTTTTTATTTAAAGCTTAGTTTGATTTTTTGGTGTTTGGATGCAAAACCAGGACCTTGGTTATGATCTTGATACAAGACTGGATTGGTGCCTATCTAGGGGCTAGGAGTCAATAGACATACACATGTGAATGGTCAGCATAAACATGCACCAATGACTAGATATCAAGGGGGTTTTTAGTATCTACCTTACAAATACTTCCCAAAATTTAGAATTCAGTTATCTCTGCTTACAAATATCCTCACTACAATATACTCTTCCGAACACTTGACCTAAAACATTTAATCTATTGCTTGAGCAGAAGTAAAAAATCAAGCATTCAATATAGCAAACCCATATTCTAGAATCTTAAACACCCCTTAGCTGTTTAGATTCAGAAGAAGAACACACTCAATGTGGAGACAGACAACATAACACATGCAATGAAGCATTACTCATTTAAATCAACATGAAACCAGTAAATTTATGCAGAAAACATACATCATGAGATTCATAAACTCACAAGATACCCAAGATAGAGTCCCCAATGAAGTTGTATCATATCACAGTACCCCAAATTATTTAGTTTTCCAACAACCTCAAATGAGCAACACCGTCTGCTATATACAGCAAGAGAGTGTACTCAACAGTAATCTCATGGCAATTCAAAATTCGCCAGATACAATGCATTATGAGAAATGGTGCTCAAATCATTTAATGCGGTAAGCAGAGCAGGAGGCAGGGAGTGGTTGGACTCGAGACCCATGCCGCCGCCTGGGGATTCACATCTTAAATCAGGTAGTTGATCTGTCCATGCCATCGCCCATACTTATGTAACATCTGCATTCAATGGCATACCAACCTGAGGTTTCTCGAAACGCAACAGTCACAAGGCCTTTGAAAATTATTTCCCGCCAAGATCTGTGGCCTCAAATTGAACAGGTGAGCTCCTGGCCAACCAGATCATGACACGCGGGCGTTTCCTACTGATCACTGACCTTTCAAATTATGTGAGAACTGATTATCCCACATTCATCCCGCAATGACCTCTCCAATGCTTTATAAACAAGACCACACCGAAAGACAACAATCGATGATTTTGCTCCCGACGATGTCAGTTTAAACCCCATCAGGGTAGCTCAAGCTGTCGGAACAACACTCCTCATCTGCACCGATAATGCTTGTCTTACTAATGATCCTCCTGTACGATATCCCGTCAGCCAGACCCCCCACATCGGCGAACCTCCTACTTGCTCACCCGATTTCAATTATCAGCCCGATATGCAATATCACCCTGATGACCACCCTCATCAGTGCATCCTGATGCATCTACCAAAGATCCTCCTGCCATGCCGAAGACCATATGGTGCATCCTATTGGACCTATATGACGCCATCATCATATTGGCATAGGGTGATATTCAGCGACAAGGGTGATATTCAGAATATGACTGATATTCGAAATATGACCCCCAGTTTGTGGACCAAATGATTATCAGGTGATAAATTTGGATCGGGGTGATCTTATATAAGATGACTGATGTTAAGAATATGACCCCCCCGCGAAATATCAGGTTGAAAGAAACCCTGACTTAACACAACTTCAAGCTTTGAAAACCAGACTCCATGTGGGCACCACCAAATTGGATTGGAAGAATTGAGTGGAATATTTGATTGGAATGATTTGAAGAATGTGAGTTGATTGGATGATGAGGATTGATTTTTTATTGCTTAGATTTTTTATTGGATATTTGATTTTTTGTATTTTTTTAGGACTTTTTATGATGATTTTTTTTGTACTTTTTTCAGGTCATTTTGTGATTTTTTTGTATTTTTTTGGGATATTTCAATTTGTTTGGATTTTGATATGTTTCATTTTTTGGGGATTTTGATATGTTTCATTTTTTTTGGATTTTTGATATGTTTTGGGATGTCAAATGGATTTACAATTTGTGCAGCCTTTATGCTAGATACCAATGACAAGGGAAAACCAAGTCTAGGTGCAAGGAGGTAGGTGGAATTGGATAGGTGGCATTGGATGGGTAAATGGATAGGCGATAGTGGATGGGATGGAAAGCTCATGATAGATGGATGGGTACAAGGATAAGCTATAGAGGATGGAAGTATGCCTCATAATGGAGCTAGGATGTGATCTTAAAGACTATGTCGCATAGGAATAACATGCCCTATTCTAGGTATAGTACTTAGGATTTTTTATGATAAGGCTCATGAAAATAGGATAGTGATAGGATTGGATGGAAAGGATGGAGGTATATCAAGAGATATCCAAGGCATGTTTCAACATTTTTGCCCCCAATCTTTAGCAAGATCAAGATGAGGAAGGGAGGATGAATGGACTCAATATGATAGGTATATGTAGGTGGGTGTAATGGATAAGGATGATAGGATAGATATGATAGGATGGAAAATGATAGGAGGATGATGTTGCAAGTATGAGGTGAACCAGTGTTGTCATTGATGTCAACATACTCATATTACATTGACAAGAAGGATTGGATGAGCTGTGTGTTGAGGATATTGAGAAAATTACCCTCAGTCAGGAACAGTGAAGAACAGTGATGAGAAGAAGGCAAATATATTGGATAGGTTGCGAACCGGAGGATGCGGATTAAAGGGTTTTCAGATATGAGTCCTGAGATGCTTCAGTCAAGTTTTCAGAGGTCCGCATGAAGACCTGAAGAAGTTATGGCTGTCTGTGTGGAACCAGTTCCGGCAAGTGCTTAGAGGTGACAGAGGATCACAGAAAGGTCCGGTGAGGTCCAGAATTGTACAATCCTAATCTACGGATTGGAAAGAGTATTTGGGATGTCCTTGTGATGTGCCATCTCAAGTTGTGTATGATTTGGAGGTCCGGAAGTACCTCTTGCATTATGATAGTGGCGACAGACTGTGTTCTTGAAGTTCCGGATAAGGAGGATAAGAGATTTCAGTAAGTAAAGGAAATGCGGACGTACCTGGTCATTCAGACAGGCTTGTGAAGGTTCTTGGATCATGTTGAGGTTGTGTCATTGGTCCGCATTGATAATGTATGATTTGAAGGTCCGGAAGTACCTTCTACAGTGGCGACAGACTATGTTCTTGAAGTTCCGGATGAGGAAGACAAGAGATTCCAGCAAGTAAAGGAAGTGCGGATGTATCCGGACATTCAGGCAGGCTTGTGAAGTTTTCTGGATCGTGTTGAGGTTGTGTTGTTGATCCGCATTGATAGTAGAGCCCGGAATTGAAGTTATTCTTCCGGATGAAGTTCTTGCTTTGTTTAGCCGACCGGATGAGTTGTTCATCCTGCGAATGTTCTTGTGGTGGCCGATCGGATGGGTTATTCATCTTGCGGATACTCTTGTGATTGTTTGCTGACTTAGATGTTTGATCCTAAGTCGATGTCCTGTATAAATAACGGTCTGTGAGTTCATTTCGAGGTGTGGTGTGTGTGGATGATTGTGGCATAGCGAAGAGAAGTGCGAAAGGCAGAACAGAGGTTTTTGGGCTTAATTGGAACTGATCCGGACATGGTAGAGATGTCATTCTCCAGTTCAAGACTGTGATTTTTATCACTTTGTAGACAGTGTGTCTCCTTGTAGGCAGTGGGCCTCTTTGTGAGCAGTGTGCTCGGGCAGTGAGCCCTAATTGGCATGTGCCATTCATTTTTCTTTATTCTTCTAACAGAGAATAATTCTTGGGTTAATCACCCCGTGGTTTTTCCCTTAACCGGGTTTTCCACGTCAAAATCTTGGTGTTCAATGTGTTGATGCTTATCTGCTCTTGTGTTTATGTATTATGCTTTCATGGATGATTAATTGATATGCTGCTAACTAACAACAAAGAATCAAGTGTTTGAAAGAAGAAGAAGTTTTATACAACTGATTCACCCCCCCCTCTCAGTTGTATGCCCTAGATCCAACAATTGGTATCAGAGCTAAGTTCCTCTGATAGGAGCTTAACCGCTTGAGGAGATCCAGGATGTCGTCATACAAGAAGGATAGTCCGAAGTTCGATGGAACCAACTTCACTCTCTGGAAAGGTCGCATGAAGTGTCACTTGGAATGTATGGGAAAAGCATACTTGGCTATGGTTTCAAAACCATATGTACCTCCACAAGGTGGTCCGACAACTCTGAATGAAATCACAGAAGCTGAAAACAATCTGCGGACCAAGGAAGCTCTTCTAAGCGCATTGAATGACTCAGATCTCTCGAATGTTATTGACCTACCAACTGCATATGAGATCCTGACTAAACTGGAACTTCTGTATGAAGGAGATGAGTTTGTCAAAAGTGCAAGGTTGCAAAGTCTGAAAGAGAAATTTGAAAGATTGAAAATGAGAGATGATGAAAACATCACTACCTTTATGCCAAGAGTGAATGAGCTGGTATGTGGAATCAGAAATGCTGGTGGAACTTTAGATGAAAATGAGATTGTCTGCAAAATCCTAAGATCTCTTCCTGCTGCCTACAAAATCAAGGTTGCTGCCATTGATGAATTCAGAGCCCACACAACTGTCACAAGAGAACAACTGGCTGGCAAACTAGCTGCATTTGAAATGACCGAGTTTGGAGATGATCCTCCCAAGAATGAATCTGCTTTCAAAGCCAGTGCCTATGTGAAAGGCAAACAGAGATTTGATCCAGGAGAAAACTCATCAAGGAAAATGTCATGGTATGATCAAGCAAGAAGAGACATGGAAGAAGAAGAAGCAGAAACAGCTCAACTTGAAGCTCTCATTGCAAAGAGACTGCCAAGAGGATCCGGTAAGTATGAAGGAAAACTACCCTTTAAGTGTTTCAACTGCAATAAGATTGGTCATTTTGCTTCAAGATGTCCGGAAAGATCTGCAAGGTCTAATACTAATAGACAAAGGCTTCAAAAGAATTGCTATTATGTTCACGAAGAAGATGACAATGAAGGAGTAACAGATGATGAATCAGAACTAGGAAGCAAATCCGGAAATGAGTGGGTGTTTATTGCCATCAAGGAAGAAGATTCAATACTCTCTGAATCTGTCAATCACAAAGTTGTTGAAAAAGCTTTGGCTGCTCAAGTGGAAGAAAAGGATGATTGGGTTATTGACAGTGGATGTTCTCACCATATGACTGGTGACAAGAATAAGTTCTTGAATTTGGAAAGGTATGAAGGAGGAATGGTAAAGTTTGGTGACAATTCTGCTGGCAGAATCAGAGGCAGGGGAACTATTTCCTTCGATGGAAAGAGCAAAACAGGTAACGTACTGTATGTTGAAGGATTGAAGCACAATCTTCTCAGTGTTGGTCAGTTAGTGGACAAAGGCTATGATCTGCGGTTCAAAAATGGAAAATGCAGAATCTTTACAAGCTCTGGAACTGAGATTGCATCCGGTACTCAGACAAAAGGTAATATCTTTCATCTGGTTGGTTCAAATAAAAGTTGTTTGTTTGCTCAAATTGATCAGAGTTGGTTATGGCATAGAAGAATGTGCCATGTAAATTTTGATAACATCATCAAGATAAGCAATACTCAGGCCGTAAGAGATCTTCCAAAATTGATGAAACCTACAAATAGTTTGTGCAAAGAATGTCAGCTAGGTAAACAAAGTAGAGTCTCTTTCAAAAGCAAAGATCAGTCTTCTACTGGATTGTTGGAATTAGTACATACTGATCTCTGTGGTCCGACAAGAATCAAGAGTCTGCAAGGTGATAGATATTTCATGTTGTTAATTGATGATCATTCCTGGATGATGTGGGTTACCTTTCTAAAAGAAAAATCAGAAGCATTTGAGAAGTTCAAGATCTTCAAAGCTATGGTAGAGAATCAAACCGGATTGAAACTAAAGTGTCTAAGGTCTGATAGAGGTGGTGAATTTACATCTGGTGAGTTCATTGATTTTTGTGAGAAGCAGGGTATAAGGAGACAGTTGTCTGCTCCTAGGACTCCACAGCAGAATGGAGTGGTTGAGAGAAAGAACCGGACCATTCAGGAAGCTGCCAAGACAATGATGTTGGAAACAAATGTTCCTCAAATGTTTTGGAAGGAAGCTATCAGCACTGCAGTCTACACTCTCAATCGAGTTCAAATCAGAAACAACACCGGTAAGACCCCCTATGAACTCTGGTTTGGCATCACTCCTACTGTGAAATATTTCAGAGTATTTGGTAGCAAGTGTTATATCAAAAAGGATGAAGATCTAGGAAAGTTTGATGCTAGAAGTGATGAAGGAATTTTCTTAGGTTACTCCACTCAAAGCAAAGCATACCGGTGTTACAATAAGAGATTGAGGAAGATGATAGAAAGCACCAATGTGAAAGTTGATGAAGGAATTGAGAAGCCTTCAAGATTTTATGAGTTTGATGAAGATGACCAAGACAGTGTTCAAGGACCTCAATCCTCTCCGGTGAGACAGAGTCAGCCTGATCCGGTAAATCAGGAAGAAGAGATAGGTTTGAATGAGCCTGATCAAGAAGCAGCAGTGCAGGATACTCCCAAAATTCCAAGGTATGTAAGACTGAACCACTCTGAAGATCAGATCATAGGTGACAGAAGCAAAGGTGTACAAACTAGAAGGAATGTTGCTCAAAATCAGGATGAATGTTGTCTGATTTCAAAGATTGAACCTAAAACAATAAATGAAGCCTGCAATGATGAAAACTGGACCAAAGCAATGGAAGATGAATTGATGCAAATTGAGAAAAATCATACTTGGGATCTTGTTCCCAGACCTAGAGACAGGAATGTAATTGGAACCAAGTGGGTCTTCCGGAACAAACTAAATGAAGCTGGTGAAGTAATCAGAAACAAAGCTAGATTGGTCTGCAAAGGCTACTCTCAAATAGAAGGAATTGACTTTGAAGAGACTTTTGCTCCGGTGGCAAGAATTGAAGCAGTCAGATTACTTCTTGCATTTGCTGCCTTCAAAGACTTCAAGGTATATCAGATGGATGTCAAGTCTGCCTTCCTAAATGGTGATCTGGAAGAAGAAGTCTACATTGAACAACCGGATGGATTTCAATTGTCTGATAATGATGATATGGTCTGCAAGTTGAAGAAAGCTTTGTATGGATTGAAGCAAGCCCCAAGAGCATGGTATGAAAGGTTGGATAAGCATCTTGTGCAGATTGGATTCAACAAAGGTACTGCTGACAGTAACTTATATTTCAAAATTGATCATGAAAACATTTTGATTGTTGAAGTGTTTGTGGATGATATCATTTTTGGAGGAAGAGATAGTATGTGCAAAACTTTTGCAAATCAGATGAAAAGTGAGTTTGAAATGTCTATGCTTGGTGAAATGAATTTCTTCTTGGGTCTGCAAATTACTCAAACAAAAGAAGGGATCTTCATTTCTCAGACCAAATATGTGAAAGAATTGTTTAGGAAATTTGGTATGGAAGACTCAAATCCTATGAAAACTCCTATGGCAACCGGATGTAAGTTAAGCAGAGATGATGATTCTCTAAAGGCAGATCAGACAAAGTATAGATCAATGATTGGTGGATTGTTGTATCTCACTCAAACTAGACCAGATATAATGCAGGCTGTTGGTCTTGTGGCAAGATTCCAGGCTGATCCTAGAGAATCTCATGTTATGGCAATCAAAAGAATTTTTAGGTACTTGAAAGGAACAGTTGAGTATGGTCTATGGTACCCTAGAGATCCGGATTTCTCTCTTCATGCTTACACAGATGCAGATTGGGCAGGAGATGTGGATGACCGGAAGAGCACTAGTGGTGGAGCATTCTTTTTGGGGAAGAGATTGGTTTCTTGGCTAAGCAAGAAACAAGATGCAATATCTCTGTCTACAACTGAAGCAGAATACATTGCAGCAGCAGGTAGTTGCACTCAAATCTTATGGATGAAGCAGATGCTAAGAGACATCAAAGTTGAATATGAGGAGCCTATCACAATTTTCTGTGATAATTCAAGTGCAATTAATATCTCTAAGAATCCGGTATTGCATTCTAAGACTAAGCACATATCTATCAAATTTCACTTTTTGAGAGAAAAAGTAAACAAGGAAGAAGTCAGATTGGAGTATGTTCCCTCCAAGGATCAGATTGCAGATATCTTTACAAAACCTCTTCCCAAGGACTCTTTTGAATATCTCCGGGAGAAGTTAGGGGTCATGGCCCCTCCGATGATGAACTAAGATGCACTGATGTGCATCAGTCTGGTGGATATCACAGTCATATCTTGTGATCCGGATTGATGATGGGGAGCTGCTACTAAGGGGGAGCAGCTGGTATGATTCTGATGTATTAGAATTGCAAGTATGAGCCCTTTGCCATTGATGTCAAAGGGGGAGAGAAGACATGTGAAAAACAAGTGGTTAATGATCAAAGGGGGATAGAAGACATGTAAAAAGTTGTTGTTGATAGGGGGAGCTGTGACAGAAAGGAGAAGTTCTTGTCTTGATGGTTTTTCACATCATATGTTGCCATCAATGACAAAGGGGGAGATTGTTGCAAGTATGAGGTGAACCAGTGTTGTCATTGATGTCAACATACTCATATTACATTGACAAGAAGGATTGGATGAGCTGTGTGTTGAGGATATTGAGAAAATTACCCTCAGTCAGGAACAGTGAAGAACAGTGATGAGAAGAAGGCAAATATATTGGATAGGTTGCGAACCGGAGGATGCGGATTAAAGGGTTTTCAGATATGAGTCCTGAGATGCTTCAGTCAAGTTTTCAGAGGTCCGCATGAAGACCTGAAGAAGTTATGGCTGTCTGTGTGGAACCGGTTCCGGCAAGTGCTTAGAGGTGACAGAGGATCACAGAAAGGTCCGATGAGGTCCGGAATTATACAATCCTAATCTGCGGATTGGAAAGAGTATTTGGGATGTCCTTGTGATGTGACATCTCGAGTTGTGTATGATTTGGAGGTCCGGAAGTACCTCTTGCATTATGACAGTGGCGACAGACTGTGTTCTTGAAGTTTCGGATAAGGAGGATAAGAGATTTCAGTAAGTAAAGGAAATGCGGACGTACCTGGTCATTCAGACAGGCTTGTGAAGGTTCTTGGATCATGTTGAGGTTGTGTCATTGGTCCGCATTGATAATGTATGATTTGAAGGTCTGGAAGTACCTTCTACAGTGGCGACAGACTGTGTTCTTGAAGTTCCGGATGAGGAAGACAAGAGATTCCAGCAAGTAAAGGAAGTGCGGATGTATCCGGACATTCAGGCAGGCTTGTGAAGTTTTCTAGATCGTGTTGAGGTTGTGTTGTTGATCCGCATTGATAGTAGAGCCCGGAATTGAAGTTATTCTTCCGGATGAAGTTCTTGCTCTGTTTAGCCGACTGGATGAGTTGTTCATCCTGCGAATGTTCTTGTGGTGGCCGACCGGATGGGTTATTCATCTTGCGGATACTCTTATGATTGTTTGCCGACTTAGATGTTTGATCCTAAGTCGATGTCCTGTATAAATAACGGTCTGTGAGTTCATTTCGAGGTGTGGTGTGTGTGGATGAGTGTGGCATAGCGAAGAGAAGTGCGAAAGGCAGAACAGAGGTTTTTGGGCTTAATTGGAACTAATCCGGACATGGTAGAGATGTCATTCTCTAGTTCAAGACTGTGATTTTTATCACTTTGTAGACAGTGTGTCTCCTTGTAGGCAGTGGGCCTCTTTGTGAGCAGTGTGCTCGGGCAGTGAGCCCTAATTGGCATGTGCCATTCATTTTTCTTTATTCTTCTAACAGAGAATAATTCTTGGGTTAATCACCCCGTGGTTTTTCCCTTAACCGGGTTTTCCATGTCAAAATCTTGGTGTTCAATGTGTTGATGCTTATCTGCTCTTGTGTTTATGTATTATGCTTTCATGGATGATTAATTGATATGCTGCTAACTAACAACAAAGAATCAAGTGTTTGAAAGAAGAAGAAGTTTTATACAACTGATTCACCCCCCCCCCCTCTCAGTTGTATGCCCTAGATCCAACAGATGAGACAACATTCCCCCAAGTATAAGTGACATAGAAGATCAATTTACACATGACGCATGTTTGCCAGGTTTTCATCGTGGTACTTATCCAAGGTGCCTGTTTACCAAGTTTTCACCATTGGATGAAGGGATTTCTCTTGACTTTTTTTTTCATTTTTTTTAATTTTTTAGGATACTTGGATGGGATAGATGGATACGGATGAAAGGGACTCAAGTGTCTAGTGCCATGAAAAGTGATAGTCATGTTAGATGGATGTCGTCGCACGGACCATGTCAAGTACGCTCATAGATGTTGGTAAGGGAGATTGCATGAAAGTGAGATGGAATATGTAGATAGTGGATTATAGAGAGAATGATAGTGGATTATGATGTGGATTATGTAGGACTTATGGATGAAGGGCTTATGCAAAAGCATGGACCATAGGGATAGGATGGGGAAGATATGTAGGATATTGGAAGAAAGATGGGGAGATGGAGGTATGTGGGAATGTTGTGGAATGGAATGGAACCATGACCAACGGTTGCACACACCATGATAAACATTTAAGCTTGTGATGGGATGGAAGTGTAGGAAGCAATGGTGTTGTTTGCTTAGGAGATGGTCGACTTAGTGTTTTAGGAACCCACATAGACTTAGCATTTTTATTATTTTTATTTGACTTGTGGGATGAAGGAATTGGATATGTTTGAATGGAATAGATGGAAGAGGAGAAAGTGGATGATTGAGATTTTTGAGAGGTGGATGCCTCATCTGACTTGTTTGGTTTTGTCATGTCTCCAACTTTCATAGACTTTACAGATTACCTCATAAGTTAATTACAAGTGAAATTATGGAACAACAGTAGATTTACTTTGGATATGATATGTTATTCATTAAAGATTTTGTTGCCTCGGCTATATTTTTGGGCTAACTTATTGATAGTATGATAAGTTTGATTTTTACAGGTCTTGTCGAAGGACAAGAGCATGGCTCAGGTAGAAGAGATCTAGCTTTTTCGCAAACATGTGACGAGTTCTATCTAGTTACTTCACACACTTCACATAGTTGCATATACATAATGAAATGGATTTAAATGCATTAGTGTGTGGTTAATTGTTTTCAAATTATATTTAAATAAGGAGAATTGTGTTTGTATTTTAAGTTGAATAATAAAACAATATTTGTAAATGTTTGGAAGAGAATATGTTATTTGAAATTAAATAATATATTAAATGAGATATTTTCATGCAATATTGTATTTTATTTCTATTCTTGATTAATTAAATAGTTTGTTTAAAATAAAATAGTTAAATAATAATAACATTAAAATTAGCTTTATTAAATTTAGAGTTTTTGAATAAAACTATTAAAATAATAGTTTTTGTCACCCATGCGACAGGAGTGGAATTAAACAATTGATAATTATGTTTAAAATAGGAAAAAAATAAGAGTTTAAAATTTTGATATCTCATGCAAAAGAGAGGAGAACTGGAGTTTCAAATATCTCATTGGCTGACCGCCAATTTTAAGGGAGGAAAAATGGAGTAAAAAGGGGATCAAGGGAGGAGAGTTTCACTGCCCATGAATTTCAAAGACATCAGGGAATTGGAAGAAAAATATACACATCCTTATGGCGACTGGGTATTGGAGTTCAGGCAATGATAGTAGGATCATTGAGGTAGGGCGATAGGAAGGCATTGCAGGGATGTCGTCAGCTACTCATTTATATTTGTCAACTTACCAGGTTTTATTCTGGTTATTATTGTTTTGAAATGGCTGCGTTTTCTATATTCCCCTGTGCTATGTGATGGACGGCTGTGATTATTAAGTCGATACAGTACCTTGTTTATTTTGGGTGGTTGTTCTCTTTAATTTCTGCTACCTACACTTAAACCTTCTGCCTGCTATAA
The DNA here is from genome assembly GCA_027924645.1 of Cunninghamia lanceolata. Taxonomy (NCBI): domain Eukaryota; kingdom Viridiplantae; phylum Streptophyta; class Pinopsida; order Cupressales; family Cupressaceae; genus Cunninghamia; species Cunninghamia lanceolata. Next base: position 37,880,329 of record BSBN01001583.1, on the reverse strand, counting down.
TCGACCCTTTGAAGCCGTTGATCTGCTCTATGCATCCACGACCTACCTGAAGAAAGTCATTGGGATCAATCGACCTACCCTTCACCTTAGTTTCTGGCTACTTTTTGTAAGGAATCTACCTATTACTTATGGCCATCCATATTCTTGCTAATCGGTCCTTTTCCATGGCCAATTTTGATGTTCTTGTTCGATCTGTATAGATCGATCCCTTCCACTTATTTGTTGTTGTCTGCCTTAGTTTAAAACAAGGCATAGATTGAATCAAAACTCAAAATGAATCCTTAGTTCGCTGAAGGTTATTCCTGTCAAAACATTAGTTCTATGACTGTGTCTCCATCCTTTATATTATTGACCGGAATCATATCTAGAGTAGAAAGTCTGTTTGTGTGATTTATTATGTTGAATTAAACCTCTAGATAGCTGCTATAAATACTCTCAGTAGTTTGATTAATGACTGTATTTAGTTTGCATTCTGGTTAGAATGAACAGTAGGATATACAAATCGACCACCTCTGCGTAGATAACGAACCTCTAAAATAAGTTCTGAGACGTTCTGGTAAACTTTATTGTGGACTGTATTTTTCTTAGTTATGTTGGATGTGTTCATACCCATTTATGTCTAGGGTTTTAAGCTTGAACATTTGCAGGTTTTCTCATTCAAACCCTAAAACTTCTGAGTCTTGGCGCCTTGCATTTTTTTTTTCTATTCAGGTGGCGACCTTCTGTGGTGGGTTCTTGGTTTTTTTGGTTTCATCGTTATGCCTTAATGTTCATAGGTTGATTGGCCCCCATGTAATGTTTTACAGCTTGTTCCTGTCGTACCTAAGAAAAATGCTAAGTTTCTGTAAGTGCAAGTGTACGTTGATGGACTCAAAAATGCATATCGGCCTTCAAAAATAGAATAGTTCAGTTGTATGCATTTTTAAATGCATATCGGGCCCGAAAAAGATGCATATACATTGAGGAATCTCTTGCAGATTTCAAGAATATTCCCCAAATGTATATCAGGTTTGCTTGCATGTTTGTGTTGTATGTTTGAACATATAACGGCTATATACAAGGGAAAAGATGCAAAGGCCTGACATACATTTGCTACAGTGCAGCGGGCATGCATTCGGTGAGGTCCTCAGGTATATACAAGTGAGTTTGTATATGATCGACATACAAAGTAGATGTACATTGTCAATGTGCAAAGGAGAAAGACAAAGGGTCGAGCCCACCAATTGCATACAAAGGCAATTGTATGTTGGAGCATGCAATCAAATATGCAAGGCCCGAACCCAAGGAGTTTTACATTCTATTTGATGCAGGTTTGAGATCCGGATTGCATGTTTTGTTTTGTATATGTTGATATACAAACAAAAGGAGATACAAGGCCCGGATTTGAAACTTTTTCAAATCCGATGGATAAAATGGTTGGGGTCTATTGTATGTATATCGCATTTGTATGATGTGGTAAGCAAGGAAATATGTAAAGAGATACAAACCGGACCCGATTTGAATTTTAAAGCGCTTCATAGTCATTTGAGGTCCGCAGAATGTATATTGCGATTGTATGTTTGCATATACAAAATGAAGATGCAAAGGTTAAAATGCAAGTTGGACTTCAAAGCGATTGCAATATGCTTCATCATAATCTGAAGTTCGTGGCTTGTATGTAAAATGTGTTGCATATGCCGAATGTGCAGAGGGGAGATGCATACAACCCGGACCCAAGTGCAGGTTCAAATTTGTTATATGATATCTTGGGATCCGCTTTGTATGTCAGTGATTATATGTATATGCAATCTCTTTTTTTAGCAACATATACAAGGGCAAAATGGATGAAGGAAAAGTCAGCGATGGGGGACCCGAGTGCTTATGTGGCACGTTATCATTGGTGAGCGACTTTTCTGTAGGATTTTGACGCCATTGATCTCAGTGATAGGAGAATAAGATCAACGACTATGTTTTAAACCTTCAGCGAAGGTTTTTTCCTGTGCATATGCAGTCATGCTTTGAGGGGGGAAAACTCCATGAACGTGCTACTGCAAATTTTGAGAGGAGTTGCAGGTAGGTGAGCCATTATTGGCTATTTGTAGAGGCATGGTCGATGGAGTTGACGGGCTAACTACCAGATTTATGAGGAAAATCTATGGATGGCGGTGCAGATCCTAAGCTCACCTATTTTTCCTTCCTATCCTACCTGCGCTTTTAATGATTTGGGCGCCATTTTCTGGTGCATTGTATCTGGCTGAATTTTTTATTGGCATGTAATTAATTTGTTGGGTGCATAGTCTGGCTATATGAAGGCCAAACTGTGTCATTCAGTGGTTGTTGAAAACTGGACAAATTTTGGTGCTGTGACAATATACAACTTCGTTGGTGGCTCTATTTTAGGTGTTTTGTGAGTTTATGAATCTCATGTTGTGTGTTTTATGCATAAATTCATTGGTTTCATGTTGTTTTATATGAGAAATGCTTTTGCATGTGTTTAATCATTTGTCTCCAAGCTGTGGGCATGTTTTCTTTTGAATCAAGATAGCTAAGGGTTGTTTAAGATTCAGGAATATAGTTTTTCTGTATTGAATGTTTAATCTCCTACCTTTGTTAAAGGAACAAATTAAATGTTTCAGGTTAACCATTGAGAAAGTATGTTGCAGCAGGGATACCATTAAGTATGAATGACTAAACACCTAATTTTTGGGAAGTATCTGTAAGGCAAATACTACAAAATCCCCGTGATACCCAGTCTTTGGCATATGTTTATGCCGACCATTCACATGTGTATGTCTACTGACTCCAACCCCTGGATAGGCACCAATCTAGTCTTGTATTGAGGTTACACCCTAGGTCTTAGTTTTACATCCAAACACCAAAAATCAAACTTCAAACTTCAAAACCAAACCATTAGGACTTTAGAAGTAGTTTAGGACTAAAATTCTCTGTCCCACAACTGATCATAGGCCCAAAGCTAGCCCCTTTGCACTTATTTCATAGTTTTGGTCTTCATAAGAGAGGATTTATCTACTTTGTGTCAACATCCCAGTCAGTTCACAGTCATATTTCATGGGTGTTGAGTAGGGAATACCCCCCTTGGTTCTGCAGAGCCTAAAGAAGAAGAGGAGATATTTATAGAGTCTATCTCCTATACTGTTGGCCCCTGGCCCAGGAATCCTATTGATCAATGATGGCTACCTTGTAGGAATAACTGGGAACAAGCATCTAGTTTGGAAAAAATACCAACAGATTTGGCGACTCTGCTTGGGAAACTTTGTGTAAGAACCCTGGTTTAAAAGAAAAGATTTCCTAGTTATAGGTGGTGACTCCGAACCAATCTCCCAACCGGTAAAGTAAAAATTTGTATGTAAGGGAGAAGATCCCTATGTAATCCTCTGTCTAAAGAATTACCCAGAAAAATGATGTACAGGAAAAAAGGGACTATTCAAGCCAGTCAAGAGGGTTCTCCCAAAAGTAATGATAATATTCAAGACAATCTAGAATCTTCAGAGCAGACAATACCATATTTTTCAAACACGGAAGCTGAAATCCAGAATGCATATGAAAGGCAACAAGGTGTTAATTTGAGAATGAGATCAGAGGTGTTTCAGGAACACCCTTTCTTAGATCCATCTGATAGATTTGAAGAGACTGAGTCCCCAAGGGATGATGATGAGGACCAATATGGAAAAGGGCCATCCTCTTCTATGCCCAAAATGAACAATTAGCTGAAGAAATCAAAAGTTTAAGAGTTGAATTAGAATATTTACAAGCTGTGAAGATTAGAGATGATATGAGACAAAAAGTGCAAGCTTTGAGAACTACTCAACAAGATGCAATCCCCACCCTTGATAATGCAAGTGTCTTGAGAAACCAACACAGAGATGAAGCCCATCATTAGCAAAATGATCAAACATAAAATGCAAATAATGCTAGGGTACCAATAAATAATGTAAGAAATCCAGATTTTAATAGAAGTGCAAATGCAAATCAATTTGGTAGGCAACCTATGCAGCTGGACAGATTCAGACAGTTGGTTTTTGATGGCATTCCTGGTTACCCCAATCCTATTGACAAACATGTGAGGCCGCAAGTGCCAAAAATTTTAGGAAACAATATTGTGTCAGGAGAGGACCATTTAAAGGCTTTTTAGAATATCATGGACAATTTTGAGGTTGAGCATGAAGATGTATTTATGAAATTATTTATGCAATCTTTCGTTGATGAGGCTAGAGAATGGTACAAGGGTCTGCCTGACCGGAGTATTTCATCATGGGATGACTTCAGGAGGATGTTCAAAGAAAAATATGGTGACAAAACTGATCCTAGTTTTTTCATTAATGAATTCACTGGCATTACCAAAGGATCAAATGAGCAGGTTGCTGATTTCAATGCTAGATTCACTAAGGTACTAAACAAATTGCCACATCATCTGAGGCCTAATGAACCAATGTGCATAGTGTTGTACATAAATGCTTTTGATGCCAAAACAACTTATGGGTTAAGGGATAAAGGTCCTCGCAGCCTCAAGGATGCTTTCAAAATTGCAACAAATATTGAAAATAACAGAAAAGCATCTGGTAAGACAAACATAAGAGATGATGTAAAATTTTTGCAAAATGCAAACAACAAGTCTCAAAGTGTTCAAGGCAATGCATCCACTTCTGAGGATAAATTAGACAAGTTGACAACTATTGTCAAGGACTTGAGCTATAGAATGGCTAAAAATGAAAAAGGGATTGGTCCTGACAGATAGGTTTACCAAAGGCAGGAAAGAAGACCATCATTACATGACATGCCATATAATACCAATTGGCATAATGGTAAACCCATTCTCCCAAACGACAACCCAAATCAAAGGACTCAAAATGTTAAGGAAACTCCTGATCCTTTGAAGAAGGTTGTTAATATTGTTGATGATACCCCGTGGTGCATCATATGTCAAATGCCTCATTCAGTCACAGTGCACGATTGCTCAATCTTTGTACGATAATGTTGTTGCCTGTGATGAATGCAATGAGCCGCATGGTATGGAGAATGATAGTGTCAATATGCTATCCACAAACAAGGAGTATCCTTCCCGTGATGCTGATGCAAGCATAAATAATGAGATTCAGGTCTGTCAGCAGTTTCCCTGTGATGAAGATGATGAAGACAGCTATGCTTATGCTCAGGATTCACATATCTTTTTGAATAACTTGAAGAGACCTTTTGATGAAGAGATTAGAGCCCTCACAGTTGTAGTAGTGGCTCAAGTCAAAAGCAATTACAATCTCAGGGGTAAATCTCAGGTAAGTAACTCACACCAACCAAAGAGTACTTTTGTGAACCAACTAGTGCACAGTCATAAAGGGACTGAACCACAAAAGAAGCAATGGAGCAATAATAAACAAAATTTTAAGCAAAAAATAGGTCATGATTCTCAAGGACCAGAAGATAGAATTCCCTAGGTTGAGGGTCAAAACAAAAAATTTTAGATCAAAGATGACAGTTAGAGAGCCACAAAAAGTAAAGCTGGATCATGCCAAGATAAAAATAAAACTGTAGATCAGGCTACAACTGTTATACAAAATTATGCTTTGTTTGACATAACTCAGGTCTTGTCCCAGGTAAAGGTTTCTGTTCCATTGATGGAGTTGATGAAGGTTGAAGAGTTCAGAGATAAAGCATTGTCCCTGAATTCAGGAGTGCCTTGCCAAACCAAGCCAAATGATGAACCTCAAGGTAGGAAACAAGCCTTATGTGTTGAAGAGGATGAGGTCCCTGAAGTATATCTGGGGATGACCATGACAAAATGCCCCTCACAGGTTGAACCATTCTATGTCTCCCTAGTTATCAATGGAAAAATAGTCAGGAATTGTATGCTTGATTTTGGAGCATCAACAAATATCATGCCTCTGGCTATTATGCAGCAAGCTGGATTAAAGATAGATAAGGCATGTAGGAAATGCTATGCCATGGATGCTAAAGAAGTACCAGTCATTGGGATAATGAAATATGTGGATTTCAGATTGGCAGCATATCCTGAGAAGACCTACAAAATGAATATAACAGTTGTTGATATCAAGCCACAGTATGGCATGTTGTTGTCAAGAAGATGGGCAGCATTGATTGGTGGGAGTATGCAATTGGACTTGTCATATGCTATGATCCCTATGAATGGCAAGGATGTCAAACTGGTCAGAGAAGAAAGGTCACGATAGGGAGTTGAAGATCAGGATTCAGGGGAGCACATCTGTTTTGTAGACACTGACTGTGAAAATTTCAGAGTTGTCTCAGATGATCAAGGAGGTAAAGGAAGAGATATTTTCATTCAAGAGCTTGACCAACAGGGTTTGTGGACCATGTATTTTGATGGAGCTTGTTCAAAAGAAGGCTTTGGCGCTGGAGTTGTGTTTTTGTCTCCAGCTGGTAAGCTTCTAGAATTATCCTTCTTGCTGAAGTTTGCTTGTACAAATAATATTGCCGAGTATGAAGCTTTGTTGTTAGGATTGAATGTTGCTCTGAAACATGGAATTAAGATGATAAAAGTATTTGGAGATTCAGAGTTAATTGTTTCCTAGGTTAGAGATAAATATGCTTCAAAGAATAAGAGGTTAAAACAATATAAGCATGTTGTCTGGGATACAATTGAATTGTTTGATGCTTTTTCAATAAACTGGATAGAGAGATCAAAAAATGTCATGGCAGATTTCCTAGCCAATGTAGCCATAAGGCCAGATGATATCACTCTATCAGATGTCACAAATGTTGAAGTCAAACTTAGGCCTGTAGTACCGGATAATGTATGCAGCTGGCAGGTGTTTGATGATGATAAAGATTTGCTGAGATTTCTACATTGCATTGATGAATATGAGAACTAGGAAGTGGATTTTCATAATTTTGTAGAAGTTGTGGATGGGAAAGAAACTCTCTTAGGGAAGGAGGTAATTCAACTCAAGACAAATAAAATCCCTAGAGGGGTGGTCGCTTTAGAGAGAGCATTTGACAATAGGGACCAATTTGTTACAAAGGCATCTCCAACAAACAAGAATGATTTAGAAGAGATAAACTTGGGGACATCTCATGCCCCCAAAAAGGTATATATTGGCAAACAACTCAAGCCACACATCAGAACTATGTTGATTGCACTACTAAAAAGATATAAGCATGTCTTTGCCTGGTCATATGAGGACCTGAAAGCTTATAGAGAGGATTTATTCCAACATGAAATCCCTTTGAATCCTGGAGCTAAACCATTTAGACAAAAACAAAGACCTATCAACCCAACTTTAGCTCCAAAAATGCAAGAAGAGCTTATGAAGCTTAGGGAGGCTGGAATAATTATGCCTATCAGACACTCAACTTGGGTGTCCAACCTTGTCCCAGTAAAAAAAAAAATGGTGACATAAGACTTTGTGTGGACTTTAGAAATCTGAATGTATCTTCTTTGAAGGACAATTATCCATTGTCAAACATGGAAGCCATGTTGCAGAAAGTAACTGGTTGTGAGCTTTTATCCATGATGGACGGATTTTTAGGATACAATCAGGTGAAGGTAAAAGAGTCTGAACAATTCAAAACTACCTTCACCACTCCATGGGGGACCTATGTATATGTGAGAATGTCATTTGGACTGACAAATGCAGGTGCTACATTTCAGAGGGCTATGGATGTTGCTTTTGCAGGATTAACTGACTCAATCTTGGCAGTATATTAGGATGATTTAACTGCCTATTCAAGAAAGGAGGAGCAACACTTCATGCACTTAGAACAAATCTTTATTAGAGCATTAGAATATGGCATCTCACTCAACCCAAAGAAATGTGCTTTTGGGGTGGTGGAAGGAAAATTGCTTGGACACATTGTTTCCAAGGATGGAGTCAGGATTGATCCTGAAAGGGTGGCTACAATTGACAAAATTCAGATCCCTAGAACAATGAAAGGTATTCAGTCCTTCTTTGGACAAATAAATTTTGTTAGAAGATTTGTCCCTAACTTTGCAGAGACCACAAAAGATATTTCTAAAATGTTTAAGAAGGGTGCAACTATCAAATGGGAAGATGAGGCAACTAAATCATTTCAGAATATCAAAGAAGCTATAAAGATGGCCCCTGTGCTAAAATCTCCTAATTTTTCTAAAACATTTCAGTTGTTCTCATTTGCTTCTTTCCATACTATTGCTGCATGCTTACTACATAAGAACGAAGAAGGTTTTGAACAACCTATAGCTTTCTTTAGCAGGTCATTGTCGGCTGCTGAGTTGAAGTATGATATCATGGAGAAGCAGGCATATGCATTAGTTAGAGCAGTCAAGAGCTTCAGGCCATATTTAGTAGGCTCTTAGATAGTTGCATATGTGCCCCATGCAGCAGTCAAAGATATCTTTACTGAGTAGGGGGTAATTGGAAGAAGATGCAGATGGATAAATAAACTACAAGAGTTCAACATTGAAATACAGATCACAAAATTTGTAAGAGGACAAGGTTTGGCAAAATTGATGACACAGTCAAATCTAGAGGCATGCCAAGTGAATGTAGTGCATAATAAGGCTATAAATATGTCAGAATCTGAATGGTATAAGGACATAGTACATTATTTGCAGAATTTGAACTGTCCTTCCCATCTTAGTGATAATCAAAAGAGGACCTTGAAGCTACATGCTATTAAATACATTATTGTTCAAGGAGAGTTGTATTGGAAAAATCCTGATGGTGTATTACTCAGATGTATAGATGAAAATTAGGCTAAGGATATTCTAAGTGACATGCACAATGGAGTGTGTGGTGGACACTATACTGCCCAGACAACAGCCCACAAAATTCTTAGAGTAGGCTACTGGTGGCCGACTCTTTTCTCAGATGCACAAAGAATAGTAAGGAAATGTGATCCTTGCCAAAGGTTCCCAAGAAAGCTAAAATATGAAGGTGCATTACCCCTTAGGACTATAACTGTAGAAGCTCCATTTCAGCAATGGGGAATTGATTTTATAGGGGAAATCCCAAAAAAATCAATTGGAGGACACAGTTGGATTTTGGTTGCGACTGATTACTTCACTAAATGGATTGAGGCCATTCCAACTAAAAGAGCTACAAGCAAAGTGGTGATGGATTTCATTCTAGAAAATATTATTATCAGATTTGGAGTACCAGTCAAATTGGTCACAGATAATGCAATGTGCTTCAGGTCTGCTGAATTTATTGATTTTTGCAATACTTATGGAATTGATTTATCTCATACATCACCTTACCATCCACAAGGAAATGGTCAGGCAGAGTCAAGCAACAGAAGTCTCATGAAAATCATCAAGAGGGTGATAAATAAAAATAAGAGGGCTTGGGATTCAAAGTTGAGGTTGGCATTATGGGCTGACAGGGTGACAGTGAAAAGAGCAATTGGAAGGTCACCTTTTGAATTAGTATATGGTGCAACAGCTAAATTGCATGTGAACAACCTCCTGCCAATTTATAAGTTCATCCAAGGCAATGATGAGGAAATTGGGGACTCAATGACTCAAAGAATAAATCAGCTGGTTGCACTAGATGAGATCAGAAGGGAAGCACAGAAAACGAATATCAAGAAACAGTAAAAGGTGAAGTATCTATTTGATAAAAGGGCTACAGAGAGAAGGTTTCAGATAGGTGATTTGGTCCTTGTATGGAATGCAAGAAGCTAGGATAGGGGCAAGCATGGTAAATTTGAGCCCCTATGGATTGGCCCATATCAAATTGGTAACATCCATGAAGATGATTCCTACTTCCTCCAGGCCCTCAATGGTGAAATACTGGAATTGCCTGTGCACGGTAAATTCCTTAAGGCTTATTTCTCATAGATGAATGTCTTCTGTGCACTGTAAATTAGATGTAAATGTTTTGTACATGCCTTGTATGGTCGGTCATGTTTTGAGTTTTGTGTTTTGTCTAGTCTGCCCTGGAGTAGTCTGGTCCTCACTGCAGTCTTGTGCCTACACGTCCCCAATCAGAGCCTATGTTGGTACCCATTTATGTCTAGGGTTTTAAGCTTAAACATTTGCAGGTTTTCTCATTCAAACCCTGAAACTTCTAAGTCTTGGGGCCTTGCATTGTTTTTTCTATTCAGATGGCGACCTTCTGTGGTGGGTTCTCAGTTTTTTTAGCTTCATCTTTATGCCTTAATGTTCATAGGTTGACTGGCCCCCATGCAATGTTTTACCACTTGTTCCTGTCGCACCTAAGAAAAATGATAAGTTTCTGTAAGTGCAAGTGTATGTTGATGGGCTCAAAAATGCATATCGGCCTTCAAAAATAGAATAGTTCAGTTGTATGCATTTTTAAATGCATATCGGGCCTGAAAAAGATGCATATACATTGAGGAATCTCTTGTAGATTCTGAGAATATTCCCCAAATGTATATCGGGTTTGCTTGCATGTTTGTGTTGTATGTTTGAACATACAATGGCTATATACAAGGGAAAAGATGCAAAGGCCCGACATACATTTGCTACAGTGCGGCAAGGATGCATTTGGTGAGGTCCTCAGGTATATACAAATGAGTTTGTATATGATCGGCATACAAAGTAGATGTACATTGTCAATGTGCAAAGGAGAAAGACAAAGGGTCAGGCCCACCAGTTGCATACAAAGGCAATTGTATGTTGGCGCATGCAATCAAATATGCAAGGCCTAGACCCGAGGAGTTTTACATTCTGTTTGATGCAGGTTTGAGATCCAGATTGCATGTTTTGTTTTGTATATGCCGATATACAAACAAAAGGAGATACAAGGCCCGGATTTGAAACTTTTTCAAATCCGATGGATAAAATGGCTGGGGTCCGTTGTATGTATATCGCATTTGTATGATGTGATATGCAAGGAAATATACAAGTAAAGAGATCCAAACCGGACCTGATTTGAATTTCAAAGCGCTTCATAGTCATTTGAGGTCCGCATAATGTATATTGCGATTGTATGTTCGCATATACAAAATGAAGATGCAAAGGTTAAAATGCAAGTTGGACTTCAAAGCGATTGCAATATGCTTCATCATAATCTGAAGTCCGTGGCTTGTATGTAAAATGTGTTGCATATGCCGAATGTGCAGAGGGGAGATGCATACAACCCGGACCCGAGTGCAGGTTCAAATTTGTTTTATGATATCTTGGGATCCGCCTTGTATGTAAGTGATTGTATGTATATGCAGTCTCTTTTTTCAGCAGCATATACAAGGGCAAAATGGATGAAGGAAAAGTCAGCGATGGGGGACCTGAGTGCTTATGTGGCATGTTATCATTGGTGAGTGACTTTTCTGCAGGATTTTGACGCCATTGATCTCAACGATAGGAGAATAAAATCAACGGCTGTGTTTTAAACCTTCAGTGAAGGTTTTTTCCTGTGCATATGTAGTCATGATTTGAGTGAGAAAACTCCATGAACGTGCTGCTACAAATTTTGAGAGGAGCTGTGGGTAGGTGAGCCATTATTGGCTATTTGTAGAGGCATGGTCGATGGAGTTGACAGGCTAACTACCAGATTTATGAGGAAAATCTACGGATGGTAGTGCAGATCCCGAGCTCACCTATTTTTCCTTCCTATCCTGCCTACACTTTTAATGATTTGGGCACCATTTTCTGGTGCATTGTAACTAGCTAAATTTTTTATTGCCATGTAATTAATTTGTTGGGTGCATAGTCTGGCTATATGACGGCCAAACTGTGTCATTCAGTGGTTGTTGAAAACTAGACAAATTTTGGTGCTATGACAAGATATAACTTCGTTGGTGGCTCTGTTTTAGGTGTTTTGTGAGTTTATGAATCTCATGTTGTGTGTTTTATGCATAAATTCATTGGTTTCATGTTGTTTTATATGAGAAATGCTCTGTTGCATGTGTTTAATTATTTGTCTCCAAGCTGTGGGCATGTTTTCTTTTGAATCAAGATAGCTAAGGGTTGTTTAAGATTTCAAAATATAGTTTTTCTGTATTGAATGTTTAATCTCCTACCTTTGTTCAAGGAACAAATTAAATGTTTTAGGTTAACCATTGAGAAAGTATGTTGCAGCAGGGATACCATTAAGTATGAATGACTAAACACCTAGTTTTTGGGAAGTATCTGTAAGGCAGATACTACAAAATCCCCTTGATACCCAGTCTTTGGCATATGTTTATGCCGACCATTCACATGTGTATGTCTACTGACTCCAGCCCCTGGATAGGCACCATTCTAGTCTTATATTGAGGTTACACCCTAGGTCCTAGTTTTGCATCCAAACACCAAAAATCAAACTTGAAACTTCAAAACCAAACCATTAGGACTTTAGAAGTAGTTTAGGACTAAAATCCTCTATCCCACAACTGATCATAGGCCCAAAGCTAGCCCCTTTGCACTTATTTCACAGTTTTGGTCTTCATAAGAGAGGATTTATCTGCTTTGTGTCAACATCCTAGTCAGTTCACAGTCATATTTCATGGGTGTTGAGCAGGGAATACCCCCTTGGTTCTGCAAAGCCTAAAGAAGAAGAGGAGATATTTATAGGGTCTATCACTTGTAATGTTGGCCCCTGGCCCGAGAATACTATTGATCAATGATGGCTACCTTGTAGGGATAACTGGGAACAAGCATCCAGTTTGGGAAAAATACCAACAGGCTATAAATAGTAAGGTATAAATTGACCTCTTTGATGTTAAAACACAAACCTTTGAAATTAGATATAAATCCAGGTTCATGTAGTTTTTGTTTCAGTTGTATGCAGCTATAGAAACCTCTTGTATAGCATTGAGAATTCATTGTTTCTGTAACTGTATTATGACAGCAAGCCTTATAAACTTATTTAACATAAATTACTATATTTCTGTAGCAATTTAAAAGATTCTGTGGCCCAATAGAAACTTGTTAAAACAATATTTAGACCAGAAAACAGAGACAGTAGATTTTGATACTATTTTCCTAGGAATGCTAAAGAACTACTTATAATTACATAATGATTAAAAACCAAGTTTTATTTTGTTCTTTATGCACTAAATTATTCCTATAGCCGTTCTTGTCGCCACAGCAACAGGAGGGTTGTATGTGTGTTAATTTGTGTTTGAACAGACTTCATGTCACAGAAATGACAGGAAGGCAGAACTATGAACTAAATTGATTATTTAAAGAAAGAATTAAACCACTGAATTAGTGGACTGCTTCATAGTATGTTTTGTGTATTGATGCTTGGAAAGAAGAAATAATGAATTTTTGTAAACTTGTACACCTGAATTATTGAAAGCAAATAGATGCTTGCATGTGCTATGTTTAATCTTCTTTAGTGTATATTTTGGAAAGATTACATTCCGGGACAGGTGTCGAGTATGGAATAATAGGGAAGTAGATTTTCTTTTTCCAAACCTATATGTCGTTTTACGGATTAATGATTTGGCCAAAGCTAATGAGATGTTGAAATAGACATGTATACCATTATAGAATGAATGGTTGATAGCCTAGTTGTTATTTATTTCCCTACCATATCCTATTGATGAGATTATGCATTCATGATGGTAATGCATGTAGATTAATAGGCACACACTAGATTCCACCCTACATATGTTTACAGATTGCTAGGCTCTTCGAGCAAGGTCGGGCATCCTTCAGTTTAAAGGATACCGGGGAAGCGCAAGCTTCGTTGTTGGGTAGAAAAAGTGCCTGAACCATGTTCTTGTCCTTTGATTCAGAAGATGGCCAGTTGGTCGATGGTGATCAAGGACTTTTGTTAGATTTTTATGATATTGATTACTTATACTTCTATTATTTCAAAGATTTGTAAAGGCTTGATGCCGACATTTGACACTTGTAATATTATTGAATTTTACATACTCTGTAAACGACTTCAGATGTATACATATGATTTGTAATCTTGAATGTACTTTAAACTTGAAATGGAAAGATTATTTTTGTCTCTTGAAATATCTTAATTTCTTTCCTTATGAATGATGAATAGAAGTTATTTTATCTTACTTTAAATTACTTGCAGTAATTCTATGTTTTACTTCAGTCTTGTGTGTTTGTGAAAATTGGTTACTTTACATTTGGTATCAGAGTGATGGTTCTACTCTAGGACTTAGTGGAACCATTACACTAAAGTTGTTAACTCTTTTTCCAGATAGTTCATCATGAACACTAGAAAATCTAGGCATAGAGGAACAACCCTAGGATCTGGTAGTAACCCCAAAACTGGAACTTTGGGCATAGGGGAGCAACCCTAGGATCTGGCAATAACCTCGAAACTAGAAATAATGAAGAAGCCAATGTTGGGAACAATGCTGGCACTGATGCAAGAGGGACTAATGCTAGAAACAATGAGGGAAACAATAATAACAATGTTGGACAGAATAATGAAGGACAAAATAACCAATTGACTCAAATCCTAGCTCTTCTAACTCAGTAAGGAACTCTCTTAACTCAACAGGGAACCAGAATGAATACTATGGAATGGGAAATTTGAGGAATAAGAGGAAATAATAATGAGGAAAGGAAAGAAGAAGCTGGAGGTCCTCAGGGTGAAGTGAATGGAAACAAAAGAAACAAGATTGCTAAAGAATTAGGAAAGGATCTCAAAAAGGCTAGACCTCCTAAGTTTGATGGTAAGACTATAGGTGATGGAGCTAAAGCATGGATTATTGACATGTAAAAATACTTTGATCTCCGTGACTTGTCTGCTGAAACTAAAGCTACGTGGGGATCCTATCAGCTTACTGGGGAAGCAGTGACTTGGTGGGACAATGAGAAAGCTGAAAAGAAATTGTTACTAGGTGAAGTCACACGGGATCACTTCCTTGGGCTCTTTAGGAAGAGATGGTTACCACAACTCTACTTCGATAGGAAAATGACAGAATTCCAAAACCTCACTCGGGGAGGTATGATTGTGACTCAGTATTGGGAGAAATTCTCTCTTGTTAAAATATGTTCCATAGTATCAGCTTGATGAAAGGTTCAAGATTCATAAGTTCATCTTGGGCTTAAGGCCACAGATTCAATCAGATGTTGATATGCATAATCCATTAACCATGGATGAAGTGTTCAAAAAGGCTACCAAACAAGAATAGAAACTGCAACATATTTCAAATTACCGTAAGAGTCAGGATATGAAGAATGGGAATAAAAGGTATCAGAATGACAGTAGTAATCAAGGGAACAGTAAGTGCCAGATAAGGAATCTTAAGAGAGGCAATAATTACCAGGAAAAGAACAATGGGAATCAAAATGGAAATAACAATAAGAGAGTTAATTATAGAAATAATGGTAATAATAACAAGAGGGATAATCCAGCTAGACATAGAGGACCCCGAGATGGATGTTATAATTGTGGAGGAGAGCACTATGCTAGTGCATGTCCCCATCGAATAGAGAACCAGAGAGATGGAAATCGATAGGGAATTCCTCAACACCAGATACATGCAGCTGTAGATCATCGACAAGCAGATTTCCAAGCTACACCCATATAGATGTCCGGTAAGCTCTTTGGCCTCCTAGTTTCTATTTTAATTCATACAGGAGCTATAGAATGTTTTGTTGATCCAAAAGTTGTAGCTAAATTATCTGTTAAACCTGGACACATGGAAAATTCGTGGATGGTGTAGTATGGTAACAATGTAGAAAAAAGGTTAGATTCATGTCTTGTATGTAGTGAATTAGATCTTCCTACTTTCTAAACACAAGTTAATCTTTATGTTGCACCTCTAGGGTCTTATGATGTGATTCTTGGAATCAACTGGTTGTCAGAACATAAGTCTTTAGTGGATTGAGAAGAGAAAGTAGTGAAATGCCTTGATGACTTTAGGAATTGGGTAGAGTTACATGGATCTAGAACACCCCTTAAGCTAAGACAGATATCAGCTATGCAATTGAAAAAGGCTAAAAGAAAGGGTTGTTTTATCTATGCAGTGAAGATAAGAGATCTAGATAATTAGGAACCATCTTTTGACAAGTATCCTATCCTTAGAGAATTTAAAGATGTCTTTCCTAATGAATTGACAAAACAACCACCTAAAAGAGAATTTGATTTCTCTATTGATATAATGCCAGGAATTGAACCACAGTCTAAAGCACCTTATCGAATGACCACAACAGAACTATATGAAATCAAGGCACAGTTAGAAGAATTGTTAAAGCAAGGATTTATCAGACCTAGTGTGTCACCTTAAGGAGCACCAGTCATCTTTGTTAAGAAGAAGGATGGAACATTGCGATTGTGCATTGACTACAGAATGCTCAACAAGGCAACTATTAAGAATAAATATCTGCTTCCAAGGATTGATGAATTGTTCGACAAAATGAAAGGTGCAAAGGTATTCTCTAAAATAGACCTTAGATCCGGTTACCATCAATTACAGATTAAGGATGAGGATATCTCTAAAACAACATTCAGAACATGATATGGTCACTACGAGTTCACAGTAGCACCATTCGGGTTAACTAATGCACCACCAACATTCATGAACTTAATGAACAATGTGTTTAGAGATTGTCTTGATGAATTTGTGTTGGTCTTCTTAGATGATATTCTGATTTATTCAAAATCTGTAGAGGAGCATGAAAGACACTTGAGAATAGTGATGTAGCGTATGAGAGAAAGGAAACTTTTTAGCAGGTTGTCTAAATGCATGTTCTATCAGAGTAAAGTACACTATCTTGGCCACGTAATTTCTGTAGATGGGATAGCCGTAGATCCTGAAAAGACAAAGGCAGTAATGGAATGGCTCACACCACAGACTGTAACTGAGGTTAGAAGTTTTATGGGGCTTGCAAGATATTACAAGAAATTTGTAGAGGGATTCTCAACAATTGCAGTACCCATAACCTCGTTGCAGAAGAAGGGTAAGAAGTTTGATTGGACAGATAAATGTGAACAAGCCTTTCAATTGTTGAAAGAAAAACTCACAACAGCACCTATTCTGACCATACCTAGTCCTGATGGTCATTTCACAGTGATTACAGATGCTTCTGGTGAAGGTGTGGGAGGGGTGTTGATGCAAAATGAAAAGGTAGTGGCATATGACTCGAGGAAACTGAAACATGAGTCAAATTATGCAAATCATGATTTGAGTTGTCTTCCATTGTTCACACACTCCAAATGTGGAGGCACTATCTCTTGGGTAAGTTATTTGAGCTTAAGACGGATCATTTGGGACTCAAATATATCTTCACCCAGCCTAATCTCAATGCTTGATAGAGAAGATGGCTTGAATTCCTTAGTGAATATGATTTTGGAATTGAGTACATAAAAGGTAAAGAGAATAGAGTAGCAAATGCTCTCAGCAAGAGATGACATCTGAATGCTATAGTGACTTCTAGAACCAATTTGAGGTAGAAGGTAATCCCAAACTTGCAAAGAGATCACTATGAATGGGTTAAGCAAGCATTAGAAGCAGACTCCACAATTCATCTATTTGATGGGTATGTCATAGAATCAGATGGGCTTCTAAGATATCAAGGGAGAATGTATATCCCAGATTCAGGTGAATTGAGGAAGTTAGTTCTTGAGGAGATTCATAGTGCTCCATATTCTGGACACCCAGGTGTGACCAATACAATGGAAGGATTGAGGCCATTGTACTTTTGGCCTAAGCTTAAGAAGGATGTGATAGAGTTTGTCACTCGATGTTTAGAGTGTCAACGTGTTAAGGCAAAACATGTCCATCCTGCAGGATTGCTTTATCCACATAGTGTGCCTGAGTACAAGTGGCAGGTGATTAGCATGGACTTTATTTAGGGATTTCCTGTATCAAAGAACAAGCATGATGTTATCTTAGTAGTGGTTGACAGACTGACAAAAGTGGCTCATTTCATTCTAGGAAATCTTTCGGATGGATCGTTGACCTTGGCAAAGAAGTTTGTCCAAGAGATCTTTCGACTACATGGAGTGCCAGAGACGATCATTTCAGATCGTGACACTTGCATGACCTCTAGGTTTTGGACCACACTTAATACAACTTTAGGGACTAAGTTGAACTTTAGTACAGTTTATCACCCTGAAACAGATGGTCAGATGGAGAGAGTCAACCAGGTAGTGGAGGATCTTCTGAGGATGTACTGTATGGATCAGTAGTACAAATGGGAGGAATATCTACCATTGGTAGAGTTTTCTTATAATAATTCCTACCATGCATCTTTAGGAATGGCACCATTTGAGGCTCTTTATGGTCGCAGGTGTAGAACTCTAATCAGTTGGGACAAGATTGAAGATCGAATAGTAATTGGACCTGATATGTTGAAGGAGATGGAAGATCAGATGAGGCTAATCAAAGAGAAATTGAAGCAAGCCTCAGATAGATAGAAAAGTTATGTAGATAAGAACAGGACTTTCTGACAGTTTTCAGTAGGTGACAAGGTGTTTCTAAAGGTCAAGCCTCATAAGAGTTCGATTTCATTTGGCAAAGCATCCAAACTAGCTCCAAGATTCGTAGGACCGTTCGAAGTTCTCAAAGTGATCAATCTAGTTGCATACAGACTTGCATTGCCGCCAGCTCTCACCAAGATCCATAATGTTTTTCATGTGTCTTTGCTCAAACCTTATCATCCTGATCTTTTGCATATTCTTGATTGGCATGCTCTGTAGGTACATGATCCAGGAGTGGTGCTAGTGGAGCCCATTTGAGTCTTGGAGAAGCACAACATTAAGTTGCATAATCGAGACATAGTGTAGTATAAGGTCCAATGGGACCAATATTCGGTGGACAGTGCCACTTGGGAGGATGATTTTGATATTGACATATCTTTTCCGCATTTGGAAAAATAGAATAGATATTTTATTTTATGCATATTCAGATACTATGATACTCAAATGATGATACATTATTGTTTTGATATTTTATTGTTTCCTTGATGTAATAAGACATTGAGACGATGTCTCTTCTAACTGGGGAAGGATGTCATGTCTCAAACTTTCATAGACTTTACAGATTACCTCATTAGTTAATTACAAGTGAAATTATGGAACAATAGTAGATTTACTTTGGATACGATATGTTATTCAATAAATATTTTGTTGCCTCGGCTATATTTTTGGGCTAACTTATTGATAGTGCGATGAGTTTGATTTTTACAGGTCTTGTCGAAGGACAAGAGCATGGCTTAGGTAGAAGAGATCTAGCTTTTTGGCAAACATGTGATGGGTTCTATCTAGTTACTTCACACACTTCACATAGTTGCATATACATAATGAAATGGATTTAAATGCATTAGTGTGTGGTTAATTGTTTTCGAATTATATTTAAATAAGGATAACTATGTTTGTATTTTAAGTTGAATAATAAAATAATATTTGTGAATGTTTGGAAGACAATATGTTATTTGAAATTAAATAATATATTAAATGGGATATTTTCATGCAATATTGTATTTTATTTCTATTCTTGATTAATTAAATAGTTTGTTTAAAATAAAATAGTTAAATAATAATAATATTAAAATTAGCTTTATTAAATTTAGAGTTTTTGAAGAAAACTATTAAAATAATAGTTTCTGTCACCCATGCAATAGGAGTGGAATTAAACAATTGATAATTATGTTTAAAATAGGAAAAAAAATAAGAGTTTAAAATGTTGATATCTCATGCAAAAGAGAGGAGAATTAGATTTTCAAATATCTCATTGGCTGACTGCCAATTTTAAGGGAGGAAAAATGGAGTAAAAAGGGGATCGGGGGAGGAAAGTTTCACTACCCATGAATTTCAGAGACATCAAGGAATTGGGAGAAAAATATACACCTCCTCTTGGCCACCGGGTATTGGAGTTCAGGCAACGACAGTAGGATAGTTGAGGCAGGGTGATAGGAAGGCATTGCAGAGACGTCATCAACTGCTTGTTTATATTCACCAACTTACCAGGTTTTATTCTGGTTATTATTGTTTTGAAATGGCTATGACTATTTTCTATATTCCCCTGTGCTGTGTGATGGAAGACTACAATTATTAAGTTGATCCATTACCTTGTTTATTTTGGGTGGTTGTTCTCTTTAATTTTTGCCGCCTACACTTAAACCTTCTGCCTACTATAATCGACCCTTTGAAGCCGTCGATCTGCTCTATGCATCCACAACCTGCCTGAAGAAAGTCATTGGGATCAATTGACCTGCCCTTCACCTTAGTTTCTGGCCACTTTTTGTAAGGAATCTACCTATTACTTATTGTCATCCATATTCTTGCTAATCGATCCTTTTCCATGGCCGAATTTTGTTGTTCTTGTTTGATCTGTATAGATCGATCCCTTCCACTTATTTGTTGTTGTCTGCCTCAATTTAAAACAAGGCATAGATTGAATCAAAACTTAGAATGAATTCTTAGTTTGTTGAAGGTTATTCCTGTCAAAACATTAGTTCTATGATTGTGTCTCCATCCTTTATATTGCTGACTGGAATAAGATCTAGAGTAGAAAGTTTGTTTGTGTGATTTATTATGTTGAATTAAACCTCCAGATAGCTGCCATAAATACTCTCAGTAGTCTGATTAATGACTATATTTTGTTTGCATTCTGGTTAGGATGAACAATAGGATATACAAATCGACCACCTCTACATAGATAACGAACCTCTGAAATAAGTTCTGAGCTGTTTTGGTAAACTTTATTATGGACTGTATTTTTCTTGGTTATGTTGGCTGTAAATAGTAAGGTATAAATCGACCTCTTTGATGTTAAAACACAAACCTTTGAAATTAGATATAAATCCAGGTTCATGTAGTTTTTATTTCAGTTGTATGCAGCTGTAGAAACCTCTTGTATAGCATTGAGAATTCATTATTTTTGTAACTGTATTATGACAGCAAACCTTATAAACTTATTTAACAAAAATTACTATATTTCTGTAGCAATTTAAAAGATTTTGTGGCCCAATAGAAACTTGTTAAAATAGTATTTAGACCAGAAAACTGAGACAGTAGTTTTTGATACTGTTTTCCTAGGAATGCTGAAGAACTACTTATAATTACATAATGATTAAAAACTAAGTTTTATTTTGTTCTTTATGCACTAAATTATTCCTGTAGCAGTTCCTGTCGCCACAGCGACATGAGGGTTGTATGTGTGTTAATTTGTGTTTGAATAGACTTCTTGTCACAGAAATGACAGGAAGGCAGAACTATGAACTAAATTGATTATTTAAAGAAAGAATTAAACCACTGAATTAGTGGACTTCTTCATAGTATCTTTTGTGTATTGATGATTGGAAAGAAGAAAGAATGAATTTTTGTGAACTTGTACACCTGAATTATTAAAAGCAAATAGATGCTTGCATGTGCTATGTTTATTCTTCTTTAGTGTTAATTTTGGAAAGATTGCATTCTGGGATAGGTGTCAAGTATGGAATAACAGGGAAGTAGGTTTTCTTTTTCAAAACCTAGATGTCATTTTACGGATTAATGCTTTGGCCAAAGCTAATGAGATGTTGAAATAGACATGTATACCATTATAGAATGAATGGTTGATAGCCTAGTTGTTATATATTTCCCTGCCATATCCTATTGATGAGACGTTGCATTCATGATAGTAATGCATGTAGATTGATAGGCACACACTAGATTCCACCCTGCATATGTTTACAAATTGCTAGGCTCTTTGAGCAGGGTCGAGCATCCTTCAGTTTGAAGGATACCAGGGAAGCGCAAGTTTCGTGGTTGGGCGGAAAAAGCACCTCAACCATGTTCTTGTCCTTTGATTCAACAGATGGCCAGTTGGTTGATGGCGATCAAGGACTTTTGTTATATTTTTATGATATTGATTACTTATACTTCTATTATTTCAAAGATTTGTAAAGGCTTGATGCCGACATTTGACACTTGTAATATTATTGAATTTTACATACTCTGTAAATGACTTCAGATGTATACATATGATTTGTAATCTAGATTGTACTTTAAACTCAAAATGGAAAGATTATTTTGGTCTCTCAAAATATCTTAATTTCTTTCCTTATGAATGATGAATATAAGTTATTTTACCTTACTTTAAATTACTTGCAGTAATTCTATGTTTTACTTCAGTCCTGTGTGTTTGTGAAAATCGGTTACTTTATAGGTTTTTTCTTAGGGACCCAAACCATTTTAGGTTTTGACTTTGCTTGTGGGGGTATGGGCTTGGGTATATGTAGCTTTTGTGCAGTTTTTGAGGTAATTACTTGTTGCTTGGGGACCCACACCTTTTTCATTTTTGCTTTGAGGTGTGTGGGTGTATGCAGCTTTTGAGATAGATTTTTCTTTGATTCTTTGCTTTTGTGTCCTAAGGCATGAGGCTCTTTAGGATTTTTTGCTTTATGGGTATAGGCATCCAAATTTTTATTTTTGAATCCTATCGAGTGAATGGAAGGAGAGGAAGCTTCATGTTTAGACAATATGTGCATTTGTTGGTCATGATTGGGATTTTTAGAAGATTTATGGATGAATGGATATGGTGTTGGAAGTAGTGGAGGTAGATTCGATGGAGGGATGTTAGGAGTTGGAAGTAACGAAGGCAAAGTTGATGGTGGAAGGTGTATGGTCACATACTTTTGACATTTGTAGGAGGATGGAGGTGGAATGGTGACATATGTTTTGGGTATATGATAGGATGTGCGATGGAAAGTGATGGACTTAGGAGGTGTGGATGAAGTACCATCATTGTTAGATTGTTGTCCTTGGGGTGTGTATCCAAGGCCAAATGAGCGTAGAGGAGGGACTTTGACATGGAGGGGGTCCAAAATTCCTTGTTCAAGAGGGCCTAAGCCTTTACCTTGATAGTTCATATTTTGAAGCATGTGGTGGACAATGGGACTAGGTATAAGTGGAACACTAGACACAAGTTCCTTATTGGATGGAGAAGGTGAGATAGAGGATAATGGTTGTTGGTGTTCTAAGGAGGAACACTCATGGATGAAGGTGGTAAGACTAGAATAGGATATGATGGTGGATTTGGAATAGGATTGATGGTCGATGTGGAAGGATCATTATTGGTTTGATCTTCTATGCTCGCTTGGGAGGCTTTTGTCTCATCAAGGGGAGTGGATGTTTTTAGATCATGGATGGGGCTAGATGGAGGATAGATTGGAGCAATATGGATATCTTTCTCATGGATGGGTATGGGAGGAAGGATAGGATCAAGGTGTTGGTAGATAGGTTTCTCATCATGGGTTTCATCTTGATCATAGAGAAGGTATAGATTATGGATGGGTGAGATTTGGATTGGTTGTTCATGAATAGGTATAGGATCAAGTTGCTCATGAATAGCTTCATCATGGGTTTCATCTTGATCGTGGAAGAGATATATGTTATGAATGGGGTGCATGAAAGAAATTTGATATTGATTAGGAGGGGGGCTTGATGTTTCCACATGCATTGGATTATGTTCTTGACATAGCTCTTGGGTTGCTTGAATGGAAGGGTATGTAGGAGCCTCTTGGATAAGTTTGATGGGTTCTTGGTATTCATTCATGAGAGAGTATGATGAACTTTGACTTGGGATCATGATAAGAGGCTCTTGAATAGGGTCGATGGCTTGTGGGTCACATGATGGGGTTGAAGGGCTAGGCATGTTAATAGAGGGCTCCTGGATAGGCACAAGGATAGGTGTTGGACATGGGGATGAGTTGTTCCTAGCTAGTAACCAATGGATCACATCCTTTGCAAGGGTATGTGTGATGGGACAATATAGGGGATGGATAATTAGGGTAGATGGTGTTGTAGGCTTGGGATTAGGATTAGGAGGAGGGATAATGGGATTGGATGGATTGGGACTTGGGCTAGATGGAAGGACAATGGGATTAGATAGATTGGTTTGATCTAACACAATCTTACCACAATCTTCTAGGTTATTGAACAATCTTTTAAACTTTACGCAAGCGGATACGACATGACCCTTATACCTATGGTATGTACAATAGTCATCATATTTATACCAACTATGTTTAAAAATAGATGGATAATATGATCATAGCGGGGGTAGCTCAACCAAATTTGCTTGAACCATTTTTTCCAAAAGTATCTCCATGGAATCCTTTAATGGAAGGTTAGTGGAGCATGAGGATGAAGGTGATGAAAGTTGATGGACCAATGGACTAGGATTAGGATCACATGGTATTGGGATAGGAGTAATTGGATCATGTGTTGGCATATGATTGGATGGTGAAGAGGACTCATAAGATGCATTTGCTAGATTGGTTTCTCCCTTGTCAAAGGATGCTAAGTTATGCAAAGGTGGACTTAACGACACTTGACATATGTATAAAGGGCCACTTGGACTTGCTTGTGCTTCTTGTGAGGACACTTGGTCTATATACAAAGGACAACTTGAGCTTGCATGTAATTCTTGTAAGGACACTTGCTGGTCTTGGGATAGGTTTGATGATGTGTTGGAACGTTGAAATGAGTTGGATGATCTTGAGATGGATGTTGTTGAGTTGATGTAGAATAGGCATGATAGGTGGATGAAGTAGGTTGGGATAATGGTGAATGTAACACATAGGATTGGGCTTGTTGTTGTGATGTGATTGGTTGTTGTTGTTGGGTGATTTGTTGTTGTGATGAAACAGGGTCTTCTTCCTTTCTATATAACCACTTAAGTTGATCAAGCATTCTTTTGGTGCCCTAAGGATCGTTCTCATAGGTCTTGTTTAGAAATGTCATGTCCGTGTTTACAAGTGGTAGAGTAGGATATGAGGATGTGGAGTGGTTGCGATGTTGGAGATCAAACTTCAATACCTTAGGATGATTTTTTTTTCTTCAAAGAGTGGATGATTCTCTATACTTAAGGTAGACTAGTGACACTTAAGTAATAGAGTTGATTGGATGATTTTCTATACTTAAGGTAGACTAATGACACTTAAGTAATAGAGTTGATTGGTTTGATTTGATTGGATGACTTACTTGAGATAGACTAATGATCTCAAGCGAGTTTGGATAAATGTTGATAATGATCAAATAAGGTCTTAATTTTTGATTGGGCTAATTTGGATTTTGGGTTTTGATAATGGTGTGGATGATTGGGTTAGGTGACTTGGATGGATTAGGATAATGATAAGGATGATGTGGGATAACAAGGTGGGATAACTTGGATTAATGATTAGGATGAATTGGGGTTTTCTTAGGATGTGATTGCTTAGATGATAAGGAAAGATTGGTAGTTTGACTTGGGGAATATCAAACACAATGTAAATGCATAAACACACATGCCAAGCACAATGTTAAAATTTTCTTGCAAGATTTGATGTTATGATTAAGAAAACACTTTCAAACACAACAACAAGCCCTAATTATTAATCAAGTAGGGTATGGATTATAAGTCTTAAGCTAGGCTACACAAGGGTTAACTAAGGGTGTCCCTGATATACACAAGGTACGAGGGGCCTAAATTTGTGAACACTAGCACGTTAAAGGGATGTGGCATAAGTGTAAGTGAATACCACTTCACCTTATGTCTGGAATCACCCAGGGCCACAAGGATGTCCCAATGACTACATAGCTAGATTGAGGTATAGCTTTTGCTCTCCCCCTATGATATACCCCGCCAGAACATGTGGTTAAGGTTGTCCCTAGGGGTGATGAAATGCCCTAACAGGCCTCCTAGATAGGGTTTGACAAATAGCAGTTGTTAATTAACCCTTAGAAATGAAATGTGAAAGAAGACAGATGAAAGCACTGGTTCATTTTAAGACCCAAAGCCAAGTGTGAATGAAGACACTTTTCATTTTAGCTTGATTTCAATGATGTGATAGCAAACAAGATTAATTTTAAGCCCAAATCAAAGTGTGAAGGCAAGCAATAGTTTAGAGATGAGAGACAGATTGATTTCACCTGATTATTTTTTTCTTTTAAATCTGCTATGTATGTTGATGCCCCTGATGTTCCAGCTCCTTAGATGCTCTTGAAAGTCACCAAGACAAGAAGAAAACCAGACTTGCAAGCAAAAGGGGGATTAGGTCAAAAATATGTGATCTATTAAAAATTTGATATGGATGAGCTGATACAAAAAATAGACTGCATAGACAAAAAATTCAGATGATTCTAAGCAATTTTAAAAAAAAATTGTTGAAATCTGATAAGTTTTGCTCTAGTTATGCTCAGTTGAAGTTTTAAAAGTAGGTGAATTTTGACAGAGAAATTTCCTACTGAAATGAAAGAGTGAACTGATAAAATCTTTATAGCTATGAAGTTCATTGAATTACCTTTCCAATGAGTATTCATTTGTGTAATTACGAGTTCGTATGACCAAGTTATAGCAAAAAGAAAGAAAAAAATGCCTCCTTTGGCATGTTTGAAGAAGATAAGTTTGACTGGTTGATCGGTTGATTGATTGGTTGAATTTTTGTGGTTTGCAAAGTTCTCATTGATGGCACGTTCTATTTTTGTGTTTGATGGTTACTTTTTTGTTTTGGGAGTTAAGCCCTAAAACCCAACCCACAAAAGCTAAATATTAAAAACCCTAAAAGTTGACTATAGATGTTAAATGCTGACTATAAAACCCTTAACACTTAAGTCGAATGACCAATGCCAAATGTTAAGTTGAAATCTCAATCAAATGTTAAGTCGGTGGGCTTTTTGAGGTGAAAGCCAAAGGTCTACATGAAGACTTAATCGATGAGTGAAGTGTATGTAATCGACAAGGAGGTTAGAGTGGTTTTAGATGGCAACGGATGTAACGAATCAACAGTAAAGGAGGTGTCAATTATTTGATGGCATCAATAGCTCTCACCTAAGTAAGTCAATGGTCCTAGCAGAGTGGTCGGTAGGGTTAAATGCATAAGGGTTTTGGTTGACGTCGGTTGTAGATTGAATGGTAAGGTAAGCTAAGGGTGGACAAGGTCGAACAGGAGGCAACTTGGTCGTTGTGGGTGGAGGAAGAAATCCAAATGCCAGGTAGGGTTTTGAGTGGAGATCAGAGGTGACTTGGAAATGTGGAGGTGGTGGAATGGTGGAAAAATGGGCGGAGATGTAGTTTTTAGTGGTGGCGACTAGGGGTCCAGAGGTCAAAATGCTTCAAACTAACAACATGGAGGCCGATAAGCGTAAAGATCATAGAGGTCGAAATGCATCAAGCAAGCAACAAGGATATGCACGGGGGATGGCGACAGGCACTAAGAAAAGGCGACAAAACCATGAAAGGCATTTTCGACCAAATAATGACCTGCAAACCAGAAGCTTAACTAGAAGCTTCAAACACTCACCCAAAACCTTACCAAACCTAATGTAACCTTGTGACAATATAAGACAAAGGCAGATATGATAGTCTGTATGGTACGGATTCATACTGTACGGACTAAAAATTAAAAAAAATAAAAAATTTCTCAAAAATTTTGCAGTCATTGAATATAGGCAAGTTTATAGTCAGAAAACTTGGAATCGACCTCCTGGACATGATGGCACTGTCGGTTTGAGCTCCGGAGATAACTTGTGACAGATCCTCTCAATCCAAATCCTTCAAATACCTCAGATACCTTGAAAGATAGATGCATGCATGTTTGGTTGTTGTAGCTTGATTTGATGTTGATTACTCCGTTTTGTAGCATAATGATTGGATTGAGATGGAGATTTGAAGAAGATAGATGGGGAAGATTGGAAAAAAATAGATAGATGATGGATGAGAGGAAGAATTTCAGCAGCATAAGGATATCAACTCAATACATACCAAATGGCTTATGAGAGGGTAGATTTATAAGCAAGCGCTGATTTTTGATGTGGAGGGAAGAAGATTTGATAAGATAAGATTTGATTTGATTTTTTTGATAAAAGAGGAAATAAAACAAGATAAGATAGGAAAAAGATAAAAAGACTTGCTTTTAGGTTTAAATCCTCAAAAAGGAAATAAATCTTCGAAAAAGATGGGAGGATAATTGATGAATTATCTAATTAAATAAATTAATTAGATACACATGAGTTTTTATTTTGGAAAGAAAGCAAGAAGATCTTTTTAGAATTTTATTAATTAAATAAATATTTAATTTATTTAATTAATTTGGATTGTGGTGAGATATGATGTGGAAAGATAATTAAATAAATAAAAAATTATTTAATTATAGGAAAATAGATAAATGACTAATTAAACAATTAAAAATAATTATATAACTAGAGAGGATTAATGGCCATGAATAATTAAATAAATAAAATTTATTTAATTATAGAAGATAGGATTATGGGATTGAAAGGAGATAAAATTAAGTGAATGATATGGGTACCTAGGGCAAAACATGCTAATGACAAGGTGTTGCAAGACAGATATTTTTGGGTGTCTATAGTGGGAATTATCATGTGCAAAGAAGGAAATAAATAAATTGGCATCCTCCCCCAATAAGATGGCACAAGCTAAACTTTGATGGGGTGTCGAGGGGTAACCCTAGACTATTTGGTGTTGGCTACAGAATTTGAGATCATGAGGGCATGTTGATTGGAGTTGCAATAAAGAGACTACCAAAGGGCACAAACAATAAGATAGAGGCCCAAGCACTTATTCTTGGATTGGAAACTTGTAGACATTACAACTCAAAATAGGTCATAATCGAAGTATACTCTCTTAATATCATCGATGCCATAAGGAAAGGCTCTTCACCTAATTGGAAAATAAATAATATATTGAACAAATGTAGACCTCTTTTATACGGACTCTGATCCTTCTCCATATCAACATATTCTAGGAGGCTAATGTGGATGTAAATGGCACTACCAATGTGGCATTCAACTCCATAAGAAAATATCAAAGGGACAAAAAGGCTAACATGTGGTGTCATTTGGCATCAAACCTCAACATACCCACATTATGTGTGGAATAAATGGGTGTTTGTATCCATTATGTATCAAGCCATTTGGGTGTAAACAAAATGAGTGAGAGAGAGAGAGAAGTTTGTTAAATGAGGTTGGATCCTATCATTCATTCCCATTTCCAGATATAGGAAACATGGATACCATGGTATGGATAACAATGAAGAAGTGACAAATTACATTCATGGGTGAGATAAAGAAATAGAGACTCAAGAGTATTTCCAGGAGTCAACGTGGTGTAATGTTGTATACCATCCACATTACATTGGGTAAGTTGTGTATACGCCTAAAAATGACACGATTCACATTCTTCTAAGTTAATTAAATATCAAAATATTTAATTATCTCTTCTAAAGTCAAAATTAAATAAAATCCTTTATTTAATTAAATTCCTCCAAACAATTAAATAATTCTTAATTATTTAATTAAATCAAAGTCTATTCCTCCAAATTTAAATAAATCAATCAAATTTATTTAAATCCTCTCAATCTCCAAAAATAAAATATAATCAAACATTTTATTTATTCTTCCAAATCATGCACAACAATTAAATAAATTTATTTATTTAATTTACTTTTCTAATTCTTCAAATATCTTCCAAATCTTCTAAAAATAAGTCTTCTTCTCCATGCACACAAAATTGAATAATTTATTATTTAATTTCTCTCAAATCATACAAAAGCAAATCTTAAGTTGAGTTATCTATTCAATCAACCTTGTTTTTATCAATATCTCTTAAATTAGAAAAAAGCTTTCTAATTTATGAAAAGCATCTTTTATCTTTAGAAAAGAAAGTGATTAACTCAAATAAAATAGCTTTTGTGTGACACTTGTCTTCTTCTTATTCGTTGCACGTTCCTCAACTATCCTCAATCGTTGATCTTCTCTAGTCTTCTATACCATCGATCTTATTTCTCTCAAGTCTATAAAAGCAACCTTATTCTTCCATTTCATTCATCCAAGCTTTAAGTATTGTTACTCTATAGGAATTACAGCGCAC
Source organism: Cunninghamia lanceolata (assembly GCA_027924645.1). Lineage (NCBI taxonomy): Eukaryota > Viridiplantae > Streptophyta > Pinopsida > Cupressales > Cupressaceae > Cunninghamia > Cunninghamia lanceolata. Next base: position 37,850,653 of record BSBN01001583.1, on the reverse strand, counting down.
CTTTGGCACCAATTCCTTCATTACTTGTGATCACACTTCTTACTATGCACTACACACTACAACCCTCATTGTGAAGCTCCTCTTCATTGCGACATTACCATAGCCATTCTCAATTGACATTCTTGACAAAGAAAAATAAGTGCACTCACTGAGGGCCCTTTTCATACACACAAGGACAATTTTTGATAAGCAACAATGGAAGTTTTGATCTAAGGAAGGTTTGCTTTGTTGATTCATTGCTTACTTGATTTAATCTTCTTAGTTCACTATTCTATTGAGTTTTAGGTATTTGATATTGTTTATCATTGCATATTCATTGTTTAATCCAATTTACCCCTAACATTTTTGGCACCCACCGTGGGGCCTAGCCCCAAATTTAACCAAAAACTGAGGTTTTGTGTTTAGAAAGTTGTGCACAGAAGGAAACAACGCATACATCACTTCCTAACATGCATCTGTTACCTATCATGGCGCATCCATTTAAACAGTGCATACATTCACTGTTCTAGCGCATATACGATCTGTCACGACGCATCCGTTTAATCAACGCATACGTTTAGTGTTTCGGTGCATATACGATCTATTATAGCGCATCTATTCACGCAGCGCATATATACACTGTTCCAACGGTTTTACCCTCTGAGACGGCATATACATCGGATCGGCGCATATATTCTTTATCTTTGTGCATTTACTATCTGTTTCAGCGCATATGTATTACTGCGCTTCTGTTGATTGTTTCTATGCATTCAGTCTCTAAAGCGACGCTTTTGTTGTAGACAGTGATTTTAGGGTTTTCTAGGAAGTTTTTTTTGCTAACGCTAACATCTTTCGTAGGAACTCTCTTGATCTGTTTTGCAGGATAGGTTCTAGTTTAGTTTCATATAGTTGCATTTTGCTAGCTCACACTTCAATTTCTAAAAAGATAGTAAAACAGATGCTCATGCAAATCTCGCGTAGTTTTTAACAAGGAAAGAGGTAATTAAATCATTGCTATCTTGCATTGCAACATTGCTATCTTTTCAAAGTTATTGCTATCTGGATAAAACTGAACTCATCATTTCTTTTTAGGTTAAAACTGAACCATTGCTATCTCGATTGACCATCATTTCAAAGTTAACAACTCATGCTATCATGGTTAAAAATTAAACTCATCACTGCTATCTTGGTTAAAACTGAACCATTGCTATCTCGATTGACCATCATTTCAAAGTTAACAACTTGTGCTATCATGGTTAAAAATTGAATTCATCATTGCTATCTTAGTTAAAACTGGACCATTGTTATCTTGCTAAATCACTTCAAAGTTCTGTGCTTGCCCAAGTAGATAGCTCATCTAGTTTTTTTCATTTTAACTAGGGGAGAAAGAACCACTATATACTGTGTTTTGGGAATGATACCAGGCCTATGCTCTCCCCTATCTTGGGTGATCAAAATGCCAAACATATCATTTTCGCATGTATTTTTCTTTTAGAGGGGCCTACTCTTGGATACCGTTCATCCAAGTAGGAACGACCCTAAGTGGTAACAGGCTAGACGTCAAGCCCTTCCAAGCCACTATAAATAAATTGTGTTTGGAGCGAAAGCTTCAAACAACGAGTGAAGTTGTGTTATACCGACAACCAACCTCCCCCAAAACCCTCTAAGGCGCAACCCTTGCAGGCTGGGAGACTCCATAACAGAGAGTAGTGCTACCGCATGTATAACCATTCGAACGGTTGCCTTCATTAAACACCTTTGTTTTAGTGGCCAAAAGCCCTTGTTATACATTTGAAGCCTGGGATTTGTACTTGTTCTTTCTTTTTAGTCCAAAAAGAGTCAGAAAAACCACAAAAAAATAAAAAAGCCATAAAAATATTCTTTGTGTTTGCTATGTTTTCTTGCCATAAATTTAAAAAATTAGATCAAAAAGACCTTCTTACAAACCAAAGTACCAAAAACATCGAAAAAATCCAAAAAAAAAGCAAAAATATTGAGAAAAGCCAGAGCGGCACATCCGTCCTCTGTTTCTACGCATCTGTGCCGACCTGTAGTGCATTTGTAGTGACTTTTAGCGCATTTACTACATGTTACAGTGATTTTACATTTTACCAGTCCAGCGCATATATCCTGACTTACGATGCATTTGTCAATTTCTGTAGCACATCTGTATCGGCGCATACACGACAGTGAGCACTTGCACAGTTTTTAAGAGAAAAATTTCACCAGTTCTGGGTACCCATTTTAGTCTAGTTTCAAAATTAGAGATCAGGTCCTACCTTGCAGTTAGTTTTCCATCCATTTCATGTCAAAGTCTCTCTTTCATTGGTCATCCCATTCATCTTCTATCAGGTCTTTTCTAGTCCAAAGTCAAAACTATCCCATATTAGGTCAGCATAGACCCATTTTTCATATCACTTTGCATTCAAGTAAATCTAGTAGGTCACAGAACCTTGCTAGTGGTTTTGGTGCACGACTAGTCCCTACACAATAAGACAGATATCGAGTACCCTTACTAGTGGCTATCGTCTTGTATCGGTCGTCTTACTTGGAATCATTGATCAAGAAATTCCTTTGTCCAAATCTTGTCAGAAGTATCCTATTCTCAGCAGTCTCCATTGGTACCTCACCAAAATCTTTGGTCCCATTCCACCTCGTCCCATGTCACCTTGCATGGTTCTTACTAGATCTCAATACAAGAAACAACTTGAAATGGCCAGGTCATCCAACCACATCTTCACACCTCACGATAGTGATGAGGAAATCTCTAATGAAGACTATCAAGGAAGCATCCAAGATCAGAAATTTCAATGCTTAGTAGAGAAAGTGCTCCATGACGACCCTCACAAGTATTTCTATCATCTTGCTAGTCTTGGAATTAAACTACCCAGGGATTTTGATATAAACTCAATCTTGGAAAACATAGAGGATGATCGTGAAAAGGGAAAGAATGCCATAGACCCAAATGCAAAGGATAAAGGAAAGAAAGCCATAGATCCAAATGCTCCTATGGAAGACATGAGGAAAGAACTTGAAGGTCTAAAACAACAAATGTCAAATCTCAAGACGGGTACAAACACTAAAAACTACTCCTTGGAAGATATTGCACTGTACCCCTTTGATAAAAATTTGGTCATGAAACCATTTCCCTATCGATTCGAAGTTCCTAAGTTTTACAAATACAAAGGAAAAGGGGACCCTAGAGATCACATTAGGGAATTCAACACAACATGTTTAGAAGTAGCTCACAATGAGACTTACTTAATGAGACTATTCCTTAGATCTCTAGGCAGTCAAGCTATGGAGTGGTTCTCACGACTTCCACCAGGCATCAAAACTTTTGATGAGCTAGTCAACAAATTTATCACTCTCTTCTCTTACAATATTGAACACAAAGTCTCTATGCTTGATCTATGTAACACCAAACAAAAGGGTGGTGAATCATTTGCCACCTTCCTACAACAATGGAGACAACTAGCAAGCAAGTGCTCGTACGATGTACCTGAGAAGCAACTAATGGAGATGTTTGTCCATAACCTCAACATCAATCTTGGCTATCAAATATAAATACAATGCCCTACATCATTCTCAAAAGTCATTGAAATGGGATTGTTTATCAAAAAATCTATGATCGCCAAGGGATAAATCAAGTTATACAAGGACACACCTACCTCCAACTATACGACTGACAAATCAAAGTTTTGGACCAAAAATAAGAATGTTGTCAACGATGGAGTGGTTGACGCCAAGGTGGCAGCTCCCAGGCAACAACCCATATTCACTCTCAAAAGAGAAGCAAGCAATGTTACGCCCAACAAACCATTCTCTCGGGAGCCAAGACCATGGTTCAGCACAAATCCAAGGCAAAAGTTCACACCGTTGGGTGAGTCTCAAGAATCCGCATTACGGAAGTTATTAGCTAACAACGAAATCTCTCTACCGCCAACAAGTGATTATGAGCCTATAGTCAAACCTCCCTACTGGAAGGACACTGACTATTGTGAGTATCATAGAGGAAGGGGACATACTACCAACAATTGTATCCTCCTCAAACATGTTATCCAAGATGTGCTTGATCAAAATCAAGGAGGAACCCAACAACATACCTCCAATGAGACACATGTGGCTTACAGGGATCCACTTCTCAATCACAACAGGTCATACAACAACAATAACAACCATGGCAATAACAACAACAATAACCGCAACAGGCAAAATCAAAATAGTGGGAATAGTAATGCCAACTATGCAAGTGTACCATTTGACTATGCCATCAATTGCCTATCCGAGCATGTCCCACAAATCAATGTGGTCATGCCCAATCAACAATCAGAACCTAACAGAACTGGTTGTAGTATCATTACGTGCAGTGGTAAAGTCACGTTGAATACCGTCCCTCCAAGGTCGTCACCCTCTCAATCCAACTTCCACCAGTATAATGTCCTAGACCAACTACAAAAGACTCCAGCCCACATTTCTATCTTGGAGTTGTTGCGTCTATCTCCTTCCCATAAGGAGATTCTCAATAAAGCCTTAGAGGAAACCACCGTCCCCACTAACTTAGCCCAAGAGAAGTTTCAGGCCATGGTAGGTAATCTTACCTCCTCAAGTACCATATCATTTACCGAGCAAGATGACCTCTCTATGTCTCAACCCCATAACACCCCTCTACTTATTGTTGCCTTCATCCACAAGCATCGCATCAAGAGGGTTCTAATTGATGGTGGAGCCAGTTTAAATATTTGCACGTTAAAGCTAGTCCTTACATTGGGGTTCTCCGAGAATGCAATTGATCCAAGGAAGAAAATTACTATCAAAGCCTATGATGAAGAGGAGAGAACTACAAAGGGAACAGTGGTATTACCCATACAAGTAGGACCTATCATAAAAGATGTTGTGTGCCAAGTCCTAGATAGGGAGCTCACCTATAATATTCTCCTAGGTAGACCATGGATCCATGCAATGAAAGATGTTCCCTCTACCTATCACCAATGCATAAAATTCCCACATAATGGCAAGCAAGTCACCATCCAAGGAGACCCTAACCCCTTCCAGCATTGCAACTCTTTCCTTTCAAAACTCGATTGCATCATACCAAACAATAGAGTATCTACATCCCCTACCCCGCAGCATGATTCTACCTCTGAAGCTTCCTCATCAAAGCCACAGAGCAAAAAATTACCATCAAAGAAACTGGAGTTGGGGAATACTCCATTGAGCATAGCCTCAATCTTGCCAAGATGCCTTTATCTCCTAGATCCTTTGGTTGACCTAAGCATTTTCCAAAGCCATATGCTCCTCCTATACCTCCCACAACTCCCTTTGTAAAATAGGGGACCTTATCTGATGAAACAGAGGAAAGAGATGTCCTACAATGGTTTTATACCGAAGAAGAAGAGAGCACACAACAAGAAACACCTAGGCTCCCAACAGAACTCTATGGGTGAGGTGAAGCTATCCTACACATAATGGATTACGAAGGACAATGCCCTATTGGCCTCAGAAAAGAAGGAATTATAGAACCCATTCAACCTTCTTCATCCTCATTGGCTTGAAATACAAATGGCCTAGGATATAAAGGAAAGGGCAAAGCTAAAGAAAATGCTTGTCTTGTAGAAATGATCCATACACTTCAAGTTGACAGTGACACAGATTCTAATGAATATGAGTGGGATAAGCTGACAGAGCATTCCTACGATGACAAAGAATGTGATACCATTCAAACTTATAGCCCCTACTGTGAGGGACAAATGCTATCGAATAGACCACTAGAGTCTGATTTGCCTATCTCTGAGAATACTACTTTCGAGGAAGGTTCGAGTTCTATCACAATAAACAATTTGGAGGAAAGTACCATCCTGAACACTCCCCCTACGAATACTCCTAGTATATCCATTAAAACCATCAACGAATCAGATCTATCCTCCGACTCCCTCCCCCTTGTGCATTCTAAACTTATTGACTGGGATCTACGAGGAACTCCTCAACTAGATATGTTCCAAAACGATGACACCTATATTGACTATATGGAACTTAGGGACCACCTACCCAAAGGAGATCATAAAGATGGTTTCTCTATTGAACTTAATACCGTGGCTTACTTCGGAGAGGGTACGAAGCCTTCCAGTTGCAAAAATATCAAAATAAAAACTGGATCTGACGGTGAAAATTGTTCTGCAGCAGTGTCAAATCCCAAAATAGTAAAAAGAAAGGACGCATCCGAAGGTGAAAACCTAACTGTGGCACCTGACGATGGAAGGCTTAACACTCTCCCCAATGACATGCATCAGGAGAAGTCTCAGATTGTTGTGGAACCTACAGAGCCGGTTAACATTGGAACAGAGGAATAGCCTAAGATCATTCACTTTGCTAAATCTCTTACTCCACCAGAAAAGACCAAGTTTATACCATTCTTAAAGAAAAAGAGAGGCAACTTCGCTTGGTCATATGCAGACATGCTAGGTCTAGACCCAAACTTGATCCTACATCATCTTCCACTAGATCCGGGTGTCAAACCAGTCAAACAAAAGCTTAGAAAGATGCATCCGCACATAGCACTATTGGTCAAAGAAGAACTAAAGAAGTTGTCAGATGTGGGATTTATCAAAGCAATAGACTACCCGGAGTGGACATCTAACATTGTAATAGTGTCCAAACCAGATGGCCGAGTCAGACTATGCAATGACTTTAGGGATCTAAACAAAGCTTGCCGCAAGGATGATTTTTCGTTGCCAAATATAGATATCATAGTCCACTTAACAATAGGGCATACCATGTTGTCTCTCATGGATGGATTCTCAGGATATAATTAGATCAGGATAGCACCAGAAGACCAACACAAGACAACTTTTACTTGTCCATGGGGCACTTTTTGTTGGAATGTCATTCCATTTGGGCTAAAGAACGCAGGAGCCACATATCAATGTGCTATGACCACTATATTTCATGACATGATGCACGTAACAATGGAAGATTATGTAGATGATATCCTAGCAAAGTCACTCACAAGAGAGTCACATTTGGATGTGTTGGACAAAGACTTTCAAAGATTAGAATAATTCAAGGTTAGGTTGAACCCAAAGAAATGTGTGTTTGGAGTCACCTCAGGGAAGCTCCTAGGCTTTATTGTGTCAGCAAATGGAATAGAGGTGGACCCCACAAAAGTCAAGGCTATCATGGACATGCCACCACCCAAGACTCTTACACAACTAAGATCTCTACAAGGCAAGCTACAAGTAATCCGTAGATTCATATCACAGCTGGCAAACAAGTGTCAACCATTCAGTCATCTCCTGCACAAGAACATTCCATTCAGATGGGATGAGAGATTTGAAGAGGCATTCAACAAACTGAAAGAGTACCTTATGAATCCACCTATTCTCATGCCTCCTATCCAAGGGAAGCCATTGATACTCTACATATCTGCTACACCTACAGCTCTTGGGGCTCTTCTAGCACAACAAGACTATGAGAATAAAGAAAGAGTCATCTACTATATCAGTCGAACATTAGCGAGCTATGAGTTGCAATACTCACAAATAGAATGATCATGTCTTACGGTAGTTTTTTCTTCCCAAAAACTCTGACATTATATGCTTGCACATCCAGTCAAACTTGTTGCAAAAATAGATCCACTGAAGTACCTGCTAACCAAAGCAGCTCTCATAGGTCGCCTAGCCAAATGGGTAATGCTCCTAAGCGAATACGACATTGAGTATGTAGACAGAAAAGCTATCAAAGGGCAAGTCATTGCTGATCAGCTAGCAAACGCACCACTACAGGACTCCACACCAATGTAATTTGAATTTCCAGATGAATCCTTATTCAACATCTCAACATATTCCTAGAAGCTCTACTTTGATGGGTCCTACACAAACCATGGATCGGGGGCAAGAATCTTGTTTGTAACTCCTCATGGTGACACCATTCCGAAGTCTTACCATTTGTTATTCCCATGTACCAACAACATAGCAGAATATGAAGCCCTAGTCATTGGTATCAAGATGACAATAGAGTGGAAAATCAAAGAGCTACATGTCTATGGTGATTCTCAATTAGTGATAAATCAGATCAATGATGATTACCAAACCAAAGATGAAAAACTTGTCCTCGACAAGCGGATGGTCGATGACTTTAAGGAATACTTTGTGATCATATCTTTTGAGCAGATACCTCAGATTGAGAACAAAGCAGCAGATGCCATGGCGACCATTGCCTCTCTTCTTGAGATACCAGAGAATGACTCACGGTACGAGCTCTTAGTAGAAACTATTCGACAACCAGCTTATGATCTTCTGGAGAGCCATACCATATGCCTTTTAGTTGGATCTAATTCACCTTGGTATGGTAAGATTTACACTTACCTCAAGAACAACACTCTCCCACCTAACCTATCTTCAAACCAATGACGAACCTTTATACGCCAAACCTCTCGCTATACCATTATTGTCGATACCCTATACCGACGTGGTCTAGATGGTACTTTACTTCGTTGTTTAGAATGAGAAGAATCCCTAACCGCCTTATAAGACGTGCACGAAGGGATCTGCGGAACACACTCTAGCGGTCCTTCCTTAGCCAAGAAACTCATGCGTTTGGGTTAGTACTGGTCGAACATGGAAATAGACTCATATTAGTTTGTCAAGAAGTGCAAGCAGTGCCAAATACATGGGAACTTGATACATGCACCAGCTCAAGAGTTGAGACCTTTAACGACACCTTGGCCCTTTTGCCAATGGGGACTTAACCTTGTGGGAAAGATTCATCCACCATCATCCAACAGCCATAATTCATCATAACTGCCACTAAGTACTTTATCAAGTGGATTGAAGTCGTTCCCCTCACCACCGTCATAGGTAAGCAAATATCCTCATTTATCTTGAATTACCTCATCTGTAGATACGGAATTCCTTCATCCATTATCACAGATAATGGAAGACCCTTCAAAAACTAGGATGTCTAAGAACTCTGTGACCGATTCAAAATCCAACACCGTTTCTCCTCACCCTATTACCCCCAAGGCAATGGTCAAACTGAAGCATCCAATAAAACCATCTTGAAACTCCTCAAGAAAATAATCAACGATGCTGGCCGTGATTGGCACATCCAACTCAATCCTGCTCTATGGGCCTACAGAACCAGTAAATGCACACCCACAGGTGCTACCCCTTATGCCCTTGTCTATGGCTTAGAAGCTATCCTTCCCATTGAGGTTGAATTACCATCTCTCAGGGTGTCATTAAAAGGTCTCATATTAGATGAAGAGTATAGAGTCTCCAGATTGTAAGAACTAGAGTTGCCAGAGGAAAGGAGACATAAAACCTTTGACCATGTCAAAGCGTATCAACAAATGATGTCATGAAGCTATAACCACAGAGTTCGCCCAAGAGTCTTCAAAGTTGGAGATCTAGTCCTTAAGGAAAATCCCTGCAATCAACAAGATAGGGAAAAGAAGGGCAAGTTTGAACCCAACTAGCTTGGGCCTTATGAAATTGTAGCTGCTTATGGATTGGGGGCATATCAGTTGGCAACATCAGAGGGTGAGTTGTTTGATGACCCAATCAACAGCATGCATCTTCGCCATTTCTATACCTAGGAGAACCCCAATGTAAGGGGGGCCTAAAATACAAAAAAATCAAAAAAATAAAAAAAATAAATAAATAATTCAAAAAAATCAGAAAATAACAAAAAAATCATCCTTTGGTGAAAACCTGGCAAACAGGCACCTTGGATAGGTATCATGATGAAAACCTGGCAAACAGGCGCCTTGGATAGGTATCATGATGAAAACCTGGCAAACAGGCATCATGTATACTTTCTAGCTTTTCGTGCAAATAAAAGCAAGTGGTGAAAACCTGGTAAACAGGTGTTACTTGTGATAAACCGCCTTCTCCATCTTTGGGAAACCAATCACCTCGTGTCCATTCTTCCTCATGCCCCATTCGATCCATGTCTATCCCATAATAAAATCCTGATAGTAACCTATCATGGATTGATACTCTATCTCTTTGTTGGCCTTGTCAACCAAGGTTTTATCCCACATCATACCCATCGTGTCAGCCTAGCGTAGTGTCTCTTGTTGGTGTCCATGGTCCAAGTTCGTGAACTACGTTGCCTCTGCGCCGTCACATAGGCAAGGCCATTATTCTAATGCGCCCCCGAGGCTTCCTTATCCATCCCATATCTTGTCATCTATCTTCTAGTCCATCCATGGTCCAAGTCCATGAACTACGTTGCCTCTGCATCATCACGTAGGTAAAGCCATTATTCTAATGTGCCTCCGAGGCTCCATTATCCCATCCATGCCATGTCTAGTCCTTCTATCTATCTGAGTGTACCTCCACTTTCTACCGCCTAGGTCTTAGGTCCGTTAGGGTTTACCCTAAACTACGTTGCCTTTGCGTCGTCACGTAGGCAAGGCCATTTAGCAATGAGCCCCCAAGGCACTAGGTCAGTCCCTTAGGGTCCGTCTCACCAATAAGGATTGAGGAATTCTCTCACCAAGCAAGCAAGCGCAAGCAGAACCCGCTCTTCAAGCAGAAATTTTGACGCAAGACATTTTTTTTACATATCCAAAACAAAGCAAGAAAAACAAAAAAAACAAAAAAAAACAAAAAAAAAAATCTTAAGGCCTTCTAAATGATTTTACTCAAATTATGGCAAGAAATAAACACATCTAAATGCAAAAATGTTTTGTGGATTGGAAACATGGTTAAAACACTGAGTCTTGATTTAATGCTATTATGCCTTTCTATGCTACTTAAGGATGCCAAAAGCTAGAGATGCTATGATGGGAGCATGATTATTTTCTTTGTTTGTTGTTTGTGGATTAAACTTTAGTAATGTGATGCCTTGTCTAAGGACATGATCGGCAAAATATCATCAAGGACATCAAAGGTCTAACATGAACAGGAGCAATCCTTGTTTGTTGACACACAAGAAGTACTCAGGTCATCTCGGTTCAATTATACCTCGATGCTTGTATTTACTTGCTAAAGAAAAATCCATGTAAGAAATGCTCAGGTCATCTTGGTTCAATTATACCTAGATGCTTGTATTAACTTACAACATTTCAGAAAAAGTACAAAAAAAAAATTGCCCAATGATGAAATAAAGCACTTCAAAATACTTGCACCGTCAAGATGTCAAAATCAAATCCATCCATTATACATCCATTTACACATCCATACATCCATATCCCATGCAATAAAAGATCCAAACAAAGCAAAGTAACAATACAAAGTGAAGCTTGTTAGTCTTTCTATCAAATCAGTCTTTCAATCAATCTTCTATCTACCATTCTGTCATCTCTGTGTCGATAGAGTACATTTAGACATCACAAAAATAGAACATATAGTTGCATATCATATCACATGAGATAGTCATTTACATGATTAAATTAGTTGCATACATAATAGAAGGCATTAGGTCATCCATATACAATCATCACATAGTGTCGCAAAAAAAAAAAAAACACAGATAAAGTGCATCACATAAGTTGCTTAATCATATAGATACCATTTACATTCATACACATTAGAAACATATCAAGTAAAGCATCTAAGTCAGCATTTAGGTCATATACAATCACATAACATCATGTCAAAAATTTGCATCAGATAACATCTCATAACATCAAGATATAAGTCTACATTAGATAAGCACATACATCGCATCGTACAATAAAAAGTGCATCATAGACTCATCCATATAGAGAGAATCAAAATAGTTGCATCATCATATAAATATCATAAAAGGTGTCCAAATGTAGAAATATCAAAATGTCTATCTCTAAATCAGTGTCATATACAAAAAAATACATCCTGAATGGATGGTGATACATGTCTCAAAATACAAAAGTGGTACAAGTCTATCCGACTATCTGAGCCATCAAAAAGTATGTAGGATCCCAAAAAGTCTACATGTTGCTACTACCCCTGCTACTGTGGACCACTGCTACCGACAGTGTCTCCTCCTCCTCCTCTGCTGGCCTTAGGCTGCTGTGGGCCCATCACAGAGGCCCCTGACCTCGATGGACCTGCTCTCTGTGAAGCCATAGACTAACTCCTATAGCTCAGAGCCCTCTGACTAATTAGCACCGCACCATGTTATAATCCTCGATAGTACTGTGTCTGGGCCTGCATCCTGGCAAGCTCACCCTATGCCTGTGCTAGTTGCCCTCGCACCTGTGCCAACTCTGTCTGTGCCTGCGCTAGTTGTGCATGTGCCTGCTGCACCTGCCCAACCAAGAAACTAATCGTCACATCTATCCCCAGGGCTGCCACTGCGGTATCCCTCTTCACCCAGATAACTCATATCCGGGCATCTGCCATATCCCTCTCTCTAGTCAGACCCACAATGTACTCTGCGTCTGTCTCTCGTCGAGCCTCAACCCTCCTGAGCTGGGCCTGCAGCTGTCTAATATGTCCTCTTAGTGTATCTATGGTCCTCTCATGGACATCTACCTATGCAGGACCCTGGGCTGCATGTGCTTGTCCTTGCCCCTGTGGCTGGGGCACCTGCTGTTGTGCCACCTACTGAGGTGGTGGCATCTGTCCTCTCTATACCTGCGGTGCCTGCTATGGCACCTGCTGTGTGACTTGTTGTCCCTCCCCAACTCTCCGCCTCTGTCTGGGTCGGCCTCCATCGTCTCCACCTCCTCCTCCCCCTCCTCCTCCATCTTTGCCACCTCTCTGTCCTCCTCTCCCTCTCCCCCTCCTCGTCCCCCAGCCAACCTGGACCTCATCATCTGAGTATGCCTCATCTATGCGAGGCACCAACACCCCAGGTCCTGAATATCTCAGGAAGGGGTGCGCAGTAAACCAATCCTCATAATCCTGTGACATCCCTGCGTCTGCTATCTCCCTCCTCATGTCCCAGGTGACATAAAGTGTCTGTCAAAACTCTGCCAGGGCCTCCTCGTAGGATGCCATCGGTCCCCATCTGACCCTCTCCGTGTGTGTCCGTGCAAACCAAGCCTGCCCCTGTGGCATGCCCTTCCTCCTGCCGAACTGTCTTAGTACTCTGCCAACAATCTGCCTCTCTAGTATGTGGCGGGTCTGCCCTATCAGCCATCTCATCTAAAAATAGTAAGGTAGCTCATCTGCCTTGTCATCCCACTGCTCGCAGTCTAAGTATGGTCGCCAGATGACCACATCTACCCCATCCAAGGCATGTCTCCAATACTCCAGCTTCCCCAGCCTATGCTGGGAAATCACTCCTGCATAGCCATAGCTATATGGCTCTCCCCTCTATCTATCAAAAACACATATTGGTCTCATGATCACTATGTGCTCCCATAGTTAAAACTGTAGTAGTGATATGCCTGCAGAAAGGCTCGTACTCCTGTGATACACCACCTAATGCATATCGTGGTATAAATGGGCAAGCACACAGACACCCCAAGCATATTGGGTGCCCTCTGTCACCATCCTCTCCATGATCCTACCCCATCCAATGGGGAACCCATGTGATCTCCTGTCGGGGCATACAACGCCTCGGATCAATCTTGCTACAATCCCTGGGAATTAGTCGTAGTAATCGTGAATATCCTGCCACGGGATGACCTGGCCAACTAGTTCTGGGTTGTCAAACACTCACTTGCACTCAGCAAGTCCCACACCTCTTTGTGGATCATACTCCACAAGCTCATCATCAATCGACAAATGTAACATCTGGTAGACATCCTCCAATGTCACAGTCATCTTGTCGGTAGGAAAGTGGAAGGTGCCATCCTCGCTATGGAATCTCTCCACTGCAACAGTCAGCAAGCCACGGTTTGCCTGCACCTCGGGCATGAAGCAAATGTAATCAAGTCCCATAGTGCCAAGCGCCTCTCTATCTATCTCAGTTAGCATATATCTCTGTAACAAGGGCATAGGGAACTGCTCCCTAGACTACAACGTATCATATATCTCCTCCTGCAAGCACACGAAGCAAGGTGTCAACCTAAGGCTGCAAGTACCATACTCAACATATCTATAGAAACATATCAACTAACTTAGCATTTCAAATTGATCAAAATAGCAAACTACATCTCTTGACTAGATTCCTGCAATCTCAGAGATAGCTTATCGATTAACGTGTCAAACCGGACACCAATCAAGTCAATTTCGCTAAGTAATCTACCTATCTATGGCATATGCGCCACAACATGTGGTAAATGCGCCATTTTTTCACAAAAGCATCGTTTCTTAACCTATGCACCACTTCTGGCAAAAGTGCCGCAGAAACCTATGTATGCACCGTCCAATGCTACATAGGCGTTGTTCTGACACGTGTGCCGCAACATACCGTGAAAGCGTTGCAGGATTATGCATGCGCCGCAGTTTTCTACAAATGTGTAACTTTCGCATATGCATCGTTTCATTCTACATATGCGCTGCAAAATAATGCATGCGTCGTTTCATGCTACATATGCACCGCTCTGCATTTCTGCGCTTCTATCTACCTAGTTTCCTCCTAGCATTTATTGCTACCTAAATCAACCCTAGGAGAAGTTTTTTGAGATACATACCGGGGGTCCTGCCTCTGCTAGCCGGTCGAATTGACAAACGCGCTCAATCGATGCTCCTTGCGTGGAATATCTATCTCTCTGGCTGCCATGCTGCTCAAAGCTCTCCAAAGCCAATCAAACTAAGACAAGTATGCAAATGACCTATCTTGTGGACCCTCCTCCTATTTATAGCGTGCAAGCCCTAATCTGACTAGGTGGTGACTACGACTACTTCCCGTGCCCTTTTCTTCCAGTTTTCTTCCCGTTTCCTTGAAACTTATCCTATTTCTTCCATCCCAACCTATTTTTCACCTTCATCTTCGTGAGATTGTCCGTCTCACGCCTTCTATCTTCTTCCTATCCAATCTCCTGAGGGGGCATCATATCATCGTAACCTATACCAAGGGCAAAATGGGGCATGTATCATTATTAGACAACTTATTCTTTGAGGCAACGCCGTAAACTGCATTGCATCAAAGAGGGGCAAATTGTATACGCCTAAAAATGACACGATTCACATTCTTCTAAGTTAATTAAATATCAAAATATTTAATTATCTCTTCTAAAGTCAAAATTAAATAAAATCCTTTATTTAATTAAATTCCTCCAAACAATTAAATTATTTTTAATTATTTAATTAAATCAAAGTCTATTCCTCCAAATTTAAATAAATCAATCAAATTTATTTAAATCCTCTCAATCTCCAAAAATAAAATATAATCAAACATTTTATTTATTCTTCCAAATCATGCACAACAATTAAATAAATTTATTTATTTAATTTGCTTTTCTAATTCTTCAAATATCTTCCAAATCTTCTAAAAATAAGTCTTCTTCTCCATGCACACAAAATTGAATAATTATTATTTAATTTCTCTCAAATCATGCAAAAGCAAATCTTAAGTTGAGTTATATATTCAATCAACCTTGTTTTTATCAATATCTCTTAAATTAGAAAAAAAACTTTCTAATTTATGAAAAGCATCTCTTATCTTTAGAAAAGAAAGTGATTAACTCAAATAAAATAGCTTTTGTGCGACACTTGTCTTCTTCTTATTCGTTGCATGTTCCTCAACTATCCTCAATCGTTGATCTTCTCAAGTCTTCTATACCATCGATCTTATTTCTTTCAAGTCTATAAAAGCAACCTTATTCTTCCATTTCATTCATCCAAGCTTTGAGTATTGTTACTCTACAGGAATTACAGCGCACCTTTGGCACCAATTCCTTCATTGCTTGTGATCACACTTTTTACTATGCACTACGCACTACAACCCTCGTTGTGAAGCTCCTCTTCATTGCGACATTACCATAGCCATTCTCAATCGACATTCTTGACAAAGCAAAAGAAGTGCACTCACTGAGGGCCCTTTTCATACACACAAGAATGATTTTTGATAGGCAACAATGGAAGTTTCGATCTAAGGAAGGTTTGCTTTGTTGATTCATTTCTTATTTTATTTAATCTTCTTAGTTCACTAATCTATTGAGTTTTGGGTATTTGATATTGTTTATCATTGCATATTCATTGTTTAATCCAATTTACCCCTAACAAGTTGTTTATGTCAACCACATACTAGTATAGAGTTAACACTAACATATCTTCCATGCTGGTGGTAGTTTTCCTAGAGGCCGAAGAAAACAAAGAAGTAGTCAGAATGGTGGCTAAGTCTCTTATCAAGCCTAGGTGGAGGCAAGGGCTTGGAAACATACTAGAGGTGGTGGTGGTGGGTTGTGGATGCCTCCTTGGTGAGGTGGCATGGCCTTTTACCAAGCTCAACACGGGTCAATGGGTTCCCTTTGTGATCTCGTGTTACATCCCCAAACTTTGACTATATTTTACTTTTACTTTCATGTGATTAAGTGGATAATTAATCATAGATTAATGATTTGATGTTTAGGGAAAATGTCAGGATAAATCATTGATTTTATGAATTATGATTAATGCATAGAATTAGACATGAGATTACATGTTATTGAGATTATTTTAGCATAATGTATAATGATTTATTGATGATACATTGATTATAGTTTGTATGACTATGAGTGTGATGCAGAGTGGCACAAGGGAAGCAACAACACAGTGGTTTACTACCCACTCACCCACTCACCTAGCCTTCAACCAAGCTAAGTCACTCACCAAGTGCAAATTATGGATTTGTGGTCTAGGCTATTGTCTAACCTCCAAGGCTTCTTTCACACCTCAAGGCAGGTTTGCAAACACCTTTTTGACAGTTGGTTTAGTTCCCAACTTCACACAACCCTCTAACCTTGACTAGGCCTAGTGAGGCTACTAGCCCTCTTCTACTAGTTTTCTTCACACCAAATGAAAAAATCCCAAAGGACTAGGCAAAAAAATGATGGAATTGAACACCCTTCAGGGGACCCTAACAAACCTCCAAATCTCCAATCCCAACTCTACTCCAGCAGTTCAAAACCCCCACTAGGTCTCTAGGCCAAATTGATCACTTTAGGCCTGGGTTACAAAGCAAAGGGTTCAAATTGGGTTCATAGGTCAGGGGTAGGAATTTAGAATGTCTCTACCAGGTCTCTACAACACAAAACCACCATCCTTTCATTCACCTTGTCTAGATTTTGTCACCTACAACAGCAAATAGCATAAAACAGACCAAATACATGGTAATACTTGACCTAGGGCATCAAATTAAAAATAGAAGACTGCATTTTCAAACAAAAATCTTTTGAAATATTATAGTACATACCCCTAGCCTGCATTTCACCAGTTTTTACAAATTTTCAATTGTGGGAATGCATTCTAGGGCCGGATTTCTATGGCTGCCCTAGAAAACAGGGTTTCTAGACCTGTTTTGAAAGAAAAATCTATAACTTTTGATCCCGACCACTTCAGGACCTCAAACTAGTTGCATTGGAACCCTGACTCCAAGCACTTTCATAAAAAGTACATTTGCACCCCTAGAAAATCTGTACAATCCATACAGCAACATGTTTTCTTTAGAAAAATAGTCAAATTCTTGATTTTTGTGCCCAAAATTGCATACAAAATCTTCTCCTCCATTCTGGGGTGAGAGGACAGCAATATGACTCTACCTAAGTTGGTTTCCAACTATCCAAACAGATTCAACTTCCAAAAATGGGTTGCAACCGACCAAATGTGTCATTTGACAACATTGACAACATTGGTCACTATGACATTTTGCAATAACACAAAGAGATCGATTGGTTCAACTTGTCCAATGGAACCTAACCAACCACCATTCCCCTAAAACATGCCAAAACACAAAAATTTCCAATTAGACTCAAAAACAAACAAAAAACCAACATTAGACCTACTAGGCCTAAGTGGCATAACTAGGGTCCAAATGGACTAAGAAGGGTTTGAGGTTTATATAGTCACCCCAAACCTCTTGACCATACAAAATGGACCAAACAACAATGGCTAAAAGCCTTATTACAAAACACATTGAACAAAAAACATAACTTCTCAAAATGCATCAAAATGCCTTTAGGAACCAAGGTGCTCCTAGGTGCCCTGCACCAGAGTGTAACCAAGAAAAGATTTCCACCTCCAACAATGGAAGGAGAATATCAGTGGAGAGAAGGCAATAGATGTTTTGGAAAAGACAGGTTTTCCATTTGAGTTCCAAGTTGTACATTACATGAACCTTCATGAGACGAGGTAAGTATTAGTTAACTTTCCTTGTTGAGTTAATCTTAGACCGACCATTGTCAATTTTTTGTTTCAGAAAGGTTTCCGATGTCAACTTCGTTGAATTGGTTGATAAATATCTAGGAAATTTTATGAGGATAGAGTTTATCCTATTCACTTTGTAGGTATATATATATATATATATATATATAATTCGTGTGCGTACTGATTTTATTTTATTGATGCTAGTTTAGGGTGGCGAGGAAGAAGAAGACCTTAATCCCTTGCATTTTGTTGCATGATTAATTCAACACCATATTTAGGTATTGCAACAAATGTGTCCTTAATATGATTATATTTACTATTATGTGTATATGGATATTTATACATAATGAATAAGTGAGATTGTATGTTTAAGTCTTGAACCTTATCTTGTCATGATAACTTAGTCATGGCAAACCACTACACTCATTTTCTTTAAGCATGACTCCGTACTCCACGAATTGTGGAGAAGGTGGAGATATTGTTGTTGAAATGCATGAGTGAGTCATGCGAAGAAGGAGCACAACTATTCTTGCATTCCTCTTGGGAGCTTTAATAGGAAATAGTGGACTATTATTCTGGTGGGGGCACAAGTTGTCATGGAAGTTATTCACACTCGATAGGCAAAGAGGAGGAAGAACTACGGTGGACAATGAAAGAAAAGTAGAGACCTTATGACAAAGAAGCTTGGCAAGCTTGATAAAAGAGTCGCGGACCACGTAATACTCAGGTGCTTTCGAATATGGTAGCTATGGATGTAGCTATGTTTAAAACATATCTTATTTGTCCACACTATCAAATAAACTTAGTTACACTGTGGTATTTGTTTAATGCTTGTGAAGGTTGATGTCCATACATTGTGCAATCCAACTTCACTATATTTTGGTTAATATTAGTAAGACTTTAGCTGTAACAACCTATCCAATCTAAACATAGTAAAACCATAATTTATTATTGGTCCTATGAAATACCACATGAAATCCAAACATAGTAAAACCATAATTTATTACTGGTCCTATGAAATACCACATGAATTCATCATGTATATTTCCTATTGATTATACCTTTTATCTTATTTCCACATGTCATTTTCAAGTAATAACATATATGAACAATATACTTTAAATAATCATCTTGAAATTTTACAACTTGAAATATTTTACATCATTTAAGTATGATCACACATATTAACATAATACTTTCAGATAATCGTTAGTCATGAATTGTCATTTATATATGATAGAACTTATATCATGTAAAATGAAAAGAGCATCATAAGAATACTTATTCCAAGATAAATAATCATATAGTGGCTAATCATCAAGAGAAAAGATTATATCCTTTGCTTGGTCTCATAACTTCATCATACAATCTAATGATATCATAATGTTTCTATAACATCATATCTAATCAACTTGAAAACATAAATAACAAAGTTGGTATCATCTTAATTCAGTTTCCATCAAGTACATGAAGATTGTCATGAGTCAAGTTAATTTCACTTCTTGTAATTCTACATAACAAGACATATCAAGAAGATACGTTATATATCTTTAGTTCTGAGTAGGTTTTATAGGTGATGTGGCATCTCAATGGATTCCTCACCCTAGCTCCTCCTTCATACACCCGAAGATGAGAGAGCATCATAGAAGCGTCATCCACTCTACCATGAAGCCAAGCTTTTTATGCTACCCACACAAGCAGCCTGACCCATCTAGAGGAAACTAGTTCCTCAAGGTCTCCATGCATGATAGTGAATTTAACTATGTAATTCTAACCATTGTCTATGCAAACATATAGAAAGAAACTATAAATTCAAAAATGACATCCACTATTTCAATCGTTTGGAATATCTTCTGCTTGAAATCAACCATTTATGTCAATCATGCATGTTGGCTAATTTCTCCTCTAAAGTATCCAGGGTTCATTAATTGATCCTTTATTTGTTTCAAGATTTTGTCTTTGTAAATATACTCATATATTGAATATCATCGTAATGCAACATGTAACATCATGTAAGATATCAAGTAAGATTTTCTAAGATAAGTTTATCATCAATCATGAAAAGACTAACAGTAGTTGATAGAATACAAAATGATACCTTAGCACTTGGTAAACTTAACTTTATCTCATAAGACAATAATTTTCATGTGTGTTCTATTTCAACAACAATTATCATTCTAGGATAAAAGATAAACTAGATTACAACTATGTCAACCAGAGATTATATAACATTGAAATAGATATGAAAACATAATCTCATACAATAATTTTAGGGTAAACTAGATTATAACTAGTAATACTATAAGACCAACAACTAGTCACAACCTTAAATTGACGAACTATCTGACACTTACTCCAACAAGCTCTTTATAAACTCCCTAGGAACCCTTCCTAAGGCTAGACCTATGCCTTGGGGGCTCATCCCAGATGGCCTTGCCTACGTGAAAGCGCAGAGGCTTCATAGTTCAGAAAACAACCTTCCTTAAGTTCATAATGTTTATAACAATTTAGTTTTCAACACTTGTGGTCTTAAAAGATTTATAAAATCATGATACACCTATCAATGATTCAACCCACAATTCTAGGTTGTCTTGGGCATATTACTCAATTGGAAACAAATCAATAGAAAGAAGTTTCATTACAAGTAACTAGGCTCTCTTCCCAAGCCATAAGAAAAGTACAACATCAAACAAATCTATGGCTTATGTTTGTTCTATCATATCTCCATGATAGTACACATTTAACAAGATTAAGGGTGTCCTATCACTTCCCATGATATCTTGACACTCAATAAAATCTATTAACAAATCCTAAGCATATTATTGTGATGATAATTACATCCAAGTATTTGGCAAGTTTCTTTTCAAAGTATTATAATTCACAAGAAATAATACACCATCACATTCTTCAAAATCATGCAATAGTTCCTCTTTATGTTTTGTATTGTTCAAAGGAAGGAAGACGTATTACATAAGAATTCACTACTTCCAACTTAGGGTTGAATACCATCCAAGTCATTCGGTAAGGAGTTTTTAAAAGAAAACAAATTACTTTTACCTATACATAAGAAAACAAGGAATTTCTTGTAAAATTAAACATATCAATCATCCTTAAAATATTTGACACTCTTACTATTATTAACTAACAAAATAAGATGATCATGATGGCCATAGAAATTGATACACATGGTTTCCAAACCCTATAAATATGATTGAAACATACTATCCTTAACTAGATGATCATACGACATCTTAAGAACTTTGGAAATATATCCCAATGTTAAATCAAACACATAAATACTTATCAGTCATTACCAAATGGTTCAAATGCTAATTAAAACTTTCAGTCATACTTAGTTCACATAACTAATACCCTTAACCCTTGTGTTAACTTAATGTTAAAATCAAGTTTTGGTTTTCAAATTAACTCCGTCGGTTCCAATTCAATCCTATTTTCATTCTTGTTTAAAAGAATTACTCCTTTATATTTGGTTTTAAATCAAGAAGAGATATAACCATTTCCTAATTACTCGTCAATATTTACTTTTAAATTTAAATAAATAAAAATATTTCTTTTTCTATCTTTTACAATTCTAAGTTTTAATGCTATATATATGTTTCACTTGTAATATTAATTATTATTTCTCTAGTTTTTCTGCTATTCAAACAACAATTTCCCTTTTGAAACGATAGAAATAACTAAAACTGTGATGGTTTAAGACTAATAAATTTTCTTTGCATAATTGGTAAACACAAAGAAGTAGAGTTTATAATGTTAAACCTCCAACATATAATTTGAGGCGTCTTTGATGGAGCTCCCAACAAAATATTCAAATTTCACATTTTTCCTATCCTTTGGCTCAGTCAAATGAATAATGTGTTTTCTTTAAATTTTCAGCATGATCTCTGTTGTAATTTTCATTCATAGTTTTCAGCTATTCAACTAGTAAAATTTTAGATTCAAGATCTGTTATACTTTAGTTTAACTCATGCCTTTGTTTTGAAATTGATTTTATTTTCCCTTGTTTGTTGTTTGTCTAATTCACAGATTTCTTCCAGGCTGAATACTTCTAAAAGAACAGATTATACAACTGCCCTAATGGGTGAACAACATAAATTAAATATATTGCTACCATTTATGGTTCAAACAATTAAGAACAAGGAAAATCCTCTATATGTACAACATAAATATAGTGCACAGAAGAAGATTATACTACCTAATGTCCAGACAAAATCTGATAAAACATACCTTGATACCTCCATTGAAAACAATACTTGTCTATATTTTTTTGCTTTCTTTCCGTTCTTCCTTCTCTTTTTCCTTGACTGACATTCCTCTTCTTATGAAATCATTTTTTTAAAGCTTGTCCCTTACCCTTTTTTCCATGCTCTAGGTGTTTTCAAACATGATAAATAAATGCCAAGTATTATCTTGAAGTTTTGCCCATATTCATTATTCAATAGCTCACGGATGCAAACTGCCAAATGCCACTTTATCATTCTCCAGATGTTCGCACGGAAGGATTATTTGTGGCGGAAACAAAACATATCCTTTTATTTAAAATAAATCTTTTCCTATTAGAGTACTTAATTCCTCTTATTAAATAAACCCTTATAATTTACTTTGACGAAGTTTAATTAATTGGTCGCACTAACAACCTTGGCTGGCAAAGCACAATTAGATTATTTTATTTCTTTAAATGAATAAAAATTACATTGTTCAGTTTTTTTTTTACTTAAGGATGAGTAATTTCTTTACTCCATCCTATGTTTTTTTAAAGACGTTATTAATTATTTACCTTAATTAAATATTATTTGATTTTTACCTCGATTAAAATATTATTTATTATTTTTTTATTATTTTAGGCATTAGGAAAAGCCCCTCCACTACCGTAACCATTATGATTAGATATTAGATAATTGTCCATAATCAATTATTAATATTAAATGCACTAACCAAATGGGATATAACATTAGCATTGTCTTAGAAACCACTCCATGAGATAGCCAACGAAATGATTGCCCATTTTTAATTTAATCATTGACTTAAGGTTCTCTTTGTGAGAAAGAAAGATGGTTATTGGTGATCATATGAGTATTTATTCTCCATATATATATATACAGTCTACGTTAAATGGAGTTCCTACCCTCGCTCACTGACAAAATGTCGATAATGGCATATATTAAAGCTACTGGGGTTGTAAACCTAGTATTTCTTTTAGTGGAACGATAATACAATAGTTGGGATACTAAAATAACTATCCATGTAGTATCAACTTTTATTTTATCAAAAGATATCATAAACTTCCAATAGAATGTTGTAGCCTCCATGTCTTTATATTAAAGAAATATATTACTATTCTTTGATGGTAATCAATGAAGGTGGTTGACTGTGGATAGTACCGCTGGCCGCGGCTTCACCTCACAGAATCCATGTTTGGAAAGTCTATTTTGAGACATAATAGATCATGATGCGAAGAGGTAGTGCAATGTAAAACAAAACTTTTGTTCTTTATCATAAGTATATCGATAAGACCACTAGATTAGTGGTAGTTTAAAGAAGGTTAAAGGTTGATAGAACCGTATCATATTATAATACTCACTTGGTTGTTTTGCATGAACTCTAGCTGACACTCAAAGAGTGAAGATGATTCTTGAGACCTTGAACAAAGTAGTTATTACTGTCAAAGATTTGATATTCTTTTATCTTCAAATAACAAGATTGTAATATTATTTTGGGGTTAGAGAAGGTAAACCTCAAATAATACAAGAATATTTGGTAAACATAAGACTCTTTATTCGACTATCGAGTAAAACAAACCAAGTCATTTTCAAAGAGGATTAGATAAGAATCCTCGAACCAAATGAGTACCTTGGCAAACTTATGAGGTTATAAATAAAACTATTCTTTATGTTGATATTGGACACCAGAACCAAGAATGAATATAAAATTTTGGAATAAGGAATAAAGTGATAGGGAGTCACAGATTTTGTGTTGCAGATGCAACAAGAAACCTTTCGAATCTACTCCAGGATTCAAAGTTAGAAGTCCAAGTCAGATGGACTAAGTGGGAAATTTAATTAAATCATCCCATGACCAGAATAGGTCAAACTAAAATTACTGTAGGATGCGATAACTTCTAAGTCGAGTAGAAGTGTGTGAACAACGACTACGTTCATTGTGAAACATCTATTTATATTAAGTCTTTGGACAAAGTAATGCATCTGTCTCTACATGCATTAGTCGGGTCATTGTGTTCTAGATTGCATAACCATCTAGTAGTGTCATACTTAGTTCCAGAGGGGATCTATAGTTGTATGACTGTGATGGGTTATGTAGGACACAACACTAGAAACTCAGATGGAAAAACCTGTTGGTTCTTTATATCTATTCCCTTCGTGAAGGGTAGGGCCACTTCCAGGAAGGAAGGTGTATGGGGGACCGCTAGTCTATGGTTGGAGGAAAAGCACTCGGGTGATGCTCTCCTTCCCAAGAAAATGACAATCCAAGACTTATGAAGACATATATCAAAACTCCAGATGCAGTATATTCATTTATATGACTTGATGTAGTCAAATTTTATGTAAATTTATCTTTATTGCCATGAGCAAGACATTGTGATTGTAAAGTGAAGGATTTCACTAACATGCTATCTTTGAATATGTTGTAAATTTTCAGTTTGAAAATATTCAGAAAATATATGCTTTTTATGTAATGATTATGCAGATGATTAATGTGTTAATAAAACAAATGTTTATGATGATCATGTTAATTTGCTTGTTAGTAAATTGGGAATGTAAATTTGGGTAATATGAGATGACATGTTACATCTTGACAGTTGGGTACAATGAGGAGGCTCATTGCCACTAGGAAAAATGGGGGATTGATTTTCTAAAGTCTACTACTGGGCAACCCCAACACATGACATCAACTGGTCTTTCGCCTTCGACACAGATAGTAGGGATGACAATAAGGAGGAAATGCAAGTCATATGTTTTTAATTTATAATTGTATACTTAGGAAGAAATAGCCTAGTAGGGGTTTTTGTTTGTTGATGTAATAGGTTAACCATATGATATCATTGGTTAATAGTCTTGTGTAGTTCCTAGGTTGGGAATTTTGAAAATGTATTAATCCTTCCTTCTATGGAGTAGCTATGTAAATACATTTTTGCAATAAATATAAGGGAATGGCCCCTAGGCCAAACTAATGAATAGAAAAACTATTATAATATAATTTTACACAAATTTTAGTTTAATTGTACATACAACATTAAAATTTTAATGGTGAAATTAGCATATCTATATTATTTTAGTTAGTTTTTATCTCCTTTGGGAGAGTGATTTTGTACATAGATATATTGAGGAATGAAATTATTTTATGTAAAATTGGGTCCCTTACTTCATAAAACCTATCCATCCATTATGCATATTCCTATACATCTATGATTTACCCCAATCCTATACTGTAATGCCCAAAAATAACTAAGGATAAAATGTGCAAAACAAGGCCAATATTTTTTTGTATTAAACAAAATTGCAACACACATAGTGAGCAAATAAAGAGAACACATTAATTGTGTTGTGACCACCTAGGACAACACTTCACACAAACACTATACATGTAGTCCTCAATTAATTTGAAATATGCAAATGAACATAAATAAGTTTTACAAAAAGGGTAGTTTCTTTAAATGTAATAGAATAATCTATTTGAACCATATGACATCCAAATATATACCTTGCACAAAACATGGAGTTTCAATTACTACAAAGGGAAGGTTCTAAAATCACTATATAACATTTTGATCTATTTTAGCTACCACTTTGCGAATGTTGTCAAATGAAAATCACCACAAAACATCTTGCAAATTAGGGGAAACTAGAATATAGTTCTTCAGTCACTTAATCATCTATAGTGGGGTGGAGAACCCCACCTTACCTCTCTTTAACAAGCCTACTCAAGCACTATGTTGTTTGAAATCAAACCAATATCAACACTAGTGAGTTAGACTCCAACGCAACACCTAAAAATTTGTATCTTTGCTAAAGGTACCCACCGAGTCACTCCTGCTTTTGTGGCAAGATCCATTCTAGTGGTGGTGGAACTAAGGGGGTGTTATGTTTTTAAGGAAGCAAAACATTGTAGATGATGGTTAAATTGGTCATGTTATTGTCTTGTGTGTGTGATTGTTGATTATTATGATTGTTAATGTTTGGATGTTGTTAATGAAAATGTTAGATTGGTGTGGTTGTCATTATTCTTATGTGACCTAGATGGTCACTTTCTCTAAGTCTATTTATCTCAATTGTTGTGTAAAGACGAAATGTGTCTAGTTTCCTTTGTTTGAGTTTGATGAGTTCTTCAAGGAGCCTAAGTTCTCTATTGTGAATCTCCTCTCTTCTTCTCCTCTGTTTATTTTGCTATTGAATAAGCCTCAAGATTTCTTCTTGTTCTTAACATAGTGGGTAGTTTCCTTAGTGTGGTTTCCTTGAATGGGGAGGTTCTCCCTAATTTCTTCTAAGACTTTTGATCCAATCTTTCCTCATACCTAGGCACATTGAGTGCTATGTGCAAGAGATGAATGTTTGTTTTTCATTTTGAATTGACTTTGTTGAATTTTGTGCCTTGTGGCGAGATCAAGGGCTTTCCTTCTTTTTTTGAACATTTTCAAATGTTGAATGAATCTCTAAATGAATACAAGTTTTTTGTTCTTTTTCCAATTTTTAGGTATGAACTAATTACTACTAAAATTTGAAATATGAATGTAAATCTAAATGACGTTTCCTAAATGCACTTTATCTATGTTTTTGGTTTTTGTGTTTTAATTTTGATGTAAGCTATTCTAAGAAAGAAAAATTTACAATTACTCTAAGCAGAATTGAAAGAAAATCTGAATATAAAAAAAATAATGAAAAGCAATGAAATCTAAACCAACCAAGAGAAAATAAGCATGAATTTCACTTACTCAAGGGCAAGATGATGAGATAATTACTAATGGAAACATATAAAAGAACCCGTGAATAATCCAGCACTGGTGTCAGGCTTAAATTATCTTCAGAGATCTTGTAAAAATTATCTTGGGATAATATATTTGAATAAATGACCCTCAATGCATAATTTAAACTTTTTGACACCCATGTCAATGAATAATAGTCATTTAACCCAAGATTGTCAACCTTGGAATTAGGAATTTTAATTTTTTAAATTGGGTAACTAGATCATGATCATGATCAAGTCTAGTAAGGTTAGGGTGTTGAGAACTCGGTCAAGTGTGTTATGAACTAAATAATTTTATATATTAGAGTGTTCTAGGTGGGGTTAGTGTGTACACCATAAGTAACAAAGTGAGGACTAGAGTAAAAGACTAAAGAGACATGGAGCATTTCATTGATTGTTTCTTTTAGTCAGTCATTGCCAATCAACATTGTATGCAAGTGGTCCTCTTCTTGCTTTCATAAAGACACATATGCACCATCCTTCATGCATGCATAACTTTGATATGTAAAGATGGGGCATGACCCATGCCATTTTGTTGGTGAACAGATTTGTCACTAAACTCCTTGTATACTTTTTCCCACAACAATGGCAAACTTACCAATAGTTGAATGAATTACAAATGTATTTTGTAATCATTCTTTACATTTTGAAAAGGGGCAGCTCCCTTTGTAAGATAGAAATTTCAATTTTATGGGTATGCTTTTGTTGGTGACCAGATTTGTCACCGAACTCCTTGTATACTTTTGCCCACAACAATGGCAAACTTACCAATAGTTGAATGAATTGCAAGTATATTTTGTAATCGTTCTCAGCATTTTGAAAAGGGGTAGCTCCCTTTGTAAGATAGAAATTTCAATTTTATGGGTACACTTTTAACTTGAAAGAAAAAAAGGCAATTTTTGCTAAAATAAAGAATTATTGTGAATGCCCGACACACCCATAGGGAAAGAACCTAATAGTATTTCCACATTTTGACCCAGACATAAGAATGGATAAAAATTTGGATAATACACACTTGATTTTTGCAGTACTATCACAAACACTGGATCTCCACAATAGTGAGGATGCTTAGATAGCACTTAGAAAATGAGAATGAGCCATCAACATGCCATCTAACAATAATGCAAGATCTCTCGTACTCAACATAAGAAGAGCCTATAATAATACAAGAATAAAATCTGACTCAATGCCATAATTTCTCTGCATTAATGAGTAGGAATGGAGCACAATACTCTCTCCTCCAAAAATATTACAATGTTGCTATATTTATGTCAAAAAAACCCCCTTTCAATGCTTTTCAAACACAATATTTTAAAAGCCTCATATACACTTCCTCTTCCCAAATTTCTTTTTCCCCAATGGAAAAAGATTCAAAGAAAGAGAAGCTTGTACAATTTGAAAAATCCCCTTTTAAATATTTTACCCACACATGATTAGTTGAGTAACCACCCATAACTTATTTTACCCAACTCTCCTTTTGAAATATTTGCTTTTTGGTTCAGGGGAATTTCCCACCCAAAACAAACTACCCAACATTTTACACATTAATTAATTCTTCAAATAATTAATTCACCCATAACTATTCCTACTTTCAAAATAAGTTGCCCACCTTTAACTATTTTCCTATCACATCAATGGGATCTATTTTTTAATTTTACCTCTTTCCTAACATTAATTAATCCTTAAAAAGGGACGGGAGAAGAAAAAGATAGTTTTTTCTTTCCTTTAAGAATCCAAGAACTTTCTTGACTGTCTTCTAACAACTCTTAGCCTTATGTTAAATGTTGTCTTTCAATCATGTTGTCTTGTGCACATTTACACCACTGCCAGCATGCCTTGAACATGCCACTGATATAATCAAATTGTTTTATATATATATAATCTCGCCTTCTAGTTTTCATAATCTTTTTTACACTCAAAATTAATATGGGGTTCCTCCTCTAAGCATGGGCTTGACCTGTCTTTTAAAAAAAAAGGAAAAAAAGGGATATGGGATATCCCCGTGTATCATCTTAGCAGCCACATCATGAACGAATTACCCAGCAGGTGGGGATCTTGTTATGATTTTCTTTCTTTCAATTTACTTAATATTGTTATGATTGTTCGGGCAAGAATAAGATTTGTTTTAGAAAGGCGTGTGGTAAAATAATGAAGATTAAAATCTTACATGCGTGGCCTTGATTGGAGATCAGGAGGTGAGATGCAAGGGCACTAAAAAATCCCGCTGTAATAATGGGATTCTAATACATCTATGGCTTATCTTCTTTTATGTCAGTTCAATATCGCTCAATAATTGTTAGGAAATGGTTTGTATCGTTGGCTCTGTTTAAGAAGAAATAAGTCTATGTAAGTGAATAGGAGTGTAGATACAGTCTTACAAAGAGGCACACTTATTTGAAGGAAAATATGCTTTTATTCATAAACACTTAAATATTCATATATATATTAGAAGAAAGAGGTTATTTAGTTATACTTCATCTTTCATGCTTTGATACTAATCTGAAAAGTAAGAAATATGTTTACACCATTGTCCTGATGATCTGATAGGAGAAAATGCAATTATTCTCAATTCTGATTCATCTTTCATTAAAGAGCTCTAACAAGTTGTTGCAGGAAATTGAGAAATCTCTACTTTTATGGCTAACAAGAAAGGCAGTTTAGGAAAGGTGTCATGTTTTTTCAGGAATCTACAGAAACATAATACGCAGAACGGGAAATACCCCCTTTACAGAAGGTGACCCTGGGGACTAAGGATCAAATCAAGGAACAAGAAGCAATGAAACAGAAAAATGGCTCATGATAAAAGCAGGGATTCCAATTGTAAATCCTAAATTTTGTAAATGAGGAATCATCCTCATAGGTCACTATCATGTTTATATGGAATTGGATTGGCAAACTAAATTATGTACTAGACTTCATAAGTCTCGGGGAAGACCAGAGGTTTTCTTTACTCTGTTCTTTCCTACCGGTGCCCGCACTGAACAGAGTTGTACTTTGGAAATTTCTACTAATAAAATAAATTTTTGGCTATGGCCTCTTACCCATAAAAAAAAAATTAATCTTTAAAAAGAATTAATATTACTTGGCACTATCACTTAGAGTAAAATTACTTTGTCTAACTAGCTAAATGCACTTTAACATAAAAGTTTAAAGGGCATTGATAATTCCCACATAATGACTTTAATTAATTCAAGTTAATTATGACTTTAATAAAATTAATTAATTCAAGAGAATTAATATAATTTTATTTCAACAAAGTCATAAATTCCTTCTCAAACCAACTATGGTTTTTCCTTCACAATATTTCCTTTGGGTAAAATCCTTGTAGGTGTAGGTAGAATTCCCTTGTGGGCTCAATTTTGAGGGTAGTGAAAAATCAAAGCCAACACATTTTAAAGGGTAGTTGGCAACAATCACCTTGATTTATCAAAATTCATAATAGTAAAGTTCAAATCCCACCTTTGTTCCCTTAGAATTATTACTTCTTCTTACCTAGGTCTATATGCCTTTTATTCTCTCCACTTTCACCTTTATTTTTATTACTTTTAACCCACACTGTATCCCTTGAGCCTACACACTCCATTGTCCTCCTCACATCCCCACCCTCCTTTCATTTACTATATTTTTGTAATAACTTAAACTTTATCTTTCCCCACATGTAACTTCGTAATTTTATTAATTTTGAGCCCTCCCCCTCTTTCATGTCCCTAAACCACTTATTCAATTCCCTTTTCAAAACACATCATCTATTGAAGTAGATTTTGTGGCACTTTCTTCACAAGCCATAAACCCTAAACTAATTTAATATGCCTTTATATTTGTACAACTAGCTTCAATTCACCAACTTCTTTTCACATTTGAGGAATATGTCTATGGAGGTAGTGGAGGGAACACCTCTTCTCTCTACATACCAACATAAGAGGGAACATGCTCAATCAATCCAATGAGTTGAGTCACTAATTGAAACCACTTGATTAAACATACTTGATCCAAGTTAAGCCTCACATCACCAATAAACACCCAACTTACTAACAAAAGGGAGGGCCAAATGATATGAGAAAACCTAACCCCCAAATGAACAAATGAAGAGAGAGAGAGAGTGCACAAACTTGCCTTCTCTCCTCTCTAACTAACTAAAAGAGGAGAGAGGGTTTGTGAAGGCTTGCTTCCATGTGTCTAGCATTCAATCAAATTATTTAGGTGACATCATGGTTGTTGTCCATGACTCGTAGATCATTTCCCTTTTTTATAAAATGTATCAATTTTAAACATGCTAATAATAAAGGGGCAAGGTTAGTAACCAAACCAAAGAACCCATCATAAATATATTTAAAATTAAATTTAATGATTTAACATTAAAAAATCTACATAAAAGATAGAAGTCTCCAACCTTTCCCTATTGACTCACCTATTGCACTTTTAATTTGTGCAAGTGCTAGTTTAAAAAAGATGCCTATTCTCCAATATACAATATACATCAGATCATGTAGTCATTAATAATAATAGTTAAAGGAATTGGTGTTAAACGTGAACATGCTTAATGCATTTAATATGCACCACTATTTGTTAGCACAATGCATGTGGATTGATGTGATTTTTTAATACACACGAAACATTTCTTGTTTGTACATGAGTGGCCCTTTATACCATCAAATTGCCTAAAGTAGCTCAAATTTTGTGTCAAAGTATGGTTTTATAAAATCCCCCAATGGGTGCTATCTATATATGATTTAGGAAAAAAATATGGAAAAGAAAATATGAAAACAGTTCACTCTTTGGATAGGCATTGCTTATTAAGGGTAAATCCAGGAGTACAAAAGATATTGAGTCAATGTCTTCTTGAACAAAGTCACAGAGTAAAGATAATATGTTAAATTATGTAGCTTTTTAAAGAAAAATCTATTGTGATATTGATATTATAAGATGTATTACTAAAAGAAAAATGTAAAGGAGACTTCTTTCTAGTTTGTTGGTCTACCTTTGTTAGCATATGCATTTGAGGTCATTTCCATCCTTTGGTAAATAAATCACAGTGATGAGAATTGTTGGTTTGACCTACACAATCCACTCTTTTACTCTTCTTCCTCTTCCATAGAGACAACATCGATACTTCTATTATTTTTATAGCAGCGAGCAATCGAGGATTTGAGCCTAGGCATGCCTTTTGTGATGGAATTAATTATTTAAAATCTATATTTGCCGAAGATGTGATCTCTAAAAAAGTGTAAAACAACAATAAAATGCATTGAAATAAGTACAAATAAAGTGTAATAAATGAGAAGTAAACTAGCACTTGCAACTTCAGGGGTGCAAGGGATTTGCTGATAGGAAGTTCAAGGGAACGTTAAGAAGATTAGGAGGAATTGAAGGAATAGGAGAATCAATGTGATGAATGCCTAAAATACTTGTTTGCTAAAGACTTTTGCAGTGAGTTCATCTCTAGATGAGGAAGTTTCTCTAATAATTATAAATTTATTTTTCAATTATATTGACGTTCACTAAAGAAGCTCAAAATATAGGTTCTTTTCTTTTTGGGGGGTGTGAACTAATTGAGCTCAGATAATAAGGCATGTATTCAGTTAATTTTTGGAATCCACATTTGTGAAGATGGAGTATGGGGGCAAACGTGTGAAATACATAATCTGCCAGCTGTTTAGTGCTCTATGTCATGTTGCAACCATGCATATGACACACAATTCCAAGTGTGTTATCAACCCCTTAACTATTATATATACCCCTCCATTTTCTTACACCATATGTAGTAAGGTTTGGGCATAAATCTTTGTGCTTGAAGTAGTAGACTGTAATTTTTTTTCATGAAACAGAAAATACGTGGAGTTGCCTTAGGAGATAAAATTCCTAATGTGGAGGCAAACTCCACTCATAGCCACATTATGCTCTATGACTACATTGGGGACAACTGGGCCATTATCTTCTCACACCCTGGTCAGTTCTCAAAACTCTTCAATATATCATTTTGTTTCTATGTTTTTGTTTTACTTATGTCTTCATTCTTTTTCTAGGCTAGCTGATTTTACACTAGTATGTACTACTGAGCTTGAAAGGATTGCGAACTACATTGGCGAATTTGAGAAGCATGGAGTGAAGCTTTTGGGCTTGTCCTCTGATGAGGTGGATTGACATAGAGCATGGCCGCTTGATGTTGATGCATGTTCCCCTGGAAGTAAGATTACATACCCAATATTGGTTGATCCCAATGGAGAGATATCATAATAATTATTCTAATTTTTTAAAAGATCCTAAAATAAAATTCGAAAAAGATCACATACCATTAAATTCCACAGTAGAAATAAACCTTAAAAAACCAGGGTAGAGACAATCAATTTTCATTGGTGGATGACCTATTTTGAGAATTTGAAGTTACCTCACCTCCATGGAAACAACACTAAAGCAAATTTTTGTCAAGAAGAAAGGGATAGAATAACTACAAATTTCTACAAGAAGGTGGTGAAAAACCCTTGAAGAAGAGTAGGCCAAAATGCAAGTCGATTCCATACATGCACAATAAGATTCTTGAGGAAGCTTACTAACAAGCCTTTCCGAACAAGGCATGGACGTCATGTGCAGCGGCCCCACCAACTAAAAATAGAAATCAAATTGACAACTGTATGTTGGACCCAAAACATTTAAAAAGGCAGTAATGGGGTTTTGGTTTTTCTGTGCTTAATGAAATTGCAGCAAACAGATTTTAGTTTTTGTGCTAGAAAAACAAAGAAGTGATGCAAATACCTTTAAAAAAATAAATGATTTCCTCCACGGCCTTGGATCGATTCCTAGAAGGCGATTCTTTTGTTTTTTGTTCACGCTCCCCTTCATCTCACCTCAAATATTGCAATTTGATATGCTTCCCTAAGTTACTTGATTTCAACTGGTTTCAAGTATCCAGCAGGGGACATTTCAACAACACGAGAAATTTTCTGACACGATTTTTCCCGACGTGAGAAAAACCGACGAGCTTAGAAAATTTTTCGGCGTGAGACAACTTTCCGATTAAGTGAAAGCCCACTTATAAAAAGCCTATTGGCTAATAACCAATATAAAAAATAAATGTAAATAAGAATAAATATAAATTGACATAAAAACCAAATTTATCATAAAAATATTATTACACTTATCAATATATAATTATATTAAAAATATTTCACCAAGATAAACACAAACTAAATGAAAAATGACATAGATATGCAAATTTCACCATTACAAATTGCTATTGCATAAAGGGTTTCATCCATAGGAAAATAATGATATCATAACTTAATGTATTAATTATGATTTGATATTTTTACACTCCAAGATTTGATTTTTCACATTATTGATTTCCTCTCAAGCAAATTTTTTATGATGCTTATCCATTCAAAGGTACCTTTAAAATATTATGACATACCTTAATATAAGTAAAATTATATATAAAATATATATCATCATAATCTTATATAATTTTTGACAATCTCTTCAAAATGTCTGCAAGAATGCCTAAATACGACCATCAAATTTAAGCCTTATTTCCAGTAACCTAATTGTGAAGATTTGATTTGTTGGAAGATCTGATTTTTCACATTTTAATTTTAGGTGTATTAATAACTTAAATGTATTAATTATGATTTAATATTTTTCATTTAATTTGTAAGAAAATTTAATTTTTCGTGTGAAGATTTGATTTGATTTGTTAAAAGATTTGATTTTTCATATTACTAATTTTAAATTCTTAAAAATGATTTAATGGCGAATTAAAAAATTATAACCTATCAAATCCCACTCTAACCTAGGCGATACCAAAACATAAGGGAAAGGCATCTCTCAAGCGTTGCCGAATAACTTTTGAAATAAGCATTTTATTTTACAGGACAAGTTGGAATTTATAGTCTTAGTAAGTAGTGGCTCCAAAAACCAAAAAAACAAAACAAAAAAAATATCTCCCACGAACCAAGTGTCCCCCATTATGAGATTTCTCCTATCGGGCATTTTACTTCTACTTGCTGGAATCTGAGTCATTACATAACGTGTGGCCGTACATACGCGTTTTCACACGTGTTGCCACAATTAGATAATTATTGGAAGTCAATTCGTCGTACACTAACTCATGGAGACTAAAACACCTTTTAAAACAGGCGGTCTAACATACGAGGGAATTCTTTGAGATATTATCATTTGTATTATTGAGATAAAGCAGATAAAATTTTCACTGGACTTCGAAGTTGGAAGATTGAAGCATTTCTTGACGCTTAAACAGTGCTATAACAATGTCTGGTTACCCACAAAACCCTTATGGGGCTCCACCAAAAAATAAGTATGGGGGAGCTCCTCCCCCAAACCAGTATGGTGCCCCTCCTCCAAACCAGTACGGAGCGCCTCCACCAAACCAGTATGGAGCGCCTCCACCAAATCAATATGGAGCTTCTGCTCCTCCTCCCTCTGGGCAATATGGACAAAACCCGTATGGACAGGGCCCTGCTTATCAACCCCAAGCATACCCCACTGCTCCTCCGTATGGAAACCCCACTGCTCCTTCCTATGGCTATCCACCTGCTCAACAACAGCCATTGTTTGCAGCAGGCACAGACCCAGAGATCATAAGAGCTTTTCAAGCTTATGATCAGGATGGCAGTGGATTCATTGATGACAAGGAGTTGCAGAAAGCTCTCTCCACAGCCGCCCAGTCGTACAGCATCAGGACAGTTCACCTTCTCATGTTTAACTACAACAACAGCAACTCCACTAAAATAGGTCAATCATCTTTCTTTTCATTTTTTTTATTGTTTAGTAACTAGTTGAGTAATGAGGGGCATACTAAGGGAATCACAGTTATAAATTTTTCATCGCACTCTGTTTTTGGAAGCTGGGTGGACCCATTTGGTGAACCTTTTTACTACCAGATCCATGTGGTTTGCGGATGATGGATACCATCTAGTGAATGACACCCATTAGAGGGTTACTTCGAATTGCTTGTTATACTATTATTGCCTTCATAAAAGAGCTTGGAAATTAGGTTTCCCACTTTTTTTGGGTTTTTTGTAGGGAGTTCAACAGATTTAATAAGTATTCAAAGTCGAACACACAATAGGTTACTAATAGTGCAGTTAAATCATAGGTACCTTACTATTAGAGTTACAGCTATATGTTCTTCATGGCACCCTGTAATTGGTAGTTGGGTGTACCCATTTGGTCAGCAATGACTTTGGGTTCTTCATCTTATGATCCAAATGGTTTATCGATGACGATTATTTCTATTCACTGAATGAAACACATTTAGAGGGTTTCTTCATTTTCTTTACCATATTATTCTCGATGTAAAACAAACCTGTGATTGAGGTCTTAATTGATATTTTAAAGAGTTAGGAAGGTTTCAGAAACATACACAATATTTCTTAATAGAAAAAGTGTATTCCATCTTCTGTGTGAGGAGTTAACGGAGCTTCTAAGCAATTAGGTTTCTTACTAGTTTGGCTAAGTTGTAGGGACCGTACTAATGGAGTTAAGAATTATATGTTCTACATGACACTCTGTGATTGATAGTTGGGCAACCATTTGGTCAACAATGATCCTCGGCTTCTTCACCTTCATGATCCATACGATAATTATCATTCACTGCTTGGTAGCCCATCTAGATGGATACCCTAATACTTCACTTTATTTCTCATATTATTTGTTCTTATCCAAAAATAGCCATGTTTTTTGTTGAATGTTTGATCTTCGTTAGGAACAGTGTTTCTCTGAGTTTCCAGGGTGGGGGATGGGGTTTCAGGGATGTCAAGTTTTTTCCTAAATTTTGGGGATGGCTAATAAGATAATATAAAAAATTTAGTAGTTCAACTATAAAGTTAAAAATAGCTTAAAAGTACTGATGAGCTGAGAATCACAACTATAGTCTAGAGGCTCTTTACATATCTTTTATGTGAGTGTGCATCATTCTGGGATGGCTCTTGGACACCCAATTGTAGAATCAGTGACCCAATGTTGTTCTAGCATTATACTGACCGCTTAATATAGCAACTGAAGATAAGGAAAGGGGAGTCGGTATAATTGCATAGCAAAATGTAGACAGAATGCAAGGACATCTGGTTATAGGGCACATTTTGAGCTGTAAGGAGATACAAAGGAATTTTTTGTTTGCAAATTTCTCTATAACAAGAACCATTTATGGGTAGTTTTAAGTTTTAACAGTGAAAACATTGAACATGGCATCCAAAAGTATATACAAGTGGCTATGACATGTGTGATGGTCAGAGAGGGCAAAACAAACTTGCAATGTGAGAGATGAAAATTTTGATTTTAGTTGCACTTTTGACATAGGAGGGTCACTATCAGCAGTTGGACAAACCTTAGATGTCAATAATGAGCCGCTGCAGAAAACTTCTAGAAGCTCCTGTTGTTAGGGAGCTGCAAAATGAGAGAAGACATAAAAACATGCTCTCATCTGACATCTCTCTTAAATCAACTTAATTTTTTCCTTCATTATTCTTGCATTCAAAGAGGCTATGTGGGCCTATAAACATTGGAAATACAGAACCATCAGTTTATCTAGCTTCAGCCCTGAAGTATATTTCAAGAGTAACCTTGATTCACTTTCTGAAAAATATAAACAATAACATGTATAGATGCAAGGTTTAGGCCTAAATGAAATATTATGGGTGCTTTACTGGGTATGTTGTGATGTCACTCGATAAGCTTTTATCATTTGTCTATATCCCGTGCAAATGGTTGCATTGCATTTTCATCTGTTGCCTTTCATTTTGTTATCCACTGCATCTTATTTTGTCCTCTGGGAATGCTTATTATTGCACTGCTAGAGCTGGTTTGGATATGCTCACTATCCATTTTAATGAGGGAAGCAGTGTGGGAGTTGTCTTCTTTGATCCAGAAACTGATCCATATATTATTCCTTACAATGCGTAAATGCATCATGTAGGGGAGAAGCAGCGTGCTGCTGTTACAAAACTAGGCAAAGGGACTATATTGTTCTTGGTTCCACCATCCAAGTTTTTGTTTTAAGATATATATTTTTTGTGCTTTATAAATTGTGATGGGTGGGCGATGTCATTACATCCCCGGGACATCGGGGACAACAGGCTGTCCTCAATTGGCAGATTAAAAGGGGGATGTTCCGGAAAACATCTCCCAAATTGGGGAGTGTCCCCAAAAAAGACAGGAAATGGAAACGGGGAGTGGACTTTCTGTCCCTGTTTCCCCTGTCCCCAAGACATCCCTGAACTGGGACATGTCAGAATATCCCTGAGGCTGCGTCCTGGGGGTGCACCGATTAGAAGTGTCTGGGTTTGTAACTTTTCAAAATCATACAGACAATAGTTTCTTTATAGGTAGAAAGTCCTTTCCATCGTGCATGTTGCTTTCATTGCATATTTTTACATTGCTCTATTCTCATCAAGGTTTTAGGCTTCCACAGATCTAATACACATTTTGAGAATACCTGTGTTGGGTTCTATTCTTCCAGGCTGTGTTAGGAGCTGTTCATCTTTGGGACATGTTAGGGAGAAGTCAACAATAATTGGTTTAATATGTGGCACATTAATCTTTTCTTTTTTAAGTTATCAAAGGTTGAAAGGACTGCTTTGATTCACATGATCTAGATTCCTCTGGACTAAGGCTTCTAGACATTAAGTTTTCACTTTAAATTGGAAGTGCCTTATATTATATTTTTGTATTGTGGATTAGGTTAGCCTGTTAATCAAGTGAGCTTACTTTGGTTCTTGTTGGGTATGGGTGCAGGACCAAAAGAGTTCACAGCCTTGTGGCATGATCTCCAGGCATGGCGGGTAAGTTTCATTTTTGTCAAGACCATTAGTATTTGTGCTTTATTAAAGTCATTTTGCTCTGTCATTTTGAAACATGTTTTGTGCTCTGATGGTTACATATGGGGCTTCATTATTTCATATCCCATTCAAATTCCATTTTAGGCATTTTGGGCATAAGTTGTTACTGTGATACTAGAAGTACAAGAATTTGACCTTTATTCCTTATTGGTATCGCTTTGAAATCATATCCTGGGTAATTCACTTGTTACTTTCAAATTTATTTGCATCTACATTCCAGGTAGGAGAGGGTTTGAGAGGAAGATTCATGTTTAAGGGGCTCCAAAGCTTGACATGCTAAATGCACATGCTATGCACTGTTTGTTTTGGGTCTAGTATATGTAAGGTTAAACAGTTTATTTGTATTATATGTAAAATAGAGTACAAAATTAGGGTTATTGTACCAGGGCTTATAGTTCTGTCCATTCTAAATCTCAGATTGAACCTGTTGCTACACATTATATTATTATAACGGACTGTTCCCAATAAGAAACCATCATGACTATAATGCAGAAGGTGTAACCAACAAATGACTGCATACATTGAGATTTGAGAGAGTTTAAGCATGGGCTCAGAGATCCGTAAATGAAAATGAGACTTAATACTTATGCAGTTCTCCTAAAAATCTGAAGTACCAGTTATCTTTTTGTCTTTTTGTAGCAGCACTGGTAGGAGGTGAAAGAGAGGAACAAATTTGATATTGTCTTTTTAGGCATATATAATATAATGTATTGCTGATTATAACTGGTATACAAATTACATATTGCAGTTCCAGTGAGGTAAATTACAAGGATTTTATAAATTGACAGGTTGCCAATGTCTTGATACTTTAGTTGTAAGTATTGTTTTAAAAGAACAATACGCAGTTACTTCCAGAAGCACTTCATTCTTATACCATGGACTGCGGAAACATCATGTCTATAATTAGTTGTAAGTGTCAAGCTAGTCAAAGAAGAAACTACCATTCTCTTTCTAGGAGCATTTATTAGCAGTTCTTCTAGTTTTATATGTTAAGGATTTTTATGCCAATAGGTGTTCCCTTAGTGAGGAGCACTAGATGAATTACATAGATTGATGGTGGAGCTTAAAAAAACTACCATTGAACAGATCTTGACCATAAGATTTACAATAAATACATGAGTATGATATGTGCAAAAAGTCTATTACACTTTTGCTTTCCCACTACAACTTTTCCATAGTCAATAAAAATATTTTTCTTTTACAATACTAGAAAGTATAATTCACTTTAAGGTGGGTATATAGCAAACAAGGAATTAAACATTTTGTTAAAACTTCCAAGGTCATCTTTAAATATCATTTCTTAAGCTAAAGACTTTTAAATATCTTTAAATATCTTGTCAATATGTTCATATGCAAGACATGAGCATGTAAGTCTTGGAAAAATCTATTGTACAAGTGGGAAAAGATGAGTTTTCATCAAGTGGATCAGAGTATGAATGCAAAATATATGGAACTGATCTATTGCTACTCTTGCCAAAACTTCACATTGCATGAGGTGCATAGAGCTTAAAACATTTATGTTTATCCCTTTTATGCCACCTCTATAAAATTAAATTCTAAAGGATTCTTGGATGAAGCACCTACATGTAATTTATTAAGACTTTTGTGGCTTCATCCTTTATATGTTTAGCTCCCCACATTCTCAATTATGGCGGCTACAAAGAACATCCTTTCTAGCTTATAACGGAGACAATGAACATTCAATTGCAGCAGGTGCAATGAGAACGAATCCAAGTGGAGTGACAAGTGTGATGAGATGGTGTGCAACCTTTGAGTGGGTTTGATGTGTGTCAAGGTGGATGTTAATGCTCTCTTAAAGTATGGTATTGCAACCATGAAACATAGCAGTTGGCTTATAGTTATAGGAAACTGATGTTGTACATAACATAGATAACCATTACGAAATTGCCCGAGTTTATCATGGTGCTTTCTTGGAAGTCTACTACAATTTGTTTTGGGTTTTATTGTTCTATTTAATGTAAGACTTTCTGCTGAATCTGTGCATGGGGAGTAGTAATGGTGCCTACCTCAAGCCAACAAGGTGACGAGGTTATTATGTACAACAGTCGCCATGAACATAACTTTTGCTCATATGAAGGCCTTGAGCTGTACACATGCTGTCACTGTAAAGAATATGGAGCCAATTTTGGATATAAAATGTGGCTTATGCCCCAGTTTTATACTGCACAAGATGTGCCACCGCCCCTAATGAGTATGAGCATCCCTTTTATAACAATCATCTACTTCAGTTTTGCCCCAAAATGCATCTTCGACACCACTGTGATGGTTGTGGGGAGGAGCTAAGAGGGTATTTGTTTGAATCCCACTCTTGTGATTGAGGCTTCATCCATTTTGTATGTGGCTTCCTAAAATTTTCAGCTATGGCTTCATTGAGCAACAATGTTTCTTTTATTTTTAAAGACGACTGTCAAACATGTTTTTATTACCTTGGTTGTGGTTTATGCTCAGCTTATTTTGCACATTGTCTTCTTGTCTTTGACCTCCTCACACATCGTTGCCCTCACTTGAATGCTTATATAAAATAGCACTTCTGGAAGGGGTGTACCACCAATTTCTGATTTATTAACTCTTTGAGTCATCTTAAATTCGCTTACACAACTGGACTTGCATATGTGTTGTGTGTGGGGCATGTGCTATCCATGAAGCATCAGATGATTTAAGTGGCCTTTCTTTGTTGTATTTGTTTGACGTGTATGTGTGTGCCCTTATAATTGGAGAAATGGGCGCCGTGAAACAGTAGGCAAAGATTTGGATAAACATGATAAGACTTTATGACTTACCTAAACTGAGTCCATTTCTCTTCACAAGATAAACTAAGTTGCCAGCACAGGAACAGGCTTGGGTTTGGGATTTGGGTACGCTGATACAACAATTTTTTTTTTGTTGGGTATGGTTATGACTATATATATATATATAGAGAGAGAGAGAGAGAGAGAGAGAGAGAGAGAGAGAGAGAGTAAAATATATTTGATACTTGATAGTTGATAGAATGATACCTGATACTAAAATTAAAAATTTAAATAATAGAATTGAAAATACATTTCATAATTATGTCAAATCATAATTCATGAATCACAGCATGTAATTTTGTAAATATCACATATCTATATTTCATAATTCATTCTTTGAAATTTTGAATTGAAAAGATAATTGATAATTCTGAATTCAATGTTATAACTTGATATTATCATATAATATATGATATATGTATATGTCAAACTCAATGAGTCAAATCATAACAAAACTTGAAAATGGTAAAAAGTAAATAAAATAAAAAATCCTCTCCATCGAAAGGATCTAGATCTAAGTCATCAATTGGTCCAAATTCATTTGAACCACAAGCAATCGTAGTGCCACTCCCACTAGCTATCTGAACATCATGTGTAGGAACCTCAATTTCATCTAAACCGACTCTGGCAAGCTCTAAAAGAGATGCATCCAAGTTGGCACACTTAGGGGCTATATCCCAATTCTTCATTGCCCCCTTCCTTGTAGTCAATTTCCATATGTAATAGGAGGCGCAAGTTGGATGGATGTAGATCAAATCTTTTGCTTTTTTTGCAGCCAATTGGTTGTTCTTAACTGAGTAAATAAAGGAGTATGTACTCCAATTTTGCTCAACAGAAGAACTTGCAACATGTTGAAATTGGAGAGGAAGTCAGTACAACTTAAAAATGCGAAAGAATGGTATGAAATAAGAATGTTAAAAATTAAAAATTAGAAATGCTTACTTGTGATAGAATTTTGATTGCAAGAGGTTGGAGGAACATATAACTTTGCCCATGGAGGTACCACCATGTACGAGCATCCGTCTTGTACTTGTCTCAAAGAGCACAAACAATATCATCTTGTCTCGTGATCAACCTACCAAATTCAGTTCTAACCTTATTCACTGCTTCTGGATCTAAGAAGATTCTTTAGAATGCTATTTTGTACCCATCAACAACTTCATTGTCTTTATATGGCCCCATTCTCCTAGGGAAAGAAAGTATTTCTGTGCTATAGTATTTGGGAGATAATGCATATGCAAGGAGATGCAAGGGCATGGTCATCTTGTTCCAACGGTCAACAATAATTTTTTTCACCCTTAGGAAAAATGTTTCTTCGGTGTCATTCTCCTTGTCTGCTATTATGGCCCTTATTTTATCTATTATGGAGTCCTTATTTTATCTATTATGGAGTCCACACCATCATAGGCTTCTCCCAAACACGACCGATATGTATTAGCAAACTTGATCATACTGACCCATGATGGGCTCGATGAAACTCAATACGTAGACTACACAAGCCCCACCAATCATCATCCAATATCAATGACTTGACCTTTTGGGTCCTTTGTGAATTTGACTGCCTCCACACACTCCATTGGTTGCTAATGACAATGCTACTGAATGCCTACCACACCTTCACAAGTTGTCTCAAAATGATTGTGTGCAATGTGAAACGAGTCTATTGTTAATGACAATGCTACTGAATGCCTACCACACCTTCACAAGTTGTCTCAAAATGATTGTGTGCAATGTGAAACGAGTCTAAGCAACCTATGTAGTGTAAATAATAAGTTAACTTTATAATGAATTAAAACTTAAATAAGTAAATATGTCATAAATTAAATTTAAAATAAATATTGAAATTTCATAAATTTACCTTGGATAATTCCAAATTGGAGAAAGTCTTGAAGTTGCCTTGTGACATATGATGGTTTGTCACAAACATTTGAATCTCCTCACCCTTGGTGTATATAATTTTCACCCACTCTATCTCAATGTCAATCTTTTGTATCACCAAGTTGAGGGAGCGGATGGTACACGGTGTCCAAAAAATGTGCCCATACCTTTCTTCAACCAAATCACTTGTTGCCTTGCAATTTTTTGCATTGCCCATTATGACTTGGACAACATTCTTAGAATTTACTATCTCTATGGACTCAATGAGGATTTTGAAAATGAAGTTTGCATCTTTCATTTGCCCCTTACAATCAACTGGCTTCAGAAACATTGCCCCATTAGGGAACATTGCAATAACATTTATTAAAGGCTAGTTTTTACAATCTTTCCATCCATCAGAAATAATGGACACTCTTGTTTCAACCCATGAATCCCTAATTGGTTTTAGTGATCTCTCAACATTGTTTTTTTCTTTTGCCAATAAGGTGGTGCACACCTTCTCATACCTAGGCCTTGTGTAACCAGAGGGTGTTTGACTGATTGTTGTCATCATTTTCTGCCAATATGGTGATCTCACCAAATTGAAAGGTAGACCATTGACGTAAATGCAACATGCAATGTGTTCATTTGCATTGCCCCTCGCCTCATTTTGAAATGCCTTATCCAATGGGCCTCTTTTGCGGGAAGAAATAGAGGGATCTTCTTTGGTAGATGGTGTCTCCAAGAAAGGATGTGAGGCAGCCACTATTGAAGGAGATGTTGTAGGTGGCTTACCTAATCCTTTCTTGGCTAAAGGATGAGACCTTAATTTTGCTCTCATCCACAACATCAACTGCTTC
The DNA here is from genome assembly GCA_027924645.1 of Cunninghamia lanceolata. Lineage (NCBI taxonomy): Eukaryota > Viridiplantae > Streptophyta > Pinopsida > Cupressales > Cupressaceae > Cunninghamia > Cunninghamia lanceolata. The sequence goes on along the minus strand of BSBN01001583.1, from coordinate 37,806,131 downwards.
TTGTTCTTTAATATATGCCATAATTTGTTTTTTTGGCAACCCCTTCTTGTTTGGCCCTTGACAAACTCTAATTCCTAGGCTGGGCATAACATAGAGGTGAGCTTTCACTCAACTATACGAGCTCTTATACACAATCGGACAGTGACTACAACACCAAACACAAGCCCCACCTCATGCAATTTGTTCAATCACCCTAACATATTTTCATATAGGTGATGTTTGATCACATTTAAAGTGTTTACCTGTTTGAGTCTCTGGGGCTATTGAACTTGAACTAGCAGCCATTTTAAATAGATTGCTGTTATTAAAAAAACTTTAAAAAAAAAATTAAAACATAACCCTTACAATACATATATTTTATGATATAAACATAATAAAAACATAAAACAATTGAAAAAAAATCTTAAACTCTTTTTTTTTTGTTTTTCCAAAAAACTTAAAAAAAAAACTTTAAAAACTTGAAAAAATTTCACAGAATACTTACCTTTGATGGATAAATCTTCTTTGTGTAAGCTAATTCCTTCCCATAGCTCCCTATGAAATGTCTTTGGCACCTTTGCAATCCTTCATCTTTCAAAAAATCATCTAGCTTCACAAATGACAAAAGGGAATGATTTTGGGTGTTTTTGTGCTTTGTTGTGAAATGAATGTTTTTTTGTCACTATTAGGTTTCATAGTCACGTGTTAGGGTTTTTACTTTTTAGGTGTTTAAAATCCTTTTTTAAAAGTAATTCTTTTTTTAAAGTGAGAAAAGTCAAAAATTGCGGAAAAATGTCCGCCTATGTTTTGAAACGGATGGGCATGTCTAGGAACGCCCGGGCACGACCTTGTCGCCCTTGGGACGTACTCACAATGTACTCGGGACGGTAGGCCATGCCTTGGGTGTCCCATCCGTGCTCCCGGGCCCGCTCTCATCCGGTACCATACCAGGCTGAAAATTGGACATTTTGGTAACACAGAAAATAAATGAAAAAAAACTTAAACTATATGAAGAGGCAGAATTTGTCAACACATTATTGGTCTATTACTAAGCTAATTCGAATTTTGGAAGAGACGATACGGTTTGATATGTCAATGTGGAGTCAATGCATGTAACTTTGACAAGCTCATAAAGCTTTTAGGCAAGCATTTTTTTTGTAATTAGCTAAGAGTCTCAGAAAACTGTAGCATTAAACAATTTAAAAATGGGTTAGTCTTCTATTTCCCGAAGGCTAACAATATGAAAGGGAAATATAGCTTCTAAAAATTGATAATAGTTAAATAAATTTAATTGTCATTCATGCACGTTGAAACTATTATTGTTTTTGGAAGGAAGATGTGAGACTGCTGTTGGAGTGGTCGCTGGATTGGTGGGGCCACTACCAACTTTTTTTGTTTGACTATTCCTGGGATGTCTGCTGGAATGGAGGAGGCGCTCCTCTGCAGAGCATGCAAAAAGATTCTTTTACTATTTCAGGCTGGCGTTGGCTGAGTGGAGTCAGAGGGTGGTCTGACTAGATTCCTTTGCTATTCCTGCTGGGCATAGGGGGTTTTGAGGGAAACATTCGCTCATTTGAAAGATTATTCTGGATGCATTTTGAAATTGGAGCTGTTTTCTGAGAACCTGTGCTGTGAGCAAGGTCTGAATAATTCATTTCTTCTTCCTGTAGTTTCGACTGTGAGAGACCAGTCCTAGCTGAGGCGAATATTGGCGATTTCATACTCAGAAATCGCATTTGTGCACAATGGAGTTGTGGAGTTTTTCTTTACTTGCTGTTATGGGCTGAACTGTACCTGGGCCGTACAGCAGGTGATTCATGAGGTTGTATGACGGAGAGACTATGGACATTATAAAAAATAATGAATACCCAGTTGAAGATACCCAGAGGCGACCTGTTCTGGGCAGGTATTGTTAATTGTTCTGTTGTGAGGAAATTTCTGTATCCAGCCATACCATTGACTGGGCCGTACTTTCATGACTGCTGGGTGAGTTTGCAATGACAGTTTGTGGGTGACTGGAGGATACAAAGTTGTTTGTAGGTCTTATTGAGACAGAAAGCAGTGTAGTCTTCTCGGGTAGAGGGAGGGAGTCTCTGACTTTCTTGTATTCTGGAAGCTACCTTACAGCAACAAAGGAAGGAATTATGTATCACTGTGACTTGACAGCAGAGATATCATGGTATAACTCAGTTTACATTCATTTCATTCTTCCTTGTCTGTTTGTTTGAGTGGATTTATAAGCTAATTATCTGTAACGTAGTTTGGGTTTGGTTTTCAAAAAAAAAAAAAAGAATAAATCTGGGTAGACCATTGCAAAGAGTCTCGAATTTCTGATCAGTTCTTTACTACGGTATGGTGTACATGCACTTCAAACATATTAGTTCACTACATAATGAATTTGGATTCATTCCATAATCAAGATTCTTCTAACTAGAAGAGCAAGGAAGGCCAACTATAGGATTGTACCACCCAGCCTTCACCCAAAGCCAAATGGACTAAAACAACACCAACAAGAGCCAACATGAAGTGATCACAAATACCTCAACACAAGCACATCACTAATATATTATGCACCCTATGGAAATTGAGGACAATGCTCAATATCATTACAAGCCAACTTGACCATGCACAAATGATGCAATAGATACAATCCAATCGTACATTCCACATTACCACATAAAGGAAGCACATCCACATTCCCAGTTTAATTATAAGGGAAGAAGAGACAACTCCTTGCCAATTAATTTTCAAGCTTTGGACCAATTGTGAAATTTCATAATTACTCTTGGCTAAGCAGTGGAGTTACCATTTTTTTGGGACAATTTTAAAATTCTCCCATGTGAAAAGAGTCACCTTTAGGAACCCAAAAAAGGTTCGAGATCAATTTTGAAGAACTTATTTCAACACTTCAACCATTCAGATTGTAATCCTAATTTATCTAAACTATATTTAAAATAAGCATTAGCTGCAATAATGAGAATATTGGATAGGTTGACATTCAAACTTAGAACCTGCTTGTGGCTGGCAAGATATTCCACCACCGAACCACTTGCCCTTTCATTATAGAAGTTCAAATTCTATCAAGAAGTGTATTTCAATTCCAACACATCCCTCTAAGGTACATTCATGTTGAGATCAGCTATGATACCATATTCAAAATTTTAGATGGGATAGAATTTAGTTCTAATAAATTATTAAGGATTTAGAACTAATAATTTAGTTAAAATAAATTTCAGACGGGATAGAATTTTAGCTATGATACATGGATTTTAGTTCTAATTATTTTTCTACTCTGTTGCGATAAAAGTTATTGCACTGATTACCATCATACAAACAATCCATTTAATAAACTGCATACATTTTGTATCATTTTCCGTGTAATTAAGGATTTGATTATGGAAAAAATTATCTACCTCTAACAAAGTTTTACTATATTTTGGAAACTATTGGCATGCCCATTGAACCTAGGGGTCCAGTTAGTTTTAATCTTGAGCTAGCTAGGCATAGGGCTCAAGTACCAATCCACAGTGTTCAGAATGCCCCAGTTCAAAGTTTGCTGTAGAGAAATTCTCTAGGATTGGATATGCACTGATAATCAGATCAGGCGATCTCAGTGATCAAGGAGTTACACCTAATTTGAGGAGGAATTTCCCCAACTGTGCAAATGGTGAAGGCCCAATAGTCTCACCTATCAAAGATGCATTGCACTACAGGAATGGGCATTGGTTCAACTATTTAACTCGATACTCATTTCTACTCTGAATGACAGGAAGATGCCAAATGGGTGATAAAAAAGATTACAAATATAGTAGCAATGGACTCGAAATACATGCGATTAACCTCAAGTAATCATGACCCGCCATATTTGTCAAGCCGTTTGCTGAGTTTTCCTGAGTTTTTCAAAAAGTGATTTTATACATGGCTCATTTTATACACTTATGAGACAAAAAAATACAGAGCAAAGGCAGACAGAATTTTTTTTGGTATAGGGTTAGGATTATGATATTTTAAATTTTCTTAAAATTTTACTTTGAATAGATTTCTTTTAGAATTTAAATTTTAAACCATAATGAGGGTTTAGGTAAAGAACAAAAGGCTGCCCCTAAAATGGTAGGGCATGCTTCATGATAGAACAACATACCGTATCTTTTTGACATAAACCCTCTTACATGAAAGTAAAATAGATTTTTTAGAAGTCCTATGCAAAATTTTATAATTAGAATTTTTATAATGTAGAATGTAAATTCTTTTTTTTTTTTTCTATACACATTATATTTGACATGAAATAACAAAATTAGTTTTTTTTTCTGTGCTTTTATAACTAGTAGACTGTTATTTAGTTCCTCAGTTTTTCATGTTTTAAACATGTGCAATTGAATTCCATTTATACTTTTATGACATCATGTCAATGCCATGAAAATGGAATACTATGGAAACCAAGTTTTGTTTCTAATTTGCTATCTCTATGAAAGTCCATAGAGATAGCAAACGTGGTGGCCCAAATTTCTCTTCATCTAGCATTAAATTTAATGATGGGCCCATTGAAAGATTAACTAGCCGTCCCACTACAAATGTTGGCTTACAACAATAATGTGAGGAATCTAAGGAGATCCTTCGACAGAGGTCTATTCCAGCACATCTATGGTGCATTCATTATCTGCTATTTCATTTTTTTATTTTTTACAGTTTGGTAAATTTTTGCAATCCCTGTGTTATGCCTGGAGCCCCCGTGGCTTATTTTTTAAACCCTGAATACTCCAAAATGTAGAACCAACAACCAGCGTAAATGCTTTTAGAAGAGAGAATAACAGGCAGTTGACAAAAAGAGGGTGAAAGGAGTGGACAGCCAGTATTCAAATAAATGGTTAGCAATACATTTTTTTGTTTATGATGTATTTAAGTGCATTTGCTATTTCTACAGCAGTGTTTTTTTACTTTCGCCATTCCCTGCTGCTCCTTCCCATTCCCTAGCCCTCTATCCTGTCCTGGTATTGTTGATTCCTCCCAGAATTTCGTTCCCTCATAAATGCAGGAAGCTTATTTCTCTATGGTCTGGTCTTTATAACTTCATGCCACGTGGAACCTAATTATTAAGCAATGTGCTAAGAATTTTTGTGCATATGATAAATGTCATGTATATGTAAAGCATAAATACATTCATATCATAGAGAACATCTAAAGACCACAAGTAACTTATAATCAACAAATGCTGACTAACACACCAGTTAATATTTAGACCTCTATCACTATTTAGTATTTACCATGAACTTAGTTACTCAAAACAACTAATCATGCTTCAATAACCTGTAGCGAGTGAACCTGTTCCAGCAAAAGTGACTTGTAAGAAGGATTTCCTCCATAAGGGTTTGGTACATGCAGCTGAACTTGCCATGAAATATGTTCTAATGCTCTTTATTTGTTCTTAATGCTAATATTTTTATAAGCTATAGTAGACTTTACTATGTTCATACCACTTTATACTTCGCTATATCTTAATTGGATCCAACTAGGAGAGCCAATCTCTTCCACATGTTACCTCCCAACTCATGTACGTTGCTGTTCTGCTATTGTTTAAACACCGATTGGAGAATAATAGGACACAACTCTGCTCTAACTGAAGAATCGTGAAGTTTTCTATCATGCTCACTGCTTTTCATGGAACTCTACTTCTGGTAATTTGACGTTTGCTTCTTCCTGCTGTATTACCAATCTTGCAATAGAGAGAAGACTGGAAATGTTATTAGGTATAACATAGAATGCTTAGTGATGTGTAATTTACCAACTGGCACACAGACCTGAAATCTGCAATAACACATATGCTGTAGACTATTAGTACTTATTTCCTTCACATCTTTATAAACTTGTGTAACAGATTTTACATTGGAACTTTCATGCATGACTGCTACCATGTTAATTATACTATTAATTCTCTTGAAGGTGGTTTAAGCAGCCTGGAATGGGAGTTCTTGCTATTTGGTATATAATGTGAGAAGAGTTTTACAGGTTTCTCTGTATTTTGGAAATACATACAAATGTTAATCAGCAAAAGGCCATAGAATGGTGTTCAAATATCTGTTTCTGAGATCTTTTTTTTCTTGGTAATTAGGGGCCACAATTGTATAGTTCAGGACCTATAATTTGCCTGAAGTCTCTAGTTTGTGCACTTTAGAAGATAATGGCAGTTCCATCACCCACTCTTATGCAGTGGGAGATTGACCAAGGTCAAGAGTTTATCCTTTCAAAATTAAAATAAATCGAGTAGCTTGAGGCCATTTATACTGGTGTGCATACCATTTAAGCAGGAAGGGAATACCTATTTATTTCCTTTCCTAAAATATGCCTGAAATTCAAATGCTGTGAAGCTTATAATCTTAAATCTATTGCTAAAGGAACATGTTCATTGTCTGGAAAAATGTTTGGAGTACTTGCGTCAAAGTATTGCTTCAACCCATCATGACATCCTTGAAAGTTACATGTCTGCAAATGTTTGGAGAATTTGCTTCAAAATATTGTTTCAACCTCATCATGTAATTTTCAAGGATGTCAAAACATTTTGTGGTCTAGTGTATAATTCTGTCAAATTTAAAATGAACTGATTCAGTGCTATTTGTGCAGTCAATCTTTGAGACATTCGATAGAGATCGCAGTGGGAAGATTGACAGCATGGAACTGCGGGATGCTCTTCTCAGATTGGGATATTCAGTATCACCGCCAGTTTTACAGCTTCTGCTTACAAAGTATGACAGGACAGGCCAAGGCAGGGGAATTGATTATGACAACTTCATCGAGTATGTTATTTTACATTTCAAGTTTGCCACTTTGTTCTTTATAGCATCTTACCAACTAAGCTAGTATTTTAATGATGAAAGTGCTGCATACAAAAAATCCTGTTTCCGAGTCAAAACTCAATTCTAGGTGCTATAGCTTTTAACAAGAAGTTGGAAATTGTTTTCCTCATGAGTCGCTTTTCTCCAGTTGCAAGTCTATATGTTACTTCTCTAAGACACTTCAATTTTTCTTTTATGTGCAGGTGTGGCGTAATTGTGAAGGTAGGGTTGATAAAATTGCATTATGTTCCAGTTATATAAGGATACACCCCTTGTTTTTCAAACCAAATGAAATTGCAGTCAGGGAAGTGATAATGAACAGTAGTGACCGGTACTATGCCAGTAATTTTAAATATTGTTAGATATTCTATTCTAGCCGTTTCTACACCTAGTTTGATGTCTATTTTGATATCTGATAAATATATCCATTGTCTTACCACAGGGGCTTACTGAAAAATTCAAGGAGAAAGACAAACAGTATACCGGCACAGCCACTCTGACCTATGAAGATTTCATGCTCACAGTTTTACCCTTTATTGTTGCATAGCGAGGTTTGAGCTTGAACAGGGTCTTGTTGAAGTGTGCCACCTGGTTTTGACTGTTTTAACATGTACTAGAGAGGGAGTCCCTTGAATGTATCTTTAGTCTGGTGAGGATATTTGTACGCAATGTTCATGTTTACAAAAAGTTGCCTATCTAACGAGACTGTAAAATAGTCATGATCTTAACTTGCTTTGACTTATCCAAAGGACTCAATTTGCAGAACATATTTGCAATATGTCACTAAGCTGGAATGGTATCCATTTGTTATCTACAGTCGCTACCAGGATGTTTGAGATTGTTCATTGTGATTGAATAAAGTTAGATTTTCTTGAAGTCAGATTGCAATTAGCTCTAAAATATGGAGATGTACCGTTTTGATGGAAAAGGGTGTTAATTTCTCTAAGCAGGACCGAAATGTATGTATGTGGTTCTTAGAGGTTAATGTAACTTTTATGCCACATATTTTGAGACACGTAACTGTTTCTATAATTAGACCTTAAGAGATTTATAGAATTAATTTTTTAGGTTGTTTTCTTTTTATGGTTGGAAAATGATTTTGCAGGGGTTTTGGTACCCATAAGGCATCCAATATCACAACTGCATGGGTCCATTTATATTTGAGGACTGAACTCAATTATATACTTTCTAGTAATGTGGGTATCTAAAAGTGAAATGAGAAATGAGAAATTTAGATACAAAGTTAAAATTAAATTTACGAATGGTGTGGCAAGAATGCAATAGAGTTGAGTGAGAATTAAATTTAGATAAAAAGCTAAAAAATCTACTTTCATGTTAAACTGGTGATTGAATTTTGATTCATCATTCATAAGTTCACTGCATTATCATCGACGAATCAAATTCTTTTGGTGCTTTGTGGGGCTGGTTCATTACAGAATTTCAGTGTTCTTTACAGTGAGCTCATGGGATTGTTGTGGATATTCTACTTTTTGATTAGACGTTGTAATAGTAAAAGTGTTATTCTAATGATTCTGTCTTTTACTACTACTATGTTATATTTTGTTGGCAACATATTCAAAAGGAAGCATTATAATTTTCAATTCTTTGTATTTTAATAATTGTAGAGGAAAATGAATTTTCCTTAATCTTAGTTGATGCCAATCAAACAAAATGCTTACACCTCACGAATTAACTTATAGACTAATTAATTGAATAAATGAGTATTTGTATTTTTGAATTAAACGTTAAAATAGAGAAAGTAAATGTAATAAATAAATGTACTTATTAGCTCTATGACCAAAGAGAAGAATAATTCTATTGATGCATTGAAATTTGTTTGGGGTTAGGGTCAATAAACATGCTATGTTCCATGGTGTTTTTGGGATGGAGATGATAGGAAATGTAGGGATGCATTTTTTGGATAGTAGAGGATAGAAGGTTTTTTTTAAGGGATGATAGGGGATGACGATTAAAAAAAGGAAAATTTAAAAATATAGGAAAATTTCAAATATTCATATGATACAACATTCATCATATTCATTAAATAACTATGATATGGAATACTAGAGTTGAATTAAGAATTCACAAGTTGACATACAAATTAACAAAATGAAATTTTCAATGTCTAATTATTTGAGTTTTCATTAACAATATGTATACACAATAAAATTAAAAGGCTAAAATATTACAACTTCAAAATGACAAAAATATAGACAACTAGATCTATTGTGCTATGCTTTTGCCTCATTTTTGCCCAAATCAAAGCCAAACACAAATCTGAGTCATCGCCAATATGCCTCGTCCAATTGAACCCCAACCAACCCCTCTAGTGCTTCATTAATGTGTGTAGCATCTCTGAAATCAACATCTCATCACGTAATTGGCGTCTATTGATACTTCGGTGTTTGTTGACCTAAAGTTGCAAGGCACTATGCACAACCATCAATTTTTATGCTCATTGAGAGGCGAGCTTATTTCTTTAGAATGATTGAATGAAGTATGTAGATCAATCCTTATCTATAGAGGCATACAAGGCACTATGCACAACCATCAATTTTTATGTTGATTGAGAGGTGAGCTTATTTCTTTAGAATGATTGAATGAAGTATGTAGATCAATCCTTATCTATAGAGGCATATGCAAAAAAGCAGGAGAGTGATAACATCCCCAACTTTGCATTCTTGCCATGCCATGTCCACCATCTAATAGGGTTGTATTGAGGTGATTTAGCCTTATCTATACTTCCCTTTGGTTTGCTAAATGTTGGACTGAAAGATTGACAAAGACAATTCACTATTGTTGAAGTAAAGTTGCCTCAATGCTACACATTTTTCGAAGAGTCTTAATGAGCCTTTATTTCACCTCTTTATCATTGGAAGGAGGCACCTTTCCAACTTTTAATGCATACCATTTGGGATTTAGAACATAGGCTGCCATATGAAGTAGGGTGTTCATAGTGTTCGATCATTGTGTCATAATGGGCTTGATAGGCTTCTCATATAATCCCAAAATAGGGTCGATACTATAAATTGTTTGCTTCATCTACCAAAACATATTGTCAAATGCCTCGTAAATATCTCCAAGAGGAGAGTTTGTATCAACATATCTAATGACTCAAAGGAGCAAATGTATTTGCAAATAAAAATTTCAAAAAAGAATAACTGAAATGATATTACAAAAATAATTACAAGTTACAAACATTAATAAATTAATGAAAACAAATTACAAGGTCTACCTGTAATTTGATAGTAGCTTTACCTATAATTTGTGTACCCCATTTTTAGGTATGACTAGTTGGATGTGTTAGCGATTCCTATGGTCACTATTCTAGCTGTTGTTGAGTATTTGGTAGATACTTGATCCAATTCTAGGAGACGAACTTAAGTGTATGTTCGGGTTGAGGCATATCATAGTGGTTTCAGTGACATTCAAAGTGTCATCGTGACATACATTTCTTGTCTTTCATGCTTGATAGATGTTGTAGATGCTTGGTTGAGCTTATGAGCATTGAGGAGTCGGTGCAACATTGTTATACCCTTAGTGGTTAGTTCACTATTTGTTGGTGTTCCCTTTTGCTCTTGGAAGGTATATGACAAGTGGTTGAATGTTGGGATTAAGTGTGTCATACACCTTGTAAGTCCTAATGTTTGGATTATTTAATTTATTATTTTATGTGTCATAAAATGGGACATCCCACTTTATGCCTTGGCCATCATACCATGTAGTTATTGGTATTACATGTTTAAAAATGTGTAAAAAAATATCTTGTCATGAAGGATGTCTAAGATCATCTATGACAAAGATAGTGGGGTAAGAGATGTTATGCCAAGTAGAGCATGATTAAGAGGGAGGTTACAAAGTGCAGTAGGAATCGTGACCCACTTATGATGCATGTTACATGTCATGAAGCATCTTTCTAAAAGAGTTAAATAACAAATAATGGAGTGTGGGTGATATGGATTTTTACCATGGTATTTGGGACCTCGTTTAAGCCCATGGTATTGCCTTATGGTGGTTTTTTGGCCTTCCATGAATCTATATATTGAGGTCTTGAGATGGAGGCATTATGGAACTTATTTTAAAAGGATATGCTACCAATTTTTTTATTAGAGGAAGATGATGTTGATCTCCATGGAGGCAAGAGCATGATATTGTTATAGTATGTTTATTGTTGTTGAATAATACATTGGTTCACTGCTTTGGATGATGAGTTTTTTCTAAAAGGGTTTTGCCAATATAAATTGGTGTCTCTTCTCCTTTATCTTCTTTGTATTCTCTCTCTCAATATTTCTCTAACTATTGTTTACATGTTGTAATGCTACTAAAATTTCTATAGATTTGATCTCCGTGTTATTCTCCTCAAAATATTAATGTGGATATAACTACATCATTAATAATTATGAGTAGATCTGATTTAATTACTATAGGGTTTGTGGGTAGTTTTCCTAATAGGCGATGTATATATATATATATATATATATATATATATATATATATATATATAGAGAGAGAGAGAGAGAGAGAGAGAGAGAGAGAGAGAGAGATTCCAACCCACAATATAAGTTTTTGACCCCAAAATTTGAATTTCAAATTTTGATAGCCATAGGAGAGAAGATCAACTGCAAACTGGGTAGGATGGGAACAAAGAAAGATGACAAGTATAAATGCACTTGTTGTTGGTTGAGCCAAATTTGTGAAGAGTACTAAGCAGTCACTAATGCATCCTAGCCTTCTAGGGCTACCTAGGACATCCCTGGGTAGGCGAACCATCAAGTCATGGATGGTGCAGGGGGCATTCACACATTAAGCATTTAAACCTTTTACCAAATTCAATGACAATAAAGTAGATTAAGCATAAAACATATAACCACAATCCATAACACATGAACACCAACATTTGTACGTGGGAAACCCAAAAAGGGAAAAACCACAGTGAAGATTAGCTCACAATATATTATAAGATATTACAGAAGTGCTCACTGCAGGTGGACTCACTATCCAAGTGGACTCATTGCCCACTAAGAAAGAAAGAGAGAAAAAGGAGTGGCTCACTGCCAGAAATTGAATTGTTACAATTGTATCTACATATGCAAGGAATACAGTTCCAATGAAGCACAACATACAAACTTTCTTTGAGTACAAAAAGCTTTTCTCTGTCTCTGATCTTCTGCTCTGCAAACAAACTTAACTTCTCATACTCTGACCAAATTTGCACATACACTTGATCTCATTCATGCACTTTTTGCATACCTTCGCACTCATCTATTACTTAAACACACAACATCCAACAAGATCTCATATATTATCTGTAACATGCACAAACACCGATTAGATCAGCGTTATTGAGTATAACGGTCAAAACATCAAGTAGTAGCTTGTCGGCCTCAAATATTTATGTACACGCTTCCCGCCAAGATCCAAACTTAGAAACAACTTGAAATAGGTCGATATGGACCTAAAACATCTCTCAATAAGATTCATAAAGAATAATTACCTTCCGCACACCTTTCCACACAATAGGTCGACATTAGTGAAGACTTAATGCAAAAGCTTTTAAAAGAAGATTCACAAACTGACTTAACCAACTCCAAATCTCATAAAAAATGGAAGTCATACTCTTTTCACTTCTATTAACATTCCTTTAGAACTGCAATGACAAACACTAATCCGTGAAGGAATGCATACTCTCCCACATACCTGTACTGAATTGGAAAAACCTATAAACTGTTCAATCGATCTTCTGTCACTTATATCTTTCAACCCTTTTATTATAAACACACAAAATTTTGGATTTAGGTTCTTTTGACATCCAATGATAACATGTTAGAACCGCAAAGCAAAATCTTCGATAGCGAACAAATGCAAACCAAAATACCAGAGGCTCTGAAGCTCAGAATCACAGAGTTTAACACAACCAAATTTTCATCAAGAGTCTTTATCGGATCAAACCTTCTTGCAAAAGTGTCTTCTTCAGAGGATCAAAATAATATTGAAAAGAAGAGGATCAAAGCCTCTTGCAAAATTATCATTCAAACTACAACTGTTACCTTAGGTTGTCACACAACTGTTACCTTAGGTTGTCACTCTCCAGATCATTGACTCTGTCCTGGGATATCACTGACTTTAACTTTTATTTCTCTTTTCTGGACCACTGCATCTTTACATTTGACAATACCAACTTTGTTTCACCTTGTTACTATTAGTTCTTGTTGCTCACTCTTTGTTGCCATCATCCTTATTGCCATCAATGACAACACTGCTTATCACCAAAATGCTTATGTTACCAACAAACTCCCCTTTTGGCATTGATGGCAACATAGCCAAGACTTCTCCCAATCCCTTTGACATCAATGGCAAAGGGTCTATTTACAAATCAAAACTTTTTCAACCTTTGCAATGCACTCCCCCTAACTAACTCACTCCTATAATCATCTATACAAAAGAATAAGAAAAAGAGTCACTGAATCAGGGTAGGATCTCTTTGAAAATGATCTTCAACTTAGTTACCATTGAATCCCAATGCATCTTTACAGAATTCAAAACATGTATCTGCCCATTTATTTGTGCTAATAATTTTTCTGTTTTCTCTACTGTTGTAGGTACATCAGTCATCTTCTGAATTTAATCAATTTTCTTTATCAAACCAGTTAGAGAGGCTATCTTGAAACTGACTATTTCTCTCAATTGGCCCATTTGATCCTTTATCATTTCCTTTTGGCTTTGCAACTTCTTTATAATTGTATGTGTCTTCTCTATATCTACTCTTAAGTCTCTATTTATCTCTTCCAATGGATCGTAAGTTCTAGAGATCTTTTCTATTTGACTTTCTAGGCCATCAATTTTATCTTTAATTTCCTTTGTATTTGTAGGTCAGGATATACAGAATTGATAAAGTACATTTGCATCACTAATAGCATTGTGAATATTCTTTATACTATCATCTAACAAAATGTGTGCCTTAGAACAACTATCTGATAACTCAACTAACCTCTTGTTATCTGTTTATTCTCTCACCTTTTTCTTAGTTGCTTTTTCAAAAGACTCAAAATGACTGTTGACAGTATTCATCAAATTCTTCATTTGCATTGCCGGAGTCAAAGCAACATCTCTTTTTACTTCTGACACCAACTTCTCAAAAATTTTCATAGCTTCCTCCATCAGTTCTTTTCCTTCTACATGAGATTGTAGAATCTCTTCTTGTGTGGATGCTTGAAAGATTGTCCCAAGCTGAAGTCTATGCAAAGGGGATATGTTAGACAAATCAAACTGTCCATCTAAAGATTGTACTTGTAGTAGCTGTGGGGCAGATAACACTTGTGATTGTCTCTGTTTGACCAAAAACTCTCTAATAGAGCCCAGTGGTGAAACTCTAGAGAATTCACCAACCTTGTCTTCTTTCTTCTCTTTAGAATCTAGGGTTTCTGGAGGAGGGTTTACTTCTCTTTCCTCAATATTTTTTGGAATAGAAATAGTATCCAAAATGCTTGCAATCTGATCCAAAATGGCCTCATTCTATTCTTCCTTATCTTCATCTGCCTTTTCTTCCTAAGACACCCTCTGATCATCAACAATTTTAGTATTTACTGGAGGGTCGACAACATTTGTATCTCCTAAATGTGAGGACAAATTTTGCTCAGTCATCAAGGGCTATTTAGTTCCATGGTCTACATTAGCCTGATTGTCATTCTTTTCTTCTTCCTCAGAATGATATTCTTCAACCGTGGCTATCTGTAACTCCTTAAGAATGTTTGTTGTTATTTTCAATGTATCCTTTTCCAATTTGCTTATATCCTCTTTATCATTTGTCATTAAAGTGTTTATTCTTTTCTTTGTTCTAAACTCCTTGCTCAATCTCTATATAGCCTTTTTCTTGTTTGGTTTGGAGGTGGTAGGACAGACTTTCTCAAGAGCTCTATTTTTCATCTCAGTATCTTTACTAATTGTATCATCCCTCTTCTTTGTCAAAATGTTAGCCAAACTAGCAGGTAGCTGATCTATTATTTCAATCAAGGCAATATTGAAAGTATCTAAATAGCTAATGATTGCAATCTCAATGATTGTTTTGTCTCCACGTGACTTGTCTTCTTCATACAATTCTGCTACTTGTTTTAGATTATTGTACTCTATTATGGCATTTATTGTAGCTTCTAATTGTAGAGGGGGAGGAAGTGATTTTTCTAATTTATTTTGATTCCCATTTCCTTTTCCTGAAGACTCTCCTTCTTCACCTAATTTGACTTCCCTTCTTTTGACATCTTTTTCAACATCTTCTTCCTCTTCATTTAACACATCATCAGATTTGGTTCTTTTTGCCTATGTCTGTTCTTCAGTAGCAAGAGACTCTTTTCTCTTCTAGGTCATCTTGGATCCTTCTTCTTCTTCCCCTTCTTCCTCTGAAACACCATGAGTAACATAACTTTTCCTAGAGGCTTTTCCCTTCATCCTTTTCTTCTTTGCAGGTACTTCAATCTTCTTAGCAGGCATGGCTGTTGGGACTTCAGAGGTGGTAGCAGTCCTTGTTCTTGGTCTTATCGGAGGGGATTTCTCCTTCACCAGAGTAGCCTTTTCCTTTGCCTCAATAGGGGAAATAGTCTCGAAGGACATCTAAAAAATAGGAGCGGTAGTAGTTCTACTGGATCTCCTTGAGCTCCCTGAGCTCTCAGCAGCATTGGTTTCTTCTTTACATTGTGCTTTGGCTCTTTGTACTTGCTCTTTTGTGAATCCCATTCTCTCTGCACACTCATCAACCATTCTCTGTAATTTTCTCTTTATCTCTAGTTTCTTGTGCTACATGTGTACTTCAATTGATTTTTCTTCATATGTTCCAAACCTTGCTTGAGTTGTATCTTTTGGGATTTTCAAGAAACCATCATCCAAGGCATGAATTTCTTGTTCATATATTTCATATCCCATGGGTGGGATCCAAACAGTCCTAGGCTTAACTGGTTCCATTATACATTCATCAATAGAGACCAAAAATGTGATGTCTTTTTGGTATTTCTCCACCACCTTCCTTGGAATTCTCTCTCTGGCTTGCATTTTCTTCTGAAATATAGCAAAGTAGGTAGTAAATGGACCATCTTGAGCCTTGGAGTCACCAATGCTCCTAATAAAATATACAATTTGGTGCGCCACAGGCTTTCCCTAAATCCATGTGACATTCTGTGTACTAGGAGGCTCTTTCAAAAAGTAAAATAGAATACAAATTGCAAGAGTCCCAAACTTGAAGGGATACTTCTCCTTTGTCTACTTCAAGTTCTCCAAAAATTGTTGTCTTGGCAATTCACACAGATCATAATCTATGCCCTTCTCCACCATCTCATATGCTACATTAATAGCTGTAGTAGACACTGAATTCTCCCTGTTAGTGAAGTATATCTTATAGCCAATAACCATTGCATCATATCTAACAGTTGGGTTCCGAATAGGGTTTATCGTTAGTGCCCTCTTGTCAAAGGTAGCACCAGTTAGCTCCATCACCACTTCATTCTTAATGGATTTCAAAACAAGAACGGGTTTGGAGGAACATAGACTAGTAACCTCTCTCATTACATCCTTTGTGATCATGCCAGGCATATCCAACCATACAAACTGATCATGAAATCTGCTCAACACCAATCTAAGCCTCTTGTCCTCAAGGCATAAACTTTGGAACCACTGCCAAACATCAAGTTTCTTATCAGTCAGGTTTTGGTATTTTGGTTTAAGTGCAAAGTCATCTCCAGTGACCTCTTTCACCCAGATATCTCCAAGCTTTCTATGATCAAATTCTTCTATTTTGCTGTGGATTGTAATGTCCCCCATTTAGCCCAGTTGGTCATATGATGGAGATTAGCCTATCACCGGACTCCTATAGGCTAAAGACAGTGGTTAGGGGGTCTATTTGGACCAATTCATTGGGACTTACTATTTATAGTAAGTTAGGTAGGAGTGACTTGCTATTTATAACATGGTAGAATCGAAGGGCCTAGCATGTGGTTTATGGTTTTGGAAGGCCTGGAACATTAATAATCGATATATAAGTTAAATTTAATATTTAACTTATAATATTTGTTAAGGTGAAGTGACTTTAAGTTATTAAGTGTTTCACTTTATTAATATAAGTTATAACTTAAAGTTATCACACTAGGAGATGGACGCCCTCATGGAGGAATAAGTAAAACATAAATAATAATTTATGTTCTCTTTCTTGGGCGTTGGGAGAGCGAGGAGATATAAGGAAAAGAATGAGCTTCATTTGATTATTATTCACTCACTTGCTTTTTGGATTGTCGTGCATTCTTGGAGCTTGAAGAGCTTTGAGGGTTTGAACCAGACTTTGCTGAGATGAAAACCTCTACAAAGTCCCCTTCTTTGCATGTGAAATACCTCATCAGGAAGGATTCTTGGAGGCCTCACTCAGGGGTTTCAGTTGTGCTTCAGCTAGATACATTTTGATAGAGATTTCATGAAGTTTTGGGCATGATATGATCATATTTGATGGAATTTGGTGTACAGATGAAAAACAGACTTACAAGGAACATATTTGGCAGATTTTGAAGGTTATTAGTGTCTGAGATTTCATTTCCTTGCTGGGATGAACCTTCCCCTGCTGGTCATACTGTACTAGGGAAGGCTGTACCAGAAAAAGAGGATTTAGTGGTGTTTTGGGGTCTGTTTGCATTCTTGTTCATGGCGATTGGAACTACATAAGAGAAACACAAAGTTCTAAGTAGATTTAACAGTGTTTTGTTGGTTATTCACTGAATGTATTGGTCCCAGCTGAGCCGTACATTGTTGTTGTAGGGTGTGGGTCTGTGTATGGTGAAACGCCTTCCTATAAGGCCTCATATCTACTTCAAAATGGATGCCACACAACACCATTCAAACATTGTTAGTTGATAAAGAAACTTGAAGATCTTGCTGCCATCTTTGCATTTGTACTCCATTGTTGTTGGCCTGGACACAACACAAATACCAAGTTGTAATCTGGCATATGGGTATGTACTCATAATTCATATTTTGGCTTAATGTTTTCTGGGTCTTCATTATTTTCTTCATATGTGCTTTAGTATTTATGGGTTTTGGTTATACACACTATATTCTATGTTTTCAATGCAAAAACCAAACATGCAAAACATACACATTAAACCCTAAACCAAACAACATTCAGAAAGGCAAAAAAAACTTCGCATAGAAAACCCTATCTGACAGTGTATGTTACAATGGTATCAGAGCAGTAGTAACTTGCCATCTTGTGAGGTCAGTTTGTAATGCATCAAGGCACACATCAGTATTACCTTCGATGAAATAGGTCACAGCTGGATCTAGAGCTTCCACCTCATATTGACCCTTTTTTTGGAATAAATACAGTTATTGTCCCAGCAGAAGAAATGGGTGACAGAGATAGAGACGAGCCGAGCACCTGTGACATTCTAAATGATTTAGCTAGAGGGTAGAGAGAAATGCAACAAAACTTTAACTAGTTGATGCAGATGATGGCTAACCATGTGTTCAGTAACCCTAGTAATAACAATAACAACCATGATAGGAACATGAACAATAATGGTGATCGACACATTGGTGACAGGAACATTGGCGGTTGGAACAACGGTGACAAGAATAATGGTGATGGACACAAAAATTGGAATGACAAGGCCATGAGATATGAGGGCAAGGCATCAGTCAATAATAAGGTGGACACACAATATATAGCATATGATAGGCCGGGTATACCTACCTTCATCCCTCGAGATCATGCAACTGAACCTGAGCCCACCTAGTTGGAGTTCCAGGATATGATAGTTAGAGACTGGCATGCATCTAGTGATGAGTTTAGGGCTAAGATGTCATTCCATGAGTATTCTAACTTGTGGATGAAGCACAGACCGAGGAGTGGTAGAAAGACTAACATAGAGTTGTAGAAGAAGGTCAACAAACTCAATATACCTTATTTTGATGGTTCGGGCAAAACCATAGTGAGAGCATGGGTACAGAAGCATGACAGCTTCCTACAGCTCAGTCCTATGTCAGAGGCATAAGCCATCACATATGCAACTCTACATCTGGACGGTATTACCCATGAGTGGTGACACCATGGGAAGGTCACATTGGGACATGGCTGGATTACCTCATATGCAGAGTTTATAGGTCGTCTCATTGATAGGTTTGACAAGAAAGACCCCGAATTAAAGTTCAAGGAGTTGACATAGCTCAGGAAGTGGGGTTCAATTGAGAGCTACATCTCTAAGTTTCAAAAGCTCTTAATGTTGGTTACAGATATTTTAGAATGGTTACTAGTTTTGTTCATTGATGGACTTACAGATCCACTGAGAGGTTGGATTAAGGGCCTCAACCCACCTTCTGTCCACGAAGCATTGAAGAAGGCTAGAGACATGGAGTCTTCATCATCAAAGAGTAGATTTTAGTCAAAGGGATTCCAATACAAGAAAGACAAGGAGGAGAAAAAACCTTTTCAGAAGGACACAAGCCAGCCCAAGGAGAAAACAAACTAGTTAAATGATGAACAGTTGAATGAGTACAAAAGGAAAAAACTTTGCTTTCATTGCAAGGAGCCATGAGAGTCTTCACATAGATGGCTTAATAAGGCAAATGCAAAGTTAATCAAGTACTATTCAGCTGAGGAGTCACATTCAGAGGCATCAGACCAGTCATTAGATAGGGAAGACAGTGGAGATGAGAGTGCCTCACAACATAATAGTGATAGTGATGGAACATTGGCACAACTATCTATCTTTCAAAAATTTGGTTCCTTCAAAGTTAGAGGAGTCCTTGGAGGCAGTGCATCATCACCCTGATTGATACAAGAGCTACACACAATTTTATTGATGAGGGGTTGGTGGCTAGACGAGGACTTAAGGTGGAGTTTGAAGGCTTCAAGGTAATGGTAGCTAACAACTTCAAATTCACATGTAACCATAATATTTATAGTTTGAGCATTCGGATGGGGGAGTATGAGCTCAAAGATGATCTTTATGTTGTTGGCATGGGTAACATGGATGTAGTTTTGGGCATGCATTGGATGATGACACTTGTTGAGTTCACTATGACCCTAAAGAAAATGGAGATGAATTTTGAATCCAATGGTAAAAATATTGTTCTCAGGGTGTTATCAGATGGAGGACCACGAGTAGTCTCTTTGAAGAGGATGGAGAGAATGTTGCACCATGATTAGGTAGAGTGGGTAGCAGAGTCTCTTATTATGCTAGAGTCTCCACAGCAACCAAAAAACAACTATCATCCTGATATACAGAAGTTGTTGACCAAGCACAATAAAGTTTCTGGTAGGATATCTCCAGGAGTACCACCTAATAGAGGTATCAAACATGTTATTGAGCTCAAGGATGGGTCTAATCCCATGATAACCACACCCTATCGTCATCCTAAGATGCTCAAGGATGAGATAGAAAAAACCATCAAGGAAATATTAGAGATGGGACACATTCGACCCAGCAAAAGCCCATTTGCTTCAATAGTTGTATTGGTTAAGAAGAAAGATGGAACCATCAGGATGTGCATTGACTACAGGGCCTTGAACAAGAAAACCCTAAAGAACAGGTATTTGATTCCTCGCATAGATAAGTTGATAGATGAGTTGCACAGGGCTTGTTATTTTTCTAAGATAGATCTAAGGTCAGGATACCACCAGATATGGATGAGGAAAGAGGACATAGAAAAAATATATTTTAGATGTCACTATGGCCACTTTGAGTTCTTAGTGATGCCATTTGGGTTGACCAATGCCCCTACTACCTTCCAAAGTTGTATGAATCAAATTTTCAGAAAACAACTAAGGAAGTTTATACTGATTTTCTTTGATGACATCTTGATCTTTAGCAGGACTTAGGAGGAGCACATGAGACATTTGGAGGAGGTTATGAGCATCTTTGAGAGTGAGTCCCTCCATGCCAAGGAGTCCAAGTGTTACTTTGGCATCACATAGTTATTATATCTGGATCACATTATCAGTGCAGATGGTGTGAGAGTTGATCCAGAGAAGATCAAAGTAATCATTGAATGGCTTCCACTGACAAACGTCACTCAGCTTAAGGGGTTCTTTGGATTGTGTGGATTTTATAGGATGTTTGTGAAAGGCTTCTCATAGATCGCAACACCACTAACAGACTTAACTAGGAAAGGAGCCTTTGTGAGGACTGATGCAGCACAACATTGCTTTGACCACTTCAAGCACTTGATGTCTACCTGCCCAGTGTTGGCAATCCTTGACTTCTCCAAACCTTTTGAGTTGGAGTGTGATGCTTTAGGAGAGGGGATAGGGGCAATTTTGATGCAAGAGAAACACCCAATTGCATTCGAAAGTAGGAAGCTTAGGGGTGTGGAAAAAAGCTACTTGGTATATGACCGAGAAATGTTGGCCATCATGCATGCATTGACCAAATTAAGACCTTATCTAGTTGGTGGGAAGTTCATCATAAAAATAGATTGCAACAACATAAAATATTTTATGAACCAGAAGGATCTGAATGCTCAACAATAGAAGTGGGTCAGTAGGCTCCAGGCCTATGATTTTGACATCGAGTATGTCAAGGGCAAGAAGAATGTTGTTGCATATGCACTATCTTGGAGACCCCACTTATGCTTGTTTGGAGAGATATCTGTTGATAGGAAAGAGATGATTTCGGCAAAGTATGCTAAGGACTATTGGGAAGTAGGAGTCATTGAGGGCACTACTCATGATGACAGGTATTCTGTAGTGAATGATTTGATCATATATAAGGACATAATATTTTTGGTGCCTAACTCTCAATTTAAGAACAAAATTCTGAGGACTTTCCATGATACACCAATGGTTGGCCATCTCAGGCTTTTCAAAATATGCAGATAGATTCGGGAGAGATTTACATGTGTTATGTCAAAAAATGTCCCCTTGGGGACTTTTCCCTCTTAAGGTTTAGCTCTTGGGTCTTGTTTATGCATTTAGAGCATCTTGCATGATAATTTGACATCCCGATGAGAAAACCCTGAAGTTTCATGGCAAATGGGACCTAGGGGGTGCACTTGACATAAGTCCTACCTAAAATAGGGGGGAGGACTTGCGCGTCCGCATCCTATTCCTACCCTATTTTAGGACATGCCCAATTTTTAAGTGTCGGTTTATGACCGTTATTCAGGTCCTAGGCTGACACGGTAAGTTTCAATTACGAAATCCTTGGCGGGAATGTTTGTAGTTACATATATAAGCATGATTAGGTTATCATTGGTAAACTAGATGGATATTGCAAACTGGTGGCTTATGTGAAAGTGATTCAAGGCACTCATTGTGTTGTAGAGTAGAATTTGTGTTGTTATTGTGTTTGTATTTGTAGATTTGGCATCCATTTCCTCATGACATAAAGAACATCTTCCTTCCATGAGATCTTCACTACAAGGTGATATCAATTATATTTTTAATCATTTATCATTTGGATTTTGCCTCTATCCCATAGGGATACACAATCTTTATCTAACAATGGTTTTCGAAAGACTTGAATGTCTCTCTAGGGCTCGACTGAGGCAAGCCTCTAAACACCACAACCCCAAACCTATTTTTTCGTGATTGCAGGTTACAGGTTGCAGGAGAAGAAAAAGTGGAGTTGCAGGAGAGCATTGTAGACCGTCAAAATTACAGATCAAAGAAGAAAACATGGACCTAGACTCAGGCGTCCTCTCATTAGTCCTCCAGATCCCACAACTGAAGAATCTCTGGAACAATAGGAATAGGTTGCAGACAAGATTCCTAGATCTTGACAAATATTATGGCATTGGACTAGGGCACCCGCTCATTAGTCCCTAACTTTTGTTTTCTAAACTTTGAAATCTGGTACGCATTTGATTGTCATTTGATAGCTCTATGTGTGAGCATTTTCTATAATATGTCTGTTTGTTTCCGAATTTGCATAATTAGGGTTTTGAGCATAATTGGACTTAATTGAACAACTAAATCATACAATTCCAAATTTCCCCTATATTCTGAGTGATCGAAGGCATGTAGTAGGCTTCCTACTCAGTTGAAGTCCTTGAATGTTTAGAGGTGAAAGGAGGATTCATACAAAATAGTAAAATAAACGCAAAAATCCTCTTCATCATTTTTCACCCTAAACATTTTGGTGAACCCATGTTTTTAATGAATTTTGCACCTTGCTGAGTGTTGTGCTTGAGATTTATATTCATTTCATTCATTCATATCATTATTCATCTTATTGCAGTTGAAAAATTACAAAAAAATTGAAAAATTACAAAAAAATTGGCATTTTTAGCTTGCATTTTCAAATAATTTGAATTAGTTGGCATTGAATTTCAATAAATTTACGTCATTATCATCAGATCTGATTTTAAATACAGAAATTTTTCATTCATCATTTATTTAGATTGCATGTTCATACTTAAATTGATAAAAATTGCTTAAAATTGTGCATTTTTCCATATAACCTAGTTTTGCATTAGCTAGGGTTTGTAGTCAAAATATTGTTTGAGATTTTAATACCATTTTAAAACACTCATTAGGACTTATTTCTAACTATAGTGTTGCATCATAGTGGTTTTCTTGCAAAATTTCATGCCTAGGGTTTGAAAACCTTAATTTTCACTAGATTTTGGCCTTAACGTCTCTCTAGATTTGCACCATAGGCATGTTGTAAAAAAATCTACACTAATTGGCTATTATCAGGGTTATTATCTTCTTCCACTCCTAAAATTCTTTACAACACCTTTTTATTGGGCTCTTATAGTGAAAATTTGGTGAAAAATTACATATTTTGGCTATATTTTCCCTAGGGTTTGACCTTGAGTGGCACTATAAGCATGTTGTGATGGATTTTTTAGAATTATGTGGCCATTATTACTGTTATAATTTGTTTTCCATCATCATTTTCCTCACAACACCCTTTGTCATACTCTTTTGCATTGAAATTTGGTGAAAAATTGCATATTTTGACTATATTTGCCCTAGGGTTTGACCTAGATTTGCACTTCAAGCATGTTGTGATGGATTTTATGGCTTTAGGTGACTAATATTATTTTTATAATCTGATATACATCCTAAAATTTTTTACAACACCATTTCTATTGGGTCTTTGCATTGAAAAATTGCATATTTTTGCACATTTTCACTAGGTTTTGACTTGTCATCATTCTAGATTTACATCAAAAGCATGTTGTGAAGGATTTTATTGCTTTATTGGACTGATATAAAACATATTACTTTCTACACTTGATTAATTTCCTTACAACACCTTTTCTTTCACTTATTTGCATTGAAAAAAGTTGAAAAAATCAAGCATTTTAGGTCATTTTCATACATAGTGTTGCACTTGTCTTTGGTATAAATTTTGAAAAGATTTTAAAATATGATCTTACATTGATTTGAAAAATTATACACATGGATTCTAATCACAAAAACAACAATAGGTTCCCTCCTAGGCCTTACATGAAAAGAAAGGTCCCTGAACTTGAAATTGTGTTTACATCTCATGATAGAACAATTGGAGAAACCAAAGGACCTCTCTATATCATTGTGAAAATAATGGGAAATCCTATGGATGGAACCCTTATTTATCCTAATTACATGACTAATGTCACCACGGAGGAGTTCCTCTTTTCACATCAATTAATGCAAGGCTTTTATGACCCTTCGGATATGATGATTAAAACACATAAGGGAACCTTTATAAATACTTCTGGGAAGATATCTTTATTGGTCACTGTCTTTGAGAAATATGTAGAATAATGGTTTGATGTTGTCCCCGTTTCTGATTTTTTTCGCATCAAACTAGGACATCCATGGTTAAAGGCTATGAAAGCTGTCCCTTCAACAATTCATAATTGTGTAAAAGTTCCTTTGGATAGACAAGTGATTACTATACCTCGCAATATGTATAAACCTTTGGCTACAAGACAACATTTTGCACTGGATTACTTTTGGGAAAGATCTGAAAGGGAACCAGAGCCATGGACAGATTTTAACTTCTTGAGCTATAGAAACTACAAAACAAAACTATTACATCAAGTGGCCGGTCCTTCTATGCAAGAAACAACAAGAGATGAACAACCCACATTTGTAGAGAATCCTAGATTGAAAGCGAAAGGACCATATGTTGAGGCTCCTCCCCCATCATCTTTACAAGTATCAAGAGGTAGTCGTCGACAACAAAACATTACACCTAGACAAATGAGATTTGATCTTGGTACTTCCTCCTCTAAACACAAAAACTTAAGGAAGAGAAAAACACTATCTTACAAGAGATAAGTGGTAAGATAAAAAGAAATAGACAAGCAAGAGAAAAGAGGAGGAGAAGACAAGATTATGCCCAACGATTTGCATCTCAACAAGAAAACATCTCACCAAACATTGAATCAAACAAAGAAGACAAGAGTTGGGCTATGATACCTTATGTCCTACTTTCCTCTAGCATTTGGGAGTGGGAAGATGATGATGACGATGATTTTCTCGTCAACAACCTCTAATGAGGTTGTCCCTACAGGTAAGTATTTCTAACCCTTTACCTCTATGATGTGTTTCCCCCATGAAGTGTTACATGTTGTTTGGGCCTCCTGGGATGACCCTTGATTCTCTTGTAAGGTCCAGGATACCAGGAGTCTGCCTCTGTTGTGACTCTTCTTCTATTTGTATCATCATTCTTCTATATCGCTTCTCTATTTTCATTGTTATGTGTTGTGTCTTACGGACATGGCGTTGCAGTTGGTGACTTGGGAGTACCCTCCTACGTGACTGTCCCTAAGGCACTTGTTTTTTCTCTCTTGATTTATTGTTTCCCTTCCTCTAGTGTTTCTATCTAGTGGGCGGATGACGAAAAATATTTTATACTGATGTGGACCTAGTGTCCCTTTAGCGAGAAATAAAAAAATGGACTTAGTTCCTACATGACGATGGGGTTGTTATATTTTATCCTATTCTTGGCTAGTAGAAGCACTTCGTGTCATCTTGATGCTATCTTATCGCACTTACAAAACAAAACATTACTGCTGCTCCTTGCACTTTATCTATCTTGAATCTTACATCATGCATTGTTGTTTATGATGATTATATGGACACTAATACTTTTTCTTGCAGGGATGTGTTTGTGGAACATTTGGTGATCGTAAAGTACATGTCACCTCCGGGGGGCATGGGCTTTGTGAGATTCCATGTTCCCTTGTGTGTTTTCTTCCTACCTTAACATGCTTGATATCGATACATGATATCAACCACCTTAAGGTGGGGGCATATATAAGGTAAGATGTCTGTTCTAGATGTTAGCAATGTGCTTGTTCTTAGGTGCAGTCTTAAAGACTGGTGGCGATGAGTCCCTCCTACACTCTGAGATTTGTTTGAAATCAATTACAATCATTTAATCCCTATGCAGATGCAGGATATCATATCCTTTTTCATCTTAAGCCCTCTGCGGAGGCGAGAATGGTGTATTTCTTGTGGAGAGTGCACATCCTGTCATTTTCAAAAAGTCCTTTGTGGAGGCGGGGAACAGTTCTATGACTAACTCAACCCTTAAGTGTGTCTTTAGCAATTTTTGTGGCGAAGCCCAATTGTCGATGTGTGCCTGCAATGTGCCTGAGATGGTGATGAACCTTAAAATAGGAATACTCCATCGCTTGCATGTCGTGTTTTCTCTGTGTCTTCCAAGTGTGTGTGTATTGCGTGTTTGTTCCCAAGCATAGTCTTAAAGACTAGTGGCAATGAGTCCCTCCTATGATTTGGGATTTGTATGGCGTGTTTGATTTGTATGGCGTGCTTGATCTATTTGGCCTGTCTGTTGCCCCATATGCAGTCTTAAATACCGGTGGCAATGAGTCCCTCTTGCATTATGGGTGGTGTGTTTACTTTATTTGTACTTACATCTGCATTTCATATATATGAAAAGAAAAAGAAAAAGAAAAAGAAAATCATTACTGTCTTCACTACATTCACTATATTCACTGTGTTTTGCATGTCTTCAATGTTGTATTCTCCATGTTTTACGTGACTGTAACTGTCTTCTCCAAGTTTTGCATGCTTGTTACTGTCTTCTTTGTGATTGACGTGTTTTCTCCATGCTTGGCGTGTTGTGTTTGTTGACCATACTTTAATGCATGTATTGGCCTTGCGTTTATACATACATTAAAGTGGGGGCTAAATGTTATGTCAGAAAATTTCCCCTTGGGGGCTTTTCCCTCTTAAGGTTTAGCTCTCGGGTCTTGTTTATGCATTTAGAGCATCTTGCATGATAATTTGACATCCCGATGAGAAAACCCTGAAGTTTCATGGCAAATGGGACCTAGGGGGTACACATGACATAAGTCTTGCCTGAAATAAGGGGGAGGACTTGGGCGCTCATGCCCTAGTCCTGCCCTATTTTAGGATAGGCCCAATTTTTAAGTGTCAGTTTATGACCATTATTTAGGTCTTACGCTGATACGGTAAGTTTCAATTACCAAATTATTGGCGGGAATGTTTGTAGTTGCATATATAAGCATGATTAGGTCATCATTTGTAAACTAGATGGATATTGCAAACTTGTGGCTTATGTGAAAGTGATTCAAGTGAAAGTGATTCAAGGCATTCATTGTGTTGCAGAGCAGGATTTGTGTTGTTACTGTGTTTGTATTTACATATTTGGCATCCATCTCCTCATGGCATGAAGAGCATCTTCCTTCCATGAGATCTTCATTACAAGGTGATATCAATTGTGTTTTAAATCATTTATCATTTGGATTTTACCTCTATCCCGCAGGGATATGCACTCTTTATCTGACAACAGTGTTCAGAAGACTTGAATGTCTCTCTAGGGCTTGACTGAGGCAAGCCTCTAAACACCACAACCCCCAACCCATTTTCCATGATTGTAGGTTACAGATTGCAGGAGTAGAAAAAGTGGAGTTGTAGGAGAGCATTGTAGACTGTCAAAATTGCAAATCAAAGAAGAAAATAGGGACCTAAACTCGGGCACCCACTCATTAGTCCTTCAGATCCCGTAACTAAAAATCTCTAGAGCAGCAGGAACAGGTTGCAGACAAGATTCTTAGATCTCGACAAAAGTTATGGCACTGGACTAGGGCACCCACTCATTAGTCCCTAATTTTTCCATTTTCTAAACTTTGAAATTTGGTACGCATTTGATTGTCATTTGATATCTTTGTGTGCGAGCATTTTCTGTAATTTGTCTATTTGCTTCTGAATTTACATAATTAGGGTTTTAAGCATATTGGACTTAATTAAACAACTAAATCACAAAATTCCAATTTTCCCTGTATTCTGAGTGACCGAAGGCCTATAGTAGGCTTCCTACTCGGTTGAAGTCCTTGAATGCTTAGAGGTGAAAGGAGGATTCATACAAACTAGTAAAATAAATGCAAAAATCCTCTTCATCATTTTTCACCCTAAACAACATGGAACAAATTTAAGAATGAGGTCCTTAAGTATGTTTGCGAATGTCCCATATGTCAATAGAATAAGAATGAACATACTTATCCAGCAGGCTTATTGCAGCCACTACCGATTCCCAATCAAAAGTGGGAATATATCTCCATGGACTTCATCACAGAGTTGCCTAAGGTTCAAAGGAAGGATTGTATCTATGTGGTGGTCGACAGACTCACCAAATTTGCACATTTCTTCACCATTTCAGCGACATATACAACAGTACATGTGGCTGATCTCCTTTTCAAGGAGATATTCAGACTTCATAGGATACCCAAGGGCATAGTGAGTGACAGGGATAGTAAATTCTTGAGTTTGTTTTGGTAGGAGTTGTTCAAGTTGTGTGGCATTGAACTAACTCTTAGCACTAGTTACCACCCATAGATTGATGGCCAAACAGAGATAGTAAACAAATGGGTGGGAGGGTATCTTTGAAATTATGTATCGGGGCAACAGAAGGCTTGGATTAGATAGTTGTACCTAGGGG
Organism: Cunninghamia lanceolata; assembly: GCA_027924645.1. Classification (NCBI taxonomy): domain Eukaryota; kingdom Viridiplantae; phylum Streptophyta; class Pinopsida; order Cupressales; family Cupressaceae; genus Cunninghamia; species Cunninghamia lanceolata. Next base: position 37,777,429 of record BSBN01001583.1, on the reverse strand, counting down.
AGTATTGTTACAATACGACTTATCACATGTCAATCAGGATGACTCCATTCAGGGCTTTGTATGGGTATGATGCCCCATGCTTTACAGATTTACTACTTGGTGACAGTCGAGTACTAAAGGCAAAACATTTATTATAGGAGAGATAGGATATAATGAAGGAGATTGAGGAAAATATGAAGCAGAGACAGAATCAATAGAAGCTCTATGCTGATCAACACCAAGTAGAGAGAAGCTTTAAGGTTGGAGACATGGTGTACTTGAGGCTCCAACCCTATAGGCAGTCCACTCTAAAAATGAGTGGAGTAGAAAAATTGAAACCTAGGTTCTATGGTTTGTTCAGAATAGCCAAGAGAGTGGGAGAGGTAGCCTATGAGCTTGAACTACTAGCAGATAGTCGAGTGTATAATGTGTTCCATGTTCCCAGACTCAAGAAAGCACTTGGCCACAATGTGGTTCCTTCAGCTGAGCTTCCACCATTGGATGAGGAGGGGAAGCTAATATTGGTTCCAGAGGCTATCATTGACACACATGAGAGGAATTTTAGGAGGTAGATCATCAAGGAGTACTTGGTAAAATGGAATAACTTGCTAGTTGAGGATGCGACATGGGAGAGCGAGCAGATACTTCAACATCCTGAGCTGAGATTGCTTAAGGACAAGCAATCTTGGGGAGGGCAGACTGTAATGTCCCTCATTTAGACTAGTTGGTCAGATGATAAAGATTAGCTTATCACCGGACTCCCGTAGGCTAATGATAATGGTTAGGGGGTCTATTTGGACCAATTCACTGGGACTTACTATTTATAGTAAGTCAAGTTGGAGCGACTTGCTATTTATAGCGGGCTAGAATCGAAGGGCCTAGCATGTGGTTTATGATTTCAAAAGGCCCAAAACATTATTAATCAATATATAAGTTAAATTTAATATTTAACTTATAATATTTATTAAGGTGAAGTGACTTTAAGTTATTAAGTGTTTCACTTTATTAATATAAGTTATAAGTTAAAGTTGTCACACTAGGAGATGGGCGCCCTCATGGAGGAATAAGGGGGTTAAAACATAAAATAATAATTTATATTCTCTTTCTTGGGCATTGGGAGAGTGAGGAGATATAAGGAAAATAATGATCTTTATTTGATTATTATTCACTCACTTGGTTTTTGGATTGTCGTGCATTCTTAGAACTTGAAGAGCTTTGAGGGTTTGAACTAGACTTTGTTGAGATGAAAACCTATACAAAGTCCCCTTCTTCATGTGTGAAAGACCACATCAGGAAGGATTCTTGGAGGCCTCACTTAGGGGTTTTAGTTGTGCTTCAGCTGGATACATTTTGATCTAGATAAATCGTGAAGTTTTAGGCATGATATGATCATATCTAATGGAATTTGGTGTGCATATAAAAAATAGACTTACGAGGAGCATATTTGATAGATTTTGAAGGTTATTAGTGTCTGATATTTCATTTCCTTGTTGGGCCAATCCTTCCCTTGTTGGTCATACTGTACTAGGGAAGGCTCTACCAGAAAAAGAGGATTTCAATGGTGTTTTGGGGTCTGTTTGCATTCTTGTTCATGGCAATTGGGACTGCACAAGGGAAACACAAAGTTCTGAGTAGATGTAACAGTGTTTTGTTGGTTATTCACTAAATGTATTGGTCCCAGCTGATCCGTACATTGTTGTTTTAGGGTGTGGGTCCGTGTATGGTGAAACACCTTTCTATAAGGCCTCATATCTACTTCAAAATGGATGCCTAGCACATAGAACCATTCAAACAGTATCATCTGATAAAGAAACTCAAAGATCTTGCTGCCATCTTTGCATTTGTACTCCATTATTGCTGGCTTGGACACAACACAAATATCAAGTTGTAATCTGGCATATGGGTATGTACTCAGAATTCATATTTTGGCATAATGTTAATGGGTCTTCATTAGTTTCTTCATATGTGGTTTAGCATTTTTGGGTTTTGCTTATATGCATTATATTCTATGTTTTCAATGCAAAAACCAAACATGAAAAACAACACATTAAACCCTAAACCAAATAGCATTCAGAAAGGCAAAAAAAACTTGGCATAGAGAAACCCTATCCAACAATGTATGTTACATGGATATATATTCTTATGTCTTCTATTGGTAAAACCCCATAAGGGATAGACAAAAATGCCCCCAATGGATCATCCTCTAAACAATTAGCTAGAAATTTCTTGAACTTTGGTTGAGGTTTCTCAGAAACTTCAACAACTCTTAGAGTAGCCATTGAAAGTTTTATCAAAAACAAGAATCTCTAAAAAACTAGGGCAAACTGAAGATAGACAAATACCTTTCTTCACTCTTACTAAATTAGGGTTTTGATGCACCAAACTCTGATTTGCCTTGAGTTCTTCTACTTAATTCAACTCTCAAATTTCTCTCCAAATGCTTTGTGAATGATTTTTGCAAAGTAAGATCTTTTTTATAACCTTTAAACTAATTCACATTTAATTCATCAAACAATAAACTTGTCAAGCTAGTCTCTGTAAACACAATCACCTTTCAAGTGCTCCACAAATCTCTGCATCAAGAGATTTTCTACCGAAACTTTCTCCATTAGATCGAAAGTAGTATCCTACAACACATACCCTCATGCTAAAGCATCATCATCTTCTCTTTGGTAGGGGTTGAAAGATTTCCATTAAATCTCCACTTGAGCCAAATCCCTTATCTCAATTTCTAGAGGAAACATTTGCATCAGACACCGGTACAGGTTTACCATTAACCTCTATTACTTCCTTCTTTATCCAAATCTTACTTCTCCTTCTTAGTCTCTGCAGGATCAACTTTTTATACTAGTTTGTTCTTCTCTACTGGATTATCCTTCTTCATGCTTCTGCTTCTACAAAACTTTGAAATGTGTCTAGGCTTATTGCAATTGTAGCACATAACGTTTCCCTTACCAGTATTCCTTCCATACATTCTAGATCTGCATTAGTTAGCTTTGTGCCCAAATCTATTGCATGTATAATAGTAGCCATTAAAGGGTTGAGTCATTCAACCATTGTTATAGCCATTCATTCTTTGACTTCTACACTCATTTGCTTTATGACCAACTTTCTTGCATGTAAAGCATTGAGCAAAGAAAGATGGGACATTTTGATTCATTTTGCTCCTACATTTTGTAGCCTTATGTCCAAATTTATTGCAGGAATGACAATAACCATTGAAAGATGGGTACCTTTGAGCATTAGGTTGTTTGACCGATGGTCTTCTAGCTCATTTATTTTGATTCCAGATCTGTTTGCCATTGTTCTTGTTTTCAGCTTTTGATGCTTGACTTGATTTTGAACTATCACCTTTTTCAAACCCTAAGCCTTCTTTGTCATTAGGATCCTTCTGACTTGAAACCATCTCATCAAGCCTTGCAAAACTTATCTTGAATTTTTCTTCATAATTCTTTGCCTTCTCCAGGTCTGATTTTAGTTTCACAACTTGTTCAAGCCTTATACATTCTTCAGATTTACTTTTCACTATTGAGTTTAGATATTCCTCAATTCTTGTCTTTTCTTCAACTTGCACTTTCAGACCATTCATATATTCATTTGCTAGCCTCAATTATTCGTTGACCTCCTTATGTTTTCCTTTGAACTTCTTGACTTGCTCTCTCAATTTTCTAATACATCCATATGCTTCTATGACATTCTCCTTTAGGTCTTTGACTTCTTCTTTAGTCCTTTCTAAGTATTCAAGAGCAACCTTGAGTTCTTCAGTATTGATTGACATGCATTCATCTTTTGAAAATTCAATAGCAGGAATCTATTTTGGAGGAGTACAAAATTTTCTTGTTGCCATGTGTTCAACCTCCAAGATCTTCCTTGAGCGGTTAGGCTTTTTCTAAAGGACCTAGCTCTGATACCAATTGTTGAACACTCATAATATTGAGATGGGGGTGAATCAGTATTCTTTTAAACCATTCACACATTAAGCATTTAAACCTTTTACCAAATTCAATGGCAATAAAGTAGATTAAGCATAAAACATGTAACCACAATCCATAACACATGAACACCAAGATTTTTACATGGAAAACCTAAAAAGGGAAAAAAACATGGTGACGATTAGCTCACAATAAGATATTATAGAAGTGCTCACTACAGGTGGACTCACTGTCCAAGTGGACTCATTGCCCACTAAGAAAGAAAGAGAGAAAAAGGACTGGCTCACTGCTAGAAATTGAACTGTTACAATTACATCTACATATGCATGGAATATAGTTCCAATGAAGCACAACATACAAACTTCATTTGAGTACAAAAAGCTTTCCTTTGTCTCTGATCTTCTCCTCTGCAAACAGACTTAACTTGTCATACTCTGACCAAATTTGCACATACACCTAATCTCATTCACGTACTTTTTGCATACTTTCACACTCATCTATTACTAAACACACATCCAAAAAGATCTCATATATATATATATATAACATGCACAAACACCAATTAGATCAGCCTTATTGAGTATAATGGTCAAAACATCGAGTAGTAGCTTGTCGGCCTCAAATATTTATGTACATGCTTCACACCAAGATCCAAACATAGAAACAACTTGAAATTGGTCGAAATGGACCTAAAACATCTCTCAATAAGATTCACAAAGCATAATTACCTTTCGCGCACCTTTCCACACAATAGGTCGGCATCAGTGAAGACTCAATGCAAAAGCTTTTAATAGAAGATTCACAAATTGACGTAACCAACTCTAAATCTCATAAAAACTAGAAATCATACTCTTTTCACATATATTAAAACATTCCTTTAGAACCGCAATGAAAAACACAAATCCACAGAAGAATGTAGACTCTCCCACATACCTGTACTAAACTGGAAAAACCTATAAACTGTCCAGTCAATCTTCTATCACTTATATCTTTCAACCCTTTTATTATAAACACACAAACTTCTAGATTTAGGTGCTTTTGACATCCAATGATAACATGTTAGAACTACAAAGCAAAATCTTCAATAGCGAACAAATGTGGACCAAAATACCAAAGGCTTTGAAGCTTCGAATTACAGAGTTTAACACTTAGCCAAATTTTTATCAAGAGTCTTTACTAGATCAAACCTTCTTGCAAAAGTGTCTTCTTCAGAGGATCAAAATCATATTGAAAAGAAGAGGATCAAACGCTCTAGCAAAATTATCATTCAAACTACTACTGTTACCTTAGGTTGTCATTTTTTAGATCACTGACTTTGTCCTAAGATATCACTAACTGTAACTTTTATTTCTCTTTTCTAAACCACTGCATCTTTGCTATTTGAAAATACTAACCTTGTTGCACCTTGCTAGTATTAGTTCTTGCTTTTCACTCTTTGTTGCCATCAATGACAACAATACTTATCACCAAAATGCTTATGTTACCAATAGACACATCATGATCAGGCAATGTACACTCACTAATACTTCTCTTTAGATTCCATGTCCTTGCATGTGTTACAAAACATCAAAATTTGAAGAAGAAATCCATCTACCATAGTTTTAGGTCACCAATAACAAAATGAACATGGTATAATAAGATCTGCCATCTATAGAGAAAATGTTTCTACACTATGTAGTAGGAAGTTTGTTGTGAAAACTCTCATGTATTGATCATTGAGACTTATCTCTATGGCTTGTTTACAAATATGTGATAGGGTGACTATTATGTTGAATTGAATAAGCATAAACCTATTAAACATTGTTTCAATAGTGAATACTACCTTGGTATGGGATCAAGAATTGTACTTTGTGCAAGGGGAAAAGCCTTGTTAACTTAAGAATAACATGATCATGATATGAATAAATGTAATTGAAAACTTATTTGTTAGTATGAAAACACTAACATACATATGTAGAGGAAAAAAAATGAGGTTTAATTTGAGATAGTTCTCTTGCCCGCTACCAAGACCTTACTTTTCAAATTGCCCAACAACTTTCTACCGCTAGTCCCTAGTTCAACACTGCTAGTGATGTTGATTTATTTTGCACCTCACATTTTCCCTTCCTCTATGTGTTGTGATGGGGATGGCTGTAATGGTGAAGTACCTATTACAACATCCTCTCCCACTCACATTTTAGTGGTCCCTGAAGGTGTTAATGCACTGCATGGTGGCAAGGATGTGTCTTTTGTGATCATGGTTGGGTGGGAGTGTCATTTCACCCTCCTTTGTGGTGCAGGAGCACCTAGATGTCTCAATTTTGGTTAATATTCCTGTAGTTGTTTTGGTTTAATAAGGTCTCTGAGACCATTTACATGATGTATAAGGCAAATGCCATGTTAGTAATAGGACTTAGTCCAAATGTCTAAAAGAATCTAGTTTTCATGTAGTAGTCCTCAAGAGGACAATTTTGTGGCAAAAAGACAGTCATAGGAGTCATTTGAATTTTAATGTTTATATAGGTTAGTCATTTAAATTTTCATGTTGTAAGCCTTTTAAGGCATGTCATAGGTTGGAAGGGAATGTAACACCTTGTCCAAGGTTCTTCAAAATGTTTGAAAGTAGCATCTATCTAAAAACAGTCAATATAGTCCAAAATAGAAAGTGGACAGTTACAAAACAACAAGCTGCAGTTAACAAATCAAGAAGGCATCGATGGTTTTGGGCTGTTTTGATCAACCCTTGACATTCCATGCATTGTAAGAGGCTTGTATTAAGCCAAGGAAAATTGTATTATAGAGAACATTCAATAGATTGAAAAAATATAACAAAAAGAAGTCTTTTTTCTGCTTTTTTCCTGTTTTTTCTGTTTTTCCTTTGCTGTTTTCTCAGAAATCCGTACCTGTACGGAATAGTCTTGGCATGAGTTTGGAATGGAATGAGAGGAGATTGAAGCACCTTTGATTTCAACCTTATTTAAAGTCTTGACATCAATCTTGGTGAAAGAAAACTCTGTTATGCTCTAAACTGTTTTAAACCCACTGTGACAGTCAAGGAAATTGTTGTTTTCTGCATAAAATCATACTTGTACTGCTGTGTCATTGCCCAAGTTTGTAATGTATGGAAAGAGTATTGAAGTAGCTTGGATTTGATTCTTGTTTGGAGTCTTGACAGCAAACTAGGAGTGAGAAAACCGTTGGTTTGTACTAAGCTGTCCTAAAACCTAGTTTAGGCTTCTTGTGATTGTCCGATGGATTTTTGCCCATTCCATTGACATTTTTCTGTCTTTGCCCAATGGAATGGGTTGTATCATAGTCAGTGATAAGACTTGTGAAGGAATGGGAGGCAGGAGGACGGTTGGTTTTGAGGATTCCTTGTGAATGGGTCTGCAAATAACATATGTGGAGACTTTGTGAAGGACAGCAACAACCTGGTGATCATCAGTGACTTTGTTCAGTGAACAAACCAAGGAATGTCATGCATGGTTCCCAATACAAAGGGTTCTGACCTTGCAATGATCCTGTGTCAAAAGGTGAGGAGTGACCTCTCTGAGAAACCAAATCATTGTGCCTTATACTGTCCTGACAGTCATCACTGAAAACAGTCACTCCAAGGGAGGACACTAGGTATGTTTGGCTTGTAATTGATTGGTCAAGGAAAGTCATTAGATGTTAGGCATGTTCTTGATTTGATTGGTTATATGAGATAGGGTTTGTCTCATTAAGGATCACCCTAAGATGGATATTGTGACTGTCCTGCTCTTGGAGCTATGAGATTGTGACTTCCCATGAGGGGTATGATAGATGTTGTTGTCCTGCAGGGTCTGCATAATGGAAGTGATGAAATGTTAGTTGGAGTTAAGAGTCTTGGAAGGTGTGCCCTAAAGTCTCTCTCCTTGGAACATGAACATGTATATGTTTTGGTGTTTAAACCCTGTTTTGTTAGAAGCCTGATTTCTGTCAGGAAAACAGTGGAGCAGTGAGAGTTATGGTCTTGGAGATTTGAAGTGTTCTCCTATAGTGATAGGTTGTTTGACACTAGTTGAAGTGCTCTGCATCACTTTGTGTGGTAATGTTTGACCCTTGGAGTGTTCACAATCCACCCCTATCATGGTTTGTGGACAAGATATAGTAGACAATGAAACACATTTCTATCCTTTTGGAGTGATCTGGTTTAACTAGGTTTGGCATTCTCTTCTTGACCTACATAGTTGGATTTTGGAGTCTTGGAGACCTCTCACTACGGGAAAAATATATATTTTTTCATGTTCTAGGGTTTTTTTCGTAGAATTATTTTATGGGTTTGAAGATAAGGAGATGATTCTTGATGACATGTTATGAATGTGGGGTGAGCATTCCCTCTTGCTCAAGCCATGGTTCCCTTCTTTCAAACCTCTTACTAAATCTCTATATTTAACCTGTTTGAGCCAGGCTACCCAATCTCCCTCTCTACTTCTGGGATGACTTAGATTATTATGAGGCTATTGGCGACTCTATTGGGCATTTCCTGAAGGTTGATTCAGTTACCTCTGACATCTACCATTCTATCTATGCCTATGTTTTGGTGCACATTGACATCTCCAAGGCTCTCCCTAGGGATGGCATCCTAATAGTGGGGGACAAGCCTTGGACCCAATTGATTGATTATGAGGGTCTCCATTCTATTACAGGTGTTGCTTTGCTATTAGACACATTGCTTCTAGTTTCCCTCACTCTTGGCATAGGCATGCGAGTTCAACTACTTATTGATAGAATTTCCTCCATGACCACTTAATAGTTCATGTTTCTAATGGTATTGATTCTCAAGATGAGGTGTGTTCTCCATATTGAGGCCCTTGTAGTTCCTTCTACTAGGGTTTCCCCTAGTGTAGGCATAGTTTCAATGAAATCTTCAAATGTGGTTGTATCGATGGTTCCCTCCATGGTGGGTGGTTGTGTGTTGCCCATTCTTGCTCCAATTATAGTTTTTGGGATGAATCTAGAATATTCAATTTTCTTTCTCACTCTTCATAGGAGGTGTTGTTGGTTGAGGCAAATGGAGATGATTTCTATCTCCTTTCTCCTTGATCTAGGGATTATGAGTTTGGTATCAATTGGACAATTGTGTAAAGAAGGAAGAGAGGTCTTCCTAAATCTATTATGGGCTCCCATGCCCAGGCCAAGGGTTTGTGGAATGCTAGGATAGGTTTAGGTTTTGTGTAGTTTTTGACCCTTTGGTTTTGAGGGTTATTGTTCTGCATGGTATCTTAGTTGTAGTTGTGTTGAGGGGAAACTATTTTTTTCCATCACATTGCTTTGTAAAAAAATTTCAAGTCCTTTCAAAACTTACATGTACCCCTTAATAAAAAAACATACATATGTAGCATAGCTTATCTATGGAGTCAGGGTGGCATTGTCTAAGGAGGAATAGTCTTTCAATTTTATTGATTCTTTTATGTTCAATGTTTTATGTCTAAGTTATATAGTTAGGAATTCTTGGTTCTCTACTCTAGTTAGGACAAGCCTTTGTACCAATATTGCATTATTATCAATTGATTGTGTATCCTTTGGGTCTAGATATGTTGAGATTGTAATGAGTTAAAAGTAAGACAAAGAGATTAATTAAACTTACAAGTACCTTGTTTGTGTCAAGTTAACCCAAACATTGTTACATGAAGTGATAAGGATAAGAATCATGTTGACACAAAACACAAAATCCCAATGGCACTTGAATAATAATGACTATATAGGTATTAACATTGTATCGTTGTACCTTGAACCTTACAATTCTAAGTTTAAATAAAATAGTACATTGAACTATCATGTACTTGTGAAAGGTGAAAACAAATGTTAGTGAATTTGGAGAAATCAAACAAGACAATATGGAAACTCTAAACAATGGTCAAAGTATTGAGGGGAAAGATTGATGTGAGGGATCCTAGTTATAAGATGATAGCTCCTAAATCATCCTTATATCCTAGTAGTAAGAAGAAGGATAAATATGTAATGAAGGCATAATATCACATGATTTAAATATGAGAACATCTAGCAAGTCCTTTGGAATATCCATGAAACGATATCTTTTACCCATATTTTACTCAACCTTGAATTTCCACTATCTAGCCCTTAGATTGAGCCCCTAATATTATCAATGAAAGATCATGGATCATATATTATTTTTACATTAGCTAGCTAGTAACTGTGCTAGATACATAGTGTAAAATCTTGATCTGTTTGACTTCTTCCTTCGAGCACACAACCTCTATTGCATCTTATGCACTAGATTCTCTCAATGTGTAAAAATCAATAGAAGAGAAAATAACATATTTCAAAAAAAAATTGCTTAAGATGTGAGAGAAAATAAGAGCATTGGGAAAACTACTTAATCATTTCATTTCCATGCTATATTCAATTATTTGACTATTGTATCTTTCAACTAAGCTATTGTAGCTTTCAATGAGTAGACAATCAAATGCTTGGTAAGGACTTGGACCTTCAAAACGGGTATGCATAATATTTTATTTAAAGAAGGAAGAACAATTTAAAGATAGTGACAATTAGAAATTCAGTGGTCTATCGTGTCTAGTCAACTTATTTTTACTTATACATTTACTATTCTTCATAAATGAGAGAGATCAAGATGCCTTTTTAGATCTCATTCTTGAAATTATTAGTGATGACTGAAATTTAGCTATAATGACTCCTTTCTTGGAAGAAGAATTCCATGGTGTTGTAATATCTATGGAGAGGAACAGAGTCCTTGGCCTTGGTAGTTTTCCTCATAAATTCCTCTAATTATTTTGAAATATTATTAAGAAATACCTTTGTAATGTTCTAAATGAATCTTTTTCCTCCAAGAAAATGCTAAAGAACTCCAGTCAACCTTTGTAGGGTGTTCTTTTGTTTGCAAAAGGTGGTAGTATGGAGTATGATCATAGTATAGGTGGTTGTCTATAGCATTCAAGTTGGTTCTTATGGACTAAAATCCCTTAATAGTTTAATTATTTTCTTTGGAGCAAGCCATCTTGCTCCTTGGTTCTTTCCAATTTTGGTTGCCACTCTTGTGGTATTGTTGGTGTGGGTTATTTGAATTGTTTGTATTCTTGTTGTCTTGGTTTTCATGTCTATCTTTATAAACAAGTGAAGGCCATTTTACCTCATTTTTAATTTATCAAAAATATAGACTATGAGCTCATCCATACTATCACATAAATCAAGATTAAGTCTTGTAAGATAGGAAATGGATAATAAGTCATAATCCCATCATTATAGAAAGTAAGGTAGATTATTACTTAACAATGGGTTCTTAAATAAAAACTTTCCCCCATAATTACCTCTATTCTTTCACAAGGTTGTTTAGTTCCACAAATATGTAAGTGTGTTGCATGACAAAGAGACATTGAAACATGAGAATGATCTACAACCTTAATTTTTTAACACCTCTCAAGGAAACACAAAGAATCCACTCGTGAATCTTGTGTCTAGACCAATTGCATTGATAAATCTCAAAAACTTGTAGAGACACATAATGCATGTGATCTAATAATGTTATTTACTACTTCTTTAATTGTAGTTTGAGAAGACACAAAACCAAAAACTTTTCCCTTAGATGGATGACTAGTAGAGAAACAATCAAAAGGAGAAAACATCTTTGTCATCTTAAACTTCTTTAGAGATAGAGATGCAAATGGCTCACAAGAAAAGAGAGATACAGTCCAACCACCATTGGAGAATAATTTTCATTACTTAAAAAATGTATATACTTCACACCTTTAGAACAAGCACAAATATTTCAATCATGGATGACACATTTACATTGTTCATAGTTGTAAAGCTCAAACAATTCCATCGCAACATACTACATGATAATAATATTGTTAATTACATCTAGAATCATATCAAGTCAAGTTAATTTACCACTACAAATATAATAAAAAGCTTGCAAGAAAACTTGAGATAGTGTAAATGCATCTTAGTCTTTACACACTTTTTGATAAATTGTAGAAAAGTGGATGACTTCTTTTAGAGGAAGTCTTGTTAGTATGAGAACACAAGAAGTCCTTTGGGAGACAAAAACATGCTAGAAATAACATGCAAAACCTATTAGTGAAAGTTAAGTTGGTAGAAATAGAGTGTTCCATATGACCTACTTCAACCAATGGAAAATATTAGGAAAATCTATGAAGGGTTTGGATTGAACCCCTAAATCAATGGGAATTGGATAAAAACCCTAAGTTAATGGGACTTGGATTGAGTCCCTAATGTTATCAATGGAGGATCATGGATTAGATTAGGAATTTACACTAGCTAGCTAGTGGCAATACTAGACAACTATTGTAAAAATTCTTTATTTGATCGACTTTTTCCTTCAAGCACACAACCTCTACCTAGTCCTCAACATGCAAGGAGGTCCCTCATTTAGTTTGTAGGAAAAAATGCTAAAATAGTTAGTGAGCCCCATCTCTTATAGAATTGGAAGGGGCTTCAATTAAAAGTGATTTGATCAAACCCTGTCCCACCATTGGGCACCATGTAGTGCCATAGGTGTGTTGACAAGGTCCAATCGAACCTATGCAATCTTCAACATGATCCATTTCAACATTTTTCATTTTGGCCCAAAAGTGTGACTCGCTTATGTGCTTTCACCCAATAATATACTAATTTAGAATCAATAAAATGTATACTAGTTTCATCTAAATACTTATATATTAATATTGTTATCAATAAAATGTATACTAGTTTCATTTAAATATTGATATATTGATTTTTTTTTAATTCTAATTTGTAATTTTTGTTCACAAGTATATATAAATTTATTTAAATTATTGTAATATGTATTTTTCTTGCATTCCACAAAGTATAAACTTAATATATTTAGAATACTTTTCACTTTTAAGTAGTATATTCAATTTTATTCTCACAAGACTAGTGCTTTAGACTAAATAATTAAATTTTCAAAACATTTTTAGTAATAGTAAGCACACACTTTCACATATCCATATAAATATGCTCCACAAAATTTAGTCCACATTATCTTATTATAATATTATTTATAAATAATTTAATCATACAAACTAAACATATTAATTGAATATGGTTACACCCAAGACACATTTAATACTTATACATTTCTTATAATTAAAATTAAATTTATACATTTTTAAATTTTTACTTATGGTTAGCTGCAAATTTACAACTATTTGTGACTACTTTGTCCATTGTGTCATTTTCTTTTTGATGAATTTAAGGTTCCATTATATTACTTTGTAAAATATATAATGTACACCATATTAACAAAAGAAGGTGGGTGGAATGGAATCATACCCTAAAATCTAGGTGAGGCAAAAGCCTACAACATCATAAACACGTTTTCAATTGTTAATTACCCAAAGATAGAGTAATAAACTTAAGCATCAAGAGCAATAAACCTAGCAGGTTAGAGATCACAATATTTGAGATTGCCCCATCTAACTAGCAAGTCTTGGCCATTGGAGATGGTTCCAACCCTTTTTAGTAGCATCCTTCTTAGTTTTCTCCTTGTGAGCATTATCTGGAGTGGGTTATCATGTCTAACAAGAGAAGTAGCAAAAGGCAATATGGTAAATTTATTATTTTGCCTACTAGCATCACCCTAACCAGAAGATTGTGAAGTAGTAGAGGGCTAATGAGAATGTTAGGACCATCAGTGAAATCTTTCTTATGGTGGAGGAGAACTATGAGAGCAATGAGAAGGCTAAGAACTATGGTTATGTTGATGCACTTGAGGAGGGGATTTTCCTTGTGAGAAGGGGAAGTTGGCAAGACCTAAGCAATAATGCAAGGAGCATTCCAATGATCCAGTAACACCTACAAATGAGAAACCTCCAATACAAACTTATTGGATTTCACTTAGATTTTCAAAACAAAATTGGAACAATCATCAGCTTAGTATACATAGAGAATTGAATATCAATAGAAGCTCTAGAAAAAAAGTTGATTTCTTGTCTTTCCAAATGCTAAATAAAATTTTTAATTTGAAAGAATGCTATATTTGGGTGAATTTAGTAGGAATCTTGGGCCAATCCCCAAAATAATCATACACTAAGAAAAATTCTTTGGTTTGAAAGGCTTAAAGGAGGACTACAAATCCAATTCCATGTTGATTGGGGTCTAGTGCAAAACCCAAAAAGATGTTTGAGTGTTTTTTAGTGACTACAAAAGGGACAAGAAGGATTGATAACTCCTAGATGGATCAATTTTATCTAATTAGAAGACATTAGTAGAGAATACACCAAGCAAAATGAGAAAGCTTTGGTTCAAGAATGGTTGTCCAAATAATTTGGAATATGTGTTGCCATGACCTAGTTGAGGACTATAGAGCCCATATTTCATTAATTTTTTGCACCATATATAGTTATTGGGAGATGTTAGGATAGTGTGATATATAATTGTAATCCTATGTGTAATATATATTATTTGTGACAAGTGGGCCCAAAGGGCCTCTCATTAGTTGGAGCTAAGGGCTCCACTAGGGGTGTTGCCCAAAAGTTTTTGGCCCTTTTTCACCATTTCTAGATGTTTTTTGCATTGTTTCTTGGCCCATGGTATTGTAAAACTACATTATGTGCCTATTAATATTCACACATGCATGAAGGGTTGAAGTAGTGAGTTTTATAAAGATTTCATAGGTACACAGGGGTTGTCAAAATGCCATTAGATTTAAGGGAGAGAATGTGTTTCATATCCACTCTTGTGTTGAAGATTAATACATACATGTGCCTCTCTTTGATGGTGGAGTTTTTTCCCACAAGGGTTTTTCCATGTACATCTAGTTTCATGTGTTTATTTATCATGGTTTGGTAATTTCTATTTGTTGATTTTAACTTCCACATAATCTCTTAATGGGTAATCTAATGTTGCTTTAATAGGAATTAGATTTGCATAGTATTTGAAGGGCTAACATTTGTAGTGCTTTTGTTAGAAATGAAAGCAACACTACTTCAATGGAAATCTGATTCAAATAAATTTCAGCAATCTTTTAAGTGTGCATTAACAATGGAGATTGTAATCAAAACATAAAACCCACAATACATAAATATACCAGAAGTAGAATGAATCACATAACACAAGTGTTTAACGTGGTGAAAACCCTTTCGGGTGAAAAAACTCCACCAAGAAAATAGGCCAAGTTGTATTATCTTCACAAAAGGAGATTACAAATACATTCACTTCCTCTGTCCTCCAACCTTCACTCCGGTAGAACCTGCGTACCTTTAAACTGTTATATGCACCTCATCTACTATGCTATGGTTTTTATAGAATTTACACAACCTCAAGACATTAAATGACTTCTTACAAGCCCATAACACTTGTCTATTGCAAGTATGAGGTTAACCAGTGTTGTCATTGATGTCAACACACTCATATTACATTGATAAGAAAGATTGGATGAGCTGTGTGCTGAGGATATTGAGAAAATTAGTCTCAATCAGGAATAGTGAAGAACAATGATGAGAAGAAGACAAAAATACTCAATAGGCTGAGAATCAGAGGGTGTGGATTAAAGGGTTTGCAGATATGAGTCTTGAGATGTTCTAGTTAAGATTTCAGAGGTCCGCATGAAGCTATGAAGAAGTTGTGATCGATCAAGTAGAACCGGTTCCGGGAGATGCTTCGGAGTGACAGAATGTTACAAAAAGGTCCGGTGAGATCCGGAAGTGCATTGTCAGATTCTGTGGATTGGAAGGAGTGCTTGGGATGTCCTTTTGATGTGTCATCTCAGTTTGTACATAGTTTGGAGGTCTGAAAGAACCTGTTTCAGTTTGACAGTCGCGACAAACTGTGTTCTTGAAGTTCCAGATGAAGAGGAGAAGAGATTCCAGTAGGAAGAGGAAGTGCAAATGTACCTGGTCATTCAGGCAAGCGTGTGAAGGTTCTCAGATCATGTTGAGGATGTGTTGTCGGTCCGCATGAGTGTTAGAGCCTGGAATTGAAGATATTCCTCCGGATGAAGATGTTCTTATTCAGACTGGCCGACCGGATGAGTTATTCATCTTGCAAATGTTCTTGTGGATGATTGCCAACTTAGATGATAGTTCCTAAGTTGATGCCTTGTATAAATAAAGGTTTGTAAGTTCATTTCAATGTGTGTTGTGTTAGCAGATGAGAGTGGTATAGAGAAAAAGTGAAGGGCATAGCAGAAGTATCTCGGGCTTAAATGGAACTGATCCAGACATGGTAAAGATGTCAATCTCCAATTCAAGTTTGTGATTCTTATCACTTAGTAAACATTGTGTCTCTTGTAGGTAGTGTGCCTCTTGTGAGCAGTGTGCTCGGGCAGTGAGCCCTAATTGGCATGTGTCATTCATTTTTCTTATTCTTCTAACAGAGAATAATCCTTGGGTTAATCACCCTGTGGTTTTTCCCTTAACCAGGTTTTCCACGTTAAAATCTTGGTGTCCAATGTGTTGATGTTTATCTGCTCCTATGTTTATGCACTATGCTTTCATGAATGGTTAACTGATATGCTATTAACTAACAAAGAAGAATCAAGTGTTTGAAGTAGAAGCAAGTTTTTGTACAACTAATTCTCCCCCCTTCTCAATTGTGTGCCCTAGATCTAACAATTGGTATCAGAGCCAAGTTCCTTTGAAAGAAGCTTAACCGCTTGAGGAGATCCAGGATGTCATCATACAAGAAAGACAGTCCAAAGTTTGATGGAACAAACTTCTCTCTCTGGAAAGGCCGCATGAAATGTCACTTGGAGTGTATGGGAAAAGCATACTTGTCCATGGTCACAAAAGCATATGTTCCTCCACAGGGTGGTCCGACAACTCTAAATGAAATCACAGATGCTGAAAATAATCTGCAGACCAAAGAGGCTCTTCTAAATGCATTGACTGACTCAGAACTCTCAAATGTTATTGATCTACCAACTGCCTATGAGATCTGGGTTAAACTGGAACTTCTGCATGAAGGAGATGAGTTTGTTAAGAGTGCAAGGTTACAAATCTCAAAGGAAAATTTGAAAGATTGAAGATGAGAGACGATGAAAATATCACTACTTTTATGCCAAGAGTAAATGAGCTGGTGTGTGGAATCAGGAATGTTGGTGGAGTTCTAGATGAAAATGAGATTGTTTGCAAAATTCTTAGATCCCTTCCTCCTGCCTACAAGATCAAGGTTGCTGCCATTGATGAATTCAGAGCCCATGCAACTGTCACAAGAGAGCAATTGGCTGGCAAACTGGCTGCATTTGAAATGACAGAGTTTGGAGATGATCCCCCCAAGATTAAATCTGCATTCAAAGCCAGTGCCTATGTGAAAGGCAAACAAAGATTTGATCCGGGAGAAAACTCTTCAAGGAAGCTGTCATGGTATGATGAAGCAAGGAAAGACATGGAAGAGGAAGAAGCAGAAACAACTCATCTTGAAGCCCTCATTGCAAAGAGATTGCCAAGAGGATCCGGTAAGTATGAAGGAAAGTTACCTTTTAAGTGCTTCAACTGCAATAAGATTGGTCATTTTGCTTCAAGATGTCTGAAAAGATCTGCAAGGTCAAACTCTAACAGACAAAGGTTCCAAAAGAACTGTTATTATGTTCATGAAGAAGCTGATAATGAAGGAGTAATAGATGATGAATTAGAGATAGGAGACAAATCCGGAAATGGATGGGTGTTTATTGCCATCAAGGAAGAAGAACCAATATCCTCTGAATCTGTCAATCATAAGGTTGTAGAAAGAGCTTTGGCTGCCCAAGTTGAAGAAAATGATGATTGGGTTATTGACAGTGGATGCTCTCACCATATGACAGGTGACAAGAACAAGTTCTTAGACTTGGAAAGGTATGAAGGAGGAATGGTAAAGTTTGGTGACAATTCTGCAGGTAGAATCAGAGGTAGGGGAACTATCTCTTTTGATGGAAAGAGTAAAACTGGTAATGTACTGTATGTTGAAGGATTGAAGCACAATCTTCTCAGTGTTGGACAGTTAGTAGACAAAGGTTATGATCTCTGGTTCAAAAATGGAAGATGCAGGATCTTTGAAAGCTCCGGAACTGAGATTGCATCCGGTACTCAAACAAAAGGTAATATCTTTCATCTGGTTGGTTCTAATAAAAGTTGTTTGTTTGTTCAAGAGGATCAGAGTTGGTTATGGCATAAAAGGATGTGTCATGTAAATTTTGATAACATCATCAAGATAAGCAATATTCAGGCTGTAAGAGATCTTCCAAAATTGATGAAACCTAGAAATAGTTTGTGCAAAGAATGTCAGCTAGGTAAACAGAGCAGAGTCTCCTTCAAAAGCAAAGATCAGTCCTCTATCGGGTTACTGGAATTAGTTCATACTAATCTATGTGGTCTAACAAGAATCAAAAGTATGCAAGGTGATAGATATTTTATGTTGTTGATTGATGGCCATTCCCGAATGATGTGGGTTACCTTTCTAAAAGAGAAATTAGAAGCCTTTGAGAAGTTCAAAATCTTCAAAGCTATGGTAGAGAATCAAACCGGATTGAAACTAAAGTGTCTAAGGTCTGATAGAGGTGGTGAATTCACATCCAGTGAATTCATAGACTTCTGTGAGAAGCATGGTATAAAGAGACAGTTGTCTGCTCCTAGGACTCCACAGCAGAATGGAGTAGTTGAGAGAAAGAACCGGACCATCCAGGAAGCTTCCAGGACAATGATGATGGAAGCAAATGTTCCTTAGATGTTTTGGAGAGAAGCTGTCAGCACTGCAGTCTACACTCTTAACCGAGTTCAAATCAGAAACAATACCAGTAAGACTCCTTATGAACTTTGGTTTGGTATAACTCCTACTGTGAGATATTTCAGAGTATTTGGTAGAAAGTGTTACATCAAAAGAGATGAAGATCTAGGAAAGTTTGATGCTAGAAGTGATGAAGGAATTTTCTTGGGTTACTACACTCAAAGCAAAGCATACCGGTGTTACAATAAGAGATTGAGAAAGATGATAGAAAGTACAAATGTGAAGGTTGATGAAGGAATTGAGAAGCCCTCAAGGTTTTATGAATATGATGAAGATGATCAGGATGGTGTTCTGGTTCAAGGAACTCAATCCCTTCCTGAAAGTCAAATTCAGACTGATCCAGTAAATCAGGAAGAAGAGGTTTGTTTGAATGAACCTGATCAAGAAACAGCAGTGCAAGAGACTCCCGAAGTTCCAAGGTATGTAACTCTAAATCATTCTGAAGATCAGATCATAGGTGACAAAAGCAAAGGGGTACAAACAAGGAGGAGAATTTCTCAAAATTCAAATGAATACTGTCTAATTTCAAAGATTGAACCTAAGACAATAAATGAAGAGTGCAATGATGAAAACTGGACCAAAGCAATGGAGGAAGAGTTGATGCAAATTGAGAAAAATCACACTTGGGATCTTGTTCCCAGACCTAGAAACAAGAATGTGATTGGAACCAAATGGGTCTTCCGGAATAAACTAAATGAAGTTGGTGAAGTAATCAGAAACAAAGCTAGATTGGTCTACAAAGGCTACTCTCAAATAGAAGGAATTGATTTTGAAGAAACCTTTGCTCTGGTGGCAAGAATTGAAGCAGTCAGATTATTTCTTGCATATGCTACCTTCAAAGACTTCAAGGTATATCAGATGGATGTCAAGTCTGCCTTCCTAAATGGTGATTTGGAAGAAGTATACATTGAACAACTAGATGGATTTCAATTGTCTGATCATGATGATATGGTCTGCAAGTTGAAGAAAGCACTATATGGATTAAAGCAAGCTCCAAGAGCATGGTATGAAAGGTTGGATAAGCATCTTGTGCAGATTGGTTTCAACAAAGGTACTGCTGACAGTAATCTATATTTCCAAATAGATAATGAAAACATCTTGATTGTTGAAGTATTTGTTGATGATATCATTTTTGGAGGAAGAGACAGTATGTGTAAAACCTTTGCAAATCAAATGAAAAGTGAGTTTGAAATGTCAATGCTTGGTGAAATGAATTTCTTCTTGGGTCTACAAATTACTCAGACAAAGAAAGGTATCTTTATCTCTCAGACCAAATATGTGAAAGAATTGTTGAGGAAATTTGGAATGGAAGATTCAAAGCCAATGAACACTCCTATGGCAACTGGATGTAAGTTGAGCAAAGATGATGATTCTCCTAAAATAGATCAGACAAAGTATAGATCAATGATTGGAGGTTTATTGTATCTCACTCAGACTAGACCAGATATAATGCAGGCTGTTGGTCTTGTGGCAAGATTCCAGGCTGATCCTAGAGAATCTCATGTTATGGCAATCAAAAGAATTTTTAGGTACTTGAAAGGAATACTCGAGTATGGTCTATGGTATCCTAGAGATCAGGATTTTTCTCTTCATGCATATATAGATGCAGATTGGGTAGGAGATGCGGATGATAGGAAGAGTACAAGTGGAGGAGCTTTCTTTTTGGGAAAAAGATTGGTTTCTTGGCTAAGCAAGAAACAAGAGGCAATTTCTCTGTCTACAACTGAAGCAGAATATATTGCAGCAGTAGGTAGTTGCACTCAAATTTTGTGGATGAAACAAATGCTAAGAGACATCAAAGTAGAATATGAGGAGCCTATCACAATTTTTTGTGATAATTCAAGTGCAATAAATATTTCTAAGAATCCGGTGTTGCATTCTAAGACCAAGCACATATCTATCAAGTTTCACTTTCTGAGAGAACAAGTGAACAAGGATGAAGTCAGACTGGAGTATGTACCCTCCAAGGATTAGATTGCAGATATTTTTACTAAACCTCTTCCCAAGGACTCTTTTGAGTATCTCCGAGGGAAGTTAGGGGTTATGGCCCCTCCGGTGATGAACTAGAATGCACTGTTGTGCATCAGTCTGGTGGGTATCACAGTCATATCTTGTGATCCGGATTGATGAAGGGGAGCTGCTACTAAGGGGGAGCAGCTAGTATGATTCTAATGTGTTAGAATTGCAAGTATGAGCCCTTTGCCATTGATGTTAGAGGGGGAGAGAAGACATGTGAAAAACAAAGTGGTTGATGGTCAAAGGGGGAGTAGTAAAGGAAGAGAAGACATGTGAAGAGTTGTTGTTGATAGGGGAGCTGTGACAGAAAGGAGAAGTTCTTGTCTTGATGGTTTTTTTTATGGTTTTTCACATCATATGTTGCCATCAATGACAAAGGGGGAGATTGTTGCAAGTATGAGGTTAACCAGTGTTGTCATTGATGTCAACACACTCATATTACATTGATAAGAAAGATTGGATGAGCTGTGTGCTGAGGATATTGAGAAAATTAGTCTCAATCAGGAATAGTGAAGAACAATGATGAGAAGAAGACAAAAATACTCAATAGGCTGAGGATCAGAGGGTGTGGATTAAAGGGTTTGCAGATATGAGTCTTGAGATGTTCCAGTTAAGATTTTAGAGGTCCACATGAATCTATGAAGAAGTTGTGATCGATCAAGTAGAACCGGTTCTGGGAGATGCTCCGGAGTGACAGAATGTTACAAAAAGGTCCGGTGAGATCCAGAAGTGCATGTCAGATTCTGCAGATTGGAAGGAGTGCTTGGGATGTCCTTTTGATGTGTCATCTCAGTTTGTACATAGTTTGGAGGTCTGGAAGAACCTGTTTCAGTTTGATAGTCACGACAGACTGTGTTCTTGAAGTTCCAGATGAAGAGGAGAAGAGATTCCAGTAGGAAGAGGAAGTGCGGATGTACTTGGTCATTCAGGCAAGCGTATGAAGGTTCTCAGATCATGTTGAGAATGTGTTGTCGGTCTGCATGAGTGTTAGAGCCCAGAATTGAAGATATTCCTCTGGAAGAAGATGTTCTTATTCAGACTAGCCGACCGGATGAGTTATTCATCTTGCGAACATTCTTGTGGATGATTGCCGACTTAGGTGATAGTTCCTAAGTCAATGCCTTGTATAAATAAAGGTTTGTAAGTTCATTTCAATGTGTGTTGTGTTAGCGGATGAGAGTGGTATAGCAAAAAAGTGAAGGGCAGAGCAGAAGTATCTCGGCCTTAAATGGAATTGATCCAGACATGGTAAAGATGTCAATCTCCAGTTCAAGTTTGTGATTCTTATCACTTAGTAGATAGTGTGTCTCTTGTAGGCAGTGTGCCTCTTGTGAGCAGTGTGCTCGGGTAGTGAGCCCTAATTGGCATGTGCCATTCATTTTTCTTATTCTTCTAACAGAGAATAATCCTTGGGTTAATCACACCGTGGTTTTTCCCTTAACCGGGTTTTTCACGTCAAAATCTTGGTGTCCAATGTGTTGATGTTTATCTGCTCCTATGTTTATGCACTATGCTTCCATGAATGGTTAACTGATATGCTATTAACTAACAAAGAAGAATCAAGTGTTTGAAGTAGAAGCAAGTTTTTGTACAACTGATTCACCCCCCCTCTTAGTTGTGTGCCCTAGATCTAACATTGTCAAGAGTCAACAATACAACCTTGGGCGTCCATGGCCAAGATTAGGCTCTTACGGGGTCATAAATGCTGTCATACATGCATCCTACACATGGAAAAATGTGCCCATGCAAGCTTGAATGCCTTGGGCCAAAAATAGCCACTTACAGCATCTTATGACGCGTCATATGTTATTATTAGTGTCATAGATTCTTATGACAACTTACAATTGTCATAAAATCTCTTACACCCTCTTACAGCATCTATGACGTGCATCATAACACTAAAAATAGATTATTCCTCCACATGTGCACCCCACTTTGACCAATTACCATTTACCATAGTAAATGACATATCGTAACTACCATCGGTAACTCTGGGACTTACCATGCAATAACTCCGTAATTACTGCGGATAGTAAATAATTTTTACCACTGCCGGTGAAACTTGTACATCCCTTATGGGTAATTACAAATAATAAATACAATAATACAATAATGGGATTTACAAGGTTAATGGCACCTTATCCCAACATTCTCCCACTTGACATTATACATTGTAAATCAACCCATAGGAAATCAAATGAAAAATAATCAAGCACTAGAAACAAGACCTATGGCCTCTTTGCACTACACGAAATTCTTTGTGCTCACAGGCTTGGTCAATGAATCTGCAACATTCTCCTGAGTGTTTATCTTCTTCAGCTCAATCTCTCCATTTGCAACCAACTCTCGAACAAAATGATACTAAACATCAACATGCTTAGTCCAAGCATGATACATGGGATTCTTGGCCAAATAGATAGCACTCTAGCTATCACAACCAATTTCAATGATCCTGCAATCAAAACCAATACATGTACACAGTCTCCTCAACCAAACTGCCTCCTTAGAGACATGAGTAGCAGACATATACTCTGCTTATGTGGTGGACAAAGCAACTGTGGGCTGCCTCTTACTCATACAACTCACTGCACCTCCAAATAGAGTAAACACATAGCCACTAGTGGACCTTCGACTATCCAAGTCACCTGCCCAATCTGTATTAACAAAACCCTATATGTCCAAAGATTTATCAGCACTATCAATACTAGAATAAACCAAACAATGGTCAGGAGTACCTGTAAGATACTTAAACACCCTCTTCGCATAGTTCCAATGCTGTCTACCAGGGTTAGACATAAATTTGCTCAAAACTCCCACTGCTTGGGCAATATCTGGTCTAGTGCAAACCATTGCATACATCAAAATCCCTACAACACTAGCATATGACACATTAGACATATCCTCAAGATCATCCTCAATCTTTGGACACATATCTAATGAAAGCTTAGTACCAATGGGTAAAGGAACTCTAACTGGGTTACAGTCTTGCAAACTAAACCTCTGCGAAATAGTATTCACATACTTACTTTGTGACAACCAAAGCTTTCTGTTAACTCTATCCCTCCTAATCTCCATTCCCAAAATATACCTTGTAGCACCAAGATCCTTCATCTCAAATGCACCTGAAAGTTGGGCTTTAAGCTCACTAACCATACCCTTAGTATTGTTGAAAAACATGTCATCAACATACAAAGCAATAACCAGTATAGAATCATCAACACAATGAATGTAAATACAATGATCCTCCTCACTTCTAACAAAACCTAATTTTAAAACAAATGAGTCAAAATTTTGATACCACATTCTGGGGGATTGTTTCAAACCATAAAAAGACCTCTTTAACTTGCAAACCCAATGTTCTTTTCCTTTTACCTCAAAACATATAGGTTGTTGCATATAAATTTCTTTTTCAAGATCTCCATGCAAGAATGAAGTCTTTACATCCATTTCCTCAATCTCCCAATCATAAGCTACAACAATGGATAAGAGAAATCTAATAGAAGTCAATTTAGCAACAGGAGAAAATATCTCACCAAAATCAACTCCCTCTCTCTGGGACTAGCCCTTGGCTACCAGTCTAGCCTTGTACTTCTCCAATGACCCGTCTGCTCCAAACTTCTTCTTGAAGACCCACTTACATCCTATGGCCTTTCTTCCTTTGGGCAAACGAACAAGATCATAGGTGTTACAAGAGTCTAAAGCCATCATCTCCTCCTGCATGGCTAACTGCCAAGACTCACTATCATCTACAGAAATAGCTTCCCTGTAGGATCTAGGTTCATCATTAGTACTCAATAAAGCATATACACAACAGAAATCTGGTGGGCTATACCTGTCAACTGGATTCCATTGTCTTGTGGATCTCCTCAAGGGTGGAGTAAGAGAGTCTACTTGTTCTTTTGCATGATCATCTGCACCAACTTCTTCTGTCACAACAAACTCATCTTCATCAGAGCTACTTGAATCTTCTTCTTCTTCTTCACCCCCCAATCCATCATTTTATTTTTCCTGAGGTACATCTTGTTGCTCTAAATCAAAGTGCACCTTCTTTACCTTTTCATCTTTTTCTTTTGGCTGGTCAAGTTTAGAAATAACTCTAAGTTCCTTGTAAATAACATCTCTAGAAAAAATAATCTTATGGGTTAGTGGATTCCAAAGCTTATAACCTTTTACATTATCACCATATCCAATGAATATACACTTTTCATCTTTTGGATCCAAGTTAGATTACTTTTCCGTAGGCACATGAATAAAAGGCTCACAACCAAAAACCTTTAAATGTGAAACAGAAGGTTTCTTACTTGCCCACACTTCATAAGGTGTCGAATCAAGAGCCTTACAAGGAGATCTATTTATCAAGTAACAAGCAGTACACACAGCCTCTACCCAAAAGCATTTATCCAACTATGCATCACTCAACATACTTCTGGCCATTTCCATAATTGTTCGGTTCATCCTTTCTACAACACCATTCTGTTGTGGTGTATACGGGGCTGTCTTTTGTCTAATTATACCTGTATGTTTGCAAAACTCATCAAATTCCTTAGAGCAATATTCCCCTCCATTGTCAGATCTTAATATTTTTTTATCTTTAAATCTGATTGGTTCTCTACTAAGACTTTGAATTCCTTAAACTTAGTGAAAACTTTAGATTTATGCTTCATAAAATAAATCCATGTAAATCTGGATACATCATCAATTAAAGTTACAAAATAACAAGATTTTCCAATAGATTCATTATCCACAGGTCCAAACACATATGTATGAATAATTTATAATTTCTCTTTTGCTCTATTGCTTCTTGAAGGATATGATTTTCTGTTTTGTTTACCAAACACACAATGCTCATAGAAATCAAAGTGCTCATCAGAATAGGAGAAACCATCCAACAAATTTTTATTCTTAATAGTTTTTAATACATTATTCTTGTGTGGCCGAATCTACGATGCCACAACATACATGTATTTTTAGTAGTGGCCTCAGATACATAGGAGGCATTACAAACTGTAGTGGCTTCAAGCTTAAACAAGTTCCTGAATCTCTTCCCTTTCGCTACCACCAAGTTCCCTCTCACCAATCTGCAACCATGCTTGTCAAATGTCACATGCATTCCCAAATCATTCAACTTTGAAATTGAAATCAGATTTCTAGCTAATCCAGGAACATGCAAAACACCAGGGAGGGTTTTAATCCTCCCATCACTAAAACACAACAATACTTTTCCTTTCCTGACAATCAGATATGTAGAGTTGTCACCAAGGTAGATATTACCTCCATCATATTCTTCATATGTGGAGAACCATTCCTTATGCGGGGTCATATGAAATGAGCATCCTAAGTCAATCAACCAGTGATCATTAGAAACAAGATTACATGCAGAAAGTAAAACTTCTTCACCTGCATTTGAGGACTTATTTGAAGCACTCTCCCACTGTTTCTTGGGATTTCTACACTCCTTCACATGTCCCCTTTTACCGCAGTTCCAACACTTAACTCTGTTCTTTTTACCATGAGTCTTAGACCGGTCCTTGGACTTGTCCTTAGCCCCTTTCTGATCTCCTTTAGGTCCCCTTTCCTTAGACCTTCCTCTGACACTGAGGGCATCCCCTGAACTATCCAAACTCATCTTCCTCAATTCCTATGACAATATCACTGAAACAAGAGCATCCAACTTCGGATCCACAAGGCTAGCAGTGATAGCAAGGATAACATTCTCCCAAGACTCAGGTAAAGAACATAGAAGTAAGATACATTTATCTTCCTCACTAACCTCAACATCTACTGAATCAAGCTAACTCACTAATAAATTAAAAGAATTTAAATGCTCTGCAACTGATTCACCTTCTTGCATTTTCATGGAAAACAATTTTCTTTTTAAATAAAGTTTATTTACCATACTCTTGGCTTGATAGATCTCACCCAACCATTTCCACAACTTGTATGCAGTCTCTTCCTTTGCGACATTCAACAGGACAGAGTCTGAAAGACACAAGCAGATGGTTCCCTGTGCCTTCTTATCCAGTCTATCCCACTCATCTTGAGAGACATCGTCAGGTTTCTTCTCTTTTTGGACAACCAACCATTGGTTTCTTTCTTCCAACAAATCTTCCATTTTCAGCTTCCACAACTGATACCCCATTCCGTTGAACTTCTCAATGTCCAATCGAGAGGTTGATGCAACGGTGGATGCAGCCATAATAACAACACAAGATCTGCAAAATAAATGCAACCAAATCTCCCACTACAGCTACAGCTTCCACACTACCACCCAAGAGTCAAAGCTGGCTAGGCTCTGATACCAAATGTTAGAAATGAAAGCAACACTACTTCAATGGAAATCTGATTTGAATAAATTCCAGCAATCTTTTAAGTGTGCATTAACAATGGAGATTGTAATCAAAACATAAAACCCATAGTACATAAATATACCATAAGTAGAATGAAGCACATAACACAAGTGTTTAACGTGGATAAAACCCTTTCGATAAAAAAACTCCACCAAGAAAAGAGGCCAAGTTGTATTATCTTCACAAAAGGAGATTACAAATACATTCACTTCCTCTATCCTCCAACCTTCACTCTGGTAGAACCTGGGTACCTGTAAACTGTTATATGCACCTCATCTACTATGCTATGGTTTTTATAGAATTTACACAACCTCAAGACATTAAATGACTTCTTACAAGCCCATAACACTTGTCAAGAGTCAACAATACAACCTTGGGCGCCCATGGCCAAGAATAGGCTCTTACGGGGTCATAAATATTGTCATACATGCATCCTACACTTGGGAAAATGTGCCCATGCAAGCTTGAACGTCTTGGGGCCAAAAATAGCCACTTATAACATCTTATGACGTGTCATATGATATTATTAGTGTCATAGATTCTTATGACAACTTACAGTTGTCATAGAATCTCTTACACCCTCTTACAACATCTATGACGTGCGTCATAATACTAAAAATAGATTATTCCTCCACATGTACACCCCACTTTGACCAATTACCATTTACCATAGTAAATGACATCTCGTAACTACCGTCGGTAACTCCGGGACTTACCATGCAATAACTCTGTAATTATCGTGGACAGTAAATAATTTTTACTATTGCCAGTGAAACTTGTACATCCCTTATGGGTAATTACAAATAATAAATGGAATAATACAATAATGGGATTTACAAGGTTAATGACACTTTATCCCAATAGATTTATCTTTTTTTTTAACAATATTTGGTATTATACCCTTGGTTTTGTTGAGAAGATGATGGCTTTCTTAGAGTGTTAAGGTCTTTTGGTTGCAACAAAAGTTCTTTTTTTGAGTGGTTTTATAGATTTGTGATTAGAAACCATAGCCTCTATCTCTCATTTAGAGATTTATAAGTTCAATGTCACTGGGTACAAGTATTTGAAGTTGAAGATGGAGGATCTCCTGGAAGAGAGAGATGAATAGAGAGTTGTTATAAATTAAAAAAAACTAGATAGTGTGTTTTATGATGATTGAAGGAAATTGGACAAAAAGACATGATGAATCATTTGGTTGTGCCTTGTAGATTCTATCCTATTGAATGTTTATGAGGAGGCCACTACATATTCCTTATGGAAGAGGATTGGTGAGATCTACCCAACTAAGAGTCTAATAAATAAACTTTATTTGAAGAGAAAATTGTATTCTTTGAAAATGAATGATGGGGACTATTTGAAAGCATTTTAATTGATTTAATTTGATTCTAAGTTGGTCAAGATCCATTGATGTTAAGATAGCTGAGGAGGATAAGTGTATTTAATGTTTCTTTGCTCTTTGCTTGAATCAATGGAAAATATAATCCTTGCTTTAGTGGTTCAATGACAAATCAAAAGTTGGATTCCCTTTTCCTACTCTAGAATTGTAAAGAAAATGAGAAGAAAATCCATGGAAGAGAGCTGAAGGGGTGCAATACATGTTCAAGGAAGGCCCAAGGATAAAGGAGGGTCAAAAGGGGATAAAAAAATTCTACCAAGAGATTGAAGTCTCAAGGCCATTCTTAAACCCCAAGGAAGAATAGAGTGAAGTACTTGAACTGTGGGAAATGAAGGTGTGTTAAGACGAACTATAGAAATAAGAAGTCTTATGACTCCACTAAAAGATCCTTTGATGAAGGTGATGCAACCTTATTCATTTATGCTAATGTTATTTCTAACAAATCATGGTTGATTTTCTTAGGTTGTTCATATTATATGAATCCTCACAAGGAGTGGTTCTCTTCCTACCATGCTTATGATGGAGGAGACATGTATTTAGGTGACAATAATTCACATTATATTGTTAGTTGTGGAAAGGTGCACTTATGTTTTAGCACTTGATGGGGGGAAAAAAACCCTTACTAGTGTTTTGCATATTTGTGGATTTGTGAGAAACTTGATTTCTAAATCCAAGTTGAATGATTCAAGATTGCATATGGCATTTGACAAGTCTGGTTGTAGGTTGGTGAGAGAAAATTTGGTGGTTTCTAAAGGATCTTGTGTTGGGACTTTGTTTAGGTTGAATGCCTCCACATTTTGTAATTTTATCAATATAAATAGCAAATCTAAAAATACATGTATGTTGTGGCACCAATAGTTGGGCTACATTGATGAAAAAGATCTTAGCACCTTGATTAATAAAAATATGGTTGACAATTTTTTTACTCTGATGAGAAATTTGATTTCTCTGGACCTCATGTGTTTGGTAAAAACAATAGAGCATATTTTTCTTCTTGAAGTTATAAGGCAAAGAGAGTTTTGGAAATCATCCATTCAGTTGTGTTTGGTCTAGTGAATATGGGTTATATGGGAAAAATATTTTTATTATGTTACATTCATTAACGATGCCTCAAGATACACATAGATTTATTTTATGCATTTTAAATATGATGTTTTCTCTAAGTTCAATGAATTTAAGGCTTTGGTTGAGAAACAATCAGATAATAAAATAAAGGTGTTGAGATCTGATAATGGTGGTGAATATTGTTAAAAAAGGAATTTGATGAGTTTGTAAGCATGCATGTATTTTTTGACAAAAGACAACCCTCTACACACCACAATAAAATGGGGTTGTAGAAAGGATGAATTGAACCTTGATGGAAAGGGCCAAAAGTATGTTGAGTAGTACACCATTGGATTGGTGCTATTGGGTAGAGGTTGTGAGTAATGCTTGTTAGTTGGTAAATATATCTCCTTGTTCAACTCTTGTTGATAAGAATCCTTATGAAGTGTGGATAGGTAAGAAACCTTTTATTTCACATTTACAAATATTTGGTTGTGAGGCTTATGTTCATGTACCTACAGAAAAGTGATCTCAAAAGCACAAAAATACATCTTTGTTGGCTACAATGAGAATGTAAAAGGTTGTAAGATTTAGAATCCACTAGTTTCTAAAATGATCTATTCTAGAGATGTGATTTTTAGGAAGTTTAGAGCATTTTTAGATCCTGTACAACCAAAGGAAAAAGAAGGAAGGAAAATAGTGCATTTTGAGACCAAGATTGAAAAGTAGGAAGATGCACATGTTGAAGATCAAGATGATGGATTGGAGGATCTAGAGGAAGAAGAGGGTTCAAATGAGAATTTTGAGTAACTTGAGCATGCAAAATAATAGGTAGAGTCCCTTATTTCTACCTTGAGATGATTGATGAGACAATGGAATCCAATTGATAAGTATAACCCATCAGATTTCCATTGTGTATTTGCTTTAATATGTACCAAGATAATGAATTGCGACATTTCATGGAGGCATTGTCTTTGGAGTATAGTGAGTCTTGGATGCAGGCCATGCAAGAGGAGATGATGACCTTAGATAGATGTGACACTTGAGATCTTATTAGTTTTCCCAAGGAGAGAAAGTCAATTGGTTGAAAGTGCATGTATAAAAAGAAGATCAAAGTAGATTGATGTCTAGAGTAGTACAAGGTTAGGTTAGTGGTGAAGGGCTACTCCCAAAGAGATAGAGTTAATTTTAGTGAAAATTTATCTCTTATTGCTAAGTTATCATCTATTAGATTCCTATTATCTATTGCTATGACTTGTGATTTTGATATTGAACAAGTGGATGTTGGAATGGTTTTCTTGCATGGAGATCTTGAAGAGGAGATTTATATGTGACAACCGGATGGTTTTATTGTGAAGGGGAAGGGACATTTAGATTACAAGTGGAAATGGTCATTGCATGGTTTGAAGTAGTCATCCTACATGTGGTGGCATGAGTTTGATGCTTTTGCACTAAAAATGGATTTTGTTAGGAGTGAGGAAGATCACTTTGTGTATGTTAAAATTATTATGATTAGATTTTAATCATTGTCTTGTATGTTGATGACATGTTTATTAGTAGCAACAATGTGATGATTAGGGAGTTCAAGACTCAATTTTTTTGGACATTTGATATGAAGGATTTAGGGGCTACAAAATACATCATTGTAATAAAGATCAATAAGGATTGGGTGCACATATATCATTTGTTAAGTTAGAGTAAGTATGTTGATACCATTTTGCAGTAGTTGTGCATGTTGGATTAAAATATGTGTATTCATTTTCCTATTGGCACTTTAATCTTTCATTATATATGTGTTGCAAGTCAGATAATAATTTTGAGGATAAGGTACAGATCAGACATTGCACAAGTAGTGGGCGTTTTGAGCATGTTTCTATCTAACCATAGTAAGGAGCATTAGACTTATGTGAAGAGGGTGTTTAGATATTTGTGAGGGACTTCTAATTATTGTTTGTGCTATCAAGGTACTAATGATGTAGTTAAGACATTGGACATGTAGAGCTTTGTTGATACATAGATTGGGCAGGTGACTTGGATAGTTGAAGTCCACTAGTGGCTATATGTTCTCTTTGTTTGGTGGTGCATTTAGTTGGATGTGTAAGAGGAAACCATAGTTCCTTTATCCACCATAGAAGTAGAGTATATGGATGCTACACATGCTTAGACAAGGAGGAAGTATGGTTATAGAGACTGTGTTTATGTATTACTTTTGATTGTAGGGTGGTTAGAATTGGTTATGATAGTTAGAGTGTTATGTTTTGGCCAAGAACCCCATGTACCATGCTCATACCAAGCATGTTGATGTTAAGTATTATTTTGTTTGAGAGATGTAGAGAATGGTAAGGTCATGTTGCAAAAGGCCAACACTCAAGAAAATGTAGAAAATTCTCTCACAATGCTAGTGAGCATAGAGAAGTTTTCTTGGAGTAGGAAGGGCATGGACCTTGGATCCTATAGTTGCTTTATTTTATGATTCCTATAGATGCCATTGCAATGTATAATATTAAGTGGGAGAATGTTAGGATAGTGTTATATTTAAATGTAATCTTATGTGTAATATATATTATTTGTGACAAGTTAGTCCAAAGGCTCCACTAGGAGGGGTATCCCCCCAATGGGGGTTCTAGGGCAGCATCCCTGAATTGTTTTTGGCCCTTTTTTTGTCATTTTGGGTGTTTTTTGCAATTTCTTGGCCAATGGTTTTGGTGCCCATGGTATTATAAAACTATCTTTTTTATGCACCTATTAATATTCACACATGCATGAGGGACCATTGAAGTAGTGAATTTTATAGATATTTCATAGGTACATAGGTGTTGTCAAAATACTATCAGATTGAAGGGAGAAAGTGTGTTGCATATGTACTATTATCTTGAAGATTAATACATACTTGTGCCTCTCAAGTTGATGGTGGGGTTTTTTCCCCCAAAGGTTTCTCCACGTACATTTGGTCTCATGTGTTTATTTATCATGATTTTCTGATTTTACTTCACATAATCTCTCAATGGGTAATCCAATATTGTATTAATAAAAATTAGATTTGCATAGTCTTTGAAGGGATAACATTTGTAGTAGTTTACCTTGCTTTAACAATATGAGAGCCATGAATATCCTTTGTGAGGTTTGTTGTTATGAAATGGGGTATCATGATACCATTTCCAATCTTTCCATTAGGGTTTATTGCACCTAACCCTAATTTTATGTAACATTTACGTAGGAATAGAATCAACAACTATAGAGAAGGATTTAAAATCTTGATTGCAAATTTTGAATTTTATTTTGGCTTCAAGCCAAGACAACAAATTTATAGTGGTATTTGAAAAAGATCCAGGGTAGTCTTAATGCCCTTGTGAAAAAATTTAGGGCACAAACCCAAGGAACTTTAACAAGAGGTATATCCTGGAAAGTGACAATAGGAAATCACCAAATGGACTACTGGTTGATAGATAATCCATTGCAAAAATAATCCCCTTTTCCGTAGAAGCCATGGCTTGATAGCTTCGCAAGCCTTCCATATGCTTTTCATTACAATTGTGCCCTAGATTTAGATAGTTTCCTTCATAATGAAAATAGATTAAAAGCCTAGTTTTCTCTAGGATTTATCACCATTAGGAAGACTAAAAGAAATACAATGACAAAGTAAGACTTTTTAGGCTTCATTCTCCTCTAGGGGTCTAATAACCCACTTAGCATGCAAAGCTAATCCCTGACACTTAAATAAGGCCGAGATCACCTGAATCATGAGAGAGACAAAAAAATTCTTAGGAAACCTTTTGAAAACCTTTCCCTAATCATACAAAGACCATAAAAATATCTTAAAATCTTCTTAAGCCTTTGATAGGAAGCTTTCAAGTGCACCTAGCAAGAAGAACAATAAACATTGGTAGCTACTAAAAATTTAGAACAAACTTGGATCCTACGAGAGAAAGAGTTTTGTTGATCCAATAAGCCAATTTCTTCTCAACATGAGCAATGATGACTTGCCATAGGGAAGAGGAAGAAGCTTGAAAAGTAAAAGGGACACCACTTGATATCTAAAAACCTCTCCATGATCAATCCATTTCCAACCAAAAGAATTGAGCCAATTAGGCCAAGTAAAAATAATTGTCCATATTAGTAGGTTTTTTGCCATTGAATGTTTGAACCAAAGGCTAAACAAAAGGTATTCAAGCATTGAAAAACCTATTTGACATTATCCTCTTCTCCCAAGAGAGTGAGAAATAAGGCATCTACAAAGTGACCATTAACAATCAAGAAGATTAATACCTTTAACTAAGTTTTAGAAACAAAATAAGATAGCCAAACCCTTTAGCTACTAGTACATAGAGTACGTGGGCAAGATGACATCCCTATTGTATGAAATAAAATAGACCAAATAAGGGGGACTAGTAACCATGGATAGTAATGTAAACAAAGATATGGGCAAAGAACATTTAAACAAAGCACAACAATTGGAACTAAAACCTAATGCTTGTAATATAGCAAATATAAACTAAACAAATTAGGTATTAAATTTATTTTTACAAATTAAACCAATTATAATTTCCCATTAGAAATAGATACTAGTCGCTTGTTTCCCAAAAATAATAAAATATTCTTTATTCCATAAAGCAATCAAATAACAATAATGCCTTCCTACAACCGCACAAGCTGCCTCAAATTGTTTGGCCAAGGATAATAAACTATTCCTTATTCTATGAAACAATTAAATGACTACGAACGAACAATAATGCCTTCCTACAACTGCACAAGCTGCCTCAAATTGATGGGGTAGACAGCATCTGACCCTCCATCAAAAGCCTGTTGTGCTATAATCATATTGACTGCTTCTGTTGGGTGAAATGCATCCCAAAACACATATTCATTCCTATTGGAGCATGCCGAAACAAAGGGTAAGCATGTAATTTGTCCACGAAATTTGCCAACCCCGCAGCAACCCTCATTCACAACCTTCAAGCCTGCACCAAAATATTGACAACTGATTTTGAAATAAGGCTAAAAAACAAATCAAACAATAAATTTTTAATTAGTTACTATTTAAAAACAAAAATTTCTATTTAACTATTTAATCATTAAAATTTGTAATGTTTAAATAGAATACCAAATTTTAAGAAATTACATTTTGCCAACAATTACACCTATTTACAAATAAAATCTTCGAAAAACAAAAGCCTAA
Organism: Cunninghamia lanceolata; assembly: GCA_027924645.1. NCBI lineage: Eukaryota > Viridiplantae > Streptophyta > Pinopsida > Cupressales > Cupressaceae > Cunninghamia > Cunninghamia lanceolata. The sequence continues at coordinate 37,742,830 of BSBN01001583.1, read as the reverse complement.
ACTAAAGTGGTTGAAGCAATGCAATATTTATACAGATTTGATAACTTGACAGATTTCAGCAACTTGAAGAAAACATCTAAAATAAGCTTACTGAAAACCTTTAAAATAAGGAAAAAACACAAAATGAAAATGAAAGATTAATGTATTCTATTACAAGAACATTATCAAGGCCAAACTAGCAAGAACAACCCATATATTAAAACTAATATTAACTCTAAGAATGCACTTTAGAAACAAACAAATTGTGAGAAATATACAAATATGATCAAAGGAAGCTTGGGAAATCAGTGATAAAACTGAAAAATTCAAAAACAAAATTCTAGATTGTAGGATTTGAACCTACAAGTAGTTTTTAGTTTTCTCATCTTATCCATGATTACTAGTGAAAATATGAAACAACAAATTTACTGCAATATAATCCTTCTCTAATTGTAATGACTTAATAAGTTAATATAGACAGTAGCTAGCATGGTTACCATATGTAGCAGGGTTGTTGATAGTGTCTAGGACTGTGTTGTATGATGAATTTTGATAAATAAATTTTGCTCCTGCAACATTGTTGGTCAAGTCATTCAACATGTCTGCAAGTGCTGTATTGAAATCCTGTGTCAGATCATTCACTTTTTGAACACAAAAGCCATTGGAATTAGCAGCAGCCAGCTGTTGAGGAATGCAACCCAGAGGGCCAAGCAAAGATACTATGAACTTCCTTGCACCAAGAGCGTACAATTCCTGGGATCATCCAGGAAACTATAAAGTAAGAGGGAATGCATATTAATAGCCACAAATGATTGAAGTTGTAAAATACAACTAGCTTTAATTAGGAAGAGTAGATTATCCTCTTCAATCCTCTATAAAAAAAAGTAAGAAAATAAATTAAAAGTAGTTCATTTTCAAACATGGGAGAATAGGTCAAAATGGTTAGTTAAAAAGGAGATAACTCAATGTTAATCATCCATCAAGAGTATTCCCATGCAGTTAAAGACTTCGGAAGATTCAGCTTAAACTAAATAACCAGAAAAAATATCTTTTAAACAAGTAAAGCTTGATCTTTGGCCTTAAAACTCATCTCAGTGTATATAGAAATTTATTCCATAGATTGAATTATCATAAATTCTTCATTCTTATTTTCTGGAAAACTAAAATTGGTTTCATTGATATGATTGGGATAGGCTCGACAAAAAAATTGACACAAGGAGAGATCTGGCAAGATTAACCCAATACATACAAATAGGAATGAAATGAAATTTATGCAGGTGGAACACCTTAAGCTGTCTGGAGTACTCTTGGATGAGGAGTTCCCTGTATGCTTGTGGTGTATATATGAAGCTCGTTGCATACAATGCTGTTTGCAAATAGTTATTGATATAGTCATTGCCTCCAAATGCAACGGCAAAGAGAGATTTTGACAAGAAGGTTGAAACAGCTTCTGTGCTTCCCAACTGTGTTGTGATTTCTTGGATAGTATTTTTGAAATTGGATATCTGTTGTTGAAATGATAGTCTGGCACCCTGCAATACATAAAATCAGGATTAAATTAAATGAGAATAAAGAAACATAAGAAATATACTTTAAAAAATGTTCTAAGAATCTAAAGCATTCAAAGTGCTGACAAACATCACCAAACATGATTATGGACCGTTCTTTTCAATAACTTAACTTTTTAAAGAATATAATCATACAACTCTTGGAAAATTTTGTATTAGAATTGGGCATACAATCTTCTAAATAAGCAAGTAAACTTTCAGTTTCACCTACATCGGATAATATTATTAATCTACTCTCTAAAGTTCTGAAGTACGAAGCCGAATCATAGATAACTTTCCTTATCTTTTGACAATAAATTATTTTAGCAAATGCCAAAAATTACAAATTTTGTTTATGGAAGTATTGCAATTCATTTTATTTTTACTATCCCTCTTCATGATAAGATGATATAACGGAATCCAGCTGGGCTTTTTTAACAATTATGAGACAAGGCTGTTGAATACACTCTTTAAACCTTCAATGGTTTCACTTGCAGGTCTCCTATACAATTTCAACAAATAAGAAACACAAGTCATTTAAGGCCATAGGAGAACATATTAGAAAAAATTGATAGATAAAAAGTGCATTTAATATTCACAAGCACAACAAATGTTGAACATAATTAGATCCATCCTGTGATGCTTTTAGTGTTATAATCCATGCTTTCCATTACAGAATTCCCCTCTTTATTATATTATCAATAAACAAGCTGTAATCATGATCATTACAAGCCTAATAATAGTTGTAGTTTATATTTTCTCTTTTTAGAAAACCCAAACAGATAAAAAAAATTGCTTCTATAAAAGAACTCAAGAACATATTCCTTTTTCCTTCTATCTTCATCTCATCATAAATAAAAATAAATTAGGCCATGTTGTGTACACTGAATTAAATCTGGTGTATATATTTCATATATTATAGACTGAAAAGGTTAACACCACTCTGATGGAGTACATGGCATAAAACTTACATAGTTTCTACCAGTTTGGTCTAATATTCCTGCAGCTGCTGATGCATAATTCACTCCTCCCATCACCTTCTGCCCTTTTGTAGATGGATCCAGGTAAGCAGGCACCATTGGAAGCCCCAGATACTGTGCTGTATAACAAAAAAATCTACCATAAGACATCACACAACTGCACCGCCATTAATAAAAACTAAGAACAACAAAAGATAAAAGTTCTTTACAACCAATGCTAACCTAAATAATCTCTAACAATTTTCCCATTGCAAAATCTCCCAGTAGCTCCAAGAGGGAAATCTACGCCATAAGGATGGAAGTTTGCTTTTGCTATAGTTCTAATATAGTTATTATTTCCATTGTCACTTAGAGAGTCGCCAAATACAAATAGTGCAGGGGCTAGAGGAGAAGACCCAATCGACTGAGATTTTAGTTGTTGAGAAAAAACCATAATGAGCAACAATATAAACTGCATAACTCCTGTAATCGCCATATGATGCATATATTTATGCTCAAATGAATCTTTGGAAGGTGTAGAACTAGCCTGTAAACTAAAACCAATGTTCTTAAGACCCTCTACTTGTACTGTGAAACTGACCAAGCCTTATCCTTTTTTTGAGAGTTGGTATTGTTTTGAGATGGGAGCCAAACTAAATGAAATTCCAGAGAAACCCATTGAAAACTGAGTATGACTGATGCCATGACAGCCATATTGAATACTTAGCTGGCAACTTATAAATAATTGTAATTTCGATGCATGAAGGCTAAACGTGACCATTTGGGATATGAGAATAACGTTGTAATAAAGCCTTGATTCTCTGTCACATTAGATCATGTGATATTCGACCAAGAGAAAGGAGATTTACCGAACAAGAATTATATGCATTGATAAGGATCATAACAATGGCCTGCTTTGTTGAGGATGTCATTAATGGTAGATTAGAAAGGAATAATTAAATATGTCCACCATAACGGGTAGCAAACGCATTAAAATAATGTTGTGGTTGAATAAGTAAAATTTATGTATGGATATGGATGCTGAAAAAGTTGTTTATTGTGGCAGAGCAATGGATCAGATTTTGTTGTATGACAAGGCAAACAATGGATCAACTTAGTTAAACATATATTTTAACAATTTCATTTTCAACAACAAACTTCTTTGTAGTTATTACATGTACATATTCAGAACCTCATCCTCATGTAGGTGTTACCGAGAATGGTGATTCATATATATTATATTGGGTGAAAAATATAAAATATTAATGTGGCATTACGCTATTTTGATAGAACTGTGTATCATAAACTGTAATCTTAATAGTGATATTTCAAGCCTTAGGTTTTGGGCAAGATATACCCTACCATTTTCTTCTATTAAAAATGTTTGTTTGTGCCCATATGTAAGGAAGTGCACTCGTACTTGGACAATTTATGTTAGATGATTTACAATTTTAAAATAAGATTAATTATATTTATAGAATTTGAAATTTTAATTTCTTATCATTTAAATTAAGAGGGATGATTTTTTGAAAATATTTGTAAGTTTAATGGTGAAAATTGTATATGTTCACTTTGCTCTTCATCTTGGACTTATTTTGATTAGGTTAGCCTTTACTAAGAGTTAGCATATTCCTTGAACCTAGTGTAAATTTGCTTCCACCTATCTTTAGTAACTAGTCTTACTACTTAATCTATCCACTTGCCTATTTGGATAATTTCATAATGAGAAATTGGCCCTTGTTTGATTCCATAACATGAAAACAACTCCCACATTTTAAAATCCAAAATTCATCTTGGGTCCATATCATCCCTCTCAAACTAGCCATTGTGTACATACTAATGTTGAAGCGATACATTTCAAATTGTATTCAAGGGTATTATATAAAAGGATAAACCCTAATTCATTTTAACATTATATGGACATATAGAGAATCCAACTCTCACTCACTGCTTATTACATTATTCAAGGAGCACATCTGAGCATTCATTCTTACATTAGCATCTAGATATTGAGCAATAGATAGGGATATTGCATAGTTGTTTGATATGTTCAATCTTTGTTCACAAGTTGTTGAATTATCCCACCTATGAGTTTGACTAAGGGAGAATATAATTTTCCTAGCAAGCTCCACAAAAGTGTTTGTAAACACTACTAGTTTAATAGTTTATTGCATTTTTTGATATTTAAGAGACTAGGCAAACTTTTTTTTAGATTATTGAACTGGATAGGTTGATTTCACATAGAAAGTTTATTTTGGGTATTGAGATCAATTTCACCTATGATAATTGGCCTAGATCATTTCCATGTCACGATTTCACCCTAGATTGAAGAAACGTTTAGTTTGAGGTCTATTAGAGCATCACAAAACCAAATTTGATATTAAAGCATTATTTTGGATCATAAAACAATAATTTGCAACCAATGTCAATAAGCCACACCTAGAGCTTTAAGTAACCATAATCCATCTTTGTCATTTCAAAATTTGTACTTTTCTATTCATAATTTATTATCTCAACTCATAAATTTCTAGGGTACATATTTGATTATTACCTAATTTAAATAATTTACCCTAGAATATTTGAAAATTTTCATTACTTTCATTGCATTTCAGTGAACCCAGTCAATCATACATGCCCTCCAATTTTGGCCTTAGGGCTTGTTTCTAATTTCTTATTTTTGAGATTTATTTCAGTACTTTTCCCCTTGTGTTATCTTTTGCTATCCTTTAGGGTTTATGTATTGTGTTTTTGCCAATCTCTAAACGATATCATCCTTTCTCTTTGAGAAGTGCTCATCTCAATCCTAATAAAGGTTTTCATTTAATTAAATAAGATATTCTATTGGTTCTATGGATTATGTTCATCATGAGGGGAATGATTTTGATCATAATGCATATGTGGATAAGCAATAGTTTTTTATTACTACACATATGAGTTTTCATGACCTTACTAATTCTATATCTCCTACATAGTTGGTTGATTCCTTACATATTTGTGACTTGATGAACCATTTGGTTTTGACATTTTCCAGCACTTTGGGCTCAACTTCCTTCTTCTAGTTATTTACATAGTGCATCTTCTCCTCTTCCTACTAAACCCTCTCCAAACATTGTTACCTCTCCCACTTTTCAGGTTCTTCATACACCTTTTAGCATGACATTGATATCTCATGTTCGTTCCTCTAATATTCCTACTAGGTTCCATCTCCCACCTCTTGTGTCATCCCTTTTTCTCATCCCACTAGTGTTCCACCCATTTCATACTATACTAGTATTAGTTATGTCACTAGTGCTATTCCTACATCTCATTCTATTAGTGTTACACCTTCATCTTTGCCTTATAGTGTTGCTTCTCCTTTTTGTGATCTCTTTTATTCTTTCCCATCCTCTTTATATTCCATCTATTGTTTTAAGCATACTCTTTCCATCACCACTATCCCCACATCCACCCTTGATTTACTAAAGCAAACACTAGATAGAGTTGAGCATAAAGTTGATTCGAAGCCTAGTGGACAAATATCAATTGCATATACTTTGCCACACCTTACTCCTTATTCACATGATATATTGACATATGCATTATAAGTTGGCTTTGTGGCACCTCATTTTGAGTTGTATTATGCAAAAGGTGGCCCCCATACACATTTACAAGCTTTTTAGCCTTCATGTTTAGTTTATGTGTATGATGATAAGTTTTTGGTTACATTATTTCCATGAAATTTGAGTAATTGCATTATTTAGTGGTTTTCATCTTCGCCTTTGGGTCATTTCATTCCTATGGCCAATTAGCCAAAACATTTATATCATTTCCATGTGAACTTGGGATTGAAGGCCGCAATGTATTTTGATTTATTTGAGCATGCACAAGGATCTACCATTGTGTGCGAAGATGAGACATCACATCCTTGATGATGAGTGAAAAAATGCCTTTGTTAAGGGATTATTGTCACCTATTAGAGACAATGCACATACTTGAATAGTTATGCTTCTTTTATAGAGTTATGTACTCATTTCAAGATATGGAATTAAAATTGTTGGCTTTCAATGTTAAAAAATATTATTATTCTCTTGCTTCTTCTATGTATTCCTATCCTTTAAATTTTAGAAAGATAAATAGTTTTCAAAAGGGCAGTTGCAAGAAAGAAAACCTTTTTTTAACATGTGGCTAATGCATCTAATGGTCTTACATTTAAGTCTAGAGATTTCAAAAAGTTTACTAAGTTGAGTGATCCCTTAGAGAAAGTGCTTCAAAGTTTGCTTAGTGATAATATGATTCTCTTCCTCCTATTTAGCCATTGGATACTTCAAGGGTGTAGGTCTAAGGGATATGATAATCATATTTTTCAATATCATAGAGTTAATTAACATATTACAAACCATTGTATTAGTCTTAAGAATAAAGTGGAAAATTTGATTTATAATAATGTGATACATGTTGAGGATGTTAATAATAGGAGTAATATTTCAATGACTCACTTAATTAGAATATGAAAAATTACAATAATCTTTTTACACTCCATGATCAAGTTAATAATATACATTTTCATATTGATATCATGTTGGTCATGCATGTACATGGTTCATAATGGGTACATGATCATAGAGATGATATGTATGGGATTAATTACGAGGTTCATTATGATAGTAATTCACAACCAATTCTTTTATTAGCATGGTCTACACTATGTATGTGCTTATTCTTTAAATTCTTCTTCTTTGCAATTGATTACATTTTCAAATGATGAAATTTCACATAATAACTACTACAAGCCATTATATGTTAGCAATTTTATGTGGATGGTAAATCATATAATTGTGTGCTTATTGATCTAGTTTGTCAATTTATTATTTAAAACTGATTAATTCCTATTTAATCTTTATATGCAACAACATGCCTATGCAATTTTAGGCATTCCTTTGAAGATTATTAATGGTGTATTGATTGAAAATTTGGGTTGTATTGCTTTTTCTTTAGAGATTGGTCCAAAAGAAGTACACAATTTATGTTATGTTATTCCTAATTAAGAGAGTTTTCATATTTTCTTTGTAGATCATAGATAGAACAATGTAAAACATTGCCTTCTATGATGCATCAATTTGTTAAGTACATTCATGAAAGTAAAGTGGTTAAAGTTAATAGAGATCCATATAAGCCTTTATCAAAATTGAGTAAATTTACTAAGCATAATTTTATTAAGACACCACAAGATGCTCCTCATGAAATTAAAAATGAATTTCATGATATGTACATGTGACTTAAAGAAGATCACTAACATGAAAATGTGAAAAATAATAAATTTTTATTAGACCTACATAACCTACAATGATAAAAACAAATTTTACTTATGCACCTTATTACTTTATAAATAATGAATATCAAAGGCCAAAACAATCTCAACTTGCAAAACCTACAACTAATGTGCATATGGGATTTGATATTTGTATGCCCTTAGGAGATATTTATGAGCATCCTATTACTCATGGGCCAAGGAAAAATGAAAAGAACATAGGCATTGTTAATGATACGGAAAAATATGTTTCTTCTTCAAACAAAATTGTTTCTTCTACATGGATGCTAAATAAATATTTACAAAGTAAACAAAAACACAATTTTCATATGGAGCTACTTTCAAAGAAGCAAGAATAGTAGGTAAAGAAAGAAAGATAATCACTTCTACCTCTCTACAATACATTTATCAAAGGTTCTACTATGGATAGTGATGGGACATTAGTTTTAAATAATAAATAGAAAACTTTATAGCTCATGATTGGGATGATGATAACTTGATGGGAGATTCTTCCATGGACATCGTTGGTTGAGACTTTGATCCTTTTAAATTTATTTCAATATCTTTTTATTCAAGTGTATTTTTTTTATGTATTGCATTGTATTTTCTCAATGGATTTGGGATGATGCAAAGTATGGAGTGCTTCACAACCACTTTCATCATATGGACGAAAATATAGCTTTATTTTCTTTATGTTTTTTACTTGCTTGGCCTTTTTGATTAAGCTACAATTGTTATGTTCCTCCTTTGTAACTTCTATTGTCTCACAATTATATTTTAATTTGACCTTTTGTTTAATCTTTGCTTGTTTTGATTCTCATTTCACCTTCTATATTATGCTTCATATTTTTTAGTAGTTATGCTTCCCCACTTGGAGCAACTTGGAGCATTCCCTTTATGTTCAAATTGGCTCCTAGTTTGATGATGATATATTCTCATTCTTTTCCTTATTTGTTTCATATGTTTCTAATATTCATATCTTATGGTTACATGCTTACATTCTTACATGTTTATGATTTCATGGTCTTATCTTATGATACTAACATGTGTTCATTTATACTTATCATGCTTATATATTAAGTTTCTAAGATTGATGTTTCATGCTTATGAGATCCCCATGCTTATCATGCTTACATTTTATGATTATACATGATTTATCATAATGGTATTTCACAATTATTTATGCTTAGATGGTTCTTATCTAGTGGTAAAATAATGCATGGAGGATTTAATTAAGAACCATCCAACCATGCATCCAACACAACAATCATACATAAGAGACATGCAAAATAATTATTTTATTGATTCATTGCTTGAAATACATCAACAACCTTTGTCTCAAGGGCTTACAATCAAAATAAGACCTAAATGATAGCATAAAAGTGTGTCCTACTTTTTGGCCTAAGTGGGTCATGCAAATTAACATTACAAAAAAACATTTTTCTTTCAATTATGGCAAGCAAACCATAAAGAGTTTGAAGATAATATAAACTAATGGTTTATTATATTTCCTATGCAAAATCTAACTCTATTTTTTAAAAACAAATTAGTAATAAGACATCATGTTTTAAATATTTGTTAATAAATTGTTTCTTACACTTTATAGTATTATTTAATGAATAATATTTCCAATAATGCATAACCTAAGATAAAAATAAAATCTCTTCATAAGTTTTTAAATATAGATTATTAACAAGTTAGTATTTAAGGCACACATTTTTTTTGTAAATTTTAGTTTCATTTTATTTATTATTAGGTTTCTAAATTAGTACAACTAAAATAATTTATTATTAGTTTCATTTTATTTATTATTTATTATTTGTGTTTAATGAAACATTTCCATGTGACTTTAGAGAAAGGGTACTATTGTTACTGGAACAACATGTCCTCATTGCAAACTAAGGATTCCATTTTTCAAACTATAATCCATAGTTTGTTTAAAACTCTGCACAATGGTCAATTTCCCTCTCAACTTATATATATTTTGTTTGAGAGAGGATAGATGAGGAAGAGGTAAACTTATTCTTGTTGTATTTAATCTAGACTCAAATTGAAAGGAAATGAAAATCCATTCCCTAACCTACATTTTCTATCTCGAGTTTGTGAATCCGAATGACTTCTAGAACCAAATCCAATGTCTTATTAAAATATTACCTCAAGTTCCTTATTCATTTAATCATTCATGTCTGGTCTCTCAAGGTTTCACCTCTATGGACCCTAGAACTTGTGACTATTGTAATTAATCTTATCTCTTATCACTCACATCCGTGCCTCAAAAAGCCACCCAATCAACCCAAGAGGTAATATCATTTTGGATGCAAAGATATTCTTAAGCCAATTGTACTAGTGTTCTTGCATTTGGATTTTAATCTTCTATTTATCGATGAAATTATGTAATCATATTCAGAAAAATATAATGTGCGTCTCATCTAGTGGGTTATCTAGATGAACCTGATATCTTTTAATGCTTTATTTAATTGCCTCCTCATGTCTAGGAAAGTATATTTTAAAGTTTGAAATTCTTCTAGATTTTCCAATCCTAGTGTTATTACAAATTAAATTAATTTGGAATGACTAACGATAGCTTTGGTAATTATGGACGTGAACTCACAACTTTTAAAGACTTAAAGCGGGAGAAGAGCGAATGAAGACTTAGGGTTTGAGGAAAAAACTGAAATCTGCGATAGAACTAGGGTTCTAATCCTAGCGTGATCCTTCTCCTGGCATTAATTGAAGTTTCCCATGCTACTGGGTTGTGCCCTAATGCGGCTCAAAGAAGCAACAAGACAAAAAGAAGCAAATATCTCCATGGCGGTTGTGAATAGCAAAGAAGTGCCAACTAATCCAGAAAAAGACCCAATCATGGGAAGCAACCTGAGAGAGAAACAACAAATGGATGAATTAACAGTCAATCAGGGCAAAGAAAGTGCGACGAAGATTCAAGACACTAAAGGTAAAGGTTTGAAGATTCAAGACGATGATGTTATTGATTTCATCGCTGAATATTAGGCACAAGAAGTTATTCTCTTTTTATTAAGAGAGGTTCCCATAGAAACAAATTTCTATAAATGGGCCAAAATAAATTATGAAAACAGGGGTTGGGAGTTAGAAAATATTAGAGGCTTGCGAAAGGCTATGTTTCATGTATGTTCAAATCGGCAGATCTTCATGCCCATGCAGTGTTACAATATGGTGCATGGATAATCTATGACCAAGTTTGTTACCTCCAAGCTTGGAATTTTTAGTTCCATCCTTAAGGGCCTTCTGGCTCGCATTACACGATGTGGATCAAACTACCATATCTAAATTTGACATTTCAACCCTTCCTAATGTTTAATAGAAAAATTGTCTCTAACTAATCTACTCATAATAAAAAACAATTATCTATTAAACGTTAGGATACTAGTCAACAAAGACGTATATTTCACCTCTATCCAATTTGGAAGGGTGAAAATATTCATACTATATCCCTTTGTTGCAATTAAGTAGAAAACAAATAACTAAGCTAACTAAAATGAGAAAATATAAGGATTCCTTGGGTCATGAAACTTCCTGATGAAACCTACAAATACAAAGATAAAGAAAAAGGGTTTAGCTTTATAGGGGTTTGCCTTAGTCAAATCCCATTTTGGTGTTTCCACCTCAATGATAGCTAGATTGATTGATTGATAAAATAGTGTATGCTCTAAATTCTAAGTGTGTCTAGAATTGTGACCACCAATGACAATAATAACAATGCTATAAATGACAAAATAAATCCTACTCAGTGATTTAGAGTAGATTTGCACAATGATCTCTACATGCAAGAGATAAGTAGGTAATGTATATCAACCCATGAAGATAAGCATTATACCAAAAGGATTGCAACAATCGAAGCATGAAAGTGAGAATCAATTAGAACTTTGTCACCTCATAGTAGGAGATGAAAGCCACTCAACAGGGGGCGGTTCCAATCAAAATTCACCACACTTTGATGGAAAGAATGCAATATGAGCTTGATAAAATAAATCACAATAATGCTTATTCTCAAATCTTAGCAAAGTTTTGTTATGAAAGCAAATCAATCTCGATTTCAGAAGAGCTTCATGATGAAAAAGAATCGATCCTTTGCAATAACAAATCTACTTGCTTAAATAGAGAAGGAAAATGCAAAAAATCAAGGATACGATCTGTTTGGGTGCAGATAAACATCAAGAAAATCTTGGGGAATTACACAAGTCAAAAGATAACTTCAAAAAATGATCGCAAGATTGATAGAGGCTTTTGGGACATTTGCGCATGATGCAGACATCCGTGCTAGGCACTAGAGTCTTAAAAATTTTAGTTCTTAAAAGGTCTAACCAACTTGGGATAGAGCCAGGATTTAGGCATTTTTAGGGTTTTTGCACATGATCAATAAAAAGGGTCAAAGCAACAAACATGCATATCTCGTGGGTCGAGGGTAAGGCCAAGGCTAGCAATGATCCTAAAACACACTAAGGTGTGGACACTAAAGTGAGTACCAAACATAACGTGAAATTATGGGTGAGCACAATTCATGATGTTACATTTAGCCCCCACTTTAGCGAGCATATGACACTACGTGCATATGCATGCTAAAGTACAAGAAATAAAGTACTGGAAGTAAATAAGTACAAAAAGGATATGCCAAATGATACTTTAGAGGACACATGGTGTCACAAAGTTAGAGAAATGGAGCCCCAACTTAGGAACTTGCAATGCCAAAATGTTAGAGACCGCATCCTGCAAAACCACTTGTCAGAAAGAAAATCATCTTGTAGGGTGAAAAGGATGCATCAGTCAAAAAATTTCTTAAAGGGAAAGAGACAAGGAAAGTGATCTAGAGAAAAAATGAGGGTAGATCTATGCCCCCTATTTCTGCTTTCTAATTTGGATGTAGAAATAGGGTAGAAATCTATCATTGAACAATTTTATGAGAAATTGGTGAAAATACCTTCGATAGGGTCATTTTGTAAAATAACACTAGAGCGAAAGACATATGATAAAATAGATGGTATAACCAGAATTCCAACACAATGAATGACATGAGAATCATAGTTTGCAGGCCCAAGTTATGAAAGTTTCCGTGAAGAGTGCTTCAAGAAAAGGTGAAAATTTTGAAAATTTACTATAAATAGTAAGAATATTTTTTATTTTTACTATTCATTTGTAAATCCAAATTTGGTGAAATTTGGAGGATTTTGAGAAGCTTGGAGTGCTAAAATACCTCGTGGATGAGCTTATTGAGCATCCAGACCAGACGCAATGAGGCAGTGCATGGAGCAGGGTTTGACACTTCACGAGGTGAGTCAACATTTTAATTACAAATTCATTTATTACCTCGTTTTGCATGTCGAAGGACTCACCTAGGCGCTAGCATTCTTCTAGCATGCTAGCATCCATAGGACACACTAGCATCTTTGGGATGCACCAGTGTCCAAAATGGGTGCTAGGGTCTGAAAAAGGTGCTAGCGTCCAGGCATTAGAGTCATAACACTTAGCAAAATTTCTATTTTTTTTAATTCTAGATTTGATTTGATGATGTAGTACTGATGATGTCTTTGATGTGGTTGCAGAACCTCCTAATAATGTGAGATCATGTTGACGGACACATATGCGTTGTTGTGTAGCTATGTGAGCGCGTTGACAATCACAGAGGTTGGTCTCCTTCAAGACATTGGGCTCTGGTGGGTATACACTATGTCAGGGATAATATTCCATGATAGTATGTTGATGGCACTCATGGAGCGATGGGACACTGGCATATCTACCTTTTGTCTACTGACAGGAGAGATGAGAATGACTTTGGAGGATGTGATAGTGACTTCGGCTACCAGTGTGAGGTCACATTATGACGATTGTCAAGCAAAGGCCAATTACATATGTCTAGGAGGGATAGACTTACTACCTTGGTTGGATTGTGCCTATGGATGTCTTAGGACATATCCTTATCAACTAGTTATAGACAGGCATAGTGATCACACCATTGATCTGTTGCATCATGATCTCTACTGTCACCCTATGCATTACACAAGATGGGGGAGACACCCACCTTCATGGTGGCCTTATCCATACTATCATGAATATGGAGGAGCACAAGATGATACTTACATGGGGATGGAGCATGCTCACCCACTTGTACCATGATCTAGGTCACTACATGCACTATGACACATAGAGCTTGATGGCCTACATGCTCCTTTAGGTGTGGGCATTCAAGCACATTATGTGCATGCAGGCCGCAAGATTCCTAACATATATTATTTGGTTAGGGGCATGAGGGCATGCCTATGCCTTGAGGAGGTCATTGATGTAGAGGAAAAGATCATTCAACTTCATATCAAGGCAAAATTCATTACAAGGTGTCTCAAATCCACAATCTTATCAAAACCCAGTGCTCTCTACTTAGCACCATTTTCTTTTTCTACCTTCAGGCCCAAACCTGACTTCACAAGGCCTTCTCCTATCTTAGGAATGTCAATTCAACAGGAACAAAACACATACCAAGGTCTGATCCACCATGTAAGCAACCAATTCACCATAGACTGTCAAACTTCTAGTAGCCCTATTTTAAGGACTGTTAGAGCATAACTCCCACCATTGGATCCTTCTCAAGACTGTGATGCATGTTTTGAATACCCATTACCAAGTTTTAGAACATATCTAAAACTCAATGTATATTGTTTTGTAAGAAACTGTCCAAAAATGGATTGACAACGAGCAAATCAGGGCTATTAAGCTTGCATGCACACAAGGCTTATTGGTTCTACAACCTCTGACTTCAAACTCTTCCAAACAACACTTGGAATACATCAAACTAGGTCTGTTAAAGCTTAAACATCCATCAAAAGTCCATACCCATCAGTATTTTCAACCACACTACACCTATACCTCTTAACTGTCCTTCAAACTCTGTTTTTGACAGACTGTTAACAGAAATCAGTCCAAACTTGAACCTCACACTCCTTAAAACTCAATCATTTGCTTAGAGACCTCCAGAATATGAAAGAAAATGCTACTATAGACATTCTCCACCAAGGGTCAGCAACATGCAAAGGTTAACAAGGAAGAAAACATAGTTTCTCATTCACTGTTTACCCTAATCAGGGTTATGACAGTCTTACACAAAAATGCAGATATCTAACTCCTAACAAAACAAAAATGGATGAGACCAACTGCAAATGGAAGGTGATTGAAGGAACAAAAACTCATAACCAATTAAACATCCATGCATGCCCGTACAGAGCCATACAAGGCCTGGAAACAACATTTTTCTGAAGGAAATACATAAAAATAGTGCTTTTTGTTGATCTCATTCACATATTCAATCACCTCTGAATTCCTTGGATGTTACAAGGCCTATTAAAGGCATTAGACATGTCTTTTCAGTTCCTCACTGTCTTCCAACAACCCAAGACACAAATGACCTTTCAACTGCCCAAAACTGTCATTTAGTAACTTGACTGTTTCTTCCAATTTTACATTGGCAATCTTTACATTCTTTCCAAACTTAACACAAAACATTAAATATTGTCCTCCTAATGACCTAGACATATGAAAAAATAATCAATATAACCTTGATACAATGTTAAGACACCAAAATTGAATCATCCTTCAAAAATTTCATCATAGACGCATGAGGTTGGCATGGTGCTCCTGCACCATACAACCAACCAACAAAATTTCCAAGTCCCTTGGAAATGTACCTGCAACAAAGTCTTTTTCTGCATTTCCTCTGTCTTTATCTTCAATCTTCTCAGCTACAATCTTCCAATCTTCAGATCAATAGAAAGGTGACCAACCAACCAACAGATCAAACTACCATCTTCTTAGAGCATCTTCAGGCTCCTTCTACTCCCATCAGTGGAGTACTCTTCAGGCTGCAACATCAAGTGCTTCTTCAGTCAGGTCTCCATCTCTCTCACTGCTTCACAACAAACCAACTCACCAAACCATTCATCTCACCCAACAACAGATCCTGGTGATGTACCTACCACTCTCTCCTCAGTGGTTTCTCTATGCACCCTTATCCAGCCTAATCTCCATTGGAGAATGGTCATGACAAACCTCATCTTGTCTGTCCACACACACAACCTCAGAAAACATCCTTCTGCAGCTAGATGGATAAGCACCTGCAACCAAACAACTTAGTAACAAAATAATGGTCATCGACTCTTCATATTGTTTCAACTCTTCATCTTAGAAATAACATCTCCTCCCAGAGCTTTCGCTAGCTCTGATACCAATCTGATGCAGAGGAAAAGATCATTCAACTTCATATCAAGGCAAAATTCATTACAAGGTGTCTCAAATCCACAATCTTATCAAAACCCAATGCTCTCCACTTAGCACCATTTTGTTTTTCTACCTTCAGGCCCAAACCTGACTTCACAAGGCCTTCTCCTATCTTAGGAATGTCAATTCAACAGGAACAAAACACATACCAAGGTCTGATCCACCATGCAAGCAACCAATTCACCATAGACTGTCAAACTTCTAGTAGCCTTGTTTTAAGGACTGTTAGAGCATAACTCCCACCATTGGACCCTTCTCAAGACTATGATGCATGTTTTGAATACCCATTACCAAGTTTTAGAACATATCTAAAACTCAATGTATATTGTTTTGTAAGAAACTGTCCAAAAATGGACTGACAGCGGGCAAATAAGGGCTATTAGGCTTGCATGCACACAAGGCTTATTGGTTCTACAACCTCCGACTTCAAACTCTTCCAAACAACACTTGGAATACATCAAACTAGGTTTGTTAAAGCTTAAACATCCATCAAAAGTCCATTCCCATCAGTATTTTCAACCACACTACACCTATACCTCTTAACTGTCCTTCAAACTCTGTTTTTGACAGACTATTAACAGAAATCAGTCCAAACTTGAACCTCACACTCCTTAAAACTCAATCATTTGCTTAGAGACCTCCAGAATACGAAAGTAAATGCTACTATAGACATTCTCCACCAAGGGTCAGCAACATGCAAAGGTTAACAAGGAAGAAAACACAGTTTCTCATTCATTGTTTACCCTAATCAGGGTTATGACAGTCTTACACAAAAATACAGATATCTAACTCCTAACAAAACAAAAATGGATGAGACCAACTGCAACTGGAAGGTGATTGAAGGAACAAAAACTCATAACCAATTAAACATCCATGCATGCTCGTACAGAGCCGTACAAGGCCTGGAAACAACATTTTTCTGAAGGAAATGCATAAAAATAGTGCTTTTTGTTGATCTCATTCACATATTCAATCACCTCCGAATTCCTTGGATGTTACAAGGCCTATTAAATGCATTAGACATGTCTTTTCAGTTCCTCACTGTCTTCCAACAACCCAATACACAAATGACCTTTCAACTGCCCAAAACTGTCATTTAGTAACTTGACTGTTTCTTCCAATTTTACATTGGCAATCTTTACATTCTTTCCAAACTTAACACAAAACATTAAATATTGTCCTCCTAATGACCTAGACATATGAAAAAATAATCAATATAACCTTGATACAATGTTAAGACACCAAAATTGAATCATCCTTCAAAAATTTCATCATAGAAGCATGAGGTTGGCATGGTGCTCCTGCACTAGTCATGGCAATTTGGAGACTTGCTACACTAGAGAGTCACCTTTGATAGATTATAGAGTGGAGACATCATATGAAGACCCTATAGGGACATGAGATTTTGGATGGGGCAATGATGACAGATAGCATAGATGCAGAGGGATTGACTCTTTGTCGGTTACCTCAATCACATTTTAGTGCCCTTCTACTATGATTAGGTCACAAGATAGTTTGTGCAAGTGTAGGGCGTACCCCGAGTAGTGAAAACATACGTGCACTCACACCACAGCCCTATGAGGTCTGGTGAGTAGCCGTGACCAACTATAGTAGATGTCTCCTTGAGTGACTCTGATGATGAAATCTAGGATGCAGCACCCATATCTACAACTTATGACATGGTGGTAACCCCATCATACATAACATGGTGGACTGCATCTTAGGTGGGTCCCATTTTCCCTCCAGACCATCTAGTAGGAGATTCGAGACCATGGGCTGACTAGGGTCTACAAAAGGTTGCTTCTAATGGTGGGGAGTCATTAGAGGAGGAGGAGGGAGAGGAGCCAGCACCAACAACAACAGGGAGGTGCAAATGTAGGGAGGAGGGTAGTGGTATTATAGAGATGCCTAGGACTTGACCTCGAGTGTCATGACCACTTCTAACTATGAGTGGCGTGCCGAGTTAGTCTGAGAGGGGGGGTTGAGTGGTACAAGCACTATAATGTTCCCACCTATTCCAGCGACATCAGCAATCCCCATTGATCCTGATTAGTAGGATATAGATCCTGGCGAGACTTTGATTTATGTTCTATGATTTGAGTAGAACACTAGATACTCGTATTACTTTGATTTGATACATGATATATGATGAGATGCCTGACATGATTTTTGTTTGATTTTGTAGTTGGCACATGGGCTTGGCTTGACTTCATAGGTCAAGTCTTAGTGAAGATGGTACCCAATGTTTAGCTCGAGTAGCCGGTGCAGGCTAGTTACAGGCCACAACCAATTACTAGGTGACATGTGGATATATTTGAGCATGTTGTGTGGATTTGCACTACATATGAGGAGGGTTTGGCGCAGCTGGGGTAGGTCACAACTAAGAGAGATTAGGTTGTTTTGAGAGCAAGCAGTGGAGAGTAGGATTGTGATGCTCTACAAAGACAATTGGATCTCACTACAATGGACTCACAGGGAGCTTAGCCAGTACCAACACCTTTTGTTGATCACCCTTAAATGCAGACATTGATGATAGAGATCGATAGACTACGAGTTGAGGTGGCTCGACTACAGTAGCATGAGAAAGACCTTAGGGTGGAGGCGACAAAGCTAAGAGGCACTGTTAGGGGTCAACAGTCATGGAGTGGGTCTAGGAGTCACTCGCAATCTACGGCCTCACAATGAGAGCCATCTGTTACTCAGCCACCACTATGAATTGAGAGATCTAATAGTCATGGCCCTGGGGTGTGATTGAGACTTTATATTTTATACCTTTTTGATACACCACATTTTGGCAAGTGATGATTTTGTATATCATGTATCGAAACTTTGATGTATATACAATCTTTTTGAGATTTTGATCGATATTACTATGTTATGGATGATTTAATTAAATGCTTTTGTAATTTAATTTAAACAGCTTGATTAAATTGTCTAATTAAATTCTACGAAGGTCTAATTAAATAATGTAATTTGAAATGCATGTGTTTAATTAATAAGATTGTTTAATAAATACAACAATGATCTAATTAATATATGTGATGATAGGGATGTTTAGTAAAATAAATGTTGTGGTCTAATTAAACAACTTGGTTAAATTGTTTGATTAAATACAATAATGATTTATTGATAAATGGAAATGTTTAATTAAATGTGATTGTGATCTAATTAAACAATGAGATAATATTGTTTAATCAAATACAACAATGATCTAATTAAACATAGTACAACAATTTTTTGGATATCACTAATGACATTAGCAGTTGCAATTGAAATGCTACAAGATTATTCAATTAAATGTCATACAACATTTAACTAAACAATGGAGAAAAGACTAATTAATTGCATCTATAAACAACTAAATCAACATGGTAAGAAAGAGAAAGCAATTTTCACTAACAAAGAAAACTACTTGACAATTCAAGACACTAGATTTATGTCAAGAATGAAGCAATAAAGCATAAATTAAAAAGAGAAAAGTATTAAATACTAAACTATCCAATGCATTGTGCTTAAAAAGAGCATTGGCATACTACATAGAAAAATAAAATGATTACATCGACGGGAAGGACATGAAATTAAAAGTAAACTAAGCATAGAATCTATGTAAGTGTATAACATTAATAGGATCTTTGAGAGGCTTACCATATATTGTAGAGAGTTGATACACACCTGATCCATATACTCCAACAATGATGTAGGGTCCTAACCAGTTTAGACTAAATTTTGCTTTCACACCTAGAGGAGCATTGACATTGTATTGATTCGTAGAGGAACAAGTCACCAACTTCAAACGAATGGCGTATGACACATTCGTTGTAGCTACATGTGAGATTATTTTGATCCTTGGAGATGTTTGAAAGCATGGATGTACTGTTCATTGAGCATCTCAAGCTGTTGAAGTACTTGTTCCTTGTAAATGTTATCACATCGATGAGGCCATTGAGGGAAATTCATAGTGAATAAATTTCTGACTCCAAAGGCACGATTGCATTGGCACCATACACAAGGTAGTACCTATAGCTGTACGAATACTCATGTGATAGGCCCATAATACATAGGAGAGTTGGGTGTGCCAATCTTTACCATGTTTTTTGATAGTTTACCAAAAAAATTGTTCGATAGTTTTATTGGAAGCTTTTTGTTGGCCATTTGACTATGGATAATATGGCATAGAGAAGTGATGTTGAATATGAAATTTCTCTAAGAACTTCTTCACTTCTTTGTTCTTAAATGAGGAACCATTATTAGAAACCAAAGCATAAGGAAGTCCAAATCGAGAAATAATGTTATCGAGGAAGTGAAAGTATTACTTCAGCAGTCATGGATTGAAGTGGAACAACTTTGGCCCATTTCCTAAAGTAATCTATAGTTGCGATGATGAAAGTGTGACCTTGAGAAGGAGGCAAATTTTTTCCAATAAGATCTAAACCCCATATGGAAAATGGCCAAGGGGATACCTGGGCACAAAGTTCCTAGGAAGGAGCTTGGATCAAATTGTTATGTTGCTGGCATTGAGGGAACTTTTTAACAAAAGTGTAGGAATCTTGTTCCATTCTTTACCAATAGTAACCCATGCGAAGTAGTTTTTGAACTAAAGATCTTCCATCAAAATGCCCCCCATAGGCCCTTGAGTGGGCCTCTTCAACGATAATGGGAATCTTTGCTTTATTTAAACAACCGAGAAGGAGGTCATTGAAACCTTGACAATAGTGAACATTAGAAAGGATGATATATCTTGTAGCGAGCTTACGAATATAAGCTCGAGCAATTATTGATGAAGCATTTGTTAGGATTAAGATGCTATCAACCTTGTAAATTCTATGTAATTAATTACTCCTAATATTGTTTGTAAATCACCCATAAGGGATGAAAGGTTTCACCAGCAGTGATTTTGTTTCAACTACATGTTTATATCTAGTCCCCGAAGCTAATTTGTCTGCGACAGGGGGGTCGCAGGGGGTTTCCCCCATATGAGGGGTTGAGGGGGATCATCCCACTGGCAGGGGGTCCGGTGGCCGCGCTACCCAGTGGGAGATCAGGGGTAGTTCCCTCGGAGCCAAATTTTATCATTGTAAATCTAGATCGTTCGTCATTAGGTCACATATCTAACAGTTGATATTGTGTCAATTTTTTTGCCCTAGAAGGCAATCCCCTTTTATAAGGATATTTGTACTATGTTTTTAGCAAAGTTGAGAGTAATATGTGCCATTGGATTGAAGACTGAAGAAGAAGAGGAAGTGCATGTATTGTAATCTCATATTTGAAGATGATACAACTTGGAGCCTCTTTTCTTGGTGGAGTTTTTTACCTGAAAGGGTTTTCTCCATGTTACATACTGTGTTATGTGTTCAGTTCTTAATGCATGTTATTTCTGTGTAGTGGGTTTTTATTTTTGTTGCAATCTTCATTGTTTCTACATTATTTAAAGGACATTAATAAGGTTTGAATCAGATTTCTATTGTGTGGTTTGCACCTTCATTTCTAACATTTGGTATCAAAGCCTGGCCAATTTTGATTCTTGGGTGGTAGTGTGAAGGTTTTTTAGTTGTAGTGGGAGATTTGGTTGTTGTTTGTTTGCAGATCTTGTGTAGATATCATGGCTTCATCCACTATTGCTTCTACCTCTCGGTTGGACATTGAAAAGTTCAATGGCACAGGGTACGAATTGTGGAAGCTAAAAATGGAAGATTTGCTAGAAGAAAGAACCCAGTGGTTGGTTGTTACAAAAGAGAAGAAACCCGATGATGTTGCTCCTGATGAGTGGGAAAGACTAGATAAAAAGGCATGAGGTACAATTCAGTTGTCTTGTAGATTCTATTCTACTAAATGGTGCGAGTGAGAAGTCCGCACATAGCTTGTGGAAGCGTCTGGGTGAGATCTACCAAGCCAAGAGTATGGTAAATAAAATTTATTTAAAGTGTAAGTTATTATCCATTAAAATGAAAGAGGGTGAATCAGTTGCAGAGAATTTGAATTCATTTAATTTGTTATTGAGTCAACTAGTATCTGTAGATGTTGAGGTGAATAAGGAAGATAAATGTATATTACTTCTCTGTTCTTTGCTTGAGTCATGAGATAATGTTATTTTGGCTATCACTGCTAACCTCACATATCCGAAGTTGGATGCTCTTGTTTCAGTTATGTTGTCAAATGAATTGAGGAAGAAAAGTTTAGATAGTTCAGGGGATGCTCTTAGTGTTAGGGGAACGTCTATGGAAAGAGGACCAAATGGAGATTGGAAGGGGTCTAAAGACAAGTCTAAGGGTTGTTCTAAGACTCCTAGAAAGAAGAACAAAGTCAAGTGTTGGAACTACGGAAAGAGAGGACATGTGAAAAAGGAATATAGAAACCCAAAGAAACAATGGGATTCCGCTACTGACAAGTCTTCGAATGCAGGTGATGAGGTTTTACTTTCTGCATGTAATGTTGTTTCTCATGATCATTGGTTGGTTGACTCAAGATGCTCGTACCACATGACCCCACATAAAGAATGGATTTCCACATATGAAGAGTATGATGGAGGAAATGTGTACCTCAGGGACAACTCTACATATCCTATTGTTGGACGAGGGAAGGTAATGTTGCGTTTCAGTGATGGGAGAATTAAAACCCTCCCTGGTGTTTTGCATGTTCCTGGATTGGCTAGAAATTTGATTTATGTTTCAAAGTTGAATGTTTTGGGAATGCATGTGACATTTGATACATGACTGTAGATTGGTGAGAGGAAACTCGGTGGTAGTGAAGGGGAAAAAATTGGGAACTCTGTTTAAGCTAGAAGCCACTACTATTTGTAATGCCTCTTATGCATCTGAGGCTAATACTAAAAATACATGTATGTTGTGGCACCATAGATTGGGCCACATAAGTCAGTCTGGTTTAAATACTATTTTAAATAAAAAATTGGTAGACGGTTTATCCTATTTTGATGAGATTTTCAAATTTTGTGAACATTGTGTGTTTAGAAAATAGAATAGAACTCCATTTCCTTCAGGTAGTAATAAATCTATTGATAAATTGGAACTTATTCATTCAAATGTTTTTGGTCTAGTGGATGTTGAATCAATTGGTAAATCTAGATATTTTGTTTACTTCATTGATGATGTCTCAAGGTTTACCTGGATTTATTTTATGCATCACAAATCATAAGTTTTCACGAAGTTTAAGGAATTTAAAGCCTTAGTTGAAAAGAAACTAGATTATAAGATAAAGGTTTTGGGATCTGACAATGGAGGGAAATTCTATTCTAAGGAATTTGATGAATTATGTAAGCATGCAAATATTGTTAGACAAAAAAATACTCCATATGCTTTGCAACAGAATGGAGTGGCAGAAAGGATGAATAGGACAATAATGGAAAGAGCCATAAGTATGTTGAGTGAATCACATTTGAATAAATGCTTTTGGGTAGAAGCTATCTGTACTACAAACTACTTGATTAACAGATCTCCATGTAAGGCTCTTGTTTCAACTCCTTATGAAATGTGGATAGGTAAGAAACCTTCAGTTTCACATTTAAGGGTATTTGGTTGTGAGGCTAATGTTCATGTGCCTAAAGAAAAATGTACTAAGTTGGATCCAAAAGCTAAAAAGTGTACTTTAATTGGATACGGTGATAATGTAAAAGGTTATAAGCTTTGAAAGCCACTAACCCGAAAGATTATCTATTCTAGAGATGTTATTTTTAGGGAACTTAGTGTTATTTCAGAACCTGAATAGCCAAAAGAAAAAGAAGAAAAGGTGAAGAGAGTGCACTTTGAATTAGAGCATGAAGATGCACCTCAGGAATAACAAAATGATGGATTGGGGGGTGAAGAAGCAGAAGAAGACTCAAGTGAAAGTTCTGATGAGGAAGAATATGTTATGACAGAAGAAGTTGGTACAAATGAGCATGTCAAAGAACCTGAAGAGTCTCTTACTCCACCTCTGAGAAGATCCACAAGATAATGGAACCCAGTTGACAGGTATAGTCTGCCAGATTTCTGTTGTGTATTTTCTTTATTGAGTACTGACGATGAGCCTAGATCCTACAGGGAAGCTATTCATGCAGATGATAGTGAGTCTTGGCAGTTAGCCATGCAAGAGGAGATGATGGCTTTAGACTCTTGCAACACCTAGTATCTTGTTCATTTTTCCAAAGGAAGAAAGGCCATAGGTTGCAAGTGGGTCTTCAAGAAGAAGTTTGGAGCAGACGGTTCATTGGAGAAGTACAAGGCTAGACTGGTAGCCAAAGGTTGCTCCCAAAGAGAGGGAGTTGATTTCAGTGGAATTTTCTCTCCTGTTGCTAAATTAAATTCTATTAGATTTCTCTTATCCATTATTGTAGCTCTTGATTGGCAAATAAAGCAAATGGATGTTAAGATTGCATTCTTGCATGGAGATCTTAAAGAAGAAATTTACATGCAACAACCTACAAGTTTTGACGTAAAAGGGAAAGAACATTGGGTTTGCAGATTGAAGAGGTCTCTTTATGGTCTAAAAAAATCCCCCAAAGTGTGGTACCAAAAATTTGATTCATTTGTGTTGAAATTGGGTTTTGTTAGAAGTGAGGAGGATCATTGTGTTTACATTCATTGTATTGATGATTCTATTTTGATCATTGCATTGTATGTTGATGACATGTTATTTTTCAACAATACTAAGGGTATGATTAGTGAGTTGAAAGCCCAACTTTTAGGTGCATTTGAAATGAAGAAATCGTGAGCTGCCAGGTATATTTTGATGATTGAGATCAAAAGGGATAGAGGTAACAGAAAAATTTGGTTATCTCAAAGTAAGTATGTGGACACCATTTTGCAGAGATTTAGTATGCAGGACTATAACCTGGTTAGAGTTCCTTTGCCCATTGGTACTGTTGGTGCTCATTTTTGACCTGAGGGTTGAGCTTGCTTGTTGGAGGATTTCTTCTTTCAAACCCTAAGTGTTCCTCTCCATCGGCGAGACAGTTGTCTATCGGCGAACGTTTTTTAGGAGCTGCCGATGTGAGGAGTTTGGCCGATGTGATGTTATCGGCGTAGGTCACACCGACAAGGGGATGTTCTGAAGGTTATCGGGGTGATCGGCGTCATCGGCGTAAGTTTGTGATGCTGCCCCGACGGTGTAAGTCACACCGACGGAGGTGGGAGGCTAGGGTGCTATCAGTGTGACTTTGTTCATCGGCAGAGGCGTCTCTTGTTGGGCCGACAGTTGTGGTCTGGCCGATAGGTGGTATTTAGCTTATGGGTGTCGGCGTAGGTTTGAAGTGTTGCTCCGATGGTGTTGATCTCGCCGATGGGAGTGAGGAGTTTGGCCATTGGCGAGTATGGGGTAGTGTCAGGCCGATGGGAATTTGGAGGATGCCATCGGAGTGAGTAATATTGTCGGCCTAAGGGTTTTTTGTGGTGCCGATGGTGTATGTCTCACCGACGGAGGTGAGAAGTGAAGGACCATCGGCGAGACTATTGTGATCAGCGGAAGTGCTTTTGGTTGCTCCGATGGTCTTTGTCTCGGCGACAAGGGGTGTGGAGCTGGCATCGGGGTGACGGGGAGGATTGTCTTGGCGACAGCAATGCCATCGGAGTGAGATGGTATATCGGGCTAGCATTGTTTTGATCTGCCGATGGCTTTTCTCTGGGCGATGGCGAAGGTTTGCATCGGTGAGACTAGTGAGGTCGGCAGGAGATCTGCGAGGTTGGCCGATGGTTTGTGTCACGGCGATGGGTTTTGACGAAGGCATGTGTGTCGAGCGCGGCAAAAGCGCTCGACACCTATTATGTATGCGGCCCCATTTTTAAACTAATGAAGGAGTCTCCTCACCGTGAATGTGGGATTATTCTCTTGTATATTTTGAACCCGCGATTGAATGCGTTTTGGCGGGAATTCCTTTTTGAATGCAGCAACAGTTTTTCAGGTGACCGCGGGTGGTTGAGACCCTTAATGGCGACTGTGCTGGGGCATGGGCGAGTTGTTGCACAGTCAGGTACTAGATTTTTGACATGAAGACTTCCAGATAATGGCGCATGGCTCGAGGCTCCTCTTTGTCTGCTGCATTTACATTTTCTGAGCGCCATTCCTTTTGAGGGCTATATCTGGCAGATTTTTGATATTTTGTCATGTAATTAATTGCTATGGTACACTTTCTGGCTGTTATAAGCAGACTGTGTTACCATTTTTCAGGTTGTTGAAAGTTGAAGATTTTTGGCTCTGTAATTCAAAACAAGCTGATCTGGTTGCTCTGTACAGCTAAACCTGTGAGTCTATGTATCTCTTGTTGTATGTTTTGGCATGGACCCACTGATTTCATGATTAATCTTATATGAGAAATGCTATCTTAGCATGTGTTTTGTTAATTCTGTCTCCAGTATTGCATGTATCTTTCTTCTGAGTCTGGATATTTAAGCAATATTTGAGACTCTAGAACATAGAATTCCTATGTTGAATGTATGATCTCTTAACTTCTGCTCAAGGGGTAGATTAAACTGTTTTCAGGTTGAACATTGGGAAGGGTATACTGCAGTAGGGATGCCATAAGTAGAGATAACTTAACACTCTGTATTGGGAGATATCTGTAAGGCAGGTGTCATATATATCCCCCTGAAATCTAGTTTTAGCTGTTCATGCTGATCATTCACAGGTGTATGTCTACTGACTCCAGGCCCTGGATAGGCACCAATCTTGCTTTGTGTTTGTGTTACAACCATGTCCAGCTTTGCATCCAAACTCAAAATCATACTCAAACTCTAAAACAACCATTAGGACATTAGAACTAGTTTTAGGATCCTCAGTCCTCTGTCTACAACTGCAAATAGGCCCAAAGCTAGCCCCTTTGCTCTTATCTTTCAGTTTTGGTCTACTTACAGGAGGACTTATCTGCTTTCTGACAGCATCCCAATCCTTGTATGCGTATCTCATGGATGCTGAGTAGGGAATACCCCCTAGGTCTTGCAGAGCCTGAAGAAGAAGAGGAGATAAAATATAGAGTCTATCTCCTACACTGTTGGCCCCTGGCCCAGAGA
This sequence comes from Cunninghamia lanceolata, assembly GCA_027924645.1. Classification (NCBI taxonomy): domain Eukaryota; kingdom Viridiplantae; phylum Streptophyta; class Pinopsida; order Cupressales; family Cupressaceae; genus Cunninghamia; species Cunninghamia lanceolata. The sequence goes on along the minus strand of BSBN01001583.1, from coordinate 37,715,769 downwards.
TCCTGTTGATCACTGATGGCTACCTTGTAGGGAAATCTGGGAATAAGCATCCAGTCTAGGAAAAAACCAACAGAAATTGGCGACTCCGCTAGGGAATTTGTGAAAGAACCCTGGTTTTCAAAAGAAAACAGTTCCTAGTAATAGGTGGCGACTCCGAAGTAATCTCCCAACCGGTCAAAGTAAAATTTATATGCAGGGGAGAAGATCCCAACAAAATCCTTTATTTGAAGAGTTACCAGTAACAAGAAGAATGATGTACAGAAGAAAGGGAGCTGTCTCAGTTAGTCATGAGGGTTCCCCCAGAAAAAATGATGATATGCAAGATAACCCTAGGCCATCAGGACAGCATGCGCCTTACTTTTCAAATGCAGAAGCTGATATTCAGGGTGCATATGAGAGGCAACAGGGTGGTAACATGAGAATGAGGTCAGAGGTGTTCCAAGAACGCCCATTTCTAGACCCTAGTGAAAGGTTTGAAGAGGCTGAGTCTCTGAGGGATGATGAAGACGAAGATCAGAATATGATAAAACCATCCTCCTCTAGGCCCAGCGAGGAAGAACTAGCTGATGAAATTAGGAGCTTAAGGGCCGAGTTTGAATATCAGCAGGCAATATCAATCAGAGATGACTTGAGGAAGAAAGTGCAAGCTTTGAGGACTGCCCAGAATAATTCAATTCCTACCCTTGAGAATGCAAATGTGCAGAGACATCAACAGAGAAATGAAGTGCAACATCAACATAATGATGAGAGACAAAATGTGAATGATGCTAGGATACCACTGAACAATGTAAGAAACCAGAATGCAGACAGAAATATTAATGTTAATCAGTTAAACAGACAGCCAATGCAGCTAGATAGATTCAGACAGCTGGTATTTGATGGTATTCCTGGGTATCCTAACCCCATTGATAAGCATCTGAGGCTGCAAGTGCCTAAATTTTCAGGAAACAACACTGTGTCAGGAGAAGATCATCTAAAAGCCTTTCAAAATGTCATGGATAACTTTGAGGTTGAACATGAGGATGTTTTCATGAAGTCATTCATGCAATCCTTAATAGATGAGGCAAGAGAATGGTACAAGAATCTGCCTGACTGGAGTATTTCATCATGGGATGATTTTAAAAGGATGTTCAAGGAGCAATATGGTGACAAAACTGACCCTAGCTTTTTTGTAAATGAGTTCACCAGTATCACTAAAGGGTCAAATGAGCAGGTTGCAGATTTTAATGCAAGATTTACTAAAGTGTTAAACAAATTGCCACATCACATGAGGCCAAATGAACCAATGTGCATAATATTGTATATCAATGCCTTTGATGCAAAAACTGCATATGGATTAAGAGATAAAGGTCCTGCTACTCTCAGGGATGCTTTCAGAATTGCAGTGAATATTGAAAACAACAGGAAAGCATCGGGCAAGACAAATAGAAGGGATGATATAAAAATTCTGCAGAATCTAAACAAGCCTCAGAACACTCAAGGTAATACATCTGCCCCTGAAGATAAGATAGACAAATTGGCAAATGTTGTTAAGGACCTAAGCTATAGATTAGCTAGAAGTGAAAAAGGGATAGGTCCTGATAGGCAAGTCTATCAAAGGCAGGAAAAGAGGCCATCATTGCATGATATGCCTTATAATACCAATTGGCATGATGGTAAACCTATATTCCCACGCAACAACACAAATCAAAGAGCTCAACATGTCAAAGAAACTCCTGATCCTCTAAAGAAAGCTGTAAATATTGTTGATGATGCTCCATGGTGTATGATTTGCCAGATGCCACATTCACAGTTACAGTGTATGATTGCTCAGTCCTTGTGTGATAATACTACATCTTGTAATGAATGCAATGAGCCACATTATGTGCAAGATGATGATGTAAATATGATGTCCACAAGCAATGGATACACTTTTTGTGATGCTGATGCAAATGCAGATGATGAAACTCAGGGCTGCCAACAGTTCCCATATGATGAAGATGATGAAGTTAACTATGCCTATGCCTAGAACTCACACAATTTTCTGAGTAACTTACAACGACCTTCTGATGAGGAAATTAGGGCCTTCACAGCTGCAGCAGTTGCTCAAGTCAAGAGCAACTACAATCTCAAAGGTAAAAATCAGGTAAGCAGCCCACATCAGCCAAAAGATGTTACTATAGGACAGCCAGTGCATGGTAATAAGGGGATGGAATTACAAAAAGGGCAGTGGGTTAATAATAAACAGAATTTCAGACATAGAACAGGTCATGAATCCCAAGGACCAGAAAATAGAATCCCTCAGGCTGAAGATCAAGGTAAAGGTTCCCAAGACAAGAATGATGATCAGGGAACTATGAAAGTAAGAGCTAAATCAGTTCAGGATAAAAACAAGATTGTGGAGCAAGCTACAGCTGTTACACAAAATTATGCTCCATTTGATATAGCTCAAGTCCTCTCCCAGGTAAAAGTCTCTGTTCCACTTATGGAACTCATGAAAGTGGAAGAAATCAAGAATAGGACAATATCCCTAATTTTAGGGGTGCCCTTTCAAGCTAAACAAAATGTTCAGATCCAGGGTGAGAAACATGTCATGTGTAATGAAGAAGATGAGGCTCCTGAAGTCTATTTAGGAGTGACTATGACAAAGTGTCCTTCACAAGTGGAACCATTTTATGTTTCCCTGGTTATAAATGGAAAAATAATCAGAAATTGTATGCTTGACTCTGGAGCATCTACAAATGTCATGCCTTTGGCCATCATGCAACAAGCTGGATTGAAAATTGACAAGGCATGTGGAAAATGTTATGCTATGGATGCCAGAGAGGTACCAGTTATTGGAATCATGAAGGATGTAGATTTCAAACTCGCAGCATTTCCTGAAAAGAGATATAAAATGAATATAACAGTGGTTGACATCAAGCCACAGTATGGTATGTTGTTGTCAAGAAGATGGGCATCACTAATTGGTGGAAGTATGCAGCTGGACCTGTCATATGCCATGATTCCAATGAATGGCAGGGATGTTAAGTTAATCAGAGAACAAAGATCATCAGAGACAGTGGAAGACCAAGAAGCAGAGGAACAGATATGCTTTGTAAACACTGACTGTGATAACTTCAAGGTTGTCTCAGATGATAGAGAAGATAAAAAGAAAAATGTCTGCATTGAAGAATTGGATCAGCAAGGTTTGTGGACCATGTTTTTTGATGGAGCTTGTGCAAAAGAAGGCTCTGGAGCTGGAGTTGTTTTCCTGTCTCCAACTGGTAAGCTCCTCAAATTCTCTTTCTTGCTGAGGTTTGTTTGCACAAACAACATTGCAGAATATGAGGCTTTACTCTTAGGCCTAAATATTGCTCTCAAACATGGAATCAAAATGCTAAGAGTATTTGGGGATTCTGAGCTGATTGTATCCCAAATTAGAGATAGGTATGCTTCAAAAAACAAAAGATTGAAACAATACAAGCATGCTGTTTGGGATACCATTGAACTATTTGATGCATTTTCAATAGGCTGGGTAGAGAGGTCAAAGAATGTTATGGCTGATTTCTTAGCCAATGTTGCAATAAGGCCAGATGACATCACTCTGTCAGATGTTACAAATGTAGAAGTTAAAATTAGGCCTGCAGTACCAGAAAATATATGCAGTTGGCAAGTGTTTAATGATGATAGGGACTTGTTAAAATTTTTGCACTGCATAGATGAATATGAGAATCAGGAAATTGATTTCCAAGCTTTTGTAGAGACTATAGATGGAAAAGAAACTCTTGTGGGAAAAGAGATAATTCAATTGAGGACTAATAAAATTCCCAGAGGGTTAGTAGCTTTGGAAAGAGCTTTTGACAGTAGAGATAAATTGGTCACAAGGACATCTCCCACAAATAAGGAAGATTTAGAGGAGATAAATTTGGGGACATCTCAGGCCCCTCAGAAGGTATACATTGGTAAACAGCTCAAACCACACATTAGGAGTATGCTGATTGCATTACTGAAAAAGTATAAACATGTTTTTGCTTGGTCATATGAGGACCTAAAAGCCTATAGGGAAGATTTATTCCAGCATGAGATCCCATTGAATCCTGGAGCTAAGCCATTTAGACAAAGGCAAAGACCTATTAATCCTACCTTAGCTCCAAAGATGCAAGAAGAACTCAAAAGGCTCAGGGAAGCTGGAATAATTGTGCCAATCAGGCATTCAACTTGGGTGTCTAACCTTGTCGCAGTCAGAAAAAAGAATGGTGATATTAGGCTTTGTGTTGACTTCAGGAACTTGAATGTATCCTCTTTAAAGGATAACTATCCACTGCCTAATATGGAAGCTATGTTGCAGAGAGTGACTGGTTGTGAACTCTTATCCATGATGGATGGATTTTCAGGTTATAATCAGGTGAAGGTAAAGGAATCAGAACAGTATAAGACCGCCTTTACCACTCCATGGGGAACTTATGTGTATGTTAGAATGCCCTTCGGACTAACCAATGCAGGTGCTACATTTCAAAGAGCAATGGATGTTGCTTTTGCAGGGTTGATTGATTCAATCCTGGCTGTATATCAGGATGACTTGACTGCTTACTCAAAGAAAGAAGAGCAGCATTGTTTGCATCTGGAGCAGATTTTCATAAGAGCACTAGAGTATGGTATTTCTTTAAATCCAAAGAAGTGTGCCTTTGGGGTAGTTGAAGGAAAGCTCCTGGGACATATTGTTTCCAAGGATGGAGTCAGGATAGATCCAGAGAGAGTGGCTACTATTGACAGAATTCAAATGCCAAAAACTGTAAAAGGAGTTCAGTCCTTCTTTGGACAGATAAATTTTGTTAGGAGATTTGTTCCCAACTTTGCAGAAACCACAAGGAACATTTCCAAGATGATGAAGAAGGATGCAACTGTCCACTGGGAAAGTGAAGCAATAGAATCATTTCAGAGTATCAAAGAGGCAATCAAGATGGCCCCTGTTCTTAAATCTCCTAATTTTTCTAGGCCATTCCAAGTATTTTCATTTGCTTCCTTTCATACTATTGCTGCATGTTTGCTACAGAAAAACGAAGATGGTTTTGAATAGCCCATCGCTTTCTTCAGTATGTCCTTGCAGGCCTCTGAGTTGAAGTATGATATTATGGAAAAACAGGCATATGCACTAGTCAGAGCCATCAAAAGTTTCAGACCATACTTGGTAGGATCATATATAATTGCATATGTACCCCATGCAGCAGTCAAAGACATATTCACTCAGCAGGAGGTGACTGGAAGAAGGTGCAGATGGATAAACAAACTGCAAGAGTTTAACATAGACATACAAATTACCAAGTTGGTAAGAGGACAAGGATTAGCCAAGATGATGGCACAGTCAAACTTGGAAGCATGCCAAGTTAATGCAGTCCAAAATGAGAGTGTAAATGTATCAGGATCTGAATGGTACAAGGATATTATCTACTACTTGCAAAATCTGAATTGTCCTTCCCATTTCAGTGACAGTCAAAAGAGGACTTTAAAGTTACATGCAATCAGGTATGTTATTGTTCAAGGTGAGCTATACTGGAAAAACCCTGATGGTGTGCTGCTGAGATGTGTGGATGAGGATATGGCTAACAATGTTTTGATTGATATGCATAAAGGATTGTGTGGTGGACATTATACTGCCCAAACAACAGCTCATAAAATTCTCAGAGCAGGATATTGGTGGCCCACTCTCTTTTCAGATGCACAAAAGTTAGTGAGGAAGTGTGACCCTTGCCAAAGATTTTCAGGAAAGCTGCAATATGATGGTGCTTTACCCCTCAGAACTGTAACTGTGGATGCTCCATTTCAGCAATGGGGAATTGACTTCATAGGGGAAATTGCAGACAAATCAAGTGGGGGACACAGTTGGATTTTGGTGGCAACTGATTACTTTACCAAATGGATTGAGGCCATTCCAACTAAGAGAGCTACAAGTAAGGTGGTGACAGATTTCATGCTAGAAAATATTATCATCAGGTTTGGAGTACCATTCAAGATAGTCACTGATAATGCTATGTGCTTCAAATCAGGTGAATTTGTTGATTTTTGCAACAGGTATGGGATAAATCTATCATATGCATCACCATATCACCCACAAGGGAATGGTCAAGCAGAATCAAGCAATAAAAGCATCATGAAAATTATCAAGAGGATACTGGACAAGAACAAGAGAGCTTGGGACTCAAAATTAAAATTAGCAATATGGGCTGACAGAGTGACAGTAAAAAAGGCTATTGGGATATCACCCTTTGAGCTAGTATATGGTGCATCAGCCAGATTGCCCATAAACAATCTCCTACCAGTTTACAGATTCATCTAGGAAAATGATGAAGAGATTGAAGACTCCATGACAGAAAGGGTGAACCAGCTGGTTGCATTGGATGAAAACAGAAGGAAAGCCCGCCAGATCAATCTCAAGAGACAACAAGATGTGAAATATCAGTTTGACAGGAGAGCTATAAAAAGGAAGTTTCAAGTCAATGATCTGGTGCTCATTTGGAATGCAAAAGGTCAAGAAAAGGGTAAACATGGTAAATTTGAACCCTTATGGATGGGCCCATATCAGATTTGCAGCACTCATGGGGAGGACTCTTATTTCCTCCAGGCCCTAGATGGTGAAGTTCTGGAATTGCCTGTGCATGGCCAATTCCTTAAGTTCTATTTTGCATAAATGACTTGTCACTGTGCACATTTGTAAAAAAGATGTACATAGTGTAAATGCCTTGTACAGTTCGTGCTTTTTGGTTTTTGCTTGGTCTGCCCGGAGATCTGGTTCTCGCTGCAGGTTTTTCACCTGCACGTCCCCAGACGGAGCCAGTGTTGGTGCTCATTTTTGACCTGAGGGTTGAGATTGCTTGTTGGAGGATTTTTTCTTTCAAACCCTAAGTGTTCCTCTCCATCGGCGAGACAGTTGTCTATCGGTGAACATTTTTTAGGAGCTGCCGATGTGAGGAGTTTGGCCGATGTGATGTTATCGGCGTAGGTCACACCGACAAGGGGATGTTCTGAAGGTTGTCGGGGTGATCGGCGTCATTGGCATAAGTTTGTGATGCTGCCCCGATGGTGTAAGTCACACCGACGGAGGTGGGAGGCCAGGGTGCTATCGGTGTGACTTTGTTCATCGGTAGAGGCGTCTCTTGTTGGGCCGACAGTTGGTGGTCTGGCCGATAGGTGGTATTTAGCTTATGGGTGTCGGCGTGACTTTTGGAGTCGGCGTAGGTTTGAAGTGTTGGTCCGATGGTGTTGATCTCGCCGATGGGAGCGAGGAGTTTGGCCATCGGCGAGTATGGGGTAGTGTCAGGCCGATGGGAATTTGGAGGATGCCATCGGAGTGAGTAATATTGTCGGCCTAAGGGTTTTTTGTGGTGCCGATGGTGTATGTCTCACCAACGGAGGTGAGAAGTGAAGGACCATCGGCGAGACTATTGTGATCGGCGAAAGTGCTTTTGGTTGCTCCGATGGTCTTTGTCTCGGCGACAAGGGGTGTGGAGCTGGCATCGGGGTGACGGGGAGGATTGTCTTGGCGACAGCAATGCCATCAGAGTGAGATGGTATATCGGGCTAGCATTGTTTTGATCTGCCGATGGCTTTTCTCTGGGCGATGGTGAAGGTTTGCATCGGTGAGACTAGTGAGGTCGGCAGGAGATCTGTGGGGTTGGCTGATGGTTTGTGTCACGGCGATGGGTTTTGACGAAGGCATGTGTGTCGAGCGCGGCAAAAGCGCTCGACACCTATTATGTATGCGGCCCCATTTTTAAACTAATGAAGGAGTCTCCTCACTGTGAATGTGGGATTATTCCCTTGTATATTTTGAACCCGCGATTGAACGCGTTTTGGCGGGAATTCCTTTTTGAATGCAACGATAGTTTTTCAGGTGACCGCGGGTGGTTGAGACCCTTAATGGCGACTGTGCTGGGGCATGGGCGAGTTGTTGCACAGTCAGGTACTAGATTTTTGACATGAAGACTTCCAGATAATGGCGCATGGCTCGAGGCTCCTCTTTGTCTGTTGCATTTACATTTTCTGAGCGCCATTCCTTCTGAGGGCTGTATCTGGCGGATTTTTGATATTTTGTCATGTAATTAATTGCTATGGTACACTTTCTGGCTGTTATAAGAAGACTGTGTTACCATTTTTCAGGTTGTTGAAAGTTGAAGATTTTTGGCTCTGTAATTCAAAACAAGCTGATCTGGTTGCTCTGTACAGCTAAACCTGTGAGTCTATGTATCTCTTGTTGTATGTTTTGGCATGGACCCACTGATTTCATGATTAATCTTATATGAGAAATGCTATCTTAGCATGTGTTTTGTTAATTCTGTCTCCAGTATTGCATGTATCTTTCTTCTGAGTCTGGATATTTAAGCAATATTTGAGACTCTAGAACATAGAATTCCTGTGTTGAATGTATGATCTCTTAACTTCTGCTCAAGGGGTAGATTAAACTATTTTCAGGTTGAACATTGGGAAGGGTATACTGCAGTAGGGATGCCATAAGTAGAGATAACTTAACACTCTGTATTGGGAGATATCTGTAAGGTAGGTGTCATATATATCCCCTGAAATCCAGTTTTAGCTGTTCATGCTGATCATTCACAAGTGTATGTCTACTGACTCCAGGCCCTGGATAGGCACCAATCTTGCTTTGTGTTTGTGTTACAACCATGTCCAGCTTTGCATCCAAACTCAAAATCATACTCAAACTCTAAAACAACCATTAGGACATTAGAATTAGTTTTAGGATCCTCAGTCCTCTGTCTACAACTGCAAATAGGCCCAAAGCTAGCCCCTTTGCTCTTATCTTTCAGTTTTGGTCTACTTACAGGAGGACTTATCTGCTTTCTGACAGCATCCCAATCCTTGTATGCGTATCTCATGGATGCTGAGTAGGGAATACCCCCTAGGCCTTGCAGAGCCTGAAGAAGAAGAGGAGATAAAATATAGAGTCTATCTCCTACACTGTTGGCCCCTGGCCCAGAGATCCTGTTGATCACTGATGGCTACCTTGTAGGGAAATCTGGGAATAAGCATCCAGTCTGGGAAAAAACCAACAGGTACTAAGCTTTCATTAGATATGTGTCCAAAGAATGAGGATGATTTAGAGGATATGTCTAATGCACCATATGCTAGTGTTATAGGGAGTTTGATGTATGCAATGGTTTGCACTAGACCAGATATTACCCAAGCAATGGGAGTTTTGAGTAGATTTATGTCTAACCCTGGTAGACAACATTGGAATTATGCAAAGAGTGTGTTAAGATATCTATCAGGCACTCCTGATCACTATTTGGTTTATTCTAGTACTAACAATGCTAACAAAACTTTGGACATATAGGGATTTGTTGATGTAGATTGGGCAAGTGACTTGGCTAGTCGAAGGTCCACTAGTGGCTATGTGTTTACTTTGTTTGGCAGAGCAATGAGTTGGATTAGAAAAAGGCAGCCCGCAGTTGCTTTGTCCACCACCGAAAAAGAATATATGGTTTCTACCCATGTCTCTAAGGAGGCAGTTTGGTTGAGGAGATTGTGTACGAGTATTGGTTTTGATTGCAGGATCATTCAGATTGGTTGTGATAGCCAAAGTGCTATTTGTTTGGCCAAGAATCCTATGTATCATGCTCGGACTAAGCATGTTGATGTACAGTATCACTTTGTTTGAGAAATGGTTGCAAGTGGATAGATTAAGCTAAATAAGGTAGATACTCAAGAGAATTTTGTAGATGCTTTAACCAAGTCTATGAGCACAAAGAAATTTGTTTGGTGCAGAGAGGCCATAGGCCTTGCTTCTAATGCTTGATTATTTTATGGTTTTCCTATGGGTATTTACAATGTATGATGTCAAGTGAAAGAATGTTAGGATTAAGGTGCCATCAACCTTGTAAATCCTATGTAATTAATTACTCCTAATATTGTTTGTAAATCACCCATAAGAGATGAAAGGTTTCACCATCAGCGATCTTGTTTCAGTTGGATGTTTATATCCAGTCTCTGACACTAATTCATCCATGACGGGGGGTCGTAGAGGGGTTTCCCCCCTGCGAGGGTTTGGCGGGATCATCCCCCGACGGGGGGTCCAGGGGCCGCGTGCCTGGCAGGGGCTCAAGGGCAGCACCCTCAGAGCCAAATGTTATCATTGTAAATCTAGACCATTCATCATTAGGTCACAGATTTGATGATCGATATTATGTTGGTTTTCTTGCCCTAGAAGGCAACCCCCTTTTATAAGAATATTTGTACTACATTTTTAGAAGAGTTGAGAGTAACAGATGTCGCTGGATTGAAGGCTGAAGAAAAAGAGGAAGTCTATGTATTGTAATCTCATATTTCAAGATAATACAATTTGTAGCCTCTTTTCTTGGTGGAGTTTTTTACCCAAAAGAGTTTTCTCCATGTTACATACTATGTTATGTGTTTAGTTCTTAATGCATGTTATTTATGTGTAGTGGGTTTTTATTTCTATTGCAATCTCCATTGTTTCTACATTATTTAGACGACATTAATAAGGTTTGAATCAAATTTTCATTGTGGTTTGCACCTTCATTTCTAACAGCATTCAGGAAGGTACTATCATGCAAATAATTCAATATATGGGAGTACCATTCTTCTGAATCTATGTTATAACAAAAAGAATCTTTAGAAGATTCGTCAGCTATAGCTGGCAAAGAAAGAGTGTGAATGATGACTTGATAATCTACAGAAGAATCTTCAAGGGGTACAAGGGAGGCATTGCTCGCCATTGCATCCATGTGTCGATTGTAATTTCTTGGAATTATATCAATAGTGAAAGAAGAGAAATGATTCAATAGTGATAAAGCCAAGTAATGATATTGAGATAAAATATCATGCTTCTATTGATAAGATCTATTGACCTGATTTATGTCAAATGTGAATCACCAAATATGTGAAAAACATAGATATTAAGTGACAACGTAGCACACAAGCCAAAAATAAGGGCTTTGTACTCAGTGATATTGTTTGTACAAATAAAATTTAGACGAAAGGAAAGGGGAATCAGCTTTCCAGAAGGGGGTACTAGTATAACTGTTGTCTCTTAGATTTGCACCCTTGCCGAGTTGTGACACTTGGCAATCTAGAGAAACATGGGATCTTTCCTAGGTCTGTGGGTGGCCTGTGTTGGAAAGAACCTCTGGAGAAGGCCGGCTTCCTCTTGGTACTCCACCTAAACTACCTAGACTAAGACTTTGCAGAGAAAAGGGTAAGAAGGCTTGCATAAAAAGAAACCTACTATCTAAGGTGATGCACCAAACGATCATCAGCAAATACATAGAAAATGACACACTACAGAACCAGTAATAATCAAGATTACTTACACAACCCAGCAAATCATATTCCTTGCATCATTACTTTGTGAGGAGGCCAAATAACAGCAGTCTTGTTAAGGAGAAATAGATTTTCTCACTACCCAAAAACTGATGATTATCCCTTGCACATCTCACAACCTGCAAACAATATGTAACCCCTGCATAAAGGCTCCAACGTGCACTACAGCGCCAAGGACAAAGAACATCACAAAGACCTGCACTAACACTGAGGAAACATAATATCAGGAGAAAATGGGAAGGTATAGACTGCTTATTACTGCCAAAGAGGTGTTACAATGCTGCATATCTCTGAAAATGGGTTACAAAAACTCTTCACTTCTACAAAAGAACTCATAAAATTACAATATACAGAGCTGTGAAGAGACAGAACCTCCTAAAACAAATCAAGGAAGAAGATTAAATACAGCTCAAACAGCTGTAAACAGCTCATGCTCCACTCAAAAAAGATCAACCTCCACCAACTCCACTAGCTCCATTCCCGTGCATCTCATGAATAGTGAAAAAATATCCCCTTAAAATGCTCCAAAAAGAGGTCCCAATGCAGAAATGGTGGAGGCATGTCATCCACTATCATGAAGGCACTTAAAAATATTATAAAATATCTTATAGTGCTCTCTAATGCTTCTGACATATGTCAGATTTGTGTCATCATCCTTTGCAGCATTAAAAATATCATAATAACACATTTTCTGCATCTAATTAACATTTAACTAAGAGGCTTATAATTATACCAGCTTAGTAAATGTTTTACAATTCAAAATTAAACAACCCTATGCAGAAAACAATGATATTTATGACATTTAATCTAAATCCCTGATTTTGCATGATTTAGGGACTAATTAAATGTTGTAAAAAGAAAGAAGACATCTTCTAACTTCTAGGCAAAATAACATGATGTATCACATCTGTGCCATATCGCATCTCAAGGCTATGTCAAAACACCTCACAACCCCGAGCCATCTCTATTTTCACACACATCCTACCATGATTGGAGGTTCAATGCAAGATGTTTCAAACCAACCCTTATAACTCCCATACACATCACTATTTACAGCTTTCACCTCTTACTTCCATACCACCTTGCAACTCTTAGCTATGAGACTTAGCAAAATATACACTCGGCCCGTCATTTTTACAATACATTTGGACTTAGCAAGAAAGAGGCATTCTCCACCTTATATCTCCTAGCCCACATGCCTTAGCCAAAACATGCTATTCGACCTTGTCTTGCCCAGCCCACAATACATTTTATTTGGTTTTGAAAAGGAAACAAAGGGCATAAAAACCACGACCCCCTCTTGCATCCCTAGGTTTGAACACATGAAGTTGTTTTCCTCAAACATGAAGTTGAGTCTCTTCGACCCAAACAAGAAGGAAAAAAAAAACCCTAAAACTGATTTTATTTTGCATTATCCTCTGGCCGTTTTGCTTGGCTGCCGCCATGAGGGTTTGTAGGCAAAACGTCATGCAAATGGGTCATTTTTTTTAGCCAATACTGGTTGATGCTTTGGCGAAATGCAAGGTATGTTGCATTTCTTGATGTTTAACTCCATGTTGTGGTCGATTTTGGGCGATTTGGGCCGATTTTGACTGTGTATTGTTGGATTTTTCGTTATTTCTCTTGGCCGACCATCTTCACATCTGTTGCTGGCTGTGTTGAGGCCGTGATCTGAGAGGAAGAATGAAGAAATATCTGTGGTTTTAGCACAACATTTGGTAGACATAAAGGTAAATCCTTCACTGTCGAACGTTTTCTCCATTTTTCTGAGTCTTTCGTTGTATTTTTGCTGCCAGAAGCATGCAATTTTTACATTTCTGAAGATTATTTCTTGAAATAAGTTGAAAAAATTGAGCATGATGTTCCTGCAAAACTACAAAAACCTTATTTTTCTGAATTTTTTTACCTCATCTTGCTGCCTGGGGCCGCGATTTTGACATTTCTGAGGGTTTTTTTCTCTTTTGTAGTTTGAATCGCCATATTCTTCACCATCACCAGTTTGGTCTCAATGTCTTCATTGCTTGTCAATATATTACTATATTGTATGTCTTCTATTAGTTTGCCCCCTGTCATTATTATCACTTTCTATGCCATTGACATGTTCAAAAGTCTTCCATTTCCTCAACCACTGATCTCCATTTTATGTCTTTGAGCATGTATGGTACATCTTCTGTGATATTTACAAAAGCCCTTGGAGGTATGAGAGAGTGATCTTAGCATGACTTTGACATTCTATCAACCTGGCAAGAGCCTTAAATTGATGCATGCTCGAAAGTACTGGCAATGATAACCTCCGTCGCATGGCTGTACCTTCACAATGCTGCACTCTTTTGCTCAGATGACTACTTTGTTGATTATCCTCATTGGTGACTGTTATGCAAGACTTAACAAGGAATCCATACAGCCTTGTTGCCTTACAAAATGAAGTTGTTCTCAAACTACTGACAGTCTCCAGCTTGCATGTCACTGTCTACATGGATTTTGCTGTTCCATTTATCCTACATGATTATTTTCTTGCTGCTATGTATAAAACTAGTTTGCTGTTCATTTTTTGATATTTAACTGTTGTTAGCATGAAGTTTTCTTTACCGTTGATGATTATTACTTCATCATACTTGCTGCTCCGTTGATCATGTCATTAGTCCCCGGTGGTTTGTTATCCTAAAGTTGGTTGTCCTTGTATGATTGAGACATCTTGACAACTGTATCTGCCTTCTGAATGCGCTCTTAGAGTTATGCTTTTGCATTTGTTCATTGCATCTGAAATGTTCTGTAAGGTCTATGAGCTAGGCTCAACCCTTGTGGGAGCCACATTTCCTCCACTCATAACGGAATTGATGAATCAAACAGAAACATAATTACATCTGTATCTGCACATGAAGCAAACTTGTTAGAAAATAAATGCATGCTTGCAGTAGATATTCTTGATTTGTCTTCTCAAAAGCTTTTGTGGCTCTAACTGGTTTACTGCATCTGAAAACACAAATTGTATGTTTATAAAATGTATATCATATGATGTATGATGCCTCGCCATTGCTCTAACATCGGTTTTCCAACATTTTATGCAGATGACGGGATAGCAAGGAGACAACGGCTGGATATAGGACAATGCAAACAAGATAGGACGACACAGGGCATGGCAACAGCATGAAGGCTCGTCATTCAGGCAATGACGAGTCACCCTATCTCATATGTATATTTAGTTTTTAGTTTATTTATAAATATATAGTTTGTCTTTTTATTTTACAATGAAACAGCTAGTCTCATGGCTTTTGTGAGAACTTATACACTTGTTTTTTCAATACATATTGATGATTTGTACAATCTCTTAAGTCCTGAAAATACATCTGAATGCAACAATACAGTTTTATCTGAATTTGTATCAAATGTGCTTGGGTTTAACACAGCAGAAATATATGTACCTTTTCCTTTTTCAAAACTGGAAAGCTCTACCTGATTGAGCTAGTAGTGAAATATAGGTAACAATAACACTAGCACCAAAGCCAGTTTGACACCTGGATTCATCAAAGAATAAATCCCATGGTTGATTAATATCTAAAGAAAGGATATTATCATCAGGGAAGGATTCTTTATAGGGAATAAAGAAAGGGGAAGGGACATTAGCTAAGTGGTTGACTAACGCTTGACCTTTTATTGCCTTTTGAGAGACAAGCTTAAGGTCAAATTCTATTAACAACATAACCCATTAGCTAGATTCCTTGAGAGATCATTTTTTGAGATTAAATTCTTTAGGATCAAATTTAATGATGACATGCATTTCAACATGAAGAAGATAGTGTCTCAGCTTATGCATTGCAAATACGAGAGTGAGACACTGCTTCTCTATTGAATAATATCAAATCTCATAATCTGACAAACTTTAACTGATATAATATATAGCATGTTCCTTTTTTCATTATCATGTTTATCCAATAAAGTAGCTAGAGCATGAGAAAATGTAAAAGTGTAAAGAAGAAAAGGACGTCCAGAAATGGCTAGTGTTAAAATGGGAGGATTAGCCAAATAGTATTTATGATCTTCAAAAGATTTTTAACAATCCTCGTTCCAATTGAAACAAACATTATTTTTAAGAAGATGAGTGAAAGCGTGAGTCTAATTTGCTAGTTGCAAAATGAATTGGTGGATACCTTGAAGCTTTCCCTATAAACTACAAATATGATAAATGTTTCTTGGAGGTGGCATATTCATAATAGCATCAATCTTCTTTGTATTGACCTCAATACCATGATGCGAGACAATAAACCCCCAAAATTTTCTACTATCGACACCGAAGACACATTTGCAGGGGTTCAAGTGCATGTTGTAGAGATGAATATGTTCAAAAATGTGGTGGAGGATTTTGATGTGACCTTAGCACGTAATTGATTTGGTCAAAATGTCATCGACATAGTCCTCCAATATGTTGTGAATAAAATCATGAAAGATGAGGGTCATAACCCATTGGTAAGTTGCACTAGCGTTCTTTAAACCAAAAGTCACAACCACCCAACATAAATTCCCTAAGGTGATGTGAAGGCAATTTTGTATTGATCTTGGGGATTTATGATGATCTAGTTGTAACCAGAGAAGCCATCCATGAAAGAGAGTAAGGCATGGCCATTAGTAGAATCTACTATCATAACAATGTTCAGAAGGGGGAAATCATCCTTTAGGGGTGCCTTATTGAGATCATGAAAGTCAATGCAAATTCAAATATGGTTGTTGGGTTTAGTGACAATAATGATATTTAAAATCCAAGGTGAATAGTCAATTGGGTGGATAAAGCCATCTTGTAAGAGATTCTCTATCTTAGCTTTGACTATTAACGTGACCTTAGGATTCATCTGTCTGATATTTTCCTTGACTGGTTGTGCATCAGTATATAACATGATATTGTGTGTCACAATTTGTGAGTCAATACTAGGCATGTCCTCATATGACCAGGCAAAAATTTTAGGAAATTCGCGTAAGAGAGAGGAATGATCTTGTTGTTCTTCAAGATCTAAACACTTTCCTATCTGAATGAATTTTCCTACATTAGCCTAATCCATCAAGACATTGATAGTATCTCCAACTAGGAGAGTGAGGCGGTCTAGAATATCAGGTAGATAAGTGGATTCCTAAGGTCTATCATGAGATGCTAGGGTGTCATCCGATAAATCACAGGTTTTTCCAAAGTATGCCTGAGAATTTAAACAGTAGGGGAAACCTCAATCGTGATGAAATTTAGGCATGTGGTCATAAACACCCAAGAATTTGGCTAAAGCCTCATTTGTTGAGAAAGAGTCAAAAGAAATAGTATTAGAATTAGAACTCATTTCAATCATCTCAGAATAAACCAAAGAAAGAGAGGAAGAAGTTGGAGAAGAGGTTATCGTATTAACATTTAGAGAGGGGTGATGAGAGGTATGAGAGGGTTGAGAAGGATGGTATCCAAAAACTTTGGACTAATTGTGTGGATTAGCTTCCAAAGGGACTTTGATGCCTTTCTCTTTTTAGCCACATCCATTACCTCTATACCCAATTTGAGATGAAATGTGAGAACCATCCAGCCATAACATGATTCCATTTTCATGAAAGGCAGTGGATCACCATTAGTGGCGTAGTTAATGTTATTCATTTAGTCACCTAAATTTGTTGAAGTAGAGAAGTGGGAATAAATGATTTTAATTGCTTAGAAGGAATAGGTTGTGAAGATGAAGTGGAAGCCACTTTTGGAATATCAGGTTTAGATTGCAAGAATTTATTCTCTCCAACAAAGGAGGGTGTAAATTGCAACAAACCCAAATTATCACCTAGATGTGTGCTTGAAGATGAATCACTTTCCTTATCAACATTTTTATCAACAACGAAGGATTGTAACTCAACTTTTATAGAAGATGGGATTAAATTTTGTAGTGCTTTAGAGACAGTGGATTGATTCCCAAAATCCATGTACTCATAAGATTATGGATTCATATTAGCCTTAATTGTGTAAGATTTGTTGTTGTGAACAAAATTTATCAAACCATGAAGGGTAGACAGAATTATGCCCATGGCATGAATTCATAGTCTACTGAGAAGAAGATTGCAAGAAAGAGCGCTAGGCATGACATGCATTATAGTAGGCAAAACTACAAGGCCTAATGTAATCGATAATGAGATCACGAGTGCCCAAAGTTTATTTGTTGACATTGTCAAAGCCACTGATGGAGAGAGTGTCAAGTGAAATATAAGACATATCAATATCGAATTTATGTAACAAGTCTATCCCAAAAATGTTGAGACTTGATATATTTTCAATAAAGGTATGTTTTACTCCATAATTATTGATGACAACAATGATTAAAAGAGGATAATTTTGGTGTTGAACTTCTATGGAAGGTAACTCATGCTATTGAAAGATAATGTTTGAAGCATTCGTATGCATACAATCCAACTAAGATACTACATCATTCAGCTTCACAGAAGGTGGAACCACAAACTTCTATAAAGCCTCTTGGAGGATCCCATGGTATGTAGGAAAGGTTTGAACTAACTCCTAGAGAGAGATCTTGGTAGGAGTAGCACGTAGCTTCTCTACTAGATCATACTCTCTTCTCATGTTATGAGGAATATGAGTAACTAAAGGAAGAAGAGGTGTAGAAATCGAAAGGGAAGTAGGACCAAAAGAAGATTGTTTGCTTTGTTTGTTAAGTCTAGTGTTGTATGTGTCAGCAACCACGTGATAATGAGGTGGCTATGAAACATTTGAAGTTATTGATCTCACAACATTGGTGAAGTAATTAGAAGGTATAAGTGGGTTTTGCACCTTGAACATTGATTATTGCTTAAGGTGGTTGTTGTGTTTCAGAACGGAGATGAGCAACGATTTTTAGTTTTGCGGGTTCTTGTTGGGAACCGGAAATATAAATCATGTTTATCACCTTTTTAAATAAATATGTTTTAGGAACCAAAGCGAAAGATTTGATAGAGATGAATTCGTCAAGAGCTTCATCTAGCATGTCAAAATCATCGCTGCTAAATGGTTCATCATAAGTGCTAAAGTTTTGGAGAAAGATGTCTGACATAGTCAAACACTTATTTCCAAACTAAAAATGACAATAAGTTTTTAGAATTTGCTAAAAAAGATACATCGGGTTCATCAAAATGTTTAATAGAAAAATTGTCTCTAACTAATCTACTCATAATAAAAAATTATTATTATTGAACATTAAGATACTAGCCAACGAAGATGTATATTTCGCCTCTACCCAATCTGGAAGGGAAAAATGTCTGGATTATATCCCTTTGTTGCAATTGAGTAGAAAATAGATAATTAAGCTAATTAAAATGGGAAAATACAGGGATTTATAGAGTATTTCAAGAAATGAAATGCAAAAATGGAAAAATACAGTAACAAAGAACTTGGACCAGGCGAGCAACCTCACTACCCAAGATGACAACATGTGGCGTAGATGTCTATGTGTCACGCTATGGTCTGTATGACACAGATACAATACAATTTCCTATCCTTGAGTTTCCTGCCAACTTTTTCAATTATTCCTTGGGTCATGAGACTTCCTGATGGAACTTACAAATACAAAGAGAGAGGAAAAGGGTTGGGTTATATAGGGATTTTCCTTAGTCAAATCTTCTTTTGGTGTTTCCACCTCAACAACAACTAGATTGATTGATTTATAAAATAGTGTGTGATTTGAATTCTAAGTGTGTCTAGAATTGTGACGAGCAATGACAATAATAACAATGCTATAAATGATAAAATAAATCCTACTCGGTGACTTAGAGTGGATTTCAATAGTGATTTCTACATGCAAGAGATAAGTAGGTAATGTAAATCAGCCCACAAAAATAAGCATTATACCAAACAGATGGCAAAAATTGAAGCATGAAAGTGAGAATCAATCAGAATTTTGTCTCCTCACATCAGGTGATGAAAGTCGCTCAGTAGGCAATGGTTCTAATTAAAATTCTTTGGAGTTCACCACACTTCGATGGAAAGAACATAGTATGAGCTTGATAAAATAAATCACAGTAATGCTTGTTCTCAAATATTAGCAGATTTTTGTTATGAAAGAAAATCAATCTCAATTTTGGTAGAGCTTCGCTATGAAAAACAATCGATCCTTTGCAATGACAAATCTACTTTCTTAAATAGAGAAGGAAATGGTGAAAAATCAAGGATAAGATCCATTTGGGCACGGATAAGCATCAATAAAATCTTGGTGAATCACGTAAGTGAAAAGGCAACTTCCAAAAATGATCACAAGATGGACAAAGGCTTTTGGTACATCTACGCATGGTGGAGACATTTGCGCTAAGTGCTAGAGTCTTAACAATTTCAATTCTTAAAAGGTCTAACCAAATTGGGATAGAACCATGATTTAGGAACTTTTAGGGCTTTTGCATATGATCAACATAATGGGTCAAAGAAGTGCATAGGCATATCTCTTGGGTCAAGGGTAAGGCCAAGGCTGGAAATGATCCTAAAACACAGTAAGGCATGGACACTAAAGCGAGTACCAAACATAACATGAAATTGTGGGCGAGCACAATTTATGATGTTACACCTAAAAGATATTGTTGCCCAACTCGGTAGAGTCATCTAGCATAAATATGATTTAGACAAATTTGTGAGCCTAAGAGTTCATGCTAGAGTGTGTGTGGAAATTGACCTGAATAGACTCATGCCAGAGAACATTAAACTGATAGGCCCAAGTTTTGAAATGGAACAACCAAATGAATATCTTAATAAACCTAATGCCTGCTTTTGTTGCCACAAGGAAGGATACTTGATTCATGAATGTCCTATAAGAAAGAACAAATCTGATTAGTCTTTGTCAAATGGATCCCCTCTTTCACCTCCTACACAAAAGACTACCTTGCATTCCCCTTATCCCAAAATTCCCTCCATATCCTCTAGTCACTCTCACCTCAATGCTCCTTTTAGCAACTCCTTGAGTAATCTACTTTCTATATAGCTATTCCATCTCCTCATAACATTACCCAACCCTCCTCATCTATTACCCCTCCTTCTCCCTACAAAGAAGTAGTTATGATTGATATTTTGAGAATGGTAAGGAAAAGGAAGGAGCCCTCCAGTGTTTCTCTTTTTTCTTCTCATCACTCTCCAACTTGATCTCAATCCCCTTCTCCTCCTCCTTCTTCCTTAACCATTTTATCACAAAATTCTTGCCTTGCTACTCGGCAAAGATCTAGATCATCTTCTATTGCTATTAATCACCATAGTACTAAACAAGATATTTTGTCACAAAACCATTTTTTAGTTCTACCATCAGAAGATGATAATATTATCTCTTCATCGCCATGAATTAAAATCTTCTCTCTTGGAATGTCAGAGGGATCTCACTCTCGCATATAAAGTACCAAGTTAAGAGGATTATTGACAAATGGAGACCTGATATTGTTTTTCTCCAAGAAGTGAAATTAAATGGGGTTTGTCTCAAGGCCACACTTTATAATATGTGGAATGATGCTACCTTCATTCACACTTCTCATAGAGAAGGCAACGAAGGTGCTATTTAGGCTTGTCATCGTAGATTGCTAAATTTATCATTGATAAGGGTGATGACCCTTCGCATAGTTGTGTTTGGGCCCTCATTTTTATTAATGGTTAAACTATTGGTCTATGTTCTATTTATGCATCTAATAGCTCCAAGGAAAGGGTTCCCCTTTGGGACTATCTATCTTCAAATTTCCCATCTGTAGAATGGATTTTAGGTGGAGATTTTAACATGGTTGAATATCATAATGATCGTAGCTGGTTCAATTCCATGAAACTTAGCCGATAAGAATTTGAAATTTGAACATATTTCCATAATTCCTTAGGTGTGGTTGATGTCTTACATGCTAAATATCCACAACATGTTGATAATTGGTTCACATGGAAAAATCACAGATATGGCTTGGATATGAAACTTAGCCGGCTGGATAGATTTTGTATTTCTCACAACCTTATTGTTTCTCCTCTTTCTTTTGGTGCTCTCCTTAATGTTGATTACACAACTACCCTTTCTGATCACTTCCCCATTTTTTGCTTATTTTCTATTTCACTATGTCCTCCTACATTCGCCTAACTACCATTCAAATTGAATTTCTCTCTTAAAATACCTTAATTGCATAGCTGCTCTTGTAGGTTTATAGAATTCTCTTCCCAAACTTCAAAATAAAGGATCTTGGATTAATTGGTAATGTGAGGCTATCTCTAAATGCATCACCTTTCTTCGCTCTTTTGGAAAAATAAAATCTTGGCAGTGTAAAAGACAAGAAAAGTCCCTCTAAGGGAAATTAGAACATGCTAGGAAACAAATTGTCTGTGATCCTTCTAATACTATGATTCAAGCTTCTATTGCTTTTGTTGAAACATAACTGCATAAAATAGATATTTACAAAGGGTCTAGGGTGTGAAAATAAGAGCAAGACTGATGAGACCATAAAGCATCTCATCTTTAGTCAAATAAAGGCATATATTTTCTCTTCATTAAATCAGTTTTGAAGTGGACTTGAGTATGTGTTGGAAGATTTTGAGCTAAATATCAAATAAACTTGGCTAAATGGAACAATCAATGTCATGCATGAGTTTATCTTGATATTACATGTTCCCCTCTAGATCATTAGTTATTTTATCAGTAAAGTGAAGAGAGTTTATTTTATGCAAATGTCAAAAATGTAGTTTCAGTAAAAGTGCAATATCTCACTCATTTCTTAATGAAAATCAGAATTTCAAAATGATCCAAAAAGTTTAAAGAGAGAGGAACATATCCCTAAAGGCATTTTGAGGAGATTAATTAAAATGAATAAATGGTTAATGATAGAAATTGACTATTACAGAGCACTAGAGAAAAAGTCAAAAATGAGTTTCAATAAATCCATGATATCTCTCTCATTTCTTAATGAAATTCAAAATGATCTGGAAGATGAAAGTGAGGGAAACAAAACCCAGAAAGAATTTAAGGAGATCTAGTAAAACAAATAAGCAATTAATGACAGAAGATGACTATTCTACAAGCTCTGGAGATGTTCCAGAAATACTTTATGAAGTTGCCGCGGATTCTTACAATCTACCAACATGCACTCCAAGGTTTTTGAGGGATAGATTGACTATAATTACTCCTAAATTAATGGATCTAATTATGAGTAATTATTCCATGCAAATAATACACACTTAGTGTCATTGTATGTCTTTCTAAAAGACTACATGTTTTGCCTTGTAATCATCAATTGTATAATTAGTTAACTAAATGAATAAGTTTAGTTAACTAGATAAATAAGTTTAGTTATCTGCATGAATAAGTTCTCTACTCTAGAGAGACTCTCAATTAGAATTTAATAACCATAGTTATATATAGAGAACTATGGCATATAATAAAGAAGTTGTAAAAGAACAAATTGGAAAAAGAAGAACTCTGTTATTTTACAACATGTACTCTTAGATCTTGAAGGTTTTTGAATAAAGAAAATTGTTCTACCTATTTTATGATTGCTGGAATTGATTACTCTCTCCCTGGAGGTGGAGCAAGGGCCCACTCCAACCAAAGGGCAGAGACTACATTTCTTAGTTTGGTTAGTTGCTTTGTTGTTTTGTATTTCCTTTATTCAGAATTCCTTTAGCTGTTCCAGTTATTGCTTTCCTTAGATTAAGTTGTTTTCTATTATGCAATTCCTTTATTCCAAAATTACATTAGCTACTCAAGTTATTGTTTTCCTGAGATCAAGTTATCTTTTTCCAGCAGAGTTTAAACCCTAGTTTGTTTCATGCAATTGTTGTCAATTCCTTTTTGTAGAAAAGATTGTCATGCAAGTTATTCCTCTTCCCTTTTGCATATAGCTATGGACACCGCCTTGGATTGACATTTATTAAAATTAAATGATGAGTGTTGCAAGTATGGGCCTAACAGGTGTTGTCATTGATGTCAACATACTCATGTTGCATTAATGAGAAGGATTGGATGAGTTGTGTGCTGACGATATTAAGAAAATTAGTCTCAATCAGGAACAATGAAGAACAGTGATGACAACAAGGTAAAAGTCCTAGATAGGTTGAGGATCAGAGGATGCAGTTTAAAGGGTTTGTATATATGAGTCTTGAGATGATCCAATCAAGTTTTCAGAGGTCCGCATGAATATCTGAAGAAGTTATGACCGCTCAAGTAGAACTGGCTCTGATAGGTGTCCAGAGGTGACAGAGTGACACAGATAGGTCTGGTGAGGTCCGGTAATACATTATCCCATTCTACGGATTTGAGGAAGTGTTGAGAACATTCTTGTGAAGTGTCAAGTTGATTGGTTTGTGGTTTGAAGGTCCGGAAGAACCTATTCCTTTGTGACAGTGATGACAGACTATGTTCTTGAGGTTTCGGATGAAGGAGAGAAGGATTCCAGTAAGCAGATGAAGTGTGGATGTTCTTGGTGATTCAGGAAAGCTTGTGGAGATCTGTGGATCATTTCCAGTTCATGTTGGTGGTCCGCATTGAAGTTAGAGTGCGCATTTGAAGAATAATCACTGGATGATGGTGTTCTTCCTGAGACTAGCCAACCAGATGTATTACACGTCTTGTGGATGTTCTTGTAGGTGTTTGCCAACTTAGATGATTGTTCCTAAGTCGATGCCTTGTATAAATAAGGGATTGTGAAGTCATTTTGTAATGTGTCTTGTGGAGATGAGTGAGTGGTAGCGAAGAGGAGAGCGAAAGGCAGAGTAGAAGTATTGAGCTTAATGGAACTGATTAAAGCATGGTGAAGATGCTATTCTCCAGTTCATGTATGTGATACTTATTTCTTTGTAGACAGTGTGTCTCTTGTAGGCAGTGAGCCTCTTGTGACCAGTGTGCTCGGGTAGTGAGCCCTAATTGGCATGTGCCATTTTGTTCCTTCTATTCTTCTAATAGAGAATACATTCTTGGGTTAATCACCCCGTGGTTTTTCCCTTAACCGGGTTTTCCACGTCAAAATCTTGGTGTCTCATGTGTTGATGAGTTTCTACTTTTGATTTGAATGCATTATGTCTCATGTTTAATATACTGCTAATCACTAAGAGGATTTAAGTGTGTAAATTGGAGAAAGTTTTGCACAACTGATTCACCCCCCCTCTCAGTTGTGTGCCCTAAGTCTAACAATTGGTATCAGAGCCAAGTTCCTCTAAAAGGAGCTTAACCACTTGAGGAGATCCAGGATGTCGTCTTACAAGAAGGATAGTCTGAAGTTTGATGGAACCAACTTTTCTCTTTGGAAAGGTCGCATGAAATGTCACTTACAGTGTATGGGAATGGTGTACTGGTCCATGGTTACAAAAGCATATGTACCTCCACAAGGTGGTCCGACAACCCTAAATGAAATCACAGATGTTAAAAATAATCTATGGACCAAAGAGACTCTTCTAAGCACATTATTTGACTCAGAGCTCTCAAATATTATTGACCTACCAACTGCTTTTGAGATTTGGAATAAATTGGAACTTTTGCATGAAGGAGACCAGTATGTTAAATGTGCAAGGTTAAAGAGTCTAAAAGGGAAATTTGAAAAACTGAAGATGAGAGATGATGAAAATATTACTACTTTTATGCCAAGAGTAAATGAGTTAGTTTGTGGAATTAGAAATGCTGGTGGAGTCTTGGATGAAAATGAGATTGTTGGCAAAATTCTCAGATCCCTTCTTGCCTCTTACAAAATCAAGGTTACTGCCATTGATGAATTCAAAGCCCATACAACTGTCACAAGAGACCAATTGGCTGGCAAACTGGCTGCATTTGAAATGACCGAGTTTGGAGATGATCCCCCCAAGACTGAATTTGCATTCAAAGCCAGTGCCTCTGTGAAAGGTAAACAAAATTTTGATCCAGGAGAGACTCATCAAGGAAACTGTCATGGTATGAAAAAGCAAGAAAAGACCTGGAAGAAGAAGAAGTAGAAACTGCTCAACTTGAAGCCCTCATTGCAAAGAGACTACCAAGAGGATCTGATAAGTATGAAGGAAAATTGTCTTTTAAGTGTTTTAACTACAATAAGATTGGTCATTTTGCCTCAAGATGTCAGGAAAGATTTTCAAAGCCAAATCCTAACAGATCAAGGTTCCAAAATAATTGTTACTATGTTCATGAAGAAGATGATAATGAAGGAGTAATAGATGATGAATCAGAGATAGGAAACAAATCCGAAAGTGAATGGGTGTTTATTGCCATCAAGGAAGAAGAACCAATATCCTTTGTATCTATTAATCATAAAGTTGTAGAAAGAGCTCTGGCTGCCCAAGTTGAAGAAAAGGATGATTGGGTCATTGACAGTGGGTGCTCTCACAACATGACAGGTGACAAAAATAAGTACATAGATTTGGAAAGGTATGAAGGAGGAGTGGTGAAGTTTGGTGATAATTCTGCTGGTAGAATTAGAGGAAGAGGAACTATTTCTTTTGATGGAAGAAACAAAACTGGTAATGTACTGTATGTTAAAGGTTTGAAACACAATCTTCTTAGTGTTGGACAGTTGGTGGACAAAGGCTATGATATCCAATTCAAGGATGGAAAATGCAAAATATTTGAAAGTTTCGGAACAGAGATTACATCCGGTGCTCAAACTAAAGGTAATATCTTCCACTTGGTTGGTACTGGTAAAAGCTATTTATTTGTTCAAGTTGATAAGAGTTGGTTATGGCATAGAAGGATGTGTCATGTGAATTTTGATAATATCATCAAGATAAGCAATACTCAGGCTGTAGGAGATCTTCCAAAATTGGTGAAACCTACTAACAGCTTGTGCAAGGAATGTCAGTTGGGTAAGCTGAGTAGAGACACATTCAAAAGTAAGGAACTGTCTTCTACTGGATTATTGGACTTAGTTCACACTGATCTTTGTGGTCCGGCAAGAACCAGGAGTATTCAAGGTGATAGATACTTCATGCTGCTAATAGATGACTATTCCCAAATGATATGGGTAACTTTTCTGAAAGAGAAATCAGAAGCTTTTGAGAAATTCAAAATATTCAAGGCTATGGTAGAGAATGAAACTGGATTGAAGTTGAAATGTCTGAGGTCTAATAGAGGTGGAGAATTCACATCCGGTGAGTTCATAGAGTTCTGTGAGAAACATGGAATAAGAAGACAATTGTCTGCTCCTAGGACTCCACAGCAGAATGGAGTAGTGGAGAGAAAGAACCGGACCATCCAGGAAGCATCTAGGACCATGATGATGGAAGCAAATGTTCCTTAGATCTATTGGAGAGAAGTTGTCAGCACTGCAATCTATACTCTTAATCGAGTTCAAATCAGAAGCAATACCGGTAAGACCCCTTATGAACTCTGGTTTGGCATTACTCCTACTGTAAGATATTTCAGAGCCTTTGGTAGCAAATGTTACATCAAAAGAGATGAAGATCT
Source organism: Cunninghamia lanceolata (assembly GCA_027924645.1). Lineage (NCBI taxonomy): Eukaryota > Viridiplantae > Streptophyta > Pinopsida > Cupressales > Cupressaceae > Cunninghamia > Cunninghamia lanceolata. Next base: position 37,689,088 of record BSBN01001583.1, on the reverse strand, counting down.
AGGCAAGTTTGATGCTAGAAGTGATGAAGGAATATTCTTGGGTTACTCTACTCAAAGCAAAGCATACCGGTGTTATAACAAGAGACTAAGAAAGATGATAGAAAGTACAAATGTGAAGGTTGATGAGGGAATAGAGAAACCCTCAAGGTTTTATGAATATGATGAAGATGATCAGAATGGTGTTCTGGTTCAAGGAGTTCAATCCTCTTCTGAAAGTCAGATTCAGATTGATCCGGTAAATCAGGAAGAAGAGATAGGTCTGAATGAGCCTAATCAAGAAGCAGAAGTGCAAGAAACTCCCAAAGTTCCAAGGTATGTAAAACTAAACCACTCTGAAGATCAGATCATAGGTGACGAAAGCAAAGGTGTGCAAACTAGAAGGAAAATTGCTCAAAATTCAAATGAATATTGTCTGATTTCAAAGATTGAACCTAAGATAATAAATGAAGCCTGCAATGATGAAAACCAGACCAAAGCAATGGAGGAAGAGTTGATGCAAATTGAGAAAAATCACACTTGGGATCTTGTTCTCAGACCTAGAAACAAGAATGTGATTGGAACCAAATGGGTCTTCCGGAACAAACTAAATGAAGTTGGTGAAGTAATCAGAAATAAAGCCAGATTGGTCTGCAAGGGCTACTCTCAAATAGAAGGAATTAATTTTGAAGAAACTTTTGCTCCGGTGGCAAGAATTGAAGCAGTCAGATTATTTCTTGCATTTGCTGCCTTCAAGGATTTCAAGGTGTATCAGATGGATGTCAAATCTGCTTTCTTGAATGGTGGCTTAGAAGAAGAAGTGTACATTGAACAACCGGATGGATTTCAATTATCTGAGCATAGTGATATGGTCTACAAGTTGAAGAAGGCATTGTATGGACTAAATCAAGCTCTAAGAGCCTGGTATGAAAGATTGGACAAACATCTTTTGAAGATTGGTTTCAACAAAGGTATTGCTGACAATAACTTATATTTCAAAATTGATCATGAAAACATCTTGATTGTTGAAGTATTTGTTGATGATATCATCTTTGGAGGAAGAGACAGTATGTGTAAAACCTTTGTAAATCAAATGAAAAGTGAGTTTGAGATGTCAATGCTTGGTGAAATGAATTTCTTCTTGGGTCTACAAATTACTCAAACAAAGAAAGGAATCTTTATTTATCAGACCAAAAATGTGAAAGAATTATTGAGGAAATTTGGAATGGAAGATTCAAAGCCAATGACTACTCCCATGGCAACTGGATGTAAGTTGAGCAAAGATGATGACTCCCCTAAGGCAGATCAAACAAAGTACATATCAATGATTGGAGGATTATTGTATCTCACTCAAACTAGACCAGATATAATGCAGGCTGTTGGTCTTGTTGCAAGATTCTAGGCTGATCCCAGAGAATCTCATGTCATGGCAATCAAAAAGATTTTTAGGTACCTAAAAAGAACAGTTGAGTATGGTTTGTGATATCCTAGAGATCATGATTTCTCTCTTCATGCATATACAGATGCAGATTAGGCAGGGGATGTGGATGACAAGAAGAGTACCAGTGGTGGAGCATTCTTTTTGGGAAAAAGACTGGTTTCTTGGCTAAGCAAGAAATAAGAGGCAATATCTCTGTCTACAACTGAAGCAGAATACATTGCAGCAGCAGGTAGTTGCACTCAAGTTTTGTGGATGAAGCAGATGCTAAGAGATATCAAAGTAGAATATGAGGAGCCTATCACAATTTTATGTGATAATTCAAGTGCAATAAATATTTCTAAGAATCCGGTGTTGCATTCTAAGACTAAGCATATATCTATCAAGTTTCACTTTCTGAGAGAGCAAGTGAACAAGGATGAAGTCAGACTGGAGTATGTGCCCTCCAAGGATCAGATTGCAGATATCTTTACTAAACCTCTTCCCAAGGACCCTTTTGAGTATCTCAGGGAGAAGTTAGGGGTTATTGCCCCTCCGATGATGAACTAGGATGCACTGATGTGCATCAGTTTGGTGGATATCACAATCATATCTTGTGATCCGGATTGATGATGGGAAGCTACTACTCAGGGGGGCAGCAGGTATGATTCTGAAGTATTGGAGTTGCAAGTATGAGCCCTTTGCCATTGATGTCAAAGGGGGAGAAAAGACATGTGAAAAACAAGTGGTTGATGATCAAAGGGGGAGCAGTAAAAGAAAAAAAGGCATGTGAATAATTGTTGTTGATAGGAGGAGTTGTGACAGTAAGGAGAAGTTCTTGTCTTGATGGTTTTTCACATCATATGTTGCCATCAATGACAAAGGGGGAGATTGTTGCAAGTATGGGCCTAACTGATGTTGTCATTGATGTCAACATACTCATGTTGCATTAATGAGAAGGATTGGATGAGATGTGTGCTGAGGATATTGAGAAAATTAGTCTCAATCAGGAACAGTGAAGAACAGTGATGACAACAAGGTAAAAGTCCAAGATAGGTTGAGGATCAGAGGATGCGGTTTAAAGGGTTTGTATATATGAGTCTTGAAATGATCCAGTCAAGTTTTCAGAGGTCCACATGAAGATCTAAAGAAGTTATGACCGCTCAAGTAGAACCGGCTCCAGCAGGTGTCCAGAGGTGACAGAGTGACATAGATAGGTCCGGTGAGGTCGGGTAATACATTATCCCATTCTACGGATTTGAGGAAGTGTTGAGAACATTCTTGTGAAGTGTCAAGTCGATTGGTTCATGGTTTGAAGGTCTGGAAGAACCTATTCCTTTGTGACAGTGATGACATACTGTGTTCTTGAGGTTCTGGATGAAGGAGAGAAGGATTCTAGTAAGCAGATGAAGTGCGAATCTTCTTGGTGATTCAGGAAAGCTTGTGGAGATCTGTGGATCATTTCCAATTCATGTTGGTGGTCTGCATTGAAGTTAGAGTGCGCATTTGAAGAATAATCACTGGATGATGGTGTTCTTCCTGAGACTGGCTGACCAGATGTATTACACGTCTTGCGGATGTTCTTGTAGGTGTTTGCCGACTTAGATGATTGTTCCTAAGTTGATTCCTTGTATAAATAAGGGATTGTGAAGTCATTTTGTAGTGTGTCTTGTGGAGATGAGCGAGTGGTAGCGAAGAGGAGAGCGAAAGGTAGAGCAGAAGTATTGAGCTTAATGGAACTGATTCAAGCATGGTGAAGATGCTATTCTCCAGTTCATGTATGTGATACTTATTTGTTTGTAGATAGTGTGTCTCTTGTAGGCAGTGAGCCTCTTGTGAGCAGTGTGCTTGGGCAGTGAGCCCTAATTGGCATGTACCATTTTGTTCTTTCTATTCTTCTAACAGAGAATACATTCTTAGGTTAATCACCCCGTGGTTTTTCCCTTAACCAGGTTTTCCACTTCAAAATATCGGTGTCTCATGTGTTGATGAGTTTCTGCTTTTGATTTGAATGCATTATGTCTCATGTTTAATTTACTACTAATCACTAAGAGGATTTAAGTGTGTAAATTGGAGAAAGTTTTGCACAACTGATTCACCCCCCTCTCAGTTATGTGCCCTAAGTCTAACAATGAGGACTGCAATGACCCTCGTCAAAGACTTCATTGGATTAAGGAGGGAAAAAAAGGTTCAAAATTCTTCTTTAATTACTTAAATTATATGCACAAGAAAGAAAGAAACTATGTTGTAGTTGATGATCAAGGCTAGCTGCATACAAATCTTAATGATATAACCTTACTTTTTAAATATTTCTATGAAAATATCTTTGAAGAAGACTCTAACTTGGAAGATATTCAAGATGCTTCAGAGGATATTATAAAAAATTATATCCCTAATAAAATTGACCTGGGTTATAACAAATTTTTGGATCGGTCTTTCTCCCTTGAAGAATTAGAACGAGCCCTCTTTTCTATGAGTAATAAAAAAGCCTTGGCATTGATTGGTTGCCTATGGAGTTTTACCAAACTATGTGGCCTCATATAAAAGATGATTTTACCTTCTTTATGTGGAAGTTCTTGAGAATGGTTCACTATGTTCAATCATAAACAAAGTCTTAATTAAACTTCTTCCTAAGGGGAAAAATGAAGAAACTCTTTCTAGCCGGCATCCCATCACTCTTCTAAATACATTCTACAAGATTATTGCAAAAGCTCTCACTATGCAAATTAAACCGATTGTTCAAGGAATTGCCAGGCCCAAACAAATGGGCTTTATTGGATGTAGATATATCTTAGATAATTTAATCCTTGCTTGGGAGACTTGTGATTGGGCATAGCATTCCGGACAAGATTCTTTGCTAGTCAAACTTGACTTTGACAGGGATTTTGATAGGATGCGATGGTGCTTTATTCTCAAAATGTTTCAATGGCTTGGATTTGGGCCAAAGATGTGTGTCAACGTCCAAATGCTCTTTAAAGATGCAAATGCTCAAGTGTTGGTGAATAAATCATTATTTGATTCCTTTCCTTTGCAGCATTCTATCAAACAAGGTTACCTATTATCATTGTTTCTAAATGCTCTTATAGAAGATGCTATGGGATACTTGATGCAAAAGGCCAATCAACATGGTCTTATTTAAGGTATTTCCATTCTTAAAAATAGTGTGGTCATTAATTCTCATTTTGCTAATGAGAGTGTCCTTTTTTGCACAACTCTGAAAATGAAGTGAACAATACTCTTGATATTTTGAATCTTTATTGCTCGGTTTCTGGATCAAAATTGGCTCATCACAAGATTGGATTCTTATTGACACAAGTTGGTCACTTTCCACACTAGATTCCCAAAGGTTGGAAGGAAATTAAACATGATGAAATTACATGTTACTTGGGTATCCCATTTGGAATGGGTATGACTCTATCTAAGATGTGGAAATGGTATCTTGATAAATTACAAACCAAGCTAGATAACTGGGGCAATAAATTTCTATCCTTTGCCAGGAATTTTAAGTCGCTAAATTATTTTTATCCACACATGCTTATTTTTCCTCTTGCTAGATGCCTTCAAAAAAAGATTATGAGGACCTTCAGAAGATTTTTTGGTAATTCCTTTGGTCAAAATGGGATGGCAGCCTGAGCTATAGATCTATTTCTTGGCACCACTATAGTTAGCCCAAACACAAAGAGGGTCTTCGTTTAACTGATCCTGAGATTCAAGGAACATGTCTACTAGTTAAATGGATTATTAGAGCTATTCAAGGGGAAGAACCCTAGAAAATTTTATTAAGACATAGCCTTACAACTGTTGAAGTGAAAGGGAAATAGAAGAATGTTCATTAGTTGGACAAAATTCTCTTTGCCCCAAACTTCTAGATTAAATCATCTCCTCCTATACTTTCCATCTAGAAATCTTGGCAGAGGGTTTCTCATTTTTTACAATGGAGGGATTCTTTGCAACATAGCTTCGTCTTTTCTTCTTCCTCCATTTGGTGGAATAGATATGTCTAGTTTCAAGGGAAGCCATTGGCTATCTCCTTTCCTAAACTTTCTCGCTATTTATTTTAGAAAGATGTTAATAAATTTAAGGATCTCTGGGATTTTTCCTCAATGCAATGGCTTTCATGACAAGAAATCAAACAATGATTTGGGCTTAATAACAAGTGTCAAAACTTCATCACCTTTGCTCAATCTCTTCTGCCTTCAAATGTTGTCATTAAACTTTGTACTCCAATAGCTTGCAACTTCCTCAAAGATTGGTGTTGGTTATCTTCCGATCAATTCACATTCTTCCCCCTTAAACAGGTGTACCATCATCTCCTTCCTACCTACAATTTATCCCCCCACCTCAATAAAAAATCGAGTTGTAGATTCGCTTGTAAATTCTAGTAAAAAAAAATAGTGCTCAACTATGGAAGTCTAAGGTAGATGCTGACGCCCAAATATTAGCATGGAAACTCTTGCATTATAAACTTCCTATTGGAGAAATAATTCATTTTTTGCCCACCCAGCCTATCAAATGTTATGGTTACTAGGAAAATAAAAATATTAAACATATTTTTTGGGATTGTGTTATAGCTAAGAATCTTTGGCATGTTATGTTCATAAATATTCCAAGTCTTTGTATGAGCATCAATTTAAATGGAAAGAGGCCCTGCTAGGGGATGGATTGGCAAAAAAAACGTAATTTCTGACTCTATGAGACAAGTTTTTCTACATATCTGGAAAGTCAGATGTACCGCTATTCTTTCTAAAGCTAGCATTCACCTAGTGACTAAAACCACAAAACTTTATTATAATATTTTCTTTCAAATAATAGCTATAGGTTCACAACTGTGAGATTCGTCAGACTACAATCATCTTCTCACTCTCCAACTGGACAAGATCAAGACACAAATCGAAACACTTCAAGTTGCAAAGCTTAAAACTTAACTTTTCAGGCTCTGGATTTCATCAGTGGTTTTTGTTTTCAATGGTTCTACTATTTATCTCTTTCGCAACAGATTTGTTTTAGTTGTCTGGTTTTTACTTTGCAGCATTGGCCTTTAAACACACTATCCAGATGTTAGCTGTATCACTGTCCAGATGTTAGAAGTCTCTATTTCTCTCATGGTGTCCTTTCATTTTATGAAGAGTTATGCTAGAGGATGAGGTTTAACATTGGATTAGTTCTTTTTTCACTAGGTTTAACAACTGGAGTTTTATCAGCTGGATAGTTATGGATCAGTTCTTATTTATTTCAATGGTTTGCATGTTTCAGCTAGAGCATGTGACTTTACTCAGGTGTTTCATGAGTCTCCTTCAACTTGGCGGAGACATATAGACATACAACATACCTCTACTCCAATGCTTTATGTCTTCTATGCTAATCTGAGACATATAGCACTATTCATTTATGAGACAACGTTCCTTACTTAACTCTGCTCAATTCTGAGATAACACTATTTAACTCTGCTCATTGTCTCCTGCCTTTTGGGTGATTTATCAACGAACTGAACTATGACTATGGGTTTTGTGCTGCTAGGACTGTATCATTCTTTGAGTTGATTTGATGCTCATCTATGTTACCAGAAACGCGACGGGAAGGCCACGTTTCTGTTTTGGACGGCAGAAACGTCATTGCCGTAGCGAACAGTCGTTTCTCGGCTTCCCGTCCATTTCTTCTGCATTGTTGTTTGTCTTTTCTCTCCTGAACCCGTATGAACGATTTTCCATTCTTTTTTTAATCAAACTTTCTGTGACTTTTTATATATTAAAAGATTTCGTGAGTTTTTATAGTGGAATAAAAAAAATTATACATTAAAAGCTTTTGTGAGTTTTTATAATATTGTTTTAAAGTAGCTTTTTTTAAAAACAAATTTCATTAAAAAATTAAATAATAGTCAGCCCCCAAGGTTTAGCTTGAGTTGGAGACACCTCTGAGTTTTAGGGGACCTCACCCCCTAGCAAGAACACTTCAAACTTGCGAGCTTGTTGGCCCAACGAAGGCATAAAGCTTGCGAGCTCGTTGGCCCAGCGGGGGTTTGAACTCTGGTGGCCGCCACTACAACCGAGGGACTTAACCACCGAACCACACCCTTATCGACAAAATCTGAGTTTTAATTTTTATAATATTGTTTTAAAGTAGTTTTTTTTAAAAAACAAATTTTATTAAAAAAATATAGTTTGTTTATTATGATATTGTTTTAAAGTAGCCTTTTTTTTAAAACAAATTTTATTAAAAAATAAATGTATAGTTTATTTATTATGATATTATTAGAATATTTTCAGTGTTTTACTTTTATTATGTGTTTAATTTCACAAACTTTAATTTGTATGCATCTTTATTAACATGGGATAAGGCTTTATAATAAATCTAAAATTTTGAAAAAATATATGTTAAAATTTGTTTCTTATACGCAACCTCTAAATATCCCGTTTCTCGTCACGTTGTCGTTGCCGTTGCTATTGTCGTTTCCGTTTCCCATTTCTGGTAACATATCTATGCTCATTGTATCATGGTTTTCGTTTCTTTTTTGCCCTTCAATTTGACAGTGTTCTATGTATTGCAACTATTATTGCCTTAGTTTTTCTAGTTGTTGTTGTTAGTATTATTTGCATTCTTTTTATTTCTATTTTAATTTTATTATTGCTTGATTGAATATAAAAAAAGGACAACTTTGGTACAAATTGGAGTGTGACATGTGTATCCAAAATTCAAAAGAGAGGATAGGGACAAGATCATTCATGACAATTATTAATGTTTGATGCTTTCTAGATTTAATAAATGTTAAGACTATGACATATTAATGATTCAAATCTTTAAGAAGATTTTATAGTATCAATCAAAATAAGTGGGAATTAATCACACTAATGTTCTAGGCACAAATCTAATAATGACATTGTTTATCTTAGTATTCTAGGGGGGATTTTATTAAAGTTTTACAAGTGTTCAATTTGTGATAGATGAGAGTTATAGCAAGTTATTAAAGATGTAGTTACTCATAATGGAGTTTTATAGTAGCAATGGAATAACATGGTGATTAGGTTAGTACATTATATATTGATACTTTACTGTATCCACACAAAGACATTCATTTAATACATTATAACACATTTAAGAATTAGGAAAGGGATGAAGACAAGGTGGCTATGCCATGTAGGATTAGAGCATCATTATTATCAAGAGCTATAGGCAAGTTCAATGCCTTTTTGTGTCAAGACTTGCTAATGGATGTTTTTTTTCTACTGCATAATTGAAGGGGATTATATTTGTAACATGAATAAAGAGCCTATCATATAGATCAAATCCTTTTAGGATATGTTGCACCTAGCAAATGTAAATTCATGGCTAGGCAATTGTTGAGAGGAAATAATGTGTTGGAAACTTTGCAAGATTAGGTTGGAGGCAAGATTGACGTGCCTTATCATAGTAGGTTGGTAAAATACTCAATTATCATGTTTTCCAAACATGTAAAGAAGATATAGTGTTGATGTGTAAGTTGTTCAATCACAAATATTCCACCCATGTTAATGGAGCTTGGGTTCCATTGTTACACATGATTTTGGAAAATGAAGTTATTCTAAACTATGTGGATCTCATTTTTACAACTCCTAGACAACATTTTTTAAAAGCTAAGGAAGGAGGGGACTTTTATATGGTGGCATACCTCATTGATGGAATTTGTGCTTCCATACAATTTCCACCTCCACTAACTAATTGGAGACTAGGTTCCAAGGTTCCAGCAAATGTTATTTTTAAAGAACTTCATGATAATAGTTAGAAGAGTGAGATTCAAGTGATAAGTGATAAATTTCAGCCCACAATGTGTGAGAAAGTGCATAAGAAGCCATGACAAGAATGAATCTAGTACTTATAGAAGAGTTTACAGTAAGAAAACTAGTGACTTGGTGGATTTACCATAAACACACCCTCATTATGGTTGAAGGTACTCTCATCGGTCATCACATTTCGCCTAAGTATGTCCTCCCAAAAATTGTTAAATATGATTTGTTTTTAGTTATCTAGTTCAATTGCTTATATTGTGAGTTGAAGAAAGTTAGGAACTATCCCAACCACTCCATTTAAGCTAATGGGAGAAAATTAAAATTTCATGTCAATTTTAAATTTTGGAGACAAAATTAAATCCTACCTCAAAGATGTTATGATTTAGAGGGTGGGATTAGGTGACTCCTCTTATAGAAAAAGGCCAAGAATATTCCATATAAGCATGTTGAAAAGCACTATAATGATGAGTAAAATATATATAGCTTATATGATGAGGATGCCATGAGTAATCTCAAAGTGGATGGATTGCTAATTATGGATAAGGAACCTAAATTCATTAACCCATTGACATGAAAAATTTTCTCGATGAACTAGATTATAAGCTTCCTCCTGGAGGCATTCATAAATCTACAAGGGAATGCTTAATATACAAGGAAACACTAGTAATGGAATTTGATGAGAGGAAACATTCAAAGGAGGAGGAAGAAGAGGATGAGTGTTATGAAATTTCCCCAAAGAAAGAGGAAACTAAATTTGGAGAAAGCATCTTCAACAATTACTTCACCCCCAAGAGCTCCTGCAAGTGTTACTTTAGAAACTACACCAGTGGATGCTCACGAATCAAGTGCAAAAGTTTCAAAAAAGTTCATGTCAAGTGCATGTGTGGATGTTGACTCTTGTGATCATGTAAGTTATGTTTTTATTCTTGTTTTCTCCATTTCAAGTGTTTTAGTTAATGTCCTAGATACTCCAAATGTACTTAATGTTCTTGAGGCAATTAGTCAAGTTAGTAGAGTACTTTCATTAAGGCATTATAAATCCTTTGTTTCTATCATAAAAGTTAACCTTCATGTTATTCTTAGATGTGAACAAAATAACGTTATTATGTCCACTAGTGCTAGTTTTAGTCCTACAATATATAGATCAAGTGATGTTGTAGTTTCAATTTCTCATGTATATGACGATTTAAGTTCATTGGTTGATTTATTATCTCTAGTATCAACCTCAATAAAGGCATGTGCCATAAATTTTGTGTTTGTACCATCATCTACAATATTAGATACTACTGTAATATGTAAACTTAGAATTATATCCAAATGGAAACAAAATATGACAAAATATGCTTCCTAATTCCAAATTCACACAAAACAAAGTTAGAGCATAAAATGAAAGAAAAACTAGCCAAATGCAAAATCAAAACACAAATTCTATACCTTCCATTTATTGTGAATGATGTGCTCCAATGGATGATGAATGATAGTGATGGTTTTGATGTTGTTCTCTTGAATCCCACCAGCATGCACTTGCATCTCAAAAGTGGTTGGAAATGGTTTGAGGGGGTTGTTGATGATTGTTTTTACACATTCATAACAAAAGTTAAAATTCACAAAATGAACCTAACTGTCTTGAAAGATATGAAAAAATCAACTAAGATTACTTAATCCCAAGTTTCTGTATGGTCAGGTCTTGACCTGTTGGATAATTCAGTAGGTTGATGTGAAGTTGTAATATGCAAGGGGCCTTACTTGATTTAAGGTTTTTGATGATTTACTAGACTCAAACTATGCAAAATATCACAAATATCAACATTTTGTTCATTCTTTTGCACAGATTTGTTATTGTATCACAAAGCTTTATATGATTTATACTAACACAAGCTTTTCTTTTCAAATATTATGAAAACTGTCAAATATCAACTCAGTTATTCATGTTTCCTTCAAATATCAAACAATCTCCTTTAAATTTATGTGTTTAAGCTAAATATTTCAAATGGTTTGGGAAAAGTTTAGAGAAATCTAAATTAAACTTCATTCTACTACAGGATCTAAATGCTCTATTATGCACGTTGCAAGCAGTACAACAAACTTGATTAAATCCACAGACTAAACCTTTGAATTTAAGCCCTGAGTATTTTCACGAACATACATTTAAAGATTGCAAGCTTTAAGAGATATTATTTCAAATACACAGAAGAGCCAGAAGACACTCTGAATATAGATGCAGAATTCCAGATTCATTTGTATTCAAAACACATAGTCATATATGATTTACAAGGTATGAATGACTCTTAGCTTCATTAATCAACTTCACAAAAACTTACAACGCTTTACAGATACAGTAAGTAAGCTAGATGTTCCACGCATTCCTTATTGCAGACATAGGTGACCTCCTCTAAACTAAACTACTCCTTCTAAAACTGTTAATTACAACTTCCAGCTCTGTTCTACAAGTTCCTGGTGTTACAAATCCTTGTGTAAGTCATTACAGAGTAAAGGGGCTCAATATATAGATTTGATTATCCCCAATACGGTTCCAAAACCCTAGTCAATCAACAGTCCACACTTCAAGTGCAGCATCAATCAGTGGAAAACAAATTCTGCCAAAAAATCCCTGAGTAGCATACCCATGCTGAGCATAAGGATGCCCTTTGAAAACCCTAACAACCACCAAAATATCTTCTGTTGTTTTGCCCCTTCGAAATCATAACCACCTCAAAATATCTTCTCATTGAATGCCTTTACTCCTTTCGCTTCCTCTGTGATCCACTGCCACTCTGTGATGTCAACGCCATTAAAGCTCTGCCTTTATATCTACCCGCATACCTGCAAAATAGACATAAAAAATAGATTAAAAATTCACGCTGCCTTCGTCAATTTACACTTCTTCAGAATGTTAGATGGGCACTAATTACAGTAATTAATGCACCCAAAAGTTTGGCCTTCTGCTTTAGTATACGGTGTCCTGTATATTTCCTTATCATCGACGTAACTCACGCAGTCGGGACGATCAATAAATTCCACACCGATTGCATACTTCTGGCCGATACAATCTTTTTGGTTTGTATTTTCACCATCGGCGTAACTCTCTTCAGTCGAGTTGATCCAATGAACTTCTGCTGATCACATACTTCTGGCCGATGTAACTTTATCGTTTTGCATATCTTTTGTCATCAGCGTAACCTACTTTGGTTGGGGCAAGCTAATAATTTCACTCCGATCACCCTACTCACGTCGATGTAACTCTTTATCGGCTTGCAACTCTTTATCATTGGCGTAACCCTCTTCAGTCGAGGCGATCCAAAAAACTCTCGTCGATCATACATATCTATCCAATGCAATCCTTCATTGGTTTGTATATCTTCGTCTTGTATATAAGAGATATACATTTGTAATTATACAAACTCGATGTGCAAATGGTGGGGTCCACATTACTTTCCCCCTTTGTATCTCTGCGATGCATACAACACTTGTATCAAACCTTTAGATACAAAGCATAGATATATACAAAGACTTTTATATGTGCCTTCAGACTCCAATCTTTTATAAACCACAATTCACTCACTTTTCGGCTCCACGACATGTATATAAAGTGTAATGCATCTCAATGTATGTAACTGAAACATACAACAATTACATCTCATTTCATAACTTTTCGGTTCCGCGACTTGCATAAAGCCTTGTACATTTTGCTTTGTATGTCTCGAAACATACAAAGCCCGAAACATACAACCATAAAACTTTACTTCATAACTTTTCGGTTCCGCGCTATGTATATAGCTTTGTATATCCACCCTTTGCCTAACATACAAATAGCTTATGCATTCATCGGACTTAAGCGTTTATTCATTCAAACTCTAAAATGTTTCGGGCACGACTTGTATGTATAGATAAAACGTTTAACAAAATGCATACAAGTAAAATGACTTAAAAAAAACCCGACAACCCATTTTTGCGACTTGTACATGCAAACCCGATAGACAAACAACTTTGTATATGAGCGACATGCAAACCCTCCCATTGTTCATTTTACCAAAAAACATACATATCTTGCAAAATACTTGGAATTTTAAAATGGTTCAAAAAGCAACCCTCACTCATTTTTTACAAGGAATTCACCCATATTCAGTTCTGGTACTCAATGCAATTTTTTCTTTGTTTTCAACAAGGTTTGTAACTTTCACTCTCTTTTCCCTTTTACCACCAAACAGACCCACACACAAAAGCAAAAAGCAAAGCCACAACAGGGGTCCTCATTTTGCGAAGGAGTAAAATGGGGCGTATTGTGAGCATCACAACAACTAGCAACCAAAAAACAATTAAATTCAAAACATTAAAGAAAACTAAAATGAAATAAATTCATAACTTCCAACTATCTTTTCTGCAAATCATTATCTAACTTGAGACCTAATGTATTCAATAAAGTGCATGAATTTTCACATTCAGTTTAAGTGGGTGCACGTGATTAATTATCCTCATCTTGAAAATCAGTTGAACAAACTAGTGACTAATATTAGCCTACATAGTTGATGTCATTCCCTCATAACTCTCCTTCTAGTGCCAAAAACTATTGATGATTGTTTTTACACATTCATAACAAAAGTTAAAATTCACAAAATGAACCTAACTGTCTTGAAAGATATGAAAAAATCAACTAAGATTACTTAATCCCAAGTTTCTGTATGGTCAGGTCTTGACCTGTTGGACAATTCAGTAGGTTGATGTGAAGTTGTAATATGCAAGGGGCCTTACTTGATTTAAGGTTTTTGATGATTTACTAGACTCAAACTCTGCAAAATATCACAAATATCAACATTTTCTTCATTCTTTTGCACAAATTTGTTATTGTATCACAAAGCTTTATATGATTTATACTAACACAAGCTTTTCTTTTCAAATATTATGAAAACTGTCAAATATCAACTCAGTTATTCATGTTTCCTTCAAATATCAAACAATCTCCTTTAAATTTATGTGTTTAAGCTAAGTATTTCAAATGGTTTGGGAAAAGTTTAGAGAAATCTAAATTAAACTTCATTCTACTACAGGATCTAAATGCTCTGTTATGCACGTTGCAAGCAGTACAACAAACTTGATTAAATCCACAGACTAAACCTTTGAATTTAAGCCCTGAGTATTTTCACGAACATACATTTAAAGATTGCAAGCTTTAAGAGATATTATTTCAAATACACAGAAGAGCCAGAAGACACTCTGAATATAGACGTAGAATTCCAGATTCATTTGTATTCAAAACACATAGTCATATATGATTTACAAGGTATGAATGACTCTTAGCTTCATTAATCAACTTCACAAAAACTTACAACGCTTTACAGATACAGTAAGTAAGCTAGATGTTCCACGCATTCCTTATTGCAGACATAGGTGACCTCCTCTAAACTAAACTACTCCTTCTAAAACTGTTAATTACAACTTCTAGCTCTGTTCTACAAGTTCCTGGTGTTACAAATCCTTGTGTAAGTCATTACAGAGTAAAGGGGCTCAATATATAGATTTGATTATCCCCAATACGGTTCCAAAACCCTAGTCAATCAACAGTCCACACTTCAAGTGCAACATCAATCAGTGGAAAACAAATTCTGCCAAAAAATCCCTGAGTAGCATACCCATGCTGAGCATAAGGATGCCCTTTGGAAACCCTAACAACCACCAAAATATCTTCTGTTGTTTTGCCCCTTCGGAATCATAACCACCTCAAAATATCTTCTCATTGAATGCCTTTACTCCTTTCGCTTCCTCTGTGATCCACTGCCACTCTGTGATGTCAACGCCATTAAAGCTCCGCCTTTATATCTACCCGCATACCTGTAAAATAGACATAAAAAATAGATTAAAAATTCACGCTGCCTTCGTCAATTTACACTTCTTCAGAATGTTAGATGGGCACTAATTACAGTAATTAATGCACCCAAAAGTTTGGCCTTCTGCTTTAGTATACGGTGTCCTGTATATTTCCTTATCATCGACGTAACTCACGCAGTCGGGACGATCAATAAATTCCACACCAATCGCATACTTCTGGCCGATACAATCTTTTTGGTTTGTATTTTCACCATCGGCGTAACTCTCTTTAGTCGAGTTGATCCAATGAACTTCTACTGATCACATACTTCTAGCCGATGTAACTTTATCGTTTTGCATATCTTTTGTCATCAGCGTAACCTACTTTGGTTGGGGCAAGCTAATAATTTCACTCCGATCACCCTACTCACGTCGATGTAACTCTTTATCGGCTTGCAACTCTTTATCATCGGCGTAACCCTCTTCAGTCGGGGCGATCCAAAAAACTCCCGTCGATCATACATATCTGTCCAATGCAATCCTTCATTGGTTTGTATATCTTCGTCTTGTATATAAGAGATATACATTTGTAATTATACAAACTCGATGTGCAAATGGTGGGGTCCACATTACTTTCCCCCTTTGTATCTCTACGATGCATACAACACTTGTATCAAACCTTTAGATACAAAGCATAGATATATACAAAGACTTTTATATGTGCCTTCGGACTCCAATCTTTTATAAACCACAATTCACTCACTTTTCAGCTCCACGACATGTATATAAAGTGTAATGCATCTCAATGTATGTAACTGAAACATACAACAATTACATCTCATTTCATAACTTTTCGGTTCCGCGACTTGCATAAAGCCTTGTACATTTTGCTTTGTATGTCTCGAAACATACAAAGCCCGAAACATACAACCATAAAACTTTACTTCATAACTTTTCGGTTCCGCGCTATGTATATAGCTTTGTATATCCACCCTTTGCCTAACATACAAACAGCTTATGCATTCATCGAACTTAAGCGTTTATTCATTCAAACTCTAAAATGTTTCGGGCCCGACTTGTATGTATAGATAAAACATTTAACAAAATGCATACAAGTAAAATGACTTAAAAAAAACCCGACAACCCATTTTTGCGACTTGTACATGCAAACCCGATAGACAAACAACTTTGTATATGAGCGACATGCAAACCCTCCCATTGTTCATTTTACCAAAAAACATACATATCTTGCAAAATACTTGGAATTTTAAAATGGTTCAAAAAGCAACCCTCACTCATTTTTTACAAGGAATTCACCCATATTCAGTTCTGGTACTCAATGCAATTTTTTCTTTGTTTTCACCAAGGTTTGTAACTTTCACTCTCTTTTCCCTTTTACCACCAAACAGACCCACACACAAAAGCAAAAAGCAAAGCCACAACAGGGGTCCTCATTTTGCAAAGGAGTAAAATGGGGCGTATTGTGAGCATCACAACAACTAGCAACCAAAAAACAATTAAATTCAAACCATTAAAGAAAACTAAAATGAAATAAATTCATAACTTCCAACTATCTTTTCTGCAAATCATTATCTAACTTGAGACCTAATGTATTCAATAAAGTGCATGAATTTTCACATTTAGTTTAAGTGGGTGCACGTGATTAATTATCCTCATCTTGAAAATCAGTTGAACAAACTAGTGACTAATATTAGCCTACATAGTTGATGTCATTCCCTCATAACCCTCCTTCTAGTGCCAAAAACTATTGATGATTGTTTTTACACATTCATAACAAAAGTTAAAATTCACAAAATGAACCTCACTGTCTTGAAAGATATGAAGAAATCAACTAAGATTAGTTAATCCCAAGTTTCTGTATGGTCAGGTCCTGACCTGTTGGACATTTCAGTAGGTTGATGTGAAGCTGTAATATGCAAGGGGCCTTACTTGATTTAAGGTTTTTGATGATTTACTAGACTCAAATTATGCAAAATATCACAAATATCAACATTTTCTTCATTCTTTTGCACAGATTTGTTACTGTATCACAAAGCTTTATATGATTTATACTAACACAAGATTTTCTTTTCAAATATTATGAAAACTGTCAAATATCAACTTAGTTATTCATATTTTCTTCAAATATCAGACAATCTCCTTTAAATTTCTACGTTTAAGCTAAGTATTTCAAATGGTTTGGGAAAAGTTTAGAGAAATTTAAATTAAACTTCATTCTACTACAGGATCTAAATGCTCTGTTATGCACATTGAAAGCAGTATATCAAACTTGATTAAATCCATAGACTAAACCTTTGAATGTAAGCCCTGAGTATTTTCACGAACATACATTTAAAGATTGCAATCTTTAAGAGATATTATTTCAAATACACAGAAGAGCCAGAAGACACTCTGAATATAGACACAGAATTCCAGATTCATTTGTATTCAAAACACATAGTCATATATGATTTACAAGGTATGTGTTGGTGCCTGCTTAATAAATCATGTCTCAAGTGCTTAATATGCAGGCACCTTCCCAAGGGGTCATTAAATTTTCTGTCATCAAGTGTTCATCGGGGTAACTTTCTGTGTCGGGCAAACATGGATGAGGTTTGCCGATGTGGGGAGTCTGGCCGATGGGGTGTGAGGGTAAGGTTTTAAGTTGTGGCATCGGTGTGATATGGTATATCGGCGGCCAGGGTTGATGTTTCTCCGACGAAGCTGGTCTGGCCGACGTAATGTGGCTTTGGGTTTTCATCAGAATAACTTATGCTATCGGCGCAACACTTTTCTGGCCCTCCGACGGTTTGTGTCTTGCCGAAAGGGATTGCTATCGGCGAAGGTTGTGCGGTCGGTGGGGTAGGTTTGTTTTTTGCCAATAGGGTGTGTCTCCCCGATCCGTTGATGTTCTTCGGTGAGACATGTGCTATCGGGCGAGTTGGAGGGAGGTCCGCTGATGGTTAATGTCTAGCCGATGGCGGATGGCTCGAAGGTAGTTTGGAGGTGGTCATCGGCACGAATTTTGTTATCGGTGAAGGAAATTTTGCATCCTCCGATGTGTTCGATCTGGCCGATGGAGGTATCCATCGGCGTAACATTGCATATCGGGTAAACAAGGGGAGGTTTCGCCGACGCTAGGGGTCTTGCCGACTGTATGTAGCTTGTAAGTGCCATCGGGATGACTTGGTGCATCGGATGAAGTGTGGAGAGGTTTGCTGACAGGGGTACTCTGGCCGATGGAGCTATATCAGCGTAATGTGGTGTGGTCGATGGGGAAGTTTTTTTATTGGGCCGATGGTTCTAGTCACACCGACGGGGGATGTCCATCGGTGTGAGGTGTAGCATCGGTATGTCTGATGGGGGTTGCTTCGATGGTCTATGTCTGGCTGACAGGGGAGTGTGATGTCTTCATCGGCATGATCGATGCAATCGGCGAGAGAATTATTGGTTGCTCCGATGGTGTATGTCAGGGCGATGGGCTATTGGTAACCGCTAATGGATGGTTCGTGGGTCAAGCGGGGCAAAATGCTCGACACTTATTGTGCTCGTGGCCATGCTTATAAAGTGCTAAAGGGTCTCCGCGGGGTGCATGTGGGATATATGTTTCCTGCATTTTTGAATTATCAGAGCGATTGTATTTTGGCGGGAAGTATCTAAGGCACGCTGTTGCTACGTTTCCTGGGGGCTGTGGGTGGTTGAAGCCTTTAATGGCGACTGTTGCAGGGGTATGGATGATGGTACGAATGGTAAAACTACCCGTTTGAAGTGTGGATACCCAGGTGGTGGTGCAAGGCTCAAGGCCTCCCCTGTCTACTCCCCTGCCTGCTACATTTACTTTTGATAAGTGTCATTCTTTCTCATGTACTGTATCTGGCAAATTTTGAATGGCCATGTAATTAATTGCTGGGTACACTTCCCTGTTGTATTTGAGGGACTCTGTTACTCATTTCTGTGGATGGAAAATTGGACATTTTGGCTCTATAATAAGACACAACTATTTTTGGTTGCTCTGTGCAGGAGGTCTTGTGAGTTTATGTATCTCTTGTTGAATGTCTCATGCATGAATTTATTGATTTCATGATTGGTTTTATATGAGAAATGTTGTATTTGCATGTGTTTTGTTAATTCTGTCTCCAGTATTGCATGCATCCTTCTTCTGAGTCTAGATATCTAAGGGATCTCTGAGATTCTAGAATATAGAATTCCTGTATTGAATGCTTGATTTCTTAACTTCTGCTCAAAAGGTAGATTAAAGTGTTTTCAGATTGAATATTGGGAAGGATGTATTGCAATAGGGATGCCATAAGTATTGATAACTTAACACTCTATTTTGGGAAGTATCTGTAAGGCAGGTACCACAACATCCCCTTGAAATCTAGTTTTAGTGTGTTCATGCTGATCATTCATAGGTGTATGGCTACTGACTCCAAGCCCTGGATAGGCACCAATCTAGCTCTGTGTTAAGGTTATACACCAGGTCCAGATTTGCATCCAAACATAGATCAAAATCAAACTTCAACCACAACCATTAGGACATTAGAAGTAGTTTTAGGACCCAAATCCTCTATCTACAACTGAACATAGGCCCAAAGCTAGCCCCTTTGCCCTTATCTCACAGTTTTGGTCTACTTATAAGAGGATTTATCTGCTTTGTGTCAACATCCCAGTTACCCACAAGCATATCCCATGGATGTTGAATAGGGAATACCCCCTAGGTTTTGCAGAGCCTTAAGAAGAAGAGGAGATAAAAATAGAGTCTATCTCCTATACTGTTGGCCCCTGGCCCAGAGATCTTGTTGATCACCGATGGCTACCTTGTAGGGATATCTGGGAGAAAGTATCCAGTCAGGGAAAAAACCAATAGAAATTGGCGACTCTACTGGGGACTATTAAGTGATGGAATCCTGATTTGTAGAAGAAAACAATTCCTAGTTATAGGTGGTGACTCCGAAGTAATCTCCCAACCGGTCAAAGTGAAATTTATATGCAGGGGAGAAGATCCCAACGTAATCCTTTATTTGAAGAGTTACCAGTAGAAAGAAGGATGATGTATAGAAGAAAAGGAACCA
Source organism: Cunninghamia lanceolata (assembly GCA_027924645.1). NCBI lineage: Eukaryota > Viridiplantae > Streptophyta > Pinopsida > Cupressales > Cupressaceae > Cunninghamia > Cunninghamia lanceolata. The sequence goes on along the minus strand of BSBN01001583.1, from coordinate 37,669,061 downwards.
TCTCAGTCAGTCATGAGGGTTCCCCGAGGAATACTGATGATGTTCAGGACAACCCTAGGCCATCAGGACAGCATGTACCTTATTTTTCAAATGCAGAAGCTGATATTCAAGGTGCATATGAGAGGCAACAGGGTGGAAGCCTAAGAATGAGGTCAGAGGTGTTTCTAGAATGCCCTTTCTTAGACCCTGGTGAAAGATTTGAAGAAGTTGAATCTCTGAGGGATGATGAAGATGATGACCAAAATGGTATGAGACCATCTACCTCCATGCCTAAAGAAGAACAATTAGCTGAAGAAATCAAAAGCCTAAGAGCAGAATTAGAATATTTACAAGCAATGAGAGTTAGAGATGACATGAGACAGAAAGTGCAAGCTTTAAGGACTGCTCAGAGTGATTTAGTTCCTACCCTTGAAAATGCAAATATGCAGAGAAACTAGTGCAGAAATGAGGTACAACATCAGCATAATGATCAAAGACAGAATGTAAATGATGCCAGAATACCATTAAACAATGTAAGAAATCATAATGTAAACAGAAATGCCAATGCCAATCAGTTTGATAGACAACCCATGCAGCTAGATAGATTTAGACAGCTGGTGTTTGATGGTATCCCTGGTTATCCTAACCCCATTGACAAGCATGTAAGGCTTCAAGTGCCAAAATTTCTAGGAAATAATACTGTGTCAGGGGAGGATCATCTAAAAGCTTTCCAAAATGTCATGGACAACTTTGAGGTTGAGCATGAGGATGTTTTTATGAAGTCATTCATGCAATCTTTGGTTGATGAGGCTAGAGAATGGTACAAGAATCTTCCTGATCAGAGCATTTCATCATGGGATGATTTCAAAAGGATGTTTAAGGAGTAGTATGGTGACAAAACTGGCCCTAGATTTTTTGTAAATGAGTTCACTAGTATCACTAAGGGGTTAAATGAGCAGGTTGCAGATTTTAATGCCAGATTCACTAAATTGTTGAACAAATTGCCACATCACATGAGGCCAAATGAACCAATGTGCATAATATTGTATATAAATGCTTTTGATGCCAAAACTGCATATGGGTTAAGAGATAAAGGTTTTGCTACTCTCAGGGATGCTTTCAAGATAGCAATAAATATTGAGAATAATAGGAAAGCATCAGGCAAGACAAATAGGAGGGATGATGTGAGAATTCTGTAGAATCCAAACAAACCTCAGAATATTCAAGGTAATACATCTGCTCCTGAAGATAAAATTGATAAACTGGCAAATGTTGTTAAGGATTTAAGCTATAGACTGGCTAGAAGTGAAAAAGGGATAGGTCCCGATAGGCAAGTTTACCAAAGATAAGAAAAAAGGCCGTCATTGCATGATATGCCATATAATACCAATTGGCATAATGGTAAACCTGTATTTCCACATAACAACACAAATCATAGAGCTCAACATATCAAGGAAACTCCTAATGCTTTGAAGAAAGCTGTGAATATTGCTGATGATACTCCATGGTGCATAATCTGTCAGATGCCTCATTCACAGTCACAATGCATGATTGCTCAATCTTTGTATGACAATGTTGTTTCTTGTGATGAATGCAACGGGCCACATTATATACAGGATGATGATGTTAACATGCTGTCCACAAGTAGGGAGCATCCTTCTCATGATGCAGATGAGAGCACAGATGATGGGATTCAAGCCTGTCAACAGGTTTTTTATGATGAGGATAATAAAGATAATTATGTATATGCTCAGGGCTCACACAGTTTTTTGAGTAACCTACAAAGACCTTCCGATGAAGAGATTAGGGCTCTCACCGCAGCAGTAGTGGCTCAGGTCAAAAGAAACTATAACCTCAGAGGCAAGGCTCAGGTAAGCAGCCCACATCAGCCAGAAGGCATTTCTACAAGTCAACTAATGCGTGATCATAGAGGGGCTGAAACATATAAGAAATAATGGAATAATAACAAGCAAAATTTCAAACAAAAACCAGGTCACGATTTCCACATATCAGAAAATGAAAGCCCCCAGAATGAAGACCGAAGTAAGAACCCTCGGGTTATGGATGACAGTCAAGCAGCCATAAAGACTAAGGCCGGATTGGTTCGGGATAAAAACAAAGCCACAACACAAGCTACAACTGTCATACAAAGTTATGCCCCATTTGATATCACTCAAATCCTCTCTTAGGTAAAGGTTTCTGTCCCATTAATGGAACTTATGAAGGTTGAAGAGATCAAGAATAGGACAGTATCCCTAATTTCTGGGGTGCCTTGTCAAGCTAAGCAAAATGATGAGACCCAAGGTAAGAAGCAGGCCTTGTGCAATGAAGAAGATGAAGTCCCTGAGGTGTATTTAGGGATGACCATGACAAAATGCCCTTCACAAGTGAAGACATTTTATGTATCCCTAGTTATAAATGGAAAAGTAATCAGAAATTGTATGCTTGATTCTGGAGCATCCACAAACATTATGCCTCTGGCTATCATGCAACAAGCTGGATTGAAAATAGACAGGGCATGTGGAAAATGTTATGCAATGGATACTAGAGAGGTACCAGTTGTTGGAATCATGAAGGATGTGAATTTCAGACTGGCAGCATTTCCTAAAAGGAGCTATGAAATGAACATAACAGTGGTTGACATCAAGCCACAATATGGTATGCTGTTGTCAAGAAGATGGGCAGCACTGATTGGTGGAAGTATGCAGTTGGACCTGTTATATGCTATGATTCTAATGAATGGCAGGGATGTCAAACTGGTTAGAGAAGAAAGGTCATCAGAGACAGTGGAGTACCAAGAATCAGAGGAGCATGTGTGCTTTGTGAACACTGACTATGATAACTTCAGGGTTGTCTCAGATGATAAAGAGGATAGAGAGAAAAATGTTTGCATTGAAGAACTGGACCAGCAGGGTTTATGGACCATGTATTTTGATGGAGCCTGTGCAAAGGAAGGCTCTGGAGCTGGAGTTGTTTTCCTGTCTCCAACCAGTAAGCTCCTAAAATTCTCCTTCTTGCTAAGATTTGCTTGTACAAACAACATTGCAGAGTATGAAGCCTTACTCTTAGGTTTAAATCTAGCTCTCAAGCATGGAATTAAGATGCTGAGGGTATTTGGGGATTCTGAATTGATTGTATCCCAAGTTAGGGATAGGTATTCCTCAAAGAACAAAAGATTAAAACAATACAAGCATGTTGTCTGGGATACCATTGAACTATTTGATGCATTTTCAATAGGCTGGGTAGAGAGATCAAAAAATGTCATGGCAGATTTCCTTGCTAATGTGGCTATTAGGCTAGATGATATAACCCTGTTTGACATTACAAATATTAAAGTTAAAATCAGACCTGCAGTACCGGAAAACATATGCAGTTGGCAAGTGTTTGATGATGACAAGGACTTATTAAGATTTTTGCACTGCATAGATGAATATGAGAACCAAGAAATTGATTTTCAAAATTTTGTAGAAACTATAGACGGAAAAGAAACTTTTATGGGGAAAGAAGTAATTCAGTTGAAGACTAACAAAATCCCTAGAGGGTTAGTAGCTTTGGAAAGAGCTTTTGATAATAGAGACCAATTGGTCACAAAGATATCTCCCACAAATAAAGATGACCTAGAGGAGATAAATTTGGGGACATCTCGGGCTCCCAAGAAGGTATACATTGGCAAACAGCTCAAACCACACATCAGGTGCATGCTGATTGCATTACTGAAAAGATATAAGCATGTTTTTGCCTAGTCATATGAAGACCTCAAAGCTTATAGAGAAGACTTATTCCAGCATGAAATCCCATTGAAGCCTGGAGCTACGCCATTTAGACAAAAGTAAAGGCCTATTAATCCCACCTTGGCTCCAAAAATGCAGGAAGAACTCAAGAAGCTTAGGGAGGCTAGAATAATTGTGCCAATTAGACATTCAACTTGGGTGTCTAACCTTGTCCTAGTTAGAAAAAAGAATGGTGATATTAGGCTTTGTGTTGACTTCATAAATTTGAATGTATCCTCCTTAAAGGATAATTACCCATTGCCTAATATGGAAGCCATGTTGCAGAAAGTGACTGGTTGTGAACTCTTATCTATGATGGATGGTTTCTCAAGTTACAATCAGGTGAAGGTAAAGGAATCAGAACAATACAAGACTGCCTTCACCACTCCATGGGGAACTTATGTGTATGTGAGGATGCCATTTGGACTAACAAATGCAGGTGCTACATTTCAAAGAGCAATGGATGTTGCTTTTATAGGGTTGATTGACTCAATTCTAGCTATATATCAGGATGATCTGACTGCCTATTCAAAGAAGGAAGAGCAGCATTGTATGCACTTGGAGCAGATTTTCATAAGAGCACTAGAGTATGGCATATCTCTAAATCCAAAGAAGTGTGCTTTTGGGGTAGTTGAAGGAAAGCTCCTGGGGCACATTGTTTCCAAAGACAGAGTTAGGATTGACCCTGAGAGAATAGCTGCAATTGATAAGATCCAGATGCCAAAAACAGTAAAAGGAATCCAATCCTTCTTTGGACAAATAAATTTTTTTAGAAGATTTGTTTCCAACTTTGCAGAAACCACAAGGAACATTTCTAAAATGCTGAAGAAGGGTGAGACTGTCAGTTGGGAAGGTGAACCAAGCAGATCTTTCCAGGACATCAAGAAAGCAATCAAGATGGCTCCTGTGCTGAAATCTCTTGATTTTTCCAAGCCATTCCAATTGTTTTCATTTGCTTCTTTCCACACTGTTGCTGCATGTTTACTACAGAAAAATGAAGATGGATTTGAGCAGCCCATAGCTTTCTTCAGTATGTCCTTGCAGGCTTTTGAGTTAAAGTACGACATCATGGAGAAACAAGCATATGCACTAGTCAGAGCAGTCAAGAGTTTCAGGCCATATCTGGTAGGATCCCAGATAATTGCATATGTGCCTCATGCGGCAGTCAAAGACATCTTCACTCAACAGGAGGTAACAGGGAGAAGGTGCAGATGGATAAACAAACTACAGGAGTTCAACATAGAAATATAAATTACCAAGTTGGTAAGAGGACAAGGATTAGCCAAGATGATGGCGTAGTCGAACTTGGAAGCATGCCAGGTCAATGCAGTCCAGAATGAGAATGTTAATGTATCAAAATCTGAATAGTATAAGGACATCATATATTACTTGCAAAATCTAAATTGTCCTTCCCATTTCAGTGACAGTCAAAAGAGGACCTTAAAACTACATGCAATCAGGTATGTTATTGTTCAAGGTGAGCTGTACTGGAAGAACCCTGATGGTATGTTGTTAAGATGTGTGGATGAAAATGAGGCTAACAATGTTTTGAATGACATGCATAAAGGATTGTGTGGTGGACATTATAAAGGCCAAACAACAGCTCATAAGATCGTTAGGGCAGGATATTGGTGGCCCACTCTCTTTTCAAATACACAAAGGCTGGTAAGGAAATGTGACCCTTGCCAAAGGTTCTCAGGAAAGTTAAGGTATGAAGGTGCACTGCCCCTAAGAATTGTAACTATGGAGGCTCCATTCCAGCAATGGGGAATTGATTTTATAGGGTAGATTGTAGAAAAGTCAAGTGGGGGACATAGTTGGATTTTGGTGGCTACTGACTACTTCACCACATGGATTGAGGCTATTCCAACTAAAAGAGCTACAAGTAAGATAGTGATGGATTTTATCCTAGAGAATATCATCATCAGGTTTGGAGTACCATTCAAGATAGTTATAGATAATGCTATGTGCTTTAGATCTGGTGAATTTGTTGATTTTTGCAACAAGTATGGGATAAATTTATTATATGCATCACCATACCACCCACAAGGAAATGGTCAGGCAGAGTCAAGCAATAAAAGCCTCATGAAAATCATCAAGAGGATAGTGGATAAGAACAAGAGAGCTTGGGATTCAAAGTTAAAACTGGCATTATGGGCTGACAGGGTGACAGTGAAAAAAGCTATTGGAAGGTCACCTTTTGAACTGGTATATGGTGCATCAGCCAGTCTGCCTATAAACAACCTCCTGCCAGTATACAAATTCATCCAAGAGAATGATGAGGAGATTGAAGACTCCATGACAGGAAGAATAAACTAGCTGGTTGCACTGGATGAAAGCAGAAGGAAAGCCCACCAGATCAATCTCAAGAGACAACAAAATGTGAAGTATCTGTTTGACAGGAGAGCTACAGAAAGGAAGTTCCAGATAAATGACTGGGTGCTCATCTGGAATGCAAGAAGTCAGGACAAGGGCAAACATGGTAAGTTTGAACCCTTGTGGATGGGCCCATATCAGGTTTGCAATACTCATGGCGAGGATTCCTATGTCCTCCAGGCCCTAGATGGTGAGATGCTGGAATTGCCTGTGCATGGTCAATTCCTCAAATTTTATTTTGCATAAGTGATCTGCCTCTGTGCACATTTGTAAAAATATGTGTATATTGTAAATATCTTGTACAGTTGGTGCTTTTTTGTGTTTTGCCTGGTCTGCCCGGAGATCTGGTTCTCACTGCAGCCTTGTGCCTGCACATCCCCAATCAGAGCCACTATTGGTGCCTGCCTAATAAATCAGGTCTCAAGTGCTTAATATGCAGGCACCTTCCCAAGGGGTCATTAAATTTTCTGTCATCAAGTGTTCATCGAGGTAACTTTCTGTGTCGGGCAAACATGCATGAGGTTTGCCGATGTGGGGAGTCTGGCCGATGGGGTGTGAGGGTAAGGTTTAAGTTGTGGCATCGGTGTAATATGGTATATCAGCAGCTGAGGTTGATGTCTATCCGACAAAGCTGGTCTAGCCAACGGAATGTGGCTTTGGGTTTTCTTCAGAATAACTTATGCTATCGGCGGAGCACTTTTCTGGCCCTCCGACGGTTTGTGTCTTGCTGAAAGGGATTGCTATCGGTGAAGGTTGTGCGGTCAGTGGGGTAGGTTTGTTTTTGGCTGATAGGGTGTGTCTCCCTGATCCGTTGATGTTCTTTGGTGAGACATGTGCTATCGAGCGAGCTGGAGGGAGGTCCGCCAATGGTTAATATCTGGCCGATGGCAGATGGCTCGAAGGTAGTTTGGAGGTGGTCATCAGCGTGAATTTTGTTATCGGCAAAGGAAATTTTGCATCCTCTGATGTGTTCGATCTGGCCAATGGGGGTAGCCATCGACATAACATTGCATATCGGGTAAACAAGTGGAGGGTTTGCCGACGCTAGGGGTCTCGCCGACTGTATGTAGCTTGTAAGTGCAATCGGGATGACTTGGTGCATCGGATGAAGTGTGGAGAGGTTTGCCGACAGGGGTACTCTGGCTGATGGAGCTATATCAGCATAATGCGGTGTGGTCGGTGGGGAAGTTTTTTTATTGGGCCGATGGTTCTGGTCACACCGACGGGGGATGTCCATCGGTGCGAGGTGTAGCATCGGTATGTCTGATGGGGGTTGCTCCGATGGTCTATGTCTGGCTGACAGGGGAGTGTGATGTCTTCATCGGCATGATCGATGCGATCGGTGAGAGAATTATTGGTTGCTCCAATGGTGTATGTCAGGGCGATGGGCTATTGGTAACCGCTAGCGGATGGTTCGTGGGTCGAGTAGGGCAAAATGCTCGACACTTATTGTGCTCATGGCATGCTTATAAAGTGCTAAAGGGTCTCCGCGGGGTGCATGTGGGATATATGTTTCTTGCATTTTTGAATTATCAGAGCGATTGTATTTTGGCGGGAAGTATCTAAGGCACGCTGTTGCTACGTTTCCTGGTGGCCGCGGGTGGTTGAAGCCTTTAATGGCGACTGTTGCAGGGGTATGGGTGATGGTACGAATGGTAAAACTACCCGTTTGAAGTGTGGATACCCAGGTGGTGGTGAAAGGCTCGAGGCCTCCCCTGTCTACTCCCCTGCCTGCTGCATTTACTTTTGATGAGTGCCATTCTTTCTCATGTACTGTATCTGGCAAATTTTGAATGGCCATGTAATTAATTGTTGGGTACACTTCCCTGTTGTATTTGAGGGACTCTGTTACTCATTTCTGTGGTTGGAAAACTGGACATTTTGGCTCTGTAATAAGACACAACTATTTTTGGTTGCTCTGTGCAGGAGGTCTTGTGAGTTTATGTATCTCTTATTGAATGTCTCATGCATGAATTTGTTAATTTCATGATTGGTTTTATATGAGAAATGTTGTATTTGCATGTGTTTTGTTAATTCTGTCTCTAGTATTGCATGCATCCTTCTTCTGAGTCTAGATATCTAAGGGATCTCTGAGATTCTAGAATATAGAATTCCTGTATTGAATGCTTGATTTCTTAACTTCTACTCAAAAGGTAGATTAAAGTGTTTTCAGATTAAGTATTGGGAAGGATGTATTGCAATAGGGATGCCATAAGTATTGATAACTTAACACTCTGTTTTGGGAAGTATCTGTAAGGCAGGTACCACAACATCCCCTTGAAATCTAGTTTTAGTGTGTTCATGCTGATCATTCACAGGTGTATGGCTACTGACTCCAAGCCCTGGATAGGCACCAATCTAGCTCTGTGTTAAGGTTATACACCAGGTCCAGATTTGCATCCAAACATAGATCAAAATCAAACTTCAACCACAACCATTAGGACATTAGAAGTAGTTTTAGGACCTAAATCCTCTGTCTACAACTGAACATAGGCCCAAAGCTAGCCCCTTTGCCCTTATCTCACAGTTTTGGTCTACTTATAAGAGGATTTATCTGCTTTGTGTCAACATCCCAGTTACCCACTAGCATATCCCATGGATGTTGAATAGGGAATACCCCCTAGGTTTTACAGAGCCTGAAGAAGAAGAGGAGATAAAAATAGAGTCTATCTCCTATACTATTGGCCCCTGGCCCAGAGATCCTATTGATCACCAATGGCTACCTTGTAGGGATATTTGGGAGAAAGTATCCAGTCAGGGAAAAAACCAACAGTATGAATGACTCTTAGCTTCATTAATCAACTTCACAAAAACTTACAATGCTTTACAGATATAGTAAGGAAGCTAGATGTTCCACGCATTCCTTATTGTAGACACAGGAAACCTCCTCTAAACTAAACTACTCCTTCTAAAACTGTTAATTACAACTTCCAGCTCTGTTCTACAAGTCCCTGGTGTTACAAATCCCTGTGTGAATCCCTATGTAAGTCATTATGGAGTAAAGGGGCTCAATATATAGATTTGATTATCCCCAATACGGTTCCAAAACCCTAGTCAATCAACTGTCCACACTTTAAGTGCAACATCAATCGGTGGAAATCAAATCCCACCAAAAAATCCCTGAGCAGCATACCCATATTGAGCATAAGGATGCCCTTTGGAAACCCTAACAACCACCAAAATATCTTCTGTTGTTTTGCCCCTTCAGAATCATAACCACCTCAAAATATCTTATCATTGAATGCCTTTACTCCTTTCGCTTCCTCTGTGATCCACCGCCACTATGTGATGTCATCGTCATTAAAGCTCCGCCTTTATATCTACCCGCATACCTACAAAACAGACATAAAAATAGATTTAAAATTCATGTCGCCTTCATCAATTTACACTTCTTTAGAATGTTAGATGGGCATTAATTACAGTAATTAATGCACCCAAAAGTTTGGCCTTCTGCTTTAGTATACTACATTCTGTATATTTCCTTATCATCGGTGTAACTCACGTAGTCGGGGTGATCAATAAATTCCACACCGATCACATACTTCTGGCTGATACAATCTTTTCGGTTTGTATTTTCACCATTGGTGTAACTCTCTACAATCGGGTTGATCCAATGAACTTCTGCCGATCACATACTTTTGGCCGATGTAACTTTATCATTTTGCATATCTTTTGTCATCGGCGTAACCTACTTTGGTCGGGGCGAGCTAATAATTTCACTCTGATCACCCTACACATGTCGATGAAACTCTTTATCAGCTTGCAACTCTTTATGATCAGCGTAACCCTCTTCAGTCGGGATGATCAAAAAAACTCCCGCCAATCATACATATCTGTCTGATGCAATCCTTCATCGGTTTGTATATCTTCATCTTGTATATAAGAGATATACATTTGTAATCATACAAACTCAATGTGCAAACGATGGGATCCACGTTACTTTCCCCCTTTGTATCTCTGCGATGCATACAACACTTGTATCAAACCTTTAGATACAAAGCATAGATATATACAAAGACTTTTGTATGTGCCTTCGGACTCCAATCTTTTATAATCCACAATTCACTCACTTTTCAGCTCTGCGACATGTATATAAAGTGTAATGCATCTCAATGTATGTAACTGAAACATACAACAATTACATCTCATTTCATAACTTTTCGGTTCCACGACTTGCATAAAGCCTTGTATATTTTGCTTTGTATGTCTCGAAACATACAACCATAAAACTTTACTTCATAACTTTTCGGTTCTGCGGTATGTATATAGCTTTGTATATCCACCCTTTGCCTAACATACAAACAACTTATGCATTCATCGGACTTCCATTTATTCATTCAAACTCTAAAATTTTTCAGGCCCGACTTGTATGTGTAGATAGAAAGTTTAACAAAATGCATACAAGTAAAATGACTTAAAAAAACCTGACAGCCCATTTTTGTGACTTGTACATGCAAACCTGATATACAAGCAACTTTGTATATCAGTGACATGCAAACCGTCCCATTGTTCATTTTACCAAAAAACATACATATCTTGCAAAATACTTGGACTTTTAAAATGGTTCAAAAAGCAACCCTCACTCATTTTTGACAAGGAATTCACCTATATTCAGTTCTGGTACTCAATGCAATTTTTTCTTTGTTTTCAACAAGGTTTGTAACTTTCACTCTCTTTTCCCTTTTACCACCAAACAAACCCACACACAAAAGCAAAAAGCAAAGCCACAACAGGGGTCCTCATTTTGCGAAGGAGTAAAATGGGGCGTGTTGTGAGCATCACAACAGGGGTCAAATTTATAGATTTTAGGGATGAGGATTGGATAGATGAGATCAATTTGGAAGATCAATGGATGGGAATGGTTGAGAGGAGAAGGTGAATGAGAGACCTCCAAATGACATCTTCTGATTAATGCTCATGATGAGGATTGGATTGAGAGGACATGAATGGACAAGATTTTATAAGAGAAGATGGAGGGTGATGATTGAAAAGTACATCTTAGGATATTGTGTAATCTCTCACACATGTGTAAGAGGAAACATGGGGATGTGTGATGAGACTTCTCACGCTTGTGATTATGAAAAGTGATCCTCTCACATGTGTGAGACATGGGGAAGAGTGGATGTCACAAGTGATCCTTTCACACATGTGTGAGAGACTTAGGGAAGAGTGAATAGGACATGTGGACTTTATCACACACGTGTAAAAGTCGCATGAGTCACATGTGTGAGAGTTACATGAGTCACATGTGTGAAATGGAGGGTAGGGATTAAAAGATTAAATGGAGGGCTAGGATGAAAAGTTGAACGATGATGTGGAGTTTGGGGATGATAATTTTTAATTAGAGGAAATAGGTGATGTGGATTTAACATTAAAAATCAAATAAATGATTTATTTAATTAACTAACAGTAGGCTATTGGTTAATCATCAAGATAAGGTAATTGAATGGAATTAATTAGCTGAGGGATAACCTAATTAATTAATTAGTTTAGGGATGGATATGAGATTAATAGGATGAATGTAGTGGATAATTTTAGGTGTCTACATTTTTCCCCTCTTTGAGATGGTGTTGCAACTAAGAGGTGTAACCACATTTCAAAGAAGATAAATATAACACTTGATGAGATGAAGGGGAGGCAAGATGACCTAGTCAGCTAAGGGAGAATAGAGTTAGTAAATGGATAAGGGATGCCCACTCGAGAGGAAGGGTGTGCTCTTGAAATGAATGAAGAGAGGGAGATTATTACATCTAGAGGATTGGAGAGAATAGATTGAGTATAGTGGATGAAAATGATTAAGTGAAGAAATGGAGGTGATTGGATGATAGTTCATGTTGCATTGGGTTGAACAACCTTATTTGATATAGCCTGAGATGTTATGCACCAAGGTATAAGGAACCAAGGTTACAATGTATCCCATTCATAGGACAGACAAAAGGATGCCTTAACACATCCAAGGTCCATGTTGACCTTAGTACGTAATGTGATGAGACAACCAACAAGAAAAATGATACCCCATCACATTTAAGGTACGTGATGACCTTGGGTGGTACTATGATGGGACAATCAACAAGTAAAAGGATACCCCAACACATACAAGGTATGTGATGACCTTGGTTGGTATTGTGATGGGACAACCAACAAGAATGACACACAAAAATAGATGCATACCCCAGTATACACTATTAAAAATACACCATGATATTAAGGATCATGGTATCCTTGAGGAACTATAATATGGGATAAAAAGAGAAAATAAGATAAACAAATAAAAAAAGCAACAGTCAATCAACATGCAAGAGGTTACCTTTTACCAAAGTGTTCATGGTGGTGAAGATGATGATACTTGATGATGGGGAATGATGCTATAAATGCAAAGCATAATATAGCATGGGACATGGATGGGAGGATGGAAAATGAGTGGACCAATGCATGTTGTCAAGGTTACATTTGGATTTTGTCCAAGTGTTTAGGTTTGGTGTGTGGAACTAATAAGTGTGGGATTGATGTTCTTGCAAGTGCACGAAGCTCAAAATTAGGAAAGAAACTCATCTGAAACACCAAATAACTAATAGGGAAAATGCCAAAAGAACATTCCAAACCACGATAGAATCTATTGCCCCAAGCATACAACCAAGGTGATGGGAGAGCAAACTAGGATGGGAATGGTAAATGAGGCAACAATATCATAGAGGACTTGAAGGATAAGGGATTCCAACTATACACATGGCGCCTATGAGTAGGTTTTCACCATGGTACTTATCCAAGGTGCCATAGGAAGTGGTTTTCACCATAGGATGATTTATTTCTCTTTACTTATTCTTTTTTTTTTTTTATATTTTTAAAAAAAATTGGATTTTTTGAATTGGAATACTTGGCAGACTAAACATGGAAGCATTTGAGATATATGATGTTGAAAGGTTTAGAAAGTTCCTGACCACCTAAAGTAGCCAATTGATAAGTACCTAAACCGTACTTGGTGATGATGATGCAAGGACCCAGCTAATTAGGCTCAAATTTACCTTTCTTGTCTCTATATGTAGATTCTTCTAGTTTGCAAGGGAATATTTTGTACTGTGTTAGTGCACTATGTCAACGTAGGTATGCCTACCGTCAGAAAATTTTAATAAATTTTTTTCCCTATGTTCTATAAATTTTTTTATAGTTATAAAAAATATTAAATATATATATAGTAAAAGAGGAGTCGACCCCTGGTATGGGGTCCGCAGACCCCCGTACCAGGGGTCCACCCCTGGCTAATAGGGCCTGTCGGGCCATAGGGGCTTGTCCCTTGTTGGCTAGCAAGTCTCAGCCAGCTAGCAAAGCCGATAGGCTTTGAGCTCGGTCGGTCCGGCATGCTAGCTTGGGACCACCCGCCCCTATGGGGGTTTAAAACTTTTTTTAAAAAATTATTTCAAACTATAAAAACAAAACAAAATTATTTTTTAAAACATTTTGAACCCTGCCACCTCTCCATCACCAAGGCATCGCTAGCGCACCACTGCCACTAACTAGCCACCACAAGGCCACCAAAGAGCCACTAGGGCTTGGCCTATAGGCATAATCAAGAAGATTTTTTCTAGGGGGCATAACTTTCACCCACGATGTTGAAATTTAAACTTATTATAGTCGAAGGAAAGCTCTTTCTATGTACTACGTTGTGATGATAGAGATTTTTCCAAATTTTTCCGTTTTGACTAGTTTTTGCTAGTTGGAAGCTAGATGTGTAGTTTAAACTTTAACGAGGCATAGCTTGTGCATACAAAGTTAGATTTTGGACTTATTATAGGAGTTGGAAAGGTATTTATGAGTACTACACAGTGGAGTAGCTTTGGAGATGATATGCTAAGGTTTTTTTAGTTTTTATGAGTTTGAGATATTTTTGGTCCCTTTGACTTATGGTGCTTTTGTGAGTTGATAGAAAATCGAATCTGAGATGATTTGGTATTTGAGTCACTTCAGACTTACAAGTTTATCTTTGAGTATTCTTTGTTGACAACATTATACATGTATTGTTGAGTTTGCATGATACATTGTGAGATCTATAGGTTGTACAGTGTTGTAGGTTGTTTGTGTTTACAAGTTGCATCTATGACTTGGATGTGGGTTGTTTATGCCCATAGATGTTTTAGTGTTGATGCAAATTCTGATTTGTGTCTTGGTTTCATCACATATTTCATTGGTTTACTTATCATTATGAGATATAGAGAGAGATGGTATTACCTGATACATTCATGATATGGGACCTATGTTTGTTGACTATATGGTACAATTGTGTGAGTATTGATGGGAGTTTGGTGTAGGTACATTGGGTGGTGATCATGGTGTCATGGATGTTCCTTGTTTGGTTGGGACTTTGGTGTGACATGATTGTTTTGTAGGTTCAATTTTGGTGGTGTTAGATTGATGTTTGATTTATAGGTTTTGTTCATCTTCTTGGTTTGGAGATTATGGTTTACTTGACCTTTTGGGAGATGTGTTGTTACAGTGGGATTATTTGATTGTGTTGGGGCCATGGATGATCTTCAATTAGGAGGTGGTTATCACGATGTCATGGATAGCTTGGTTACATGTTTCAGTGGGAGATTTTGACATTGATGGTTTGATGTTTTATCATGTTTCGATGTATAGCTCAGTATCACACTTTAGTGGGATCTTTGGAAGGATATGGTTATCTTCATGTGATTTGGAGATGTTGACATATTGGTACCATGGAGGACTCTTGGAGTCTTTGGTTGAGGTGGTGGTTATGGTTTTTCAGTTTTGACAGGTGATCCTTGCTTACAGGATGATTGGTATTGTGTCTTGGTTTACTCTTGATTGAGGATTAGAGTGTTGGCATGATACAAGTTCTCTTCAGTTAGAATATATGCATTAGTGTATGTGATCTTCCTTTGACGAGATGATTAGATCATGATGATATGTTCCTTGGTTATGCATATGTGCATTTGGAGCTTTGACTATGATCTTGTTGGTTCTCTTGGTATTGAGTACATTGGTCATGTGCTTGGGAGCTTCATGATAGTGTGGTGTTACACTTGGAGTTTAGCATTGATTGATCATGGAGGTACTCATGGATACTTGGAGATTTAGGTGAGGCTTGAGTTCTCTTGGGATTAGAGATGTGTTGAGATTGTTACACTTTAATGAGGATTTCAGCAGCAAGACCGAGGAGCCTACACCTTGGTTGGACATGAGTTCAACATGGACCTATTGAGGAGATTGTTCTTGGAGAGAGTCTTAGATGCTTGGTGCATCTTGGAGGATCAATCTCATCTCCACTCTTGGTTCACTCGGCAGTGAATGATTTGATAGGTATGCCCACCTATTTTTCAAATGCATTATTTTCTTTATATCTTATCTTCTCATGCTCGAGTCTTGAGTTATGGATTATGGTTGTGCGGAATTGTTAGAGAAGTAGATGCATGTATATGATTATTATCTCCTTATGTTTGATCTTGAGTTGTTATGAGATAATTGTGTGTAATGGAGATGGTTAGTGGCTTTGGGCTTTTTCTTGATTTTGGGATGGTTATGAGTTTGATCTACTTTTGGTTTAAGAGGCTTACATCTTGATTTGTTGGATGTTGAGGAGGATTCTTGTTTTTGGAGTTGTAAAGAAGATCATACTTTTCACAACTATAGAACATTAGTGTGGATAGAAGGACATGGTTATGATTTGCAGGTTCTCCCTTGATTGGTCTTATTCTTCTTATTTATGTTCACATGACATTGGAGTTGAGATGTGTATGGAGATTTTGAGTCTCTTTGACTTCTTTCTCTTATGATGTGGAGGATTTGGGAGAGATATGGAATTGAGGTGAGTGTTATGTTGCAACTATTTAGTTTGTAGATTTTGCATATCTATGTGTGTGTTCTTTGACACTATGTGATAGAGGATTTAGCCACATTTTCTATGTGAGTGTTATTAGTGGATCATTGGATGCCTTGATCTATTTTAGGATTTTACATTTACTCATGCAGTGGGAATTTTAGGATGTATATGAATCCTTTGTTGGATGTTCTCATTATACTATGGTATGGAGGGTCTTGAGGTTTGTTATTACATGTTTTGTGTTATTACCTTAGAGGACTTCTATATAGGATTAAGTATATACAGGAACTTGTTATCATTGTGATTTGAGTTGGATATGTTGATGGCATAAGGTCTACTTGTTATCATTTGTATACCTTGGTTTTGGAGGTATGGTTAGTTGATGCATTAGCAACTAGTTGTGGTTGTTATTTCAGCTATGGTGATTGATTCTTTTTCAGCTACTCAAGCCTATTTGTTACCATTGAATTTGGTGCTTGTGCTTGGATATCATTTGATGTAGGTTTCTTGCTTCTATGTGATAGTTTAATGTGGCATCTCTTTGGAGGATCTTATCCTTCATGGCTTGGAATGATGGAGGATGAGGGGATTCTTGTTTGAGATGGTGGACATCTTGAATATTGTTGCAGGTATCTTGGAACACATGGAGCACATGGATGTTTATATGGTACATGTTGGGTATATGGATGGTTTCCTTGATGTTTTGAGTTTACTTGTTGATCCATTACGCAATGTATACAAGTGGGAGAATGTTGGAGTAGGTGTGTTGTACACCTTGCATAACATTGATATTATTTTATTATGTAAAATAAATATTTATTTGTGGTGCATCCATGTGATGTGTTTATCCACATTAAATATTTATTTGGTGCCACTTGTAATCATTGTATGTAACATTGGGTTAATTATTTTATGTGTGTGGGACACATAAAGTAATTAATTATTTATTTGTAATTATTTAATTATTGGGAAAACTTGCTACCAATAACTAAATGTGGGGGTCAATGGTTTTGTAGACTCGTGGTTTTGGGGAAGATGGCTTTACCATACCATATATTGTATTTGTCTGAGCTTATGTTTATAAAAGCAAACACACGGGTAGTTGGAGAGGTTGGTTGTTTAGCTTGTTGGTTGGGTTTATCTTGTTTGAGAATCTCTTGTGGGTTTCATTTGTGAGGGTTTGAAGCATAGCATTTGATGTGTGGTTACATGCTTGTTCACATGGATTACAGGTAGAGAGCTTGATGCTTCAGGGTATTCATTATGTATTGTAATCTTTATTATTGAATAATACATGAGAGATGAATGCTTTTGGAGGTTGGATTGTTCCCTCATGGAGGGTTTTCCTAGGGTATATCTTGTGTCACCATTAATGGTATGATTGTCTATTTCTTTTGCATATGGATTTCTCGTTATTGTTGCATATTAATCTCTCATTGGGTTATGAGGAATTAGTCTATATGGCTGCATATTTCCAACATATAGGACCCAAATTTTGATGCAAATATTGTTTTTGGTTGGTCCTCTTCTCTGATCTTCACCTGATAGTATCCTGAGAATCCATCAATGAAGGAATATATTTCTCTCCCAGCTACTGACTCTAGTATTTATTTAGTGAATGGGGT
Organism: Cunninghamia lanceolata; assembly: GCA_027924645.1. NCBI lineage: Eukaryota > Viridiplantae > Streptophyta > Pinopsida > Cupressales > Cupressaceae > Cunninghamia > Cunninghamia lanceolata. The sequence continues at coordinate 37,651,476 of BSBN01001583.1, read as the reverse complement.
GGGTAAAGGGTCATGCATGCATGCCTTGTTAAGTTTTTTGTAATCCACACATATCCTTATCTCTCATGTCTTCTTATTCTGTACTACCATAGGGCTTATCCATTCTGCATCTTCCATAGGTTTGATCATGTATGTTGCTAGCCTTTTATCTAGTTTAGTTTTTACCTTCTTTTTCATATTAGGATTAAGCATGCATGGTCTTTTCCTTATAGTTTTTGCTCCTTAATTGAATTTTCATTAAACTCACTTCTTCTTTGATCCCTTTCATGTCTATGAATGGTCTAAGAAATAAATCTTCAAATTCAGTTAGAATTTTTTCTACTTGCACTACCACCTTTTCATTCCAGTAGTCCCTTATTTTAGCTAGTTTAGGGTCTTCGTCCTTTGCTATATTCTCTTCTCTTAGTTTTTCTGGTTGATTGTAGTATTTTTCTTTAGGGTCCACAAGTAATTCCAGCTCCCTTTCACCTTCTTGCACTTTTATTTCCAAAATTTCTACATCTTCATTATCTTCTTGGGTTGTCTTATAATATGTGTGTGCAGTGGGGTTTGTTTCTTTATCCAACAACTCAATATATTTCTATATTCCTTCACTCCATGGTGGTGGAGAACTGACTTGCAATATGTTTTCCTTTCTTCCCTCATTCATTGTGAATATTATTTCCTTTATTTTCAATAATGTGGTATGGATATGCTCATTTTCATCCCAAAAAGAGAATGTGTAATAGAAGTCTTTCTTCAATTCATCCTAATGTTTTGTTTCTGCCCTTCTTTCTTGGTTAATGTACCAAGTTTGGACTACTAGTGTGGGTGTCCAAATGAATAGTTATATGTATCATATGTCATCATATTCATTTCTAGCCTTCCATACCCATATGCATGCTTTTATTTGCTCTTTTGGATGGATACTACCATCATACTTAGTGATTTCTTCATACACCCCTTCTTTTGCCATGTATCTTGTTTGATTAAACTTTTGAGTACCGATTAGTGATGGATATTATGCTTATGTGTATTCCACCAACTGGCAGCATTGCATACTAATGTGTGGTTTAGTGCTTGTAGCCTTATCTCTTTATTATCAAAGGTTTGATCCATTTGTGACAAATATGTAGTCAAGTCTCCCACCCCTGATATTAGGAACCCATGTTTAACCCTTCTCTTTACTTTGTTAGTATATTGCTATTGGACACATATGCTTTGTAAGTCATCCCGTGAGTATATTGTATTATCTCACATTCATGGGAAGTAATAGTTGTTTAGATTAGATTTAGTATATAAGTACGTGTTGAGGCCAATGAAGGCATCCACGAATTTATTGTATTGAGCTTGCTTAAAGGAGGTTGCCCCCTCGAAGTGGCCTGCGATCAATAAATTCCTTCTGTGTTTCTGTTATTTCTATTATTTCGTTCATTTTTCATTATATTGTTGCAGGAGGTTCCTCTCATCTGGTATTAGAGCGCTTTCTTGGGCTTGCTGTGTAGAATTTTTGCTAATTTTTTTTCCACAATGGCCTCCAGGCGCTGTGATTATTGCAGTATTTCTTTTTTTGCATCTGTATTATTCATTTCAATTGTAGGTTCAAATCAAGGAATAATCCCTATCCACCTATCCGCTTAACTGTGGGAAGTGCCTGGGCATAGCCCTAAAACTCATTGTGAGGAGTAGTACAGGAACCCCGAAGTAGCTGGCCCATTGAGAGGACCTACCAGTGAAAAGGGCAATGACCCCTACCTGATTGACTAGTTCCCATCTGTGAGGTAAACCAAGAGCTATCATTTGTGCCAAAGGGGTTATCAGTTTTACCTGAGCCGTGGAGTGAGGGGTACTGCCCCAATACACAAGTCATTAGATAGCATTGGTGGCCAAGTGACTCCCCTGAACCTTTAGGCAGTCGAACATACTTGGGGACCATATCTATTGCCAGACAGTAGATCACAAATTGAATCTGTCCAGAGCTGTTTGCAGATCTCGTTGCAGATCATTTTTAGGAAAATATATATATTCTATTTTTTCACCATATCTTCCTTACTTTAGCCCTGTTTCCTCTCAAAATTCACTAGAACCCCTGAAATTTCATTCTGCATATTTCCTTCCTTGAGGACCCTATCCCAACTTCCACTTATCGAAACCAGAAATCTCGCATTTGTCTATTTTTAGGGTTTGCCATAACTTCTTTGATTCTCACCCAATAGCCTTCAAATTTTTTCCACAGTGTTCATTCCCTATTTCTGCTCCTTTGTCCCTCTTGGACAAATTTTCCCATTCTTTCACCCCGCTTCTGAAGTCCCCATTTTCTACTTCCCTATCCCTTAGAAAGTGTCCAAAACCTAGTCAAACCCCAATTATCTATTAGAGTCTTTCCCAAATCCAAATTTTCCTTTACTAATTTTTTTTTGTTTTTGTTTTTCTATCTATTCCCAAAAAAAAAAATCCTGGCTATGGTTGTCACCCGCACAGGAGCAAAAAAGATGGAGGATGAACTTGCAGCCCTCAAGACCAAACTCCATGATCTGGATGAAAAAGTTCTCAGCCTCAATCTTTAGCATTCAGCCATGAACAATAGACGGCAGCCAGATTCTTCTGCAGACACTAGGTTCTCTTCTTCTAGCAATTTTTTTGGGTTGAAGATTGATTTTCTTTGCTTCAATGGTGATGATCCAATGGATGGATATATCGGGCAGAACAATATTTTAGTCTGCATAATACTTTTGATGTCAATAAAGTTCCACTTGCATCCTTTCATTTGGAACATGAAGCCCTTCAATGTTTCCATTGGTACATCAAGGCTCATGAAGAGCCAAAATGGACAGATTTTTGAAAACTCATTTTGCAATGATTTGGCCCTAGTGCTTTTGATGACTTCACAGGAGCACTCACTAAACTTCGCCAAACTAGCATTGCGAGAGTATATCAGACAAAATTTGAAAAACTAGCCAATCACATAGAGGGATTGTCTAATAAATTCTTCAGGAGTTGTTTTGTCAATGGTCTGAAGGATGCAATCTGATCTGAGGTTAAAATGTTCCGTCCTAGCATAATGATGGAAGCCTTAGGGTTGGCTAAGTTGGCGGAGGACAAGATCACAGCTCAACAACGCTCCAAATCCAATTTTGTTCCATTCAGAAATATGGTTTCCCAAAGACCTCCAATCACGCTAGCTTCTAGAACAACTCCTATCAAGCATTTGATTGAAGCAGAGATGCGGGCACGTAGAGAAAAAGGGCTTTGTTATAATTGTGATGAGAAATTCACTTGGGGACATAGATGTGTTGAGCAAAAGATCTATCTCTTGGATGTCGATTCTCCACCTGCAACTTAAGTTTATGAGGATGCTTAGGATATAGTACATGATCAGGTCGAAACTCAATAGCTACTTGTTGACCCTACTTCTCAAGAAGACCACCCAGAGATCTCTCTCCATGCTTTAGCAGGTGTCACCACCCCACAAACCATGTGGGTCATGGGTTACTTCAAGAAGCTCCCTCTTACAATACTCATTGATTCTGTTAGCACTCATAACTTCATTGACTCTCAAATCGCCAAACAGGCTGATTATTTTGTCCATCCTTGCTCTAGCTTTGAAGTCATGATTGCCAATGGGGGCACATTACCTTGCAAAGGAAAGTGTCACAATGTGCGTATCTCTATTGGAGATTGTAACCTACGCTCTGACATGTTTGCCTTGCCCTTAGGTAGATGTGATGTGGTTTTAGGTGCTTAATGGTTATGCACACTTGGACCCATCTTATGGGATTTTACTAAACTTTGGATGTAGTTTTCAGACAATGGGCAAAAACACACATTGAATGGCTTACAACCAAGGTCTCTCAACATCATCAGTTCACATCGCATGGAAAAACTTCTTAAGAAGAATTCATATGATGTCATCACTCAGCTCCATTCCAATCAGATGCAACTATTATCAGTCTCCACTACTCCTACAGATCTACAATGAATTTTGGATAGATATGCATGTGTCTTTGCTGAACCAGTGGGATTGCCACCTTCATGACCAGAGGACCATCGTATTCAACTCCTTCTTGGAAGCATTCCTCCCAACATTAGACCCTACCACTATCCATTTCACCAAAAGGCAAAGATTTAGATGCTCGTTCATGACTTATTGAAGCAAGGTATTATTCACCCTAGTACTAGTTCCTTTTCTTCACCAGTTCTTCTTGTTCAGAAAAAAGATGGGTCATGGCACCTCTGCATTGACTTCTGAGCACTTAATCACATCACAATCAAGGATAAGTTTCTGATTCCTATTGTTAATGACCTTCATGGCGCTCATTTTTTCTCCAAGTTTGATCTTCGTTCTGGGTATCACCAAATTCAGGTTCATGAGGATGATATCCCTAAAACAGCTTTTCGCACACATGATGGCCACTATGAGTTTTTGGTCATGCCCTTTGGCCTCACTAATGCTCCTTCAACATTCCAAGCATTGATGAATAAAATATTCTGGCCCTACTTGCAGAAATTTATTTTGGTCTTCTTTGATGATATCCTCATCTATAGTAAAACATGGGCTGAGCATCTCCAACATCTAGATCTTGTACTGCAACTTCTCTTTGATCATCATCTCTATGCAAAACAGTCTAAATGTGTTTTTGGCTAGGAGGAAGTGGAGTATCTCAGGCATATTGTTTCAGCCCAAGGGGTTCGAGTGGATCCTGCCAAAATAGATGCCATGAAAAAGTGGCCACATCCTCAGACACTCAAGAGCCTCCATGGTTTTTTGGGACTAACTGGTTACTATTGCAAGTTTGTCAAGGATTACGGGAAGATTGCAGCTCCATTAACAACTATGTTGAAAAAGGATGCTTTTACATGGACACATGTTGTTGAGTGCACATTTGAAAAATTGAAACAAGCTATGTGTACTACACTTGTTCTAGCTATGCCAAATTTTTCCAAGCCCTTCACTATTGAGAGTGATGCTTGCAGTAATGGACTTGGTGTTGTTCTCCTTCAAGATGAACATCCCATTGTGTTCGCCAGCAAAGCCCTTTTTGGTAAGAATTTAGTACTCTCTACATATGAGAAGGAAATGATGGCTATTTTGCATGCAATACAAAAGTGGCAGCCATACCTACTAGGGAATCATTTATGCATCAAGATTGATCACCAGAGTCTAAAATATTTCCTAGAACAATGGGTCTCCTCCCCAACACAACAGAAATGGGTTAGCAAACTCATAGGTTATGACTATGAGATCACTTACAAGAAGGGTAAGGACAATATTGTGGCAGATGCTCTTTCTCACACATTTGATGACCATGCTTCTCCTTCAGCTATTTCTATGCCTATTCCAAATTGGTTGGAATCTATCTAATAGGGTTATGTCAATGACTCTTCATTATCTCAAATCATCCAGCAGTTGGCCAATAACCCTTCTATTGTACCACATTACTCTTGGGATGGTGCTTCTCTAAGATACAAGGGTCGTCTGGTGCTTCCCCAGAGCATAGATCTTCAACTAGCTGTCTTCTATGAACTCCATGCTTCTCCATCGGCAGGGCACTCTGGGTTCCTCAAAACTTATGAGCGGGCATGGCGTAAGTTCTTTTGGAAGGGAATGAAAAGGGCAATTCAATAAATGGTGGTTGAATGTGATACCTGCCAACATAACAAGGGTGAAATGACACTCCTTCCTAGATTGCTCAAACCCTTGCCCATCTCTACACGGATTTGGAAAGATATTTCTATGGATTTCATTGAAGGGCTCCCTAAATCTAGAGGGAAGACAGTGATCTTGGTTGTGGTTGATCGCCTCTCCAAATATAGTCATTTTTGTGCCCTCAACCATCCCTATACCGCCTCCTTAGTCGCATAAATTTTCATGGCCCAGATCTTCCATCTTCATGGCATCCCTTCTTCCATTATCTCAGATCATGATGCAACTTTCACTAGTCATTTTTGGACAGAACTATTTCAACACACTAGCACCAAAATGAAGATGAGTTCGGGGTATCACCCACAAACAGATGGTCAGACTAAAATTATCAACAAATGTTTGGAAACTTATCTTCATTTCTTTACCTCAGAACAACAACATCAGTGGGCAAAGTGGCTCACTCTACTGAATGGTGGTACAATACCTCCTACCACACTGCATCTAAAATGACTCCATATGAAGCAGTCTATGGTCAGGCACCACCAGTACTCCTTCCATACACCCCCCGTAGTTCACTAGTTCAGGAAGTCGACACGGTTCTCTGAACCTGAGATTAGATTCTTTGCATTTTGCAGGACAATCTTCACATGGCAAGAAATCGAATGAAACAACAAGTTGATCAACATCATTCTGAGCACACTTTTCAAGTAGGTGTTATGGTTTTTCTTCGTCTACAGCCATACAAGCAATCATCCCTGAAACTCAAAGGGTGTCATAAGCTGGATCCAAAGTTCTATGGGCCATATAAGGTTCTTCAGAAGATTGGGTCAGTTGCTTATAAATTGGAGCTTCCTCCTCGCGTTCATCCAGTATTTCATGTCTCTTGTCTAAAGAAAGTTCTTGGCACCAACATTAGAGTACAAATTATTTTACCAGAACTGGATAACAAAGGATCCATCATTTTGGAGTCGCAAGCAATTCTTGATAGTCGCACTCATCAGCTTCGCTCTTGATCCATCACAGAGATATTAATTCAGTGGCATAGAATGCAACCAGAGGATGCTACATGGGAACCACTCCTTTAGATTCAGCAACAATTTCCACATCTTAAGCTTTGAGGACAAAGCTTTTCTAAGAGGGAGGGGATGTTAGGAACCCTTGTTTAACCCTTCTCTTTACTTTGTTAGTATATTTCTATTGGACACATATGCTTTGTAAGTTGTCCCGTGAGTATATTGTATTATCCCACATTCATGGGAAGTAATAGTTGTTTAGATTAGACTTAGTATATAAGTACGTGTTGAGGCCAATGAAGGCATCCACGAATTTATTGTATTGAACTTGCTTAAAGGAGGTTGCCCCCTCGAAGTGGCCTGCGATCAATAAATTCCTTCTGTGTTTCTGCTATTTTTGTTTTTTCGTGCATTTTCATTATATTATTGTAGGAGGTTCCTCTCACCTGAGTATTTCAATAACTTGATATGTGATATGCCCTTTAAAATATTGATTATTTGATATGATTTTTGGGCTATACTTTATATGTGTGTGTTTGATTGTTCTCATTCTTCTTGTGTTGTAATATCTTCCCTTTTGGTAAATAGCGGTGGTTTTTCTTCCATCAATCTGACCATTAAACCCTTCTGGTACTCCTAACTCTACGGGTATGAATTTCTAGTTCTTATTGTAGCTAGGTGATTAATACATCCTCACTATTTGTGTTGTAGTGGTCTATTTCAAGTTCTATCTCTCCCTCAGAGTTAGGTTCTTCTACAAATTCATTTCTAGACAGTTTATTGATTGAGTAAAGGTTTTTGTTATCTTCCTCAGTGTACTTTGGGTTGACTTCTTCTGTATATGTTTTGACATAATTCTCTCCCAAAGCTATGTGGACTATCTTCTCATCATCTACAAATGAGATTTCCTCCTTTCTAGAGTCTACAACACCATTGGCATAAAAAAACCATCTTAGTCCTAACAATTCATTGAAAGATTTCAGTGTCTCTTTGATTGCTACCACTTCTAGGTCTATGATCAATTTTACTCCTATCATGCCAACTTCTACATTCTTCCATGTACCTAATGTTGTCATCCTAGAACCATCTGCTAGGCTAATATTAAAAGGTGTTATATGTATTTTAGGTTTTCCCATTGTTCCCATACCCTTTTTGGGACCATGTTGATATGTGAACCTAGATCAACCATTACATTTTCACCCTCTTATGGTTAATGCTTATTGTAATCATTATGGGACGTTTCTTCCATGTTCTATATGTTTTCCCAATTTTCCTAATTTGTGGTTGTAGGGTTTTATGTTTATTTCAATACTTATTAAATTGCTTGAGTTTCTCCAAGAGATTATCTTGTCTATCCATCTATGTCAATTGTTTAAGTATTCTTACATCATGTTCTATAAAGAAATCTTCTTTCTCTTTATCTTTTTGTTGCTCTTTCTTTATTGTTTTCTCTTCTTGTTTTATGCTTTGATCTTGTTTTTCTTTGTTAGGGAAGAAATCTTCTTCTTCTCCCTCACTTTCTTCTGCACTTGTGTCAATAGTTTTCTTTGTGGTGTTTGTTCCTTGTCTTGTCACTACCACTACTTTATTTTTCTTTTTCTATTTATGTTTTTCTTTGTCTATTTGGTATTCATCTTGTGATGAGCTGTCGGTAATGGCATTTGATTTGTAAACTTCCTCTTTTTGACATTTTCTTAAGTTTTGCAATGTCTTTTGGTACTCTTCGCATAAGGCATTCTCCTTTAAAACCTTGGAGTTCATCACTCTTAGATTTTGGTGTGACATTCTTGTAATAGGTTTGCACTTTGTCACAATTGAATATGTCATGTTCAATACTACCCTAGAACCCGCATGGTTTCTTCTTGTCTTCTCAACATTCATTTGTGAAGTGTCCATTCTTACCACACTTAAAGCGGGTCACATCATCTCTCCTTCTCATACCTCTTCCTTGGCCTCTTCCTCCTCTATAGCCGGTATATTGTCCTCTTTCATCATTACTGTAATTATTCGTGTAAGGCGAAGGATTGGTGTTTGTATTTTGTGGACTATTAACATTTATTTGGTTAGCATAATTAGGTTGTTTATACCCATGATATTGAATGTATAGGGGTCTTTCTACAATCCCTTTCATGTATGCCATATTTTTGTTATCTCCCTTGTTTTTGCAGTGAGCATTGCACCATGGTTCATGTTCATCATCATCCTCTCTTAGTCTAAAAAACTGCGAGGGGTAGTCCTCTATTTCATGGTCATCCCAGTCTCTGTATATTCCGCAATATACTGTGTTATTTCTTTCTGGAACTATTTTTAGGTCTACCTTCATTATGGTAGCCTTCCTCTCACCTTTTATCATTTGGCATTCATTCTGCAAGTGGCCTTCTTTCATGAAATATGAACACCAGATGTTAGATCTTTATTTTTGTTGATTTTCTCCTTCTTTTGCTAATATTTATTGCTACACTTTTAGTTGTTCCAATTCTAGTTTTAGTTTTTCCATATTCATGTTTTCTTTAGTCTTATCTTGTCTAAATGCCATTTTTGTGCCTCTATGCGACATGCTAGAGTAATTGCTTCTAAGTATGTAATGAAGACCTAATATAACTATTATCTTATTTTTCCTTATGGCCAAATAGCCTAAAAGATCCACAAGATCCTAGTATTTTCACCCTTTGAAATGCAAGAGAAAACCACCCAAAATGGCTAAGTCCTAAAAATCCTAAGTTTTCCTTGTGTTTTTGCCTTTTTAGAGTTTCAGAGTTTAGAGTTTGGAGTTCTTTCCTTCACTCTACCATCCTAATCAGCTTTGAACTCTACTTTGTCCCTTTGAAAAATATTCTAAGTGTTTCAGTCTTCAGAGGTTGGGAATTCTCTCTTCTTATTTCTCTTTTGGAAGGCCAAAGGCTAGAGGTCCTCTTGCCAAATCCTAACAAGTAAAAGCTCTATGTATGTCAAAGGTCAAAGTTTGAACCTCTCACCTTCCATCTTCTTCATAGAAGGCATAAGGCAGAAGGCTCGATGGCCAACTCTTGATGGGACACGTGGTGTATTCTGGTTCGTTTTCACCATTCCACGAGGATATTTTATTAAGGAAAAGGGGGTTGTAGAACAACGAGAAGCTTCTAGGTGGTCGTGACATCATCCAAAGAGGAAGGCTCGGGGTCTGAGTTCTACTTCTTTTCTAGCAAAATATTTCTGACTGTTTTGGGGAGTCAAACTTTGGTCTTTTCTTCTTCCCTCTTCTTTCTCTGGGAAGACGTAAGGCCGAAGGCTCAGACCCCAAACTCCACCGAACCTTTGTAAAAATAGCTAAGTCTTCAAACTTGTGGGGCTTGGACTTTCTCTCTCCTTCTTTCTTTGGGAAGACATAAGGTGAAAAGCCCGAGGCCCGATCTCCACTGATTTCATAAAATTGACTAAGTATTTCAGAGGTGGAGGTTGGGTTATTCTTCTTTCCAAAGAACAATGCAACAGTGAAGACCCAACCCCTGAAGCCTAATGATTTCCTTTTTTTCAGACTTTGGAGGTGCGGGTTCCCTCCTTCACCTTCCCAAAGCCCAATTGGTGGAAGACCAATCGAAGGAAGTCTAATATGTCAGAGCTCGACCTTTTTGCCTTCCAAAGGCACTTTCTACTGTTAAAACACGACGGGACTGCTCAATGACCCTCCTGGTCGCCATTAATGTTTCTTTAGAGCCTGATTTCTTGTAAAAGATGGATTCCTCGCTTCCCCATGCCATTTTTGCCTCATTTACATTAATTCTTTGTAATCATGGTATGGTGGACCTCTTGTTTCAACAGATTTCATGGGCAGAGCCATGTGGGCATGCTCCAAGGACATCAAAATGAAATTATTGCAGTATGGGCGATGTTATTCCTTGTTAACTTCTCCTTCCACATCCATGGTTTCTACAATATGATCAAAAAAGCTATATATGCATGTATTTGAGATGTATTTTTGTTGGTTGGCTGTTGGGTTATTATTTTGACTGGAATGCTTTATGCTTGATCTTGATCTCATGATACTTCTTAGAACTACATGAATTTGATTGACTGTGTCTTGTTTTGGACCTCTTCATCTTCATCTTAGTTTAACTATGAGGGGAAAGCTATCATTCTATGTCCCTGTTATCTGTATTTAGCTTTCCTATCTTTATAATGGCTATTTAGCCTCTATTAATAATATAAGCAACTGATTCTGCCTCTCATTTCTCTTTCACTATGTCTATTTGAATGCTTTTCACTTATCTTGTGGATAAATCGATCCCTTTATAGGTTCTAGTATTCTATTTTGGCCTCTGATGGAGAATGAATGAGTCTGTGTTAGTCTATTCAGCCTTTGAAATCATTACTATGTTATATCATCTCCAGCTAAACATACTAAATCTTGGTGCATCGCCTCCCTTTTAATTTTCAGTCTCCTCTCCCTTTTCCCTAGTGATCATTAACATAGGTTTAGTCAATTAATCTAAACTTTAAGTTTAGAAAGAGGAACCAGCCTTCTTTGAAGGTTTGGTCTCAACTGCAAATGTCCCACACCTTGAGACCAATCCCATGTTACTTTGAAATTGTTGGAATTGTCAAATTTCCAACAAAAGGATGCAATTTTAGGTGATAACAGTTTCTGGCACGCCCGGTGGGATTCTCTGCTCTGAGTAAGAGCTAGACTAAGATATTTCAGTGCTATTCTTAGTTCATTCACTGTTGTGGAAGCACTCAACATGCATCTGGTGACTCTGTTGATCCAGTATCCTTATCAACTCAACATTTCATGCTTGGAGTGTAGACCCAGTCTTCTTCTAGAGGTAATTCTCAATTCATTGAACTATCATTTACCAAATCAAGAAGAAGAAGTAGACTGCCTAGGTCCCCTATGAGAGAAAATAGGAGTGCAGTTCCATCTCCTTCAGGAGCCCACTCTACCCCCCCTCTAGCTAGATTCCAAGTTAGGTTCCAGTATTCAAGAAGAACCTTGTGTGTACCTAGAATTAACTTGAATATCCCCAATATGGAAAGAAACCTTCCTTTTGTAGCATTCAATGGGGGTAGTCCTCTGGACCTAGCCCAGTATGATAATATCCCTACCTTAGCCTTAAAGTCTATACCATTTTTTACCAGTGAAAATTCTGCCACCCCTGCTGAACACATTCAAGATATTGTCAACGTTTGCTCTGTCCACAATGTCACTACATATAATGTGGTTGTGAGACTGCTAGCTTCTTCATTCAAAGGAAAATCACTCCAGTGGTATAGAGCTCTCCTAGCCAATTTCATCCACAACTGGGACAAATTGGGGACAAAATTATGTCAACATTTTGAAGACAAGAGTGACTGCCTATCACTAATGAAGCAACTAGATACAATCAAGAGAGCCCCCCATGAATATATGATGGACTTTAATTACAGATTCTAGAAGACATGGGACAGAATCCCATTATTGGTGAAACCCTCCCCAAACACTACATTTATTTATTATTTGAGGTCTCTGAATTCTGACATTGTTGTCATGATTCAATCCATGGGAGGGACTGTACTGCCAAATGCATATGACATAGCTATAAGGGTAGAAAATTATCTAATTCAGGTTGGGAAAATTACTCCAAGGCCATAAATGCCTTTATTTCTAGAGGCTCCTATCATTCGGCATGTCATGCCTCCAATTCCTATGACAGTCAGGTTTGTTGCTCCTCTAATTACACCTGCAATTGAGACAGAGGACACGAAAGATGCTCTAATCAGAAGATTGAGCAATGAATTGGTGTTGGCAAGAAGACATCCGACACAACCTAACGGACCATATTAGCCTTCTAATCAAAATTATCAGCAAAGTGGGTCACCATATCAGGGTAATGTGCAGAGGCCAAATAAACCTAGTTACATCAGACCACTGAATGTTGTACACCCCAATGCTTCTAGTACATCTGGGCCTCTTGTGCCCATATAAAATAACTTGGCTTGGGATAACGACTAGTGTTATCCATGCAATCAACCACATGATCAAAACTTGTGCCAGAGTGGTCAATTCAGTCAGGCTCTAACAGTGTAAAGCCAACCTATGAATTCAAGGCAGGAAGTCAGCTCTAGTCAAGAGATGGTGGGAGGGCAAGAACAAATGCAAAACAACTCCACCTTGATGAATTGGATACAAGATGATTTATGTGGTGTCAATCAGGGTGCATGCCCAACTGCATTCAATACAAGAGCTAAGAGGAGGGCGAATCAGAATGCTTCTATACCTACATTTACTCATGCCTCCACTTCTCAGGCATCCACATCTCATGCATCCCCAGATGGCATGATTAGGAGCACAACAAATGAAAGAGTAGCGAAAACACCTTCCACCCAAGTAGATTATTCCGCTAGATGAGCAGACTCAGTACCAGCAATGCACTCACACCTGTCAACAAGAAAAAATTGATTTCACTGCTGTAAAAACATCACAAAAGGTCAATCAAATCCCCTTCAACATAGTTGACCAGATGAAGAAGACCAACATAAGCATCACTATGTGGGATATGAGCTATTGATCCTGGCTCAAAGAGACTTGTTGAAGGATGCGTTGACAAGCTTCAATCAACCTGTCGTAGAGGCAATGAAAGAAAAGGCCACCGTCCCAACAAGCCTATGCCAACCAGAAAATGAGGAGGCAAGCACAAGAAAAACTAGTAAGCCTCCTCCATTCTATGTTTCCCTAATCATTGTTGATAATTTATTGCATAATTGTATGATATATTCTAGGGTGGGTACCTCTGTTATGCTAAAGAATATAGTTGATAAGTTAGGCATAGAATATGAGCCTATAAAAAAGGGCGTAGTGCAATTAGATGGCACTTGTGTTAAGATAGTATTTATTGTTAAGGATTTAAAGCTCACTCTGCATGCATGCCCTGGCTACTCTGTTGCACAAGATATCTTAGTCATTGACCTCCCTGCATACTTTGGTATATGCCTATCCAAGGACTTCACTGCCAAAATAGGTGGGTACCTATCTTCTAATTGGTCCCACATGTTATTTAGAACAAGATATGACACTAAGGTAACCATTAAGGCTGAGCCTATTTCTAACAACCATATAGAGCCTTATACATCCACCCCTTTAAACAGGAATTGTACAATCCATGAGCTGGAGGAGGATGATAGCAACATGCATGAAGTTGCAACATCTGTGGAGGAAATACCTTATATACTGCTTGATGAGTGGGCAACCTATTTTTAGTTTGACATTCCTAATCATATAGAGGAAATAGGGCTGGGTACTTATTGTATCCACAAAGAGGCTGCCATCATCCCTAATATTGAAAAACCAACATCAAATCCTAGTGGGATATGGGAGATGTATTTTGATGGCTCCAAAAGAAAAAATGGATCAGGTGTTGGGGTTGTAATGATTTCACCCCAGAAAGAGATTTATTTCTCTGCATTCAGACTGCAGTTCAATTGTACCAATAATGTGGTTGAGTATGAAGCCTTAATTTAGGGTATACAACTCACACAAAAGAGAGGAATAAGAATTTTACAAGCATTTCGTGACAACGAGCTTGTTGTCTGCGAAATCAAATCACAAAGCACTTCAAAGAATGACTTTCTTAAGTCATATAAGTACAGAGTCTGGGACTTGATTGAGGACTTTGATGCCTTCAACATTTAGGTAGTGCCTAGACGGAAAAACAAAGATGTTGATAGACTGGCTACAGTTGGTGCCTAGTTTGACATTTGTTACATCCCTAACTTACAATTAGACTTAATCATTAACTTGGCATGATAATCATGAGGATTAGTCATAGTAAATTGATTTTATATTGTGGAAATATTTGATTTAACTTTTGATTATGAAGTAGAAATAGATGTTAAATAGTTTTGTAAATTAAATGATTTATGCTACGAAATTTTAATAATGATGCACTGATCGTAATCTTGTGATCCTGAGTGTGATAGGAAAATGAACGTCCTTCGAAGAAGGAAGGAGAGTATCATCCTAGAGGAAGGGTTAGATGTTGTGAAAACATATGTTGACTAGCCATCTAAGTAATTGACTTCTATGTCCTTCTCAATCCTTTCGTAAGTTGTCACATGTCATGACTCTTTTCTTTTGTTTCCATAATCTTGGTAAATTGTGGTGTCATTGAAGTTATCATGAAAAGTCATGATGACCAATCGATGTTCTTGGAACATCATCCCAAGTCATTTGACTAATGGGAATAGTCAATTTTAGGGGAGTATTACTCGACCCCGATAACCGACATTATTAGTGTGAATCTTTTTACGATTGCAATCTCATAGTGGTAATCCTTAGATAAGGATGAGTTGTAAACTATAATATTGTTATTATTTACTTATCTTAATAATTGTATGCTATCGAATATTACTAAGTTGTTATAGTCAATCACGAGGATCAATGGGAGCTTCGAGATCAACCATCCCATGTATGGCAAGAATCTAGCCACCTTTTGTGGAGGTTCTATCAAGTGGAATGGTAGTTATCAATCAAAATCAGCATGCCTTGGGACCAATTATCTTGTGTTTGGTTTTCCATTTTTTTTGGGTATTCACTTTTCATTGAGTTCGTTGTTAATGGGGTTTGGACGAAAAAGGTGGCAAAATTGTTCGGGGAGAACAATGGTGGAAAGGAGGTGTGAGCAAATGAATGAGTCGCGGTCTGGAACTACATCTTCACTATTTCGTGATACAAGTAAAATAAGAAACAAATACCCCAATTACTTTTCGTATGATAAGTTTAAATCTTAGTAGGACTTTTACCCGAGTCTGTGTAACATGATGTTTCTGTTATTTGTTAAAAGCTAAGGCACAAGGCCTGTACGACCATGCCATGGATATTGATTATATTCTTTTCTGTGTTGTGGCTCAAGGCCAAAAAAGTTGAGCTATTGTTGTTTTAAAACTTCTATTTACAATGGTTCAGAGTCGTATGGTCAAACCCTTACAAGTCAACCTTGATTTATGAATATACTTGAAGCCATGAAGGCTGAGCTAAGTAAACACAGTAAACTTTCTTTGAGACCATGCTCCAGCGTGTTGAGCTGAGTAGAGTATTTAACAAACTTTCTTTGAGGCCATGCTCCCAAGTGTTGATCCAAGCAATGAAACCTTGTAAACTCTTCTTGAGACTACGCTTAGTTGAGTCGTAATACTATGTAATCTTGTCTATGATTAAGCTCAAGGCTCTAAGAGCCACGTAGCAACTGCACTATGTTTATTTGGGACTAGCTTGAGGCCTTGAGGTTGAGCTCTATAATGATAGACTATTTTCTATGTTTGAGCCCATGGTCTTTCGACCTAGTCGTATTGTATTGTATAATATATTCTATGATGACTGGAGCTTGAAGCCATTATGGCCAAGCATGTATTCAAATGTATATTAAGCTCACGTCATATGATGACAAGGGCAAAGCCTAAGAGCTCTCGAATGGAGCTATGAATGACTCTAGATGATTTAGTCGATAAAGAAATAATATAGTCATTTGATTGTAACGATAGTCGAGAAGGCATTAATACTTAACATGCAATCCTTCAACTATAATAACAGCCGAGAAGGCATTTAATATTATTAACAGGGTCCATTGACTGAGATGATTTCCAGGAAGGCAATTATATATTGGTGTGACTATAACACCAAACTAACCCAAGTCGGGCTTGTATGATCTAAGCCGACTGTGATTTATAAATGGAGTTGTTTAAGATGTTAAGAATGTTTATATGAACCTTCAATTATGAAGGGATGAGATCTTTTATGATCATGGTCTCATCATGAGACAGTTAGAATAAGTTTATAGAATAATATGGACTAGTTCTATATGTGACTGAATTATGACTTATTGGTTGATGTTAAGAGATATAATTCCTTTTACTTAAGTGTAAACTATTAGGGTTGGTGATTAACACCTTAAGCTCATTGGGATATTAAGAGTTATTGAACCTAAAGAAGCTAATGTACTTTAGTAATGCATGGTATGTCATGAGTACCATGAAACTCACTTCATCATATGTGATGATTTGCTATAAAAAATGTTAACCATGGGAGACCAAGGCGGTCATATTGGTATAAATTTAAAATGGAATAAGGTTACAAGGAGTCACTAGTTCTGCATTACAAAAGTAACCTATATAGTTGTAACTGACTTATGATGGGAGTCGATTGACCAAGTATGGTCTCTGATTTGAATTGATCTCACTCATACTAGACCTAGAAAACAAGGTCAATAAGAACTTATTGTAGGACATGACAGATTATAAGTTGAGTTAGGGTGGTGGACATACGACAATGTTCAATGTGTAACGTATATGTATGATAACTTTGGCCAAAGTAATGCATCTATCTCTACATGCATTATTGGTCCATAGTGTTCCAGATGGCCTAGTGTCTCCAGTAGTGTCATACAAGTTAGAGTGGATCTATAGTGTGTGACCATGAGACATTAGGGAGGACACAACACCAAATACTCATATGGCTATCCAATTGGTTTCTAATCTCTAACCTTTCCGTGAAGGGTAGGGCCTCTTCCAGTTAGGAAGATGAGTAGGGGACTGCAGGTCTGTGGTTGGAGGAAAAGCACCAGGATGATGCTCTCCTTCCCAAGCATGAGACAAGCCAAGGCTTATGAAGACAAATGTCATTGGTTCTAGATACAATGTTTGCATTTTATGACCAGTTGGTCTATTGTAATGTAAAAATCTGATTAAGATGCCTAGAGCACATATTGTATTTGATTAGTGAAGGTTATTCACTAAAGATTGTAATGGTTTCCTAGATTGTAAGCTTTGGTATATCTTGATTTGATTAACATGCTTAATTGATGGAAAATAATATGTTTCTTTTGATTCAATATTTGAATATCTCTAACAATTCTTAATTAATGACTTGTTTAAGTTATATAATTAAGTTAAATCTTGAGCATTATGGAAAGTGGTGTTACGTATGGTATCAAAACTACCAGGTTCAACACATGGACCTAATGAGCTCACTATTTGATGATTATTGTATCCAACATTAAGTATGCTAATGATTGGATGCTCTATGCTAGAATGGTAAAAATTAGAACTACACCTTGTAAGAAGGTAACAGAACATGGACGTTACCTATGCCAACAAAAGATCTTGAAGGCATGAGCCTCCATGAAGGAGAAACTTGAATAGATTGGATGCTTGGTAGATGCATGGCTATCTGATGAGGAAATTTTTGCTAATGCTGTGAAATGCATCAAGCTAGAGTTAAGGAAGGTCGAATGGTTGGCTTCCCTTAACTCTAATGGAGCATCAATGACACCCTCTGCCCCTAAAGCACCATCTGAGGGAGATATCCCTAAGAACTGTAATGTACTTATGAAGGATGTGATGGAATACCCGTGTGTATCCTCACCTCCTAAGACTGAAAAGAAAACATGATTATGGGAAGTTATCCCAAATTGTAAATGACTTGCAGAAGCAAGGTGTAAACACAATTTTGTAATTTTGGGGATCATATGTAATCCAATGGAAACTATAATGCAATGACAAATTTTGACAATCTTTCCTTTCTTGTTAAAGATTACATGAATGTGAATAGATTTGTAAATGAATAAATTGCATAGCATGGAAAACTAATCCATGATTAATCTGCTGCAAACTTCTGGAAGTAGATTGCAGTAAAGGTTCAAGTTGGAACCGGAATGGAGGATAGTCGAGATGAAGGAGCACCTTCAGGGCAATCCGAGTCTAAATTAGACCAAATCTTGACTTTGTTGAAAGAAACAAGGGCGAGAGTGGAAACTCTTGAACACAAAGAGGGAGGCTAGTCAGAAGATAGGCCATATGATAATGATGGGGGTGATGGCAAGGAAATCCATAATGACACCACCCAAAGCTAGCATAGAGAAAATAACTCAATGGATAAACAAGAAGGTGATAAGAGAATCCTTATAGCTATGGAATTGTCTCATGACATGAAAAAGGTCATGCCACCTAAATTTGATGGATCCATAAGTGGAGATGCCACGGAGGCATGGATTACAAAGATGGAGAAGTATTTTAAAATAAGAAATTATAATGAGGTGACCAAAGCTGTCTGGGGAGCATTTCAGCTAGCGAGTGAAGCATCCACATGGTGAATGAACAAAAAGATGGAATTAGGCTTGAGGTCTACAAGCCTTACTTGGGACAGGTTTGTAGAACTATTTAGGCAAAGATGGTTGCCTCAACTATTCTATGATCAGAAACTTATAGACTTTCAAAACCTGAAACAAGCTGATATGACTGTAAATGAGTATTGGGAAAAATTCACCCGACTGTTGAAATATGTACCATAGTATCATCATGATGAGAAATTACATATCCAGAAGTTTATCATGAGGTTGAACGTCCAGACTGGGGCGAGGTTAATGTTCATGGTCCTACTACCATGGAACAGGTCTATGAGAAGGCCGTTAGGCAAGAACAGAACCTGAAGGCTATGTCGGCCTATAAGGAAAGAAATAGAAAGAGATATAATTGGTCTCAATCTTCTCAACCCTCAAAGAAAAAGGGGAAGAAATAGGATTATACTGAGAAGAATGATAAAGGGGACAAAACTAAACAAAATGAGTCTATAGGAGAGAAAAAGGGGAACAACCATTCCAAGAAAAATGGGAATAATTCTGGCAAACCTCAAGAGAGGCGAGGACCAATTGGAGGATGCTTCACTTGTGGCAAAGATCACTATGCCAATTAGTGTCCCAACAAATCATAGGGAGTGCAACCAAGAGGGAATCCTCTATCTTCCCAACAAGTGGCATTCCAGCAACATATCCATGCGGCCTTGGACAAGCATCAAGTTGAGTATCAAATAACTCCAATAAAGACAACAAGTATTTTATTTAGAGTTCCAATTTTAGTTTTAATTGATATAGGTGCCACAAAATGTTTTATTTCTCCCAAAATTGTAAATAAGTTACCTAGAAAAGCATGATTCATGGCAAATACTTGGTCTGTAGAGTATACAAATCACACCAAGGCTCAGGTAGAGCAATGCCTGTTTGAAGCTCGGGTTGA
Source organism: Cunninghamia lanceolata (assembly GCA_027924645.1). NCBI lineage: Eukaryota > Viridiplantae > Streptophyta > Pinopsida > Cupressales > Cupressaceae > Cunninghamia > Cunninghamia lanceolata. Next base: position 37,631,823 of record BSBN01001583.1, on the reverse strand, counting down.
ACTTTCAAACTTTTCCATAGAAGTAAATCTATATGTAGCCCCACTTGGCTCATATGATGTTATCCTAGGGATAAATTGGCTTTGGAGACATCGATCCAAAGTAGACTGTTATGCCAAGATAGTAGAATGTTTGAATGATTTAGGGAACCAAGTCCTTCTCCAAGGGAAACCTAGGGAAATTAAACTAAGTCAAATTTTTGCCTTACAAATGAAAAGGGCACAAAGAAAAGGATGCCAACTTTTTTCTATCAAGATGGACAAAATAGATGAAACAAAGGAAACCTACTTCCAAGATGACTTGATGTTTTATGAATCCTATAAACTTAATGAAGTAGGGACGAAGGAGTCCATAGGTCAGGAAAGATTAGATATGCACAAGCATCCCCTCCTCAGAGATTTTGAGGATGTATTTCTGGATGAACTACTAGGGTTACCCCCTAAGAGAGCTTTTGATTTTGCCATTGATATCATACCTAGGTCAGAACCTATTTCTAAAGCCCCCTACAGGATGGACACAACAGAACTAATGGAGTTGAAAGCTCCACTACAAGAGCTACTGGATAAAGGGTTGATTAGACCCAGTGTGTCGCCATGGGGAGCACCTATCATTTTTGTGAAAAAGAAAGATGGCACTTTGTAGTTGTGCATAGATTATCACATGTTAAACAAAGCAACCATTAATAACAAGTATCCTCTACCCTACATTGATGATATTTTTGATCAGATGAGACGTGCAGCAGTATTTTCCAATATTGATCTTCGATTAGGATATCACCAATTGAGGTTGAAGGATGAAAACATCCATAAGACAGACTTTAGAACCAGATATGGACACTATGAATTCACTGTCCTACCTTTTGGGTTAACAAATGTGTTAGCAGCATTTATGAATCTTATGAACAGTGTGTTCAGAGACTGTTTAGACAAGTTTGTCTTAGTATTTCTTGATGACATCTTGGTCTATTCTAAGAACGAAGAGGAATATATGCAGCATGTGAGAATTGTTCTTCAGAGATTAAGAGAGCATAAACTATATGGCAAGCTCTCTAAGTGTACCTTCTTTCAGAAAAAAGTACAGTATTTGGGTCATATAATTTTAGCTAAGGGAATAGTTGTGGACCCAGCCAAGATTAAGGCTATTTCTGAATGGCCAGAACCAAGAAATGTTCTTGAGGTCTGAAGTTTTATGGGCCTTGTTGGTTATTATAGGAACTTTGTGAAAAACTTCTCTAAAATTGAACATCCTATAACTTCCTTGCAAAGAAAGGGCAAGAAGTTTGAATGGTCAGAAAAGTGTCAGGAGGCCTTTGACCTGTTGAAGGAAAAATTGACTTCAGCCCTGATATTGGAAGTACCTAACATAGAAGGTCAATTTGAAGTCATTACCGATGCCTCAGGGGAAGGAGTATGTGGTGTACTAGCCCAAGATGGGCATGTCATTACGTATGAATCACACAAACTAAAAAACTATGAACAAAACTATGCCCCACATGATTAGAATTGGAAGCAGTCATTCACGCACTCCAAATGTGGAGACATTATCTACTTGGAAAACCATTTGAGTTGAAAACAGATCACCAGGGACTTAAATATATGTTCACTCAACACCATATTAATGCTCGTCAAAGAAGATGGTTAGAATTTATCTCAGATTATGATTTCAAGATTAGATACATTCAGGGAAAAGAAAATCAAGTGGCAAATGCTTTGCGTAGGAGAAGACACATCTCCACTATGATATCTATACATTCTAATTTTAGAAATCTGGTGTTACAAAAATCTAAGGGAGATGAGTTTTACGAGTAGGTAAAATAGGCCCTTGAGAAAGATCCACAGAATCCAAAATATGAAGGATTCAACCTTGAACCAGATGGGATATTAAGGTTCAAAGGAAGGATGTATGTACCTAACTCAGCAGAGTTAAGCAATATGGTTTGGAAAGAGGTTCATTCTGCACCATATTCTGGACATCCTGGAGTAACCAAGTTACTCACTGATGTGAAACCTTTATATTTTGGAAAGGTATGAAGAGGGATGCTACAAATTTTGTAGCTACTTGTATTGAATGCCAAAGGGTGAAGGCAGAATAACAACACCCGGTGGGATTATTATAGCCTCATGAAATTCTTGAATGGAAATGGTAGATTATAAGCATGGACTTTGTGCAAGGGCTTCCTATGTCAAGGAACATGCACAATGCTATCTTGGTTGTGGTGGACTGACTCACCAAAATAGCCCATTTTATACCTGGAAATTTGATGGATGGGGCACCCATCATTGCTCAAAAATTTGTTGAAGAGATTTTCAGACTTCACGACATTCCTGAGAAGATTATCTGAGATAAGGATGCACGAATGACATCTAGGTTTTGACAAACCTTGTTCTCTTCACTTGGAACATAGTTGAACATAAGCTCTACTTATCATCCTGAAACAAATGGACAAACTGAAAGGGTGAACCAAGTGTTGGAGGATTTATTAAGGATGTATTGCATGGATCAACAATACAAGTGGGAGGATTATCTTCCTCTAGTGGAATTTGCCTACAATAACTCTTATCATTCAGCTATTAAGATGGTACCATTTGAGGCATTATATGGACGGAAGTGCGGAACCCCTATAAGCTCGGATAAGCTTGAAGATAGGGTTAGCCTTGGTCCAGAAATGCTATTAGAGATGGAAGAACAAGTCCATCTGATTAAGAGAAGGCTAGAGGAAGCTAATGATAGGCAAAAGAGTTACGTGGATGCAAAGTGTACTAAAAGGCATTTCACTGTGGGAGATAAAGTTCTCCTAAGGGTAAAACCTTAGAAAAGTTCCATCAAATTTTGAAAGATGTCCAAATTGGCACCAAGATATGTGGGCCCATTTGAAGTTCTAGAAGAAGTCAACCTAGTGGCATACAGAATTGCTCTACCACCAGCACTTGCCATTATGCATAATGTGTTTCATGTTTCTTATTTGAAAAAGTTTAATTCTACTGATAATCAAATTCCTATGCTTGATTGGAACCTTATATAGGTGAAAGACCCAGGAGTGGTGGTGATCGAGCCCATCAAGGTTCTTGAAACATGTAAGCTACGCTTACGTAACAAGGAAATAATGTAGTGCAAGGTCTAGTGGGACCAATATTTGGTGGAAAATACCACCTGGGAAAATTATGATGACTTCTATGCTAGATTTCTTCATCTTTTCTGAGACATTTGATATTATGCTTTTGAAAACATTTTTATTTTATGTTGGTTTATTTTAAAGACAATTAATCATTGGGGACAATGATTCTTATGGGGGGAGATATGTTACATCCCCAACTTACAATTAGATTTAATCATTAACTTGGCATGATAATCAGGATGATTAGTCATAGTTAATTGATTCGATATTGTGGAAATATATGATTTAACTTTTGATTATGAAGTAGAAATAGATGTTAAATAGTTTTGTAAGTTAAATGATTTATGCTATGAGATTTGATAATGATGCACTGATCGTAATCTTATGATCCTAAGTGTGAGAGGAAAATGAACGTCCTTTGAAGAAGGAAGGAGAGTATCATCCTAGAGGAAGGGTTAGACATGAAAACATAAGTTGACTAGCCATCTGAGTAATCGACTTCTATGTCCTTTTCAATCCTTTCGTAAGTTGTCACGTGTCATGACACTTTTCTTTTGTTTCCATGTTCTTGGTAAATCATGGTGTCGTTGAAGTTATCACAACAAGTCATGATGACCAATCGATGTTCTTGGACATCATCCCAAGTCATTCAACTAATGGGAATATTCAATTTCGGGGGAGTATTACTCGACCCCGATAACTAACATTATTAGTGTGAATCTTTTTATGATTGCAATCTCATAATGGTAATCCTTAGATAAGGATGAAACGTCTTAACAGGTTGTAACCTATAATATTGTTATTATTTACTTATCTTAATAATTGTATGTTATCAAATATTACTAAGTTGTTATAGTTGATCATGAGGATCGATGGGAGCTTTGAGCTCAACCATCCCATGTTTATTAACACAATCCATTGACTGAGATAATTGCTGGGAAGGCAATTATATATCGGTGTGACTATAACACCAAACTAACCCAAGTCGGGCTTGTATGAGAAGCCGACTGTGATTTATAAATGGAGTTGTTTAAACTATTAAGAATGTTTATATGAACCTTTGATTATGAAGGGATGAGATCTTTTATGATCATGGTCTCATCATGAGACAATTAGAATAATTTTATAGAAGGATATGGACTAGTTCTATATGTGACTTAATTATGACTTATTGGTTAATGTTAAGAGATATAATTCCTTTTACTTAAGTATAAACTAAGGTTTGGTGATTAACACCTTAAGCTCATTGGGATATTAAGAGCTATTGAAACTAAAGAAGCTAATGTACTTTATTAAGGCATGGTATGCCATGAGTACCATGAAATTGACTTCATCATATGTGATGATTTGCTATCGAAAATGTTAACCATGGGAGACCAAGGCAGTCATAATGGTTGAATTTGGTATAAATTGAAAATGGAATAAGGTGATGAGGAGTCACTAGTTCCATGTTACAAAAGTAACCTATATAGTTGTAACTAACTTATGATGGGAGTTGAATGACCAAGTATGGTCTATGATTTGAATTGATCCCACACATACTAGACCTAGAAAACAAGGTCGATAAGAACTTACTGTAGGACATGACAACTTATAAGTTGAGTTAGGGTGGTGGACATACAACGACTTTCATTGTGTAACATATATGTATGAAAACTTTGGCCAAAGTAATGCATCCGTCTTTGCATGCATTGTCGGTCCACAATGTTCCAAATGGCCTAGTGTCTCCAATATTGTCATACAAGTTAGAGTGGATCTATAGTGTGTGACCGTGAGACATTAGGAAGGACACAACACCATATACTCAGATGGCTATCCAATTAGTTTCTAATATTTAACCTTTCTATGAAGGGTAGGGCCTCTTCCAGTTAGGAAGATGAGCGGGGGACCACAGGTCCGTGGTTGGAGGAAAAGCACCAGGATGATGCTCTCCTTCTCAAGAATGAGACAAGCTGAGGCTTATGAAGACAGATGTCAATTGTTCTAGATACAATGTTTGCATTTTATGACCAGTTGGTCTATTGTAATGTAAAAATTTGATTAAGATGCCTAGAGCATATATTGTATTTGATTAGTGAAGGTTATTCACTAAAGATTGTAATGGTTTACTAGATTGTAAGCTTTGTTATATCTTGATTTAATTAACATGCTTAATTGATGGGAAAGAATATGTTTCTTTTCATTCAATATTTGAATAGCTCTAGCAATTCTTAATTAATGACTTGTTTAAGCTATATAATTAAGTTAAATCTTGAGCATTATGGAAAGTGATGTTACAAAATTCTACAGAATCTCAAACAAAATTTGGATCATGTAAGGATTGTTGTGATGCTTGTTGTGCCTGACAATGTGATAAGATGGCAAGTATTCGAGAATGTACAACAGGTTGTAAATTTCTTGCAAGAAGAGGCAGAGTTTGCTGCCAAAAATTAGTCCACACTGCAAGAACAATATGGTGACCAGGTGATCCAACTCAAGACCAAGAAACTACCCAGGGGACTAATCACCTTAGAAAGCATATTTGGTGCTGACAACCAACCAAAGAAGGAGAAAATGAACATGACAGTCAAAAAAGAAGACTATGAAGAGGTAGAAATTGTACAGGGCAGATTCCTAAAACATGGCAAGGTATGTAGTCAAGCTAAGAAGCAAGGCTTTATTAAACTTTGTAATGAATTTAATGATTTAATAGCTTGGGATTATATGGATCTAAAATGCTTTGAACCTATTTTAATCCAACATACCATTGACTTAGACCCTAATGCAAAACCTATCCACCAAAAACAAAGGCCAGTCAACCCCAAAATTGAGCCATTAACGAGAAAAGAGCTATCCAAGATCATAGAGGCTAAAATCATTTATCCCATCAAACATTCTTCTTGGGTGGCTAACCCAGTTCCAGTTAGCAAGAAAAATGGGGAAATTAGACTGTGTGTGGACTTTAGAGACCTAAATAAGGCCTCCCTTAAAGACCACTATCGACTCCCTTCCATGGAGCAGATGTTACAGACAGTAGCAAGAGCTTAAAGATTTTCACTCCTAGATGGCTACTCAGGCTACAACCAGATTCTTGTAAAAGAATTAGATTAGTACAAGACAACCTTTACCACCAAGTGGGGTACCTTCGCTTACCAAAAAATGCCATTTGGGTTGACCAATGTTGGGGTAACCTTGGACAAAGAGAAATGGATTTAGCCTTTAAAGGCCTAATCAATGATACTATTTTAGTGTATCTTGATGATCTGACTATGTATTCCAAGCATGCAATTGACCACTTGGGTCATTTAAGAAAAGTCTTTGAAAGATGTAGGGAATATGGAATATCATTGAATCCAAAAAAATGTGTATTTGTTGTCCTAGAAGGTAGATTGATGGGGCATATAGTCTCAAAGGAGGGACTGGCCATTGATACAGAAAGAACCAGTGCCATCCTATCTCTTCCCCTTCATAGTCACAAGAAAGGCCTACAGTGTTTCCTGAGCAAGATCAAATTTGTGAGGAGGTTCATACCTAATTTTGCTTCGATAGCAAAACCCCTCACTGCCATGCTTAAAAAGAATTTTGTCTTCACATGATCAAAGGAAGGTAGTGACAGTTTTGAATTTGTCAAGCAGGGCATTGCACAAGCTCCAATGCTGATGAACCCCAACTATGAGAATGATTTTATCCTTTATGCCTTTGGAGGCAAGGAAGGTATATCGGTAGTTTTAACGCAATAGAATGAAGAAAATTTGGAACAACTGATTGCTTTCTTTAGCTAGCCTCTCAAAGATTATGAGGTGAAGTATGATTTTGTTGAGAAGTAGGTATTTATTGTAATGAAAGCACTTAAAAGGTTCAGGCATATGCTTTCAAACAACAATATATAATTAATGGTGAACCATCTCAGCATGAAAGAATTTCTTTTAAATAGAGATATTAATGAAAAAAGGGCTAGGTGGATCACAAAGGTGATGGAATATGATGTCAATGTCAACATCACCAAGCTAGTGTGAGGCAAAGATCTGTGTGAGTAGATGGCCGCAGACCCTAAGGTAACAAATGATGTTGTATGTGTCTTGGAATAGGACCAACCAACTGATTCCAATGCTTCAACCGACTAGTATCATGACATGGTCACATTTCTACAAACATGAAGATGCCCAAACGGACTGGATTAGGTGAAAAGAAGGTATTTTTGGCTCCAATCCATCCCTTATGTTCTTGCTAATGTCTTGTTTAGAAAAGACATCAATGGAGTTCTTCTTAGATGTATTACACAAGATCGAACTTCTAAGGTGTTAGAAGAATTTCATAATGGCCCTGCTAGTGGCCATTACTCTGCAAAAACAACTGCTATCAAAATCATGGGGGCTAGTTAGTATTGGCCCAATTTATTCAGAGATGCCCACTGATGGGTAAGAAGCTACAAAGAATGTGCATTCTTTGTAGGAAAACAAAAGTTGGTTGCTCTTCCCCTACACCCAATTTAGACTGATCGACCATTTGCCCAATGGGGTTTGGAATTCATTGGGATGATTAACTTGCCTTCCAGCATTGGTCACAAGTGGATTTTAATGGCTACTGATTATTTTACAAGGTGGACAGAGGAACTTTCATTGAAGAATGCTACAAAGGCCTCTATTTTAGATTTTCTAGAGGGAATAGTTACCAGGTTTGGTGTTCCATTCACCATTATTTCTAACAATGTCAAAGCCTTTGTAGGCACAAAAATTAGTGAATGGGCACTTAACTATGGAATTTATTTGAAGACATCATCCAACTAATACCCCTAAGGGAATGGCCTGGTTGGGTCCACAAACAAAAACCTAATCAGGATTTTCAAGAGGACATTAGATGATAATCAAAGAACTTGGCATTCCAAGTTGAAGACAATTCTCTCAGCTAATAGAATTACCCCCAAAAGGGCCATAGGTAATTCCCCTTTCATGCTTGTTTATGGAAGGGAAGCAAAAGTTTCATTATCATTAGAGTTGCCTTCCCTTGAGCTGGCATAGCAGCTAGAACTACTAGAATGATGCCATGACAGTCAGGTTTGTTGAGCTGATGGAGCTTGAAGAAAAAAGAGACACTGCTATGAGGTCTCTTGAGGCTCACCAAGATTAGGTCAAAAGAACTTTTGATAGAAGATCAACTAACATAACATTCAGTGAGGGAGATTTAGCATTGAAATGGGATGCAGACACAGCTAAAGCTGGGAGACATCCAAAATTTGATGCCATGTGGAGTGGCCCTTATATTATTACCAGCTGCAAACAGGCCAATGCATTTCAACTTTCCAAGTTGAATGGAGAGGTTCTGCCAATCCCAGTCAATGGGATTCATCTCAAACCTTGCTTTTAGCATGGTTGTGGGTTTTGTAAATATGTTAGGTGTTTCCTTTGAATAAGTGCCTTTGCACATGCATCATTCTCATTAGGAGATTGCTTGCCTTGTTTGTTTTACCTTGTCTTGTTTCCCAGAGGCAGTGTTCAGTTTTGTGTTGGTCTAGCCAACCCCTATTCTTTTTGCTATGCCCTTTGACTCTGTGCCCAATGGATTGATAAGGCCTATGGATCCCAATGTTTAGTAGGCAAACACCCCTGCATAGTCACCAAAATGTTATCCTATTTTTCCTTCTGGCCAAATAGCCTAAAAGATCCATGAGATCCTAGTATTTTCACCCTTTGAAATGCAAGAGAAAACCACCCAAAATGGCTAAGTCCCAAAAATCCTAAATTTTCCTTGTGTTCTTCGCCTTTTCAGGGTTTCAGAGTTCTTCCCTTTGCTCTACCATCCTAATTGGCTCCAAACTCCACTTTGTCCCTTTGCAAAATATTCTAATGTTTCAGTATTCGAAGGTCGAGGGTTCTCTCTTCTACTTTCTCTTTTGGAAGACCGAAGGCTGGAGGTCCGCTTGCCGAAGCCCGACAAGTAAAAGCTCTATGTATGTCAGAGGTCAGAGTTCAAGCCTCTCGCCTTCTATCTTATTCATAAAAGGCGTAAGGTGGAAGGCTCGATGACCGACTCTTGACGGGACACATGGCGTATTCTAGTTCATTTCTACCATTCTGTGAGGATTATTTTATTAAGGCAAAGGGGGGATGTGGAACATCGGGAAGTTACTAGGTGGCTGTGACAATATCCAAGGAGGACAGCTCAGGGTCCAAGTTCTGCTTCTTTTCTTGCAAAATATTTCTAAGTGTTTCAAGGAGTTGGACTTCAGTCTTTTCTTCTTACCTTTTCTTTCTATGGGAAGACGTAAGGCCAAAGGCCCAGACCCTGAACTCTGCTGAATCTTTGTAAAAGCGGCTAAGTCTTCAAACTTGTGGAGCTCAAACTTTCTGTCTTCTTCTTTCTCTAGGAAGATGTAAGGTAAAAGGCTCGAGGCCCGATCTCCACTGATTTCATAAAATCAACTAAGTGTTGTGGAGGCAATGGTCAGGTTATTCTTCTTTCTAAAGAATGATGCAACGGCGAAGGCCTGACCCCCAAAGCTCGACGATTTCCCTTCTTTCAGACTTCAAACGTCAGGGTTTCCTGCTTCACCTTGCCAAAGCCTGATCGGTGGAAGACCGATCACTGGAAGTCCGATATGTTAGAGCTTGACCTTTTTGTCTTCCAAAGGCATTTTCTATTGTTCAAACACGACAAGATTGCTCAACGACCCTCTTGATCGCCATTAATGCTTCTTTAGAGCCTGATTTCTTGTAGAAGATGGATTCCTCATTTCCCCATGCCATTGTAGCCTTATTTACATTAATTCTTTGTAGTCATGGCATGGGCGGACCTCCTGTTTCAACAAATTTCATGGGTAGAGCCATGTGGGCACACTCCAAGGACGTCAGAATGAATTTATTGTAGTATGGATGATGTTCTTCCTTGTTGACTTCTCCTTCCACACCTAAGGATGCTACAGTATGATCAGAAAAGCTATATATGCATGTATTTGAGATGTATTTATATTGGTTGGTCATTGGGTTATTATTCAGGCTAGAGTGCTTTATGCTTGATCTTGATCTCATGATATTTCCCAAAACTACATGAATTTGATGACTGTCTTCTTTTGGACCTCTTTATCTTCATCTTAGTTCAACTATGAGGGGAAAGCTATCATTTTGTGTCCCTCTGATCTATATTCATCTTTCCTATCTTTGTAATGGCTATTTAGCCTCTATTATTAATATAAGCAACTGATTCTGCCTCTCTCATTTCTCTTTCACTGTGTCTGTTTGAATGCTTTTCACTTATCTTGTGGATAAAATTATCCTTTTATAGGTTCTAGTATTCTATTTTGGCCTCTGATGGAGAACAAATGAGTCTGCGTTAGTCTATTCAACATTTGAAATCATTACTGTGTTATGTCAACTCTGGCTAAACATACTAAATCTTGGTACATCGCCTCCCTTTTAATTTTTAGTCTCCTCTCCCTTTTCCTTGGTGATCATTAGCATAGCTTTTGTCAATTACTTTGAACCTTAAGTTCAGAAAGAAGAACTGGCCTTCTCTGGAGGTTTGGTCTCAACTGCAAAGGTCCCACACCTTGAGACCAATCCCATGTTACTATGAAATTGTTGGAATTGTCAAAGTTCCAACAAAAGGGTGTAATTTTAGGTGATAACAATAACTAACTTAAGGGATGTGTACCACATGTCGCCATCTCCATCTAACTAAATACATTATAATATCATATCGCTAAGTACATAACATGCCATCCCTCCTTGACATGTTTCATCTTCGAAACATGAGAAGAAGCCAAAGAGTAAGACTGCTGCAAGTTGTTAGGAATGTGCCACCATGACCAATCATCCAACCATCCATAATTGATCTTTGCAATGGTTTTATCTTGACAATACCTTGATCTCATCCTCGGTCCATATTTAGTTTCACCCATTTGATTCCATTCCTTATCAAAGTAAGCCCTCCTTTGTTGCCCTGAATAACCCTTACTTCTATGATACCATGGATCATTATAGTTGTTCCTTTGATTCCATGTAGGTCCATAGTGATTGGATTTTTGTTTCCATGTATTATCATTCCTCCATGATTCTTGCCTCTCATAATGATGTGGATGCCTATATATTGCACCCTTTCTTATTGCTGGAGCCTTCTCTGGTTCTTCATCATTTTTTGCCACTTGTTTTGTTGGATCATTAATATAATTCCTTGTCTCCTCTTTTTTCTCTACATCTTGCTCCTCTTGCATGCCCTCTAATTCATTGATGCAATCTTCAGTATATTCTTGAACTTGCATTTCCTTGATTTTATTTTGGACTTCATTATGTGTAATATCTTGTAATGTAACTTTTTTCCTCCTATACCAAAGCTTCATGGACTTCTTTTGCACATTGATGTTTATTGTTCCCAAATATTCTAACCAAGAACAATATCCAATCCATACATACCCAAAGCATGAAAGTTTGAATGCAAAACATATTTTTTTATAGAGAGCTTTGAATCTTAAAAAAATTGAATATCCTTACCTAATATTTGACTATTCTTAATGTGCTTTGCTTTTACTTGTAGCTTCTTAGCTAAGTCCAAGTTGATGAAGTTATACTTGATGCTAGGATTTATAGAAACAATAACTTTTACCTTTTGAATACATCCATGAATTTGAAGGATTGGATCCTCCTTCCTTTGAGTTAAAGTGCATGTACCTGTATCCAGGTTCCTCTTTTCTTCCTCATCTTCTTTTAATTCTCCTCTTCCTTCTAATTCTTCTTCTCCATTTTCTCCTTCTTCTTTCTATTCATCATCTTCTTGTTCTTGTCCTTCATCTTCTTCTTGAGCCTATCTATCTAAAAATACTTGTTCTAGTTCATACACATAAGAAATATCCATGTGTAATGATACATACCATTTGTGAACTTCACCACTTATATAAAAATAAAAATATGATTTCCATCTTCCATCTTGACTATAAGATCTCTTATATTAGTGCCACCTTTCTAATGCATCCCCACTTCCATCAAAATTAGGTATCCCCATTGAAACTAGGGTTTCTAATTTTTTTTATCCTACCTAACTTTGATTGAATTATTTCATAATGTTTGTGGCCTTTGTTATGTCAGAAAATGTCCCCTTGGGGGCTTTTTCCTCTTAAGGTTTAGCTTCCGGGTCCTTAGAATGCATTTAGAGCATCTTGTGTGTTAATTTTGAATTTCGATGAGAAAACCGTGAAGTCTTGTGGCAAATAGGACCTAGGGGGTGCTATTGTGATGATTCCTACCTAAAATAGGGGGGAGGACTTGGGCGCTCGCGCCCTAGTCCTTCCCTATTTTGGGTCAGGCCCTAATTTGAAGTGTCGGTTATATGACCGTTGTTAGGTCCTATGCCAACACCTAAAGTTTGAATTACAAAATTCTTAGCGTGAATGTTTGTAGTTGCATATATAAGCATGTTTAGGTTTTCATTTGTAAACTTGAAGATGATTGTGAACTTTATGCATACTTGTGATTTTAGAGCATCCATGATATTCATTATTACAGAGCAAAGCATTGTTATTGTGTTTGTGATTGCAGATTTGACTTCATCTTCTCATGTGATTGAAGAGCCTTCATTTATGTGAAATCTACACTTCAAGGTGACATTTATTTATGTTTGAATCATTTATCATTTGGATTTTGCCTCTATCCTGCAGGGATACACACTCTTATCTAACAACGGTCTTCAGAAGACTTGAATGTCTCTCTAGGGCTTAACTGAGGCAAGCCTCTAAACACCACAACCCCAAACACACTTCTTTGTGATTGCAGGTTACAAGTACTGAGTTTTGCGGAGTGGAGTTGCGAAAGAAGGTTGCAGAAAACAAGGATTTAGGACCCGAAAGAAAGAAGTGAAACAGAGCATTTTTGAGACATGGGTGCCTAGGGCAATGTCCTCCGAAGTTACACAGACATGAATCAGAGTTACAGTGACATTCTGCATCTGAAGAAGCTCTCACATCCTGAGAATCAGCCTACCTTAGACTTGGGTGCCTGGGGCAGTGTCCTCTGCATATTAGGTGATGAAAATAGTCGAAACAATGATTATTAGTGCCAGAAGGAGTTCTGCATTCTGTGAAGAAAACAGTGCCTTGGACTTGGGTGCCTGAGTCATTATCCTTGAATATTCTGAATTCTGAACTTCAAAAAATGGTCAGTTATTAATCTTTGTCCTTTTCCTTAATCTATAAACATTTATCAGTTTATTCATTATTCTACATAATTAGGGTTTTGAGAGTATTTGAACATTAAATTTAGATATTGATTGATAACATCCGAGCTTCCACATCGTTCCAAGTGACAACCCAACCTGTTAGGTGAATGCTCTCGCTTAGTAGAGATTCAACTCAGTTGATATGCCCTTGAATGTTTGTAGTGAAAGGAGGATCTAAACCCATCAAACCAAAAGCCATCATCATCCCCCTTTTCCTATAAAACAACCTCAAAAATAAAAGTATAAAGAATAGACCCCCGATAAAATTAGGTGAGATTTCCAAAAATATAAAAATCTTGAAAAATTCCCTAATTTGGAGCCTACAAAGCAAAATTATAAAAAATAATAAAATTGCAATAACTTACTAAAAACAACTCCAAATTCTTCCAAATCAAGAATGTAGGTGTATCAATGTGTCCTTGTCAACCCTCCAAAAATTAGGAATTTTTTTGCTAAATTGCAACCTTAGGAGCGAAAATGGTGAAAACCCTAATTCTGCAACAATCACTTGATTCTGCTCTAATTCACAGATTTTTTTATTTGCAAATCTTTGGCAATTCGTGAGTAGTTGAAATTAGGGCCTCCAAAAATGGTGAATAGTTCAGGTTATAAAGGGGACTAAATCACCCAATTTTTATTAAAAAATAATTTAGTCTTAGTTATTTCGCTAAAGCATTATTTTTTAAACTAATAAGTTGAATTATTTGACCACGTAAATGATGCCTCATTAGAGCTGATTTTCTAGTAGTTTATAATATAATTTTAAATTTTAATCGTATTCTCTAGTAATATTATATTCCCGCCATTACTTTTGGGGTAATGTCGCCATTAGTAATAAATTATTATGTACTTTTAGGGCTATATTTGCTTTTAATATAGGTTTTATTCATTATCATTGATTATGGATTTGATCTGGCGGTTGCTATTGAATTATGCGGGCTATGAGCATGTGCCTTTTAAAAGGCTTGCTGAGGCCCAAAATTTATTTTGATTCAATAACAAACGTTAGATCAAATCCATAATCAATGATAACAAATAATTGAATAAAAAATATGTGACTAAGTTAGAATATAACATGTAAAATCACTCTATCTTAGTTTTATTTTGAAAGTAAGATATTTTAAAAATGTTTGGTTTGTGTGTGTTCGAATGCATTCATAATAGTGGATTTGTGCCTCTCTGGGGCCATTGTCCCTGGACCTCGCAAGGGGGCGCACCCCGTCAGTGGCTGTTGCCCCTGGGCCCCTGCTTCAACATTACAAAAATTAAAAATATATATAGGGGGACTACGCCGACGAATTGTACAATTTTTTAAAGGAAAGATTTGCCATTGTAATTAATTTCTTTAGTTATTATTCACTATGATTCGCCATTGTAATTATTTTTTTTTACCAATTATTCATTAAGATTTGCTAGGATTTTACAACAATTTCTAATAATGTGCATAGATTCACTAGGAAAATTGATATTTTTTCAAAAAAAGGAAAGATTCACCAAGAAAATTAGCACTCAGCTAGGATTTGCTAGAATTTTATAAGTTTTAAAGGAGGGTTCCTTAAAGTTATCATTACTCTAATTGCACTCAAATCTGGATTGTATCAGCTTCAATATGCTCTTAAAAAACCCACCAAAATTTTTACAAAGATTCGCCAATATAAGAGAGATATGCTGTGAGGCCTACATTTTTCATTCCATTCATGTGATTATTTACCTTACTGTTGTTGATACTATTATAATTGTGGGACTATTGATCCTAGATTCCCAAACTTTTAGACCTTATTATGTTAAAGGAAAACTAATTGGGTGATGATAGATAGATGCTTGTATTAAGAGAAAACAATTGGGTGATGTTAAATAGATGTTTATATTATAGGAAAACTAATTGGGTGATGTTAGATAGATGTTTACATTATAGGAAAACTAATTGGGTGATGTTAGATAGAAAATTGTAATGTGATTTCCTTTATGCTTAAGAGAACTTGTGGTATTTTATGGGAATGCACGTTTTAAATTGTTTCGGCTATGATATTTATATGTGGAATTAACTTTGCAATTGAGTGCGCAGGTTTTGCTAACAAACCACAGATACTGGAGATCATCCCACACCTTATGTTGTAACCCCTTTGTGAAGCCGATCTGGTTCCATGAGGAACCAAGATCAACTTTGTGTTTGATGTAATGTTGTAATGTTAATTTGCATGAGGTTGAATGGGTTAGGTCTACCCTCTTTTAATTTGAATTATGATATGTGTTGTAAGAATTGTCTGTGAATTTTATTTTTTAAATTTTAATTTTTGGAGACCCTTTTTTTGTATTTTAACTTGACCCTGGGTGTTCTAACTAGGTTAAAATTGACCCTGGGTTATACCCCATGGGTCTAGGGTCCCTTTTGACTTGGGTAACCCTTGATTAACCTCCGTATGGTCACCTTAACTTCACACTGAAGTTAAGTGACGAATTTGGAGGCATGGGAGGGATAGGATGAATGGTACCAACACTCAAGCCCATCCCTTTTCAATTCCCAAGGCTAGAGATGACTCCAAGATCCACCAATTGTGGAGGACTTGACTTCAAGTCTCTCTCACAATTGGTGAGAGTCCCCATGGAGTTGTGTGGTCCTTCATGAGAGGAAAGGAAGGGGAGACATGTGTCACCCTTTCCCTCTTTAACTCCCCTTTTCTCTCCCATGTGTTGGAGAGAGGACATGTGGTAAGGGGTGAGGAAGACTTTGGGGATGGGTGAGTGACATGTGTCAACACCCATCCCTTGGGACATGCTAGTGGTTGGGAGGAAGAGTGAGGAGGTGACAAGTGTCACCTCCCCATTCCTCTAAGCTCATGGATTGGGTTTATTTTAATCCCACTTGGGATAGGGAGAAAGGTTGTTGAATTTTTGAGAATTTTAATTGTTTAGAAATTGATTTGGGAGAAAAAGAATAGAGGGAGTTTGGTGGCTTAGGTTGGAGGAGATTTTAGAGGAGCTCTACATAAACTTCTTCCATATTAGGGCTTTAAAGGTTGGTTTTCAAGGCTAAGGCCTTCCCCTTATATTTCAAATTGCTTGTATGATGAATGTGTGAGGTGTATTTTGCTTGTGTTGTATTTTGTTAATGTGGGGATTATTTAGTAGGGTGTTGAAAGAGCCTCTCCCACTTGGGAGAAAATGCTCATCAAGTGTGGGGTAGGGGAGGAGTCATCCTCCTTGAGTTCATTTCCTTGTTTTGGGACGTTGAAATCCTTGAGGGCATTTAATGTGATTTTGAGTAACTTGTTATATGGCTTGAGAGCCAAAATATGAACTCCTTTGGAAATTGTGTTATCATGTTGACTTGAGGCCATGAGAAAATTGTGTTGAGATATTTTGAAGGAGTGACACTCTAGAGTTGAGTGTGTCCACTCTCCTACCCCTTTTGAAACTCACCTGGGTTGAGTTTGTGTTTGTGTAAATATCCATGGGTGTATTTTGTGCTTTGGGATGTTGTTTTGCCATGTTGTGAAGTGGATTTGGATTCCCTAAGTGTGTGGATGATCTCCCTAGCTCGGGGGTGACCCTCTTGTAGGTCTACGGTAGGGAGGAGAGCAACATGTGTGGTGTTTCCTTCCCTTGTGTGATAAGCAGGTTTCATGGAGTTTAGTGTGAAGATTGAAGAATTTACTAAACTTGGAAAATATTTTATTTTCCTTTACTCTTAAGGCTCTTGAGGAGAGCTTGGTCTTATTATTAGCTTCATCCTTGTTGATCTTCAAAGAGGAGAACTTCTCTCTCTCTCTCTCTCTCTCTCTCTCTCTCTCTCTTGTTGTAAAATTTGCTCTAAAGTTGTGAGAAATCCCCTTCCAATGTATTGATAGTTTTAATTGTTACATTAAATTTTACCATTTATGAGATGATGAAGGAAGGAAATTTGTTTTTAAAAGGATATTGATTTTGTATATTCTTAATACTCCTAGTTGCAAAGTTGAGACTTAGTTGATATTGTGGTGAAAAAAAAAGAATTTATAACTTCTTATTTGGAAGAAAGAAAATTGGTTGTAGCTTTGTATTATAGGCATTTTGAGTTACTTGAATATGTTGCTCCTCTTCTTTTTAAAAAAAAAAATGATGAGCAAATTTTTGATTAAGCAATGAATAAACTTGATAAAGAAAAAGAGTGTTTACTTTGTAGTTGAAATGATTGAAAAAAAAAATTATAGTTACTCATCTTATAAATTGGTTGTATCTTAAATAAAATTAAAAAATAAAATTTCAATTTTATTACTATGTGTGTGTGAAAGATTGCATTATTTCATTCGCTGTGACTAAGTTTAATATTCTACCTATGAAAAGAAAATACATAAGAAATTACACTTTATATATATATATAGTCTATTTTAATTTTAACTAAACTATGATTTGTAATGAAATTGTGCTTCTGTTGTGTAAACATAGGTATATTTATATACATTTATATATTTATATACATTTATATATATATATATATATATATATACATATACATACTCATTTATATTTTGGTTATATATTAATTTTATTTAAAACTGTGAATCTGAATAAATTATAATTCTGTGATTACTATGTATATAAATTATATACACACACACACACACACACACATATATATTTTAGATTTTTAATAAATAAAAATTATTGAGGAATAAAAAAATTACATATCGCAGTATTGGACAGTGTTAACACTGTTAAAAAAATGAAAGAATGGTGGGGGGGTTCGAAACCCCCCCATCGTCGTTGATATTTACAATGGGTGTGGGGAGGGGGCGGAGCCCCCACCCACACCCCACACTATGGGATGTGGGTGGGGGCTCCGCCCCCTCCCCACACTCTCTGCCATCCTTTAAACCCCGCGGCACCCCCCTGTAGAGATCTGCCCCTGTTCCTTCGCCGCGACCTCCGCCTTGCTGCCGCCTGTGACACTCGCGCGACCTCCATACACCGCCGCCTGACTCCTCCCTTCGCCCATCTCTGTGCCCAACTCCCCTTCACTGCTGTGACCTCCCTTTGTCCACGGCCCCTTCACTCAAAGCCGCTCCTCTCCGCCGCCGCCTCCTTCGACCCTGCCACAAGCCACAAAAGAAAAATAATGTTAGGGTTTTCATTTTGTCTTTAAAAAAAATGAAATCAACAATATGCTTAGGTTCTATAAAGAAAACCTAATTTTTGTATCTCAATTAAAATATTAATACATATATATATATATATATATTATTTATTAATAATTTTTGTAAAGGAAAGCCTTAAAAAATAATAATAGGGTTTCAATTTTGACAAAAATATATATAACAATTAAATTAATAAGAATATATATATATATATATATATATATATATATATTAATTCTAATTATAGGAAAATGTGTTTTGGAGGTTTAACAATTCTCACAAATGAAATACCAAGAAAATGAAAAGAAAAATATACATGTATTTTTAATAAAAGAAAACCTAGAGATATAAATGCAAACAAATAAGCATATATATATATATATATATATATATATATATATATATGCTTATTTGCATTTATATATTTATAAATAAACTTAAGCCATCATATGCATTTCATATGTGGCCATTGTAAACTCAACTGTAGTTTGAGAAGACGTGCAATTGAAAAAAAAATGAATGAGAGAAAAAGAGAAAGAAAGATAAAAGTGAAAACAAAGAGGAGAAAATGCGCGACATTTTCTGAAATTGGGCTAAGAGAACTAATTAAGATTTAACTTCCGTTAAACCTGATTGGGGGCAAATTAATTAGCAAAATTAATACGAAACGTTGAATTAAACCTAGAGAGGAAACCTAGTGGACTTCATCGAGCGAAGTTAGTAAGTCCATTTTAAGTGATCTAATCTACCAAGAAATTAGGAATAATGTAAAAGATGCAGTGATAACTCTAACTGATAGAGAACTGATCTACCAAGAAATTAGGAATAATGAGAAGGATGCAGAGATAACTCTGATTGATAGAGAACGTGAAAGAGAGCAAAATAAAATAAAATTTTAGAGAAACGGGAAGGAGAACAAATGTGTAGGCTTTGTTGAAAATGCTAAAATTAGAAGGAGATTAAATTAATATTAAATTTCAGAAAACGTGAAGGAGAACGGATGATCGGACTTTGTTGAAAAATGTGCCATTAACTCAACCAACTGTAATTTTAATGTAATTAGGGAGTGGTAGGAAATGTATTAATCCAATCAGGAAACCTCTTGGAAGGAATTAGTGTTAGTGTAATAAACCCCACTCACGCCCACGAGGCATCATGCTACCAGATTTTCTGGAATTTAGGGTTTAGTGGTTTAGAAAGTTTAACCCTTGTAGTGACGTTAACTGCGTTGCGATGACCCCCTTGTTGGCCTTCTTGCGTTTGGGTATGCGCACGTGAGCGTATTAGCCTGTTGACAACTGTATTGTTTACACCTTAAGCGTACGCCACCGAGCACGCTTACGCGTGAGAGGGGGTTTCTAGGGAAGCATGGGAAAATTTTTGATATTTCGTGTCATGACCACATGACAAATGTGGACATGACACATGTGATACGTGTCGTGACCACATGGGAAATGTGGGCATGACATATGCACTTCCCAAAATGAGATCCAAAATTGAAAAAATCGCCTTATTTTTGCATTCACGGTGCCAAGATCATGATTTGATACCACTTGATAAGATCCAACCATATAATAATGGAAATAATATTATGTAGAAGATAGATCTCACACAACACAAGAGATGTTTGTGGGTCAATATGTCCTAATATCCAATATTTGTGGAAATAGAATAAACCCTTGAAGTAGGTTAACACCATTCAATACTCCTTATGGAAGAAGCCACTCCACGCTATATCGCCAAGAGATCTCCAATACAATATCATACTCTACACATATCCTTACAATGATAATCACCTCGTTTATATATACCTCCTCCTAATAACATAAATATGGAAGGGTAATTGTAATGAAGGCCTACTCAACTCCTGATATAATTAATTACACAAGTTATCTATAAGACCTAATATAACTAACTTAAGGGATGTGTGCCACATGTCAGCATCTCCATCCACCTAAATAAATTATAATATCATATCACTAGGTACATAACAAATCACCCATCTACATTGTATGTGTACTTAGTCAACTAAATACAATATTACATTATATGATGCAACACATATGATGCCAAAACTCATGATGTTCTACCAAGGAAACCCGATTGTTTTGATTTCCCCAAGATAAGGAAAGCTAATGAGGATTATTTTTGTTGTTGTCCTGGTCAACCATTATTTGTAGTGGCTCTTTATCAAAAGAGTCATCCAAATTGATTCTTGTAGATGTAGATGCAACTATAGTTATTTTCCTTTAAAAAGTGGAGACTAGTTATAGTTGTAGGACTTTAGGAACTCATAGTATGGATCTTTCTCTTCAACTTCCCTTCTTGACCTCATGTAAACTTTCAGTAGAATTTACCAATCTTGATTATTGAAGTGAGAAGCCATCCATTTGTACCTTGCAAAGCTTCTTTCATCCTTATGCCTCACAGTGGGTGCCAAAAACTATTAGCATTTTAATTTGTACCTTTTGGTACAATACAAAATAGAACCATATACCTTTCTTCCAATTAGAAGGAGAATCTTCCTTGTAACTAAACCTAATATTGGACACTAGATTATAGACAAAATCTACAAGTATTCACACCATGCACATAAATTCTTTAGGGTTTTGCTACAAAATGAAATAAATTGAACTAAATCTACCCTATTATTTTAGCCTTGATTATAAGTACAAGGCTTAAATCAACTCCTTTCTCACATATTAGATTGTGTTTTATACACATTTTATGACTCTAAATTGAACAATTTGATGACTAATGTAAATGTGCCAACCACTTATCAAATTGGTTAAAGGTAGAAACTAGCAATTAAGTGTATACAAAAGATTAGGAGTAAACTAACCTAACATACATATAACACAAGATTTTAGAAATCGAATAACTAGAGTTGTATGCAAAGCTACAACTTAAATGGACAATAATGCCAATACAAAGCCTAACATTATTACCCACTTTCAATTCAATCAATGAAATCTAAACACAATGCTTACAAGAACATGAAATTTAGATTAAACCTCTGAATAATATTTTTTACAATGTAAGTGTAACATCAACTATTATTAATTAAATACTATGCATAAAACACTTATTTATTATATAAGTTTAGAGAATGGTAATTTTGAGATTTAAGATAAACATGAAACAATCCCAAAACTCAAGTCTTTAAAGCTATCTCACTTAAAATAGTTGAAAAAATGAAAATAAAATTACTTTAAAGCAAAAACTATAAATAAAGCTTTTAGATAAAAGCTAACTATAAAAAGTAAGAGCTCTAGAATTTGTCCCAAAAATAGATCCTCTACTTGAATCTATTCTAAAAATAGAACTAGCTAAAAATACTAGTCTAGAAGCTCCTCATAATACTTTTGACAATGATAGATCCTTTGAAAAAACTTGAAATTGATGATTTACCATGACTTGAATTCCCCTTGAAATTGAAATCCTCAAGGCATTAAAGATGAAAGCATTGCTTTTGTCTTGATTAACCCTCACTAAAAGTACTGCAAAGGAATGACACATTACTATAATTTTCTCTAAGTTGTTGGAAATGCATATTATTTACAATAAACCTTAAGAAATTATTGAAAACTTGTTATAAACCTTAGCACCTCCCTTGAATAAACTGACTGAAAACTATTGTTGCCACACTTTTAAACTAGTAAATAATTTGAAATCTTCTTTCCTTCCAATACGTCACCCTCTTGCTTGCACTTAGATGCTTTAAAAAAAGTGGCAAAGAGGTACTAGACATGCATCTATGAAGTCTTGCCATGGTGAATGAAGAAGTAGTGTGAATCTTGAGGGTATTAACCTAGCAGTGAAGGAAGAAACACACACTTTAAAAAACCATATTTTTTTGGCAAAACATGAGAATCAAGCTTTTTTTTTTGTTTTTTTTTGGAGTCTTGACCCTCACTTTTACTCACAACATGAAAAATACGCACTTTGGGACCCTTAATTGTTTATAGTTAGCCAAAATTTTACAAAATCACTTATTTGGAGGTGGCTTGTCAAGCAAAAGCATGCATCTGGGTTCCTTTGCCATTCACTTTTTGGTTCTAATTGGAAAAACGTGTGCTTGGGGTGATTGCCACTTTTCCATGCCTTATTCAATTTTTATTCATATTGGCAAACACACATGAAGTGCATGCACGAGATCACTTAATCATGACCCTCAAAACTATGCACTCTTGGAGTCTTGACCACTTTTATTGTCTTCGCCATTTTACATGTTTGACAAAGCACACCCTAGGAGTTGTTTTGCCACTTCTTGATACTTCATTTGTTTTTTGCACTTTCAACCACTTTTCGGCTTTGAATCTTGACTTCAACTTCCCACTTAACCATTAATTTAAATGGCATGATAAGAAGAATGGACAAATACGTAGAAAAGACCCGAAAAAAACAACACTCCATACAATTTTTTTTTTTTCTTATAATG
Organism: Cunninghamia lanceolata; assembly: GCA_027924645.1. Lineage (NCBI taxonomy): Eukaryota > Viridiplantae > Streptophyta > Pinopsida > Cupressales > Cupressaceae > Cunninghamia > Cunninghamia lanceolata. Next base: position 37,608,976 of record BSBN01001583.1, on the reverse strand, counting down.
GCCCACCAAAGTATTAAAATTGTGTATCTAAAAATACATTATAGATGGTCCCACCAAGTTCTAAAAAAGTGTTGCAAACGGTCCCATTAGATCCTCAAAAACCTTTATATATTAAGTGTAGTAAATGATCCCACTCGATTCTTAAAAAGTATGCGTATAGGAAGTGTTATAGATGGCGTCCCCAAAAAAAGAGTATAAACAAGAGACGCAATGCGTCATGTTCCTGCCTCTATGTGTTGAATGTTGTAGTATATCGTCAAAAAGGAAAACCCAATGAGATTAGAACAGGTCATGCAAGTAATGATTTCATATGTCCAATTTAGTCCGCAAACCATCAAATAGAAGATTGCGAACAAAGGAAAAAGGATAAGATGAAAAATTAGGTTTATGATGGAGGGTTCAACGTTGAGGGTTTAGGGATTAAATTTAATTTTAAAGGTTTTAGTGTTAAAAATGAACTTTGTGGAAAAACTTTAATTTGTAAACTATTTAACTTTATTAACATAATTGTATAAACTAAACATGTAATTAAGGTAATTAATAATTTACGAACTGCTATATATTCATGTTTATGGACTGCGGGAGGCATTATATGGTGAGCCCAAGATAGTGCCAACATGGTACTTATCTATTATATATGTATTGAATAGGTTGAAAGCTTAAATATTTCTCTAATTCCCCCGAGTTTGAAATATGACTAAAGATAGCAGTAATGAGCTCTTATTTGGCCCTCTGCTATAAAAATGTTTCTATGCATGGTGACGAGATCACATCGCAATAAATGCTAGACTTGTTAAGAGAAGAAAACATCTGGTAATAGCTAAAGAGGAGTGCATACCTAGGGAAGTACGAAGGAAACCACTGACACTATGCCATTGCTGGTGCTTGCCATCATTGAGGCCACTGGATCTAGGAGACTGTGCGACAATCACTAGAGGAGTTCTATGAGACTTCAAGAGCCGTAAGTTGTTGATGGGAGGCCCAATCACTACTGCGGTGAGGCATGGTGAAGGATGGATTGTAAAATAGGGTCAACACATGGAGGTGGTTGATGATCTCGTTGAGAGGAGGAATATCTGAACTTGATGGTCACAGCAAATCACCTTGGGATGGAGGGTCTGTTGTTGTAGGCATGCTATTAATATAAATTCAAAATATTCATAATGAATTAAAGAGAATTAATTTTAAAACTTATGTTTAAATTCATTATTTTAATAATTTTTAAGAGTCAAATTTAATTAATTTATTATTTAATTAAATTTTATATAAGTAAAAAAACATTATATTTATTTTCTTTTGTGTCTAAAATATTTCTAAATATCTTATAATTATTATTGATATGAACTTTGAAAATTATAATTTTGAAATGACTAGAAGTTATTTAAGTTAAATATTAAAAAAAACATAAACATATATTATTGTTAAATTTCTTAAAAATTTTATTTAATTCACTAAAACATATATAGTTATTATTTATAATATTAAATGCTTCTACATAATATTTCTTTGTTTTCTTTGTAAGTAGGGGAGGTTTTTTTTATTTTCTGTTTTTAATGGGAGCAAGTGTTGGATTTCAAGTGATGATGTGAGATGAGCTCCCACTCAAATTGCCGACTCTCATTAAAATTTACAATATTTATGACACGAAAGCTCAGCAAATTTATGCAATTCGAATAGACAATGCAAATAAAAATAAAAATGATTCCATTCCGTCAGGGCTTCCGTAGTACATAGGTTTTTAAAAATAGTGGCAACCAGCTCAAATGTCAATAACTATATGTAGATTCCCGCAGCACGTATATTTACTGTCAAACACTATTTATGTTGAGAGTTTTATGTAAACCAATATTTTATAGTGCAAAAACAATTGTGTAATTCTGTAGATATGTCAACGGGCCGTAGATTCGTCAATGTTTGCTGTTCCACACGCTTGTCACAGTGCAATTTGGTACTTCAACATTCAATGTTTAGTAATTATTTTTTGAAAAAAAAATTGAATTTTTGCACTACTGTTTGAAGCATCAACCAATAGGGAAAAACATAAATCACATTTTCCCATTTAATAAATAGTAAAAAAAATTAAAGACTATAATATTTTGCTTAGATTATTTGTTCCTACATGCCTATTGGCTAAATAAAATGAAATAATTACATCCAAGAGATGCATTAGTAATCCTGCCAAAGGCAGGAACTAAAAATCATGGTTGATTGCCCACAAAGTTCTTTAAAAAAAAGTTACATAGAAAAGTTTAATAGATCACATTCTAAGAAAATATATATAAATGAGAAATCCAAAGTGCATGTATATACATTTTCAGTTTCCACAATTCAGTCTATAACCGAAGGTTCTTGCAACCTTTTACAGCTACAACAAATAACGTTACAAAAACATAAATTTATGGAAGACGGTAATAACCCATCGGTATTTGAATGGGCTAACTGCAAAATTGCAGTCAATTGATGTAAATTTTTGTATTTAAACGAAGTACTCCGAACGATACTTTTTCTATAAACGCAAGGCAAACGTTACGTTATAAAAATGTAGATGCACTCCTTTCAGCACAGTACTCATTTGTAACAGACATGAAAGATTCATATACGTTTCCACTGATAAATTATCACGCAATTCACAGCATTGTAAACCGTCAGGTAAGGATTTTTTTCAAAACTTTAATAAGTTTACTTGTCTTTACATAAAACTTTACATTTAACTAGATTTGAGCTTTAAACCTGAGGTTATTTTCTGTAAATGACCTAGATGCAGTAGCATTTCGAAGATTCCAATGAATTTTACAGATGAATCTCAGTTAAGATTCGCTGAAAGTAGGTAAAAGTTATGACCTCAAGTTACATTTATTTATTTTACCTCTTGACTTATATCTAAACTCGATGAATATTGGGAAGACTTGGGCAATTCCATGTATCTAAATAATTCCAAGCCTTATCTCCCTATAGCATTTTTGGGGTTTATATAATTTTTTATAGAAGTTTTTTAATTTAGGTTCACAGGAAGTGGATTAAATTGACGGTCTCAAGGCAAATGCATTTATATTTCATCTTGAATGAAATTTAATTTTGTTAAATAATTGGAAGCCTTGGGTTATGGATAGCGTTTCTGAGGTTTATATGATGTTTTACCAACATTTTAAAGCTTAACTTTACAGAATAGGTTAAATTGACGCCTCACGTGCATGCATTTATTTTTTTTAATCTATTTGTGATATTTTATTTCAGGGTTTAACTGCGTAGTTTTTGAGTCAAACACATGACCCATATTTCATGAGTAGTGGTTCACATGAACCCATATCTCATTTTAATGAATGGTCCACTTAGCACTCATTGCATCTAGGTGATGCACACAGGGGTGAAGCATCAGGACTTCCCGGGAGGTCACCTATCCCAGTACTACTCCAACTCAAGCGCGCTTAACCATGGAGTTTCCCCCAAGATCAAGCCCACTTGAGTTGGAGTAGTACTGGGATCTTGGGGGAAACTCCATGGTTAAGCGCGCTTGAGTTGGAGTAGTACTGGGATGGGTGACCTCCCGGGAAGTCCTGATGCTTCACCCCTGTGTGCATCATCTAGATGCAATGAGTGCTAAGTGGAGCATTCATTAAAATGAGATATGGGTTCATGTGAACCACTACTCATGAAATATGGGTCATGTGTTTGACTCAAAAACTACATAGTTAAACCCTGAAATAAAATATCATAATTTGACATGCTGCAAAAAATACCTCCTACTTACCAAGATTTATATTTGTTAAATAATCCGAAGGCTATGTGTAGTGTTTCCCAGCTAATATAAATTTTTAGGGACATTTTTCAATTTAGCGTGAGTGATATTTAAATTTTAATAATTTGAAGTGTTTGGTATGTTTAATATTTTTGAGGTCTTATAAATTTATACAGACATTTTTCAGATTAGCTTTATAGGATAAGTTAAACTAATGACTTCAAGGCATCCGCATTTATTTTTCATCTTGATCGATATTTAATTTTTTAATAACTTCAAGCTTTATGTATATTTTGCATTTCTGGGTTTTATAGAATTTTTTACAAACATTTTTCAGTTTAGCTTTATAGGATGTAGGTTAAATTGACAGCCCCAACACACATATTTATATATTATCTTGAGGGATATCTAAATTTTTTTGATAATTTATAAGCCTTAGAAATGTATAACATTTTTTGAGGTTTATATGAATTTTTATTAGACATTTTTCATCTTTCAGTTTAGCTTTATAGCAGTGTTACAAGACTCGGACTTGCCCAAGACTCAGCAAGCTGATTTTTGACCCGGACTTGGAGTTGGCACCCAGACTTGGAAAATTGAAAAACCCATGAAATTCAGAGATTTTTGAGGATTTAAAACTTAGTTCATGCACCCTTTAATAAATAAACCTTAAAGACACAATAAACTCATCGAATAGAAGCTACTTTGATCACATACACAAGCACATGTTTTTTTTTTTAAAGAGGGGTAAAAATTTATTATAAAAAGAAACCACCAGTACATAACAAAGAAAGCACCAGCCCAAAGGAACAACAGAAAGAAAAAATAGATCCATAGAACCACCACCCAACCAAACCAGAACTCAAACATCCAACCACACCAAGGCCCTAAAAAGGGACCACAGCTAACCCTCCATGTCTTCAGAGATCAACCTTTCCAAAGTTTGAATACAATCCTGGGACAAAAGATCCCACTCCCTAACATTCCAATCCCCCACCTGATCAGAGGCCCATTGAGCCAGACACAAACATACATTGATCACATAAGTATAAAGTTTAAACACAAATTTTAGCTGAAGGAAATAACACATTTAGATATATAAATATTGTCAAATGTATACAAAACTCAAGGAATATGAAATCTATGGCATCAAAAGTTCAAAACAATTATCAAAACAAAAACTAGAAGTCTATAGCTTAAAGGAGCCTGCATAACTTGGGCCGATATTATGACAAGTCCTGCGTGGGCGTCTAAGATAGGTCCTGGATGATGATGCAACCATGATATCTACCTATATCTGAACATCCAAGGTGTTTTCTCCTGCTCTATCCTCCCTCTGCCTTTCTATCCACTTGATCAACCCATGCAAGGTCCTCATCACTGAAGACAAGATCCTCAACCTCAGTGATCCAACCTGATTATGGATCAACCTCCTCTAGTGTGATGGGTGATAAGTCATTGCCTAAAATCTGTTTGTGGCAGAGGCAGTGCCCCTTTTGGGGGTTTAGAGGCAACGCCCCCAGTGGGGTTGAGGGGCAATGCCCCTTGCGTGTAAGATCCCTTACAGGATCTGCCCTAAAATTCTGATAATTATTTTCTGATTTCTGCCCTAGATTTCTGCACTTTAGAATTCTGTTCCAAACCCTAGAATTCTTATTTATTTTTCTGATTTCAAACAAGAATGGACAGCGAACATATATGCATCCAAAACACTCAAATAATATGCCAATAATGAACCCTTATGATAATAGTATCAATCATGAACTTCATCCACAATATATGACATCCAAATGCAAACAAATATAGGGAACAAATCTGATTTCTGAATTAATTAGTCTGCTGCTACAAATCAGAATGTCTGAATATGCAATTACATAAATGACATAGGCTCAAACGTGCCTAAATGTATATATCCCAGAATTCTGCCCTTACAAATCAGACCTAATAAGAGGTTGTACATACCACAAAATGATGTAGAATGATGTCATGAAACAAACCCTAGCTGGGTGAACTTCTTCAGCTAGGCGGCGCTTCCTTGTAGATGACAAATCACATGCAAAATGAGGGCGAACTTCTTCCAAGGTCTGACATACCAAATTAAACTCATTGTGGCATGAATCCACAACCCCTATTGCATCTATTAAGATAATATCTAGGATAATGGTCACTCTCTTTAGTGCTAGCTTTTTGTTTATCCTTATCTCTTTGCTTTCTGCTTTTTAGCTTTGTGCTAGTTGTTCGTCTATTCTTAGACTCAGTAAACTCTTTATATAGAGCTCTGCTCTTCTTTGTAAAAAATCTCATTACATAATACATTATTCAGTTTCATAAATCCTGTAACATGGTATCAGAGCAAAGTTTCGAACCTGGTTAGTTTTTCTTTGGCAATTGTTCCTGTGTGGAGGCTTCAGTCATTTCCCATTATTTGCTGAAGGGCGTCGGTCTTTCTATGTGAGGTGATCGCGTTTTGAACCTGGAAGTCGGTTCAGTCCCCTGAAGGTTGCGTTTGGTGTCTTTTTGTGGATTCGGCATCTTTCTTTTGTCAAAACAATGGTCGCAGAAGGTTCCGTGGTGCAGGTTTTGTCTCTTCTGTCTGAGGCGACGCTTGGTGCTTAATCTTCTGTTGCTGTTGCGTTTGGTTTTACCACAATCGTGTTTTTACAAGATCGCGATATGGTTTCTACTCGCCATTTGTGGAAATTGCGATTTTAAAAATCGTGTTCTGTTTCTACTCTTTTTTTTTTTGAGATTCACGTTTTAAAACTCTTGCCGGCGGTTCCTTCTCTACAAATGGGATGTGAAATCATGGTTTTTTCGTGGGTTTTTTAAGGTTGCATTTTAGAAAATCGCGACTATATCTTCCGCGATTTGGGTTTGACCTGCGACTCCTGCATTATTCCATCGTGTTTCTTTCACCTCATTCACATTCTACAAAGAATTATGCTTGATCGAAGGTTCTGTGATACGACTTTGGCTTCTGCAAATTGATGAGTTCTGTGCTTTAAGCTTCCATCGGCATTTTCTTTTTGTTGGGGTCGCATCTTTTTCTCTGCTCTCGCGATTTCCTCTGGTTTTGGTAGTTTTCCTTCATGGTTGTGATTTCTATAGCTGACAGTGTGCAAGTTTTTATCGTTTTCTGTTTTGAAAATTGACGACGTTTTGTGTTCAAGTTTCTGGGTGGCTGTGCCTGAAGAATGTGACTTGTATTGGGGATAGTTGCTGTCTGGTCGTGTTTGGAGGGTGTGATTTGAACCTCCTTTCTGGCACACGATTCAGATTTGAGTTGTGTTTTTTATTTGTTTTTGGCGGTTGAAATTTGTAGACGCCGTGTTTGTGTGAGCTATGATCAGGGTTTGACGGGCATGTTCTTGCCTTCATTGTTGAATACATCAACTGGTTCGCTGCCTGCAGGGGTAGTTTTGTCGCCTTTAGAGGCCTGGGTTCAGTGTTTGAATTCTTATTCACCTCAGTCTAAAGATGCTATTTTTTCTAGTTGCTACATTTGGAAAGTCTAGAGCTTGTTTGTGGGTTTTCCTTGATTTGCGCTTGCAGTGCCTAAATCCACCCGGCTATTTGTATTTCAAGCGCCAAGGAGTCATGCAAACATATTTCTAGTTTGTCTTGAAACCCGTGTTTGAATTTTCTGGGCTCATGATTTTTTTTCGTACTCTCGAGATTTGGGTTTTGAAATCCGTGTTTGGATTTATCTCGAGATCTGTGCCTGGGTATCTGTGTTTCAGATTTATTCCGTGTTTTCGGAATTTGTGATTCGTAACCCGTGTAAGGGCTCTGTTCAAAATCTACTCCGTCTATCTGCTTCAGTATTCGTGCCATCAGTTTGTAATTTGTCTTTTCGTGTCTCGGAAAACGTGAAACATGGCATCTTGGTTCAAAAGCAGTCAAAAGTTCAACGGCAGCAAATTTTTTAATCATTGGTGTTTCTCTGTAGGATCTCGTCAGAGTTGGGTTCCTGTTCCGTAGCCCTGTGAATGGGGTCCTGTTTTCTGCTTTCGGTGGCTTCCTTGTTCGGCAAATTTTTTTGCCTTGTCGCTGTTTCTGGAGTGTTTTCTACCTTTTTGCCGTGGTTCGCAGCTTTGTGGGCTTCTTTGATCTGCCCCCTTATTGTCACCAGCTGGACTTGCGGTCATCATTTGTGTTTTGCTTCTTCAGATTCCTCGGGATTTGTGTTTCGACACCCGTGCTTGGGTTTTGTTCTCTGTTTATGCCTCCATTTGTCTCGAAAGGCAGTCTATTTTAGGGGGCATCTTGGTTTAGTTAATGGATTGACCATTTAAGGGGGGTATTAAGATAATATCTAGGATAATGGTCACTCTGTTTAGTGCTAGCTTTCTGTTTATCCTATTAGATAGCTTTTTGTTTATCCTTATCTCTTTGCTTTCTGCTTTTTAGCTTTGTGCTAGCTGTTCGTCTATTCTTAGACTCAATAAACTCTTTATATAGAGCTTTGCTCTTCTTTGTAAAAAATCTCATTACATAATACATTATTCAGTTTCATAAATTCAATAACAGCATCACTATCACCCGAAACTGGAGTGTCTGCATTGGGTGACTCCACACAACCATCATCATCATGTGTAATAGCAGTATCCTCACGCTAATGCAAATAGATCAAACTGCCGTCACAAAAATCAGAACTATTATGGCTTGTAACCCCCTGGTTTTCCTCATGTTTGACACTCGTATTTTGCGTGCCAACATTAGAAGTATCTTCTACAACTTTTTCCTCTTGTGCCATAACATTTAAATCACTACTACACTCAGGAGAATGACTGCTGTCATAAAAATCAGAATTGTTATCACGGCTGATAACAACCTCTTGAGTGCTGAAAGTAACCTCCTCTGCCAAACCATCCTCACTTGTGAGTCCTTTTTATCCTACATTGGTGGTTAGGCTCCCGAATTTCTTTGCAAGAGAAGCATAGGCCTTGTCTTCTCATTTAGTTCTTGCTCATTTTAAGAATCCTTATAACCTGTAAACCATGAGCAATAGCTTCTTCTGTCAACTGATCTTTAATTTTCTCAATTCTATGCTCGACCACTGTCTTAGACAACTAATGTGCTGCAGGTGAAACATGTTCTTTTCTCCAAATACTCAGCAAGTTAGATAATAACTTGGATATTTCATCGTCTTCATCTAATATCAGAGACAAGATATTTTGCATTGCTGCTTTAACATTATCCGCATGATATTTTCTGATTTTGTCTAAGAAACAATGAAACATTTGGAGAATTAAATCATCACACTTGAGATCCATTAAAATGACCCATGATCTGACCTGAGCCATAATTACTAACATCTTAGCAATCTTTTTAAAAGATAGGCTTCCAATATCATCTAGCCCATGAAAACTTTCAATAATCAGCTGTAACATTTCCTTCATTAAATCATTATTGTATGGATCTTCAGGAGCTGAAATTCTCATGACTTCACTAATGCATGTGATAACCGCCAATCTTACATTCTTATTTGGATGCTTCAACAACTTAGGCTCACACAACCAAGTTTTTAAAATACCTACAGTCAGCGGCATTTCATGAGGAAGTTGCTGAGGTACTTTGGATAACCATTTCTCAACTTCTTCCACAACATTGGGAAATCTCTCATCTGACCGGTGCAAAGATTTAAGCTTCAAACCTGCATCAAAAAGTCTTTCACAAAGATCATCCTCCGTGAGAGATGCCATGACCTCGCATTTACTGTTCAAAACCTATCAACTGCCCAACTCTGATAATTCATGCAAGTGTTGATCACTCACATGCAAAGCTAAGCTACATGTCTCATATTTTCATCTGCATGTTTGAATCTGACCTCACAAGATGGCAAGATCTTTAGCTTTGAAACCACTGTAATGTCCCACACCTGTTGGTTCTTTTAAAATTCTTAATAGTGTTATTTTTATTATTTGTTTTTTTTTCAGACTAGAGAGAAGATGCATAAGGGGTTTTAGTTTTTCTGCAGATGTGTGTTGCCGGAACATACGATACAGAGCATATATTGAAAACCCAGAAAAAGTACAATGAATTTGCATAAACAAACAATGACCCAGATCATCAAATCACCAAATATTAATTATCATTACATACCCATGTCAAGTTTTGCACTTTGATATTTATGCTGTCGCTGGACCAGCCACTGGGTAGTACAAAAACCCTCTAATATCACTGCAGAAGGTAGCAAATGATCATAGAATAATAAGCATGTGTGCTGCACTATTGGACTCCAAGAAGGAATAGATTTGAGACTGTTGTAGCATACAAAATGCTGCCCTGGAACCCTCACGTCCCATCCAGGAAGATGTATGACCTTGCTGTAGCAAGTTTCAGTCCTAAGCAAAAGCTAAACTCACTAAAAATGCCTCTAACATCTCTGTTTTCTGCTGCAGCCCCCAAACGACCATGCCAGAGGATTGTTTCAGCACAAAAACCCACACTAAACAGCCTTTAGGGATTGTACGACCTGCATATGGAAAAGGTATGACCAACACGATAAAATGTACGGCTGCTCCAATCTCAAACAACAGCTACAACTCCAATAAATCTGCAATATATAACTGCCATCAGCTGCTCAATACAAATCAGCGAATGATTAGCACTATAAGCCCTTAAATCGTCAACACCATGAACATCGAATGAAGCACAGCTGCGAATACTAGATGCATCCGCCAATATAATATTTGCTAATGGAGGTTTTCGTCCGCAGAAGCCAAGATCAAATCAATCTTGCAGAGGTTTTCGTCTCAGCAAGACAATACCATACCCTAGAGCCAAGCTCCAAAAACCCTCGCAGGGAAAATCTCAAAAGAGAGAAGAAATAATAATCCAAACATATCTAAAATGAGGCACTTTTTCCTCTTTTATAACTCTCCAAAAGGGATGTTTTACTTTGGAGGGAAATATTTCTTTTAATTTTACTTTTTAATATTTCCCAATGTGAGTGCTTCATAAAATGACTTAAGTGACTTTTAAATATTTTATTTTTCATCACTTAACCAATAAAACCCAAAGTCCAATATTAAATAATAATATTAATTTACAGACTTTAAAACAGAGGCCCAAATGAACTCGGAATTTAGTGATCTATAGCTCATCGGAAAGGTCTCGACGAGACGAATCCAACCCCACTCTGAAAATTCCGATCCGACACCAAACCCGAACTTACTAAAAATAGTAACGACCATAAGCAAACTGAGCCAACACAGAGGGTGCCAACTGGATCCACAAACCATCTGATAACTGTGAGCTCAATGCAATATCTGGGAGAGCCAACAGCTGACTGCCAAGTCACCAAAACAGCGCCAAATTGACACTTACTAAAAATAGCAGTGTTCTCCGAGGACCAAAGAGAACAAACCTAGAAAAACCCAGAAAGATTGTCGACATGTAAGCACTTACTATAAATAGTAAGTACAAACAAGTTGTTTGAAATCTCTTCGGAAAGTGTCAACCAGCTCCATTGGATCACCCGAACACCCTGGTGACATCAAAATACTTCTCTGATTATGTTGTCACCAACCCAAAAAGTCAACTCTGACTAAGCTGCAAGAGAACTCGAAAATGGGGACATTACATAAAGTATTTTAAATGGATGACCTCAACGTATGTATTTATTTATTTTTCTATGCTAAATAATTTGAAGTCAAAGTGCAGCATTACTGAAATTTCATGAATTCTACAGACAACTTTTAGTTTAACTTTCTAGAAAGTAGATTAAACTGATGGCTTCAAGGCACATGTAGTTTTCATTTTCACCCTTGAGTGAAATTTAAATTTGAGAAATATGTGTAAGATGGTCACTTATTGCATTGCTGAGGTATACATGAATTGTTATTGACAGTTTTAAGTTTAGCTTTACAGAAAGTAGATTAAATTGTTCACATCAAGGTACATGTATTATTCATTTTTTTTTGGAAAAGAGGGTAAAAACTTATTAATAACTATAAGTCACCAATACAAAGAAATTAGGGTCTAGACAGGCACCCGAAAAACAGAGACACACAGCCAACATGAACCAACCAGAAGACAAGACCACCACAAGACCAACCAACAACCACCATCAACCTGCCAAGTCCTCCAAAATAAGCCTCTAAATCCTGGGCGAACTCTGGGGATAACTGCTCCCAGACATCAATCCGCCAATTGTCAACCTGTTCAAAGGCCCATCTAGCTAAACAATCACCAACCCAGTTCCACTCGCGAGGAATGTGAGTGAAAGACACAGACTCAAAGAAGGAACACAACCGTTGAAGCTGTCTAACAACAGAGGCAAGTTGCCAACTAACACCATCCAAATTTTGCTCAGTCAACAAATTAACAATGACTTGAGAGTCGGATTCACAGATAAGCTTGCGCCAGCCAAGATCGCAAGCTTTCTCAATAGCCCAGAGGATTGCCAGACCTTCAATATAGTTATTGGTTTGCATCCCCTTATGAATGGAAAAGAGGAAAATAACCTTACCCAAGCTATCTCTTCCCACACCACCAATCCTAGCAAGCCCAGAATTACCCCTAGAAGGACCATCAATGTTGATCTTTAAAACCTCCATGGAAGGGGGGGACCAACCCCCAACTCTCTAAACCTTCTTTTTGGCATATCTACCTCTTTTAACACAAAAAGAATTGAAAGCCAGACTATGAAGGCCCAGTCTAATCACAATCTCTTCATCTCCCTACTCCAAAGGGAAAGACACCTCACATTTGGCTTCCATAGTCTCCTCAATCATACTGAGAACTCTTTGCCAAACCCATTGGATCAACAACTTACCACCCCGAAAAATCCTATGGTTCCTTTCAAGCCATATTTGCCAAAGGATGAAAGTAGGGCCAATAGTCCATACAATCTAGAAAAAGGAGGCATGTGTCGGAGGTTTCCCCAAGCTGTCCCAGAACTCAACCAGAGAGGAAGCATGCATGCAAGGATGTCCCCAAATTCCCCACCAAAGATGCCAAATAAGCATAGAAAAGGGGCAATAGAAGAACAAGAGGGATGAGTCCTCCTCACTACACCCACAAAGAACACAAACAGAAGGGCCCTAAAAGCCCCGCTTCCGAAGATTATCCCAAGTCAAGCACCTGTTCCAAGCTAAAGTCCACAAAAAACAATTACACTTAGGCCAGGAAAACTTATTCCAGACATTTTTCCACCAAGAAACTTCCATCCCTCCATACTTCCGAGACATCATCTCGTGGTAGCCACTAGCCACCGTGAAGACCCCCTTAGGATCAGGGCTCCAAGCCAAAATATCCTTCTCCCTGAGGGAACTACACTCTCTGCCATCAAGAATGTTTCTGAGCTCAACATAGTCTTCCTCCAAACCCCTAACGGGCCACTCGCAAGGTTCCTTCCATCTAGACACTTCCACTTGCCCACTGACATAGGAAGTTTTGAAGTCCACCACCTGGGACCACTTCGCCTCCAAGAAATGATGACTGAGATCCTGCAGATGAGGATGCCTGACCAAGATAGGGGAAAACCCATCCCAAGAATCATACCAAAAGAGAGCCTCGACCCCCCTATTACAAATCCAGAACAAACCATCCTTAATCAACTTAGCACCTTTTTTGAGCGTATCCTAGATCACGGATCCTTTCCCCAGGAGCAGATACCGAGGAGCCTCCTTCTTTGGAACTCCATATACTTGTGAGAGATAATCCTGGCCCAAACTTGATCCTGCTCAATACACCATCTCTAATAAAGCTTGGCAGACAAAGCCAAACTAGAAAAACTGGATTGGCGTAACCCAAGGCCACCCAATTGTTTTGGATGACACACAATATCCCACTTCACCAGGCTCCACTTAGAAAAAGCCAAGCTACCAACCCATAAGGATTGTCTAGCCAGAGAGTCCAACTCCTTGATAAAACTTGAAGGGGCCACCTGAAGCATACACCTGTAATTAGGAAGAGCCTCCACCACAAACTTGAGGAGTAACACCCTACCCACAAAGGATAACCACCTATGAGTCTAATGATTCACTTTCGCTTGAAACTTGTCTAAAATAATTTTCTAGGAGCCTCTAGGAGTAGTACTGGAAGAGATAGGAATGCCAAGATAGGTCAAGGGATATGACCAATTTGAAATCTCAAAATGCGGGCAATTCGTTGTTGAATAAGCTGAGGAGTATTAAAGAAAAAGATAGAAGATTTACCCTCATTGATCTGTTGACCGGAAGCAGCAAGATAAATGTCCAACACCTTACGCAAATTAGTAGCTTCTCTAACCTTGGCCATAACCATCAGAGCAGTATCATACACAAATTGCAGGTGCGACTGAGGGGGAAGACCATTGCCCCAATTCCAACCTTGGATTAGACCTTGATTAACATGGCTCTTAATAATTCTCTCGAGGCCTTTAGCCAAAAGAATAAAAAGATAAGGAGAAAGGGGATCCCCTTGTCGAAGACCCCTGGAAGCACCAAATAAGGTCGGCTCCCCATTTACCAAAACCCAAAAGGAAGTGGACGTAACACAACTCATTACCCACGTAACCCATTCCTCAGCAAAACCAAAAGCCATAAGCACTTTTTGCCAAAAAGACCATTTAACTCTATCATAGGCTTTTGCCATGTCAAGTTTGATGAACATAGCCTTTTCTTTAGAAGCCGCCATGGAATGGATAGTCTCAGCAACAATAACCACACCATCCAAGATTTGTTTGTTCACCACAAAGCCCCCTTGTTCCTCAGAGACCATCTTGCTAATCCACTGCTTTAGTCTTTTAGCAATCAACTTAGAAAGGATCTTATAAACCACATTACAGAGGGCAATGGGCCGAAACATACTCAACCTATCCGCTCCATCACACTTGGGAATGAGGGCAAGGAAAGTGGTTCACACACCACCTCCAATAAGTCAAATTTTATGATGTCACAGAATTCCTGAAAGAATTCAGTAGGGAACCCATAAGGGCCTGGGGCCTTCCATTTCTTCATTTGAAAAACAGTAGTCTCCAATTCCTCCAGAGAAATGCAGTGCAAGAGGTGCTCGTTCATTTCCAAGGAAACCAAGGAAGGAATACAAGACAGGGCATGATCCTCTTCAACTTAGGCAGTCGGAGAATCTTCCTTGAACAAAGCAGCAAAATAAAGAGAAGCTTCTCTGGAGATATCCCCCAGAGAGGACAAATGCCCACCCCTAGAGTTCACAAGAAAGGGGATGGAGTTACCATGTCTTCGAGCCTTCATAGAGTTGAAGAAAAAAGCAGTGTTTCTATTCCCTTCTTGCAACCACTCAACCTGTGCTTTCTGTTTCCAATAAATCTCCTTCTGCAGTTCACACTCCTTTAGAGCTTTCAGAGCCTTTGCCTCCTCCTTAAGAGAATCCTCAGAAAGGCCAAACTCCCTAATCTTGCGAGTAATAGCCGCCAAATTGTCCTGAGCAGCTGCCTCGGCATGAAAGATGTTGCCAAAACACTGCCGATTCCACCTTTTGAGCTGATATTTCACATACTGCAAATGCCTAACAAAAGAAAACATTGCAGTACAGTATTTATTCATTTTGAGTAGTATTTAAATTTTTAAATAGTTTGAAGCCTTAGTTAAATACATGATTTGAAGGTTTGCATGGATTCTTACGAGAAATTTTAATTTAGTTTTACTGCAAGTAGATTATATTTATAATCTCAAGGTACACAGATTCATCTTAATGCTAATGTTTAAATTTCTTAAATTCTTCGAAGCCTCAACTAATTATAGCATTTTGAAAGTTCACATGAATTTTTACTAACAATTTTCAGTTTAGCTTTACAGAAAGTAGGTTAATTTGACAACTTGTCAGCCTTACGGCATATGTATTTTTCACTTTGAGTGAAATTTTAATTTGATTAATACTTAAAAGTTAGAAGGTTAGCTAAATACAGAATCTCTGAGGTCTACATGAATTTTTTCAGAGAGTTTTTACTTTAGAGTTAGATAAAGTCAATTAAATTGATGACCGCAAGGTACATGCATTTGTCATCTTGGAATTAGTAAAATACGTTAAATAATTTGAAGTCTTCACCAAATGTAGCACTTGTACAGTTTGCATGAAATTGCACATGAATTTTCAAGTTTTTGGTTTACCTTTCCAAAAAGTCAATTAAATGGAGTACGTCAGGTCCACGCATTTTTCACCTTCAGTGATGTTTAAATTTGTGAAGTAATTTGAAAATTTGAAGCCTGACCCATTTTATGACCTGATTATTAGGTTAAGGAAAACTATGCTGCACCATTAATGGTGAAGAATATATAGTCATTGGCCTTGGAGGAAAGGCTTTTATCAATGAATTGTTTTCCAGAACTACCCGTGGGAAGAAAATGCACAAGCCACAGAACATTCAAGATTGATCTCAGGTTTGACTTGTATTTACTTGAGGACTATAAATCTTGCTGTCAAATTTACTTATTACATCTCTTTTTTTTATAGGTAAATTGAAGGGTTTTTTGGGGTTCGCACCAATGAAATAATGTCATGTCCCCGTTTTTGGCTTGATCATCAAGTGTATAATGGATTAGCCTATTCCTCATTCCCAGAGGCTAATTCTAAATGATGAGGGAATGAATTGGTTTCTGACTAACTCTATCTTTTGTTTTGCAGGAACAGAATTAGAAACCTAAAATTTGACTAAGTCTGAGGGTCATTTCATCAACTCCAGTGGTCACATTGTCAAATAATGCTTTCATGTTGTTTAGGCGCATTTCCAGGAAAGTCAAGCTCATCCTGGCGCCTAACCCTCAAATCCACTTGTAGCACTCAGTAAGGGACTTCATTTGAGGCGCTTCATGTGTTTAAACTCTTCCAACCTAGCGCCTAGCATTGAGATGAGGGGAGTGGGTATGAATAAGGTTTTCCTGCTTGGGCGCCACTATCATGTTAAAGAACACCCAATGAGCGCCTTAGGCATTGAAGGCAAGAAACAAAAGTTGAAGTCATCTATCGACCAGTGGAGCATTCACCTAACATGTGTTTGGGGTCCTTGGCAGGAACTTCCCCAAGTAAACTCCATTTCCAAAGAGATCAAGTAGATTTGTCAAGCAATCTTAAAGAGCGCCTAAGGGGTGATGTGATAAGTTGCTTCAAAGTCATCTTTCCTACAGCTTGAGTGGGCGCCAAAACAAGATTCCAGTGGGTGAATGATGTCCTCAGTTCTCAGTAAGCTAAGGCGCTTGGTAAAGCAAGGGTTTGGTGTCATTCCAAAGACCTCAAGTATGAGCACTTTTCAAGGAAGATTTGGGCAATTCAAGACTGGGCGCCAAACCCATGTCATCTCATCTCAAAAATGCGCCTCATGAATAGAATGGACTTCAAACTTTCCAAATCATTTAGAATGATGTTCTTGAACACTTGTATGGAGATGAACCATTCAAGAGGAGGGGGCGCCAATTCACCTTTCCATAGACACCATGATGCGCCTTAAGCATGAAAAGATCTTTCAAATTCACTCAATATGAAGGGCGCTTGGCAGAAGTTGGTGTTTTTGACTTAGATGTGGCTTGAGATGAAGATGATTGCAAGGAAAGGTCACATCCTTCCTAAGGCGCCAATCTGCATCCTATCCTACCCACAAGTGTGCCTCAATGAAGATGAGGACTAAAAAGCAAGTTTTAAACACTCTGATATGGGCGCTCTTTTCAAGGAATCTATCCATACTCAAAGGTTTCATCTGTTTGTTGGAAGATGTCCAATCCTTCTCCAGGCGCCAAAACCCTTGTAGAACCTCAACTCTAGCGCCCAAGTCAAAAGAACACTAGAATTGCGCCGTAGTAAGTTGGATGTCAAATTCTCCTCTTTTCAACCTTCAGTTGGCGCCTAGCATTGAGGACTTTGCAATTATGGCGCCTAGTCAGGAGATAAGGTAGTTGTAACTACTTGAGCTCTCATTGGTCCACAGAATGTCTTCGGGATCCGTGTCAAGGTCTCTGGATAAGCTTGCCAACTCAGAATGAGTCATCAGATGGAATATTCCCTTGGATATGCTTCTTGGGAAACGTGCCTTGGTTCCTCTTTGTGCATTGAAAAACGTGCCTTCATTGCCTTTGAAAGGCCTACAAAAGGAGGAGCTCTCTCATTCATTTGGCATCGATTCATTTTGACAAAATTTCTCTCTGCAAAGCTATTTAGCTTGTGATCTTGAGGCCTGTGAGTTTCAAGTGTTGGGGTGATGCTCCCTCAACTGACAAGGTGATGCTCCCTTGTTGTATTGTGAGGTGTTGACATTCAGTCGACATCATTGAGTTTGATTAAGTTGATCAAGTGTGAAGGACATTGTAATCATCAAGGCTTCAAGGCCTTCTTTTGTATTTCCATTTAATAAGTTGTAACTTCATGCTATTGAAGCATTATCTATGTAATAAGACATTTGCAAGTTGATTGAATCAAGTAACAAGACAAGTACCCATCTCTAAGGTTGATTCATTCAAGTAGTTATCCTTGATGTATATCTTTAAATGGTTGAGTAGTTGATGAGTTGATAGCAAGTAAAATTGTTTAAGTAAGGAAAAATTTTAGTTGAATTAGTTGGGTATCTTACAAATAACACCAGTATTTTACAAATGAAGAGCCAGAGTCATTTGAAACAAAAAGAAGCTGTGAAAAATGGCTATCTACATCCTAAACAAAAACCCTTAAACAACAGGACAGATCACAACTACCCAGAAACCATCCCTGCAAAGGACAAAAATACAACTCCTTGAGAAATGAAAAACCACACGTTTGAAAGTTCCTGTACACTGACTGGCAGAAAAAACAAACATGGCAAGGTCACTTACTGCAGTAAGAGGGGGCTGGGTATGCTGCTGCATTTGGAGTACCACTGCTACTAGCCACCTCCCCACCATTGTGCCTGGCCTTTGTCCTAGAATGTGATGCTTCTGGAGAAGGCATTGGAGCAGTGTTGATGCAAGATTGTCATCCCATTGTATTCGAGAGTAGGAAGCTGAAGGACACAGAAAGGTTGTACTCAACATATGACAAAGAGATGCTGGCAATCATGCATGCTTTGGCTAAATTTCCCCAGTATCTAGTTGGATCTAAGTTTGTGGTCAGAACTGATCACAACAGTTTGAAATACTTCCTAAGGCAGAAGGATCTGAATGAAAGACAACAGAAGTGGATTACTAAGATACAGGGATATGATTTTGACATTGAGTATGTGAAAGCCAAGAAGAATGTAGTGGCCGATGCCTTGTCTAGAAAACCCGCCATTTGTGCCTTGAGTGAAGTTTCGGTTGATTGGAAGTCTCAGCTTCTGTTTGAGTATTCCAAGTCAAAATTTGCTTGTGAGATCATGGATGGAGTCATTCAGGATGATAGGTACAAGGTAGTTGACGATATTGTCTATTATAAAGATAGAATCTATTTGACTCCTGAATCCAAGCTAAAGCAGCAAATTTTGAGGGCATACGATGATACTCCACTTGCAGGACACCCTGGCTACTTCAAGACCTACAGATAGATCCGAGAAAGATTCACCTGGAAAGGTTTGAAGGAAGATGTTTTGCAATATGTCAGGACATGTTTGACTTGTCAGCAGAACAAGTCAGAACATACTTTTCCAGTAGGATTACTCCAACCACTGCCAATTCCTGAACAAAAGTGGGAGAGTATTTCTATGGATTTCATCATAGCTCTTTCGAAGGTGAATGGAAAAGATTGTATCTATGTAGTTGTTGACAGGTTGACAAAGTATGCTCACTTCTTTGCAATTTCAGTTGAGTCATCAGCATTGCAAGTAGCTGAGTTATTCTTTCATAAAGTTTTCAAACTACATGGCATTCCTAAGACCATAGTCAGTGATCGAGATAGCCGGTTCATCAGTGTATTCTGGAGAGAGCTATTTCGACTAGCTGGAACTGACCTGACACCAAGCACTAGTTATCATCCTCAAACCGATGGACAGACTGAAATTGTAAATAAATGGCTTGAGGGATACTTGAGAAACTATGTGTCTGATCATCAGCATGCTTGGATTAAGTGGCTACATCTGGGTGAATACTGGTACAACACCACTTTCCACATGTCGATTGGTATGTCTCCCTTTTGTGCATTGTATGGGTATGATGCAGTTTCATTTGTTGATCTGGCACTGGATGATAGTAGAGCTCCTCGAGCAAAAGAATTAATGAAGGATCCTCAAGACATTTTGAGAGTCCTTAAGGACAATTTGCAGAGAGCTCAAAACCAACAAAAGTTGTATGCTGACAAACACTGGGTTGAACGGAGCTTTGAAGTAGGTGACATGGTGTTTCTGCGCCTACAGCCATATAGACGAGTACTTTGAAGAAGTCAGGTGCGGAGAAATTGAAACCCAGGTTCTATGGACCCTACAAGGTGTTGAGGAAAGTAGGGGAAGTGGCATATGAACTTGATCTGCCAGTCGGAAGCCGCATACATAATGTGTTTCATGTGTCGTGTCTCAAAAAGGCACTAGGAAACATGTGGTTTCATCTGATGAACTTCCACCACTGGATGAAGAAGGAATGCTTGCACTTGAACCTGAAAGTGTGGTGGATATGAGGGACAAGAAACTGCGTAATCGGAGCATAAGGGAATATTTGGTGAAGTGGAAAGGGTTGCCGATGGAGGATGCTACTTGGGAAGGTGAAAAGATTCTGGAGCATCCTAACCTTCAATTGCTTGAGGACAAGCAATCCCAGGAAGGGGAGACTGTCATGTCCCCATTTTCGGCTTGAACACCAAGTGAAGAATGGATTAGCCTATTCCTCATTCCCGGAGGCTAATTTTGAATGATAAGGGAATGAATTGGGTTTTGACTAACTTTGTGTGTAATCTTGTAGGTACAATCAAGGAGTTTCAAGTCATAATCCACTAAGTCAAGTACAGGGTGCTCATTCCTACAGTTACACTTCAAAAATGTGCCTTGGATTTTGAAAGCAATAATCAAGAGGATGGAGTCATCTTTGGATATGTTGAACATCAATTGGGCAAATTGACTCATCAAACTTGAGTTTGGGATCATTGAAGAAGTCCAAGTGAGTTAGGCGCACTTCCTAGCTCTCATAACCCTCAAAGTGCGCCTAGTCCTCATAAGGTGCAAATCCAAGATAAAAACATGGGCGTTTGAGCTAGGATGGTTGATTGGATCAACAGGAGTGGATGAAGTGAGTAGTCCATGCAAAGAGGAGTCTTAATGCATCTAGGCGCCAATTTCAGCACCAAATTCCCAATAGTGCGCCTAGACTCTATTGCACTTCAAACAAGTGATGAACTCCTTCAAGATTGATCAAGTGAAGCCTCACCTTCAGTAAGATCAAGTGGAAAGATGAAGTGATCAAGTAATGACATCTTGTTATCTAGGCGCACTTTTCCTCTGGCAACCTGTCAATGAGCGCCTAGCTATTTAGGTTACTTCTGGCACTCAATAATGGTTTTGAGATGGGGCGCTCAACATAGCTAAACTCCTTCAATAGGGCGCCTAGCTTAATGATGAAGATTGGACAAGTATATGAGGTTTCCATGCCTAGGCGCAAATTCCATGATGCCTAGACCAAATGTGCGCCCAAGCAAGAACAGGAGATTCAATAGGTTGAATGAGTAGCACATTGATTGGTGAAGATACTTTCAACTTCAAGAAGCTTCATATCCTGCCAATCTGGGATGAAATTGGCCTAGAAGGCTCTAGGCGCACATTTTGACTGAAGACCTCAGTTCTGGCGCCTAGTTACAGAGTGAGTTAAAAGATGAAGTTTGAACATGTGAAGTAAGGCGCTCACTCCAGGATGAGGTATTCTACCTTCCAAGACAACAAGACTTGAAGACTTGACAGAGAAAACAACCATGCATGCAAGGCGCACTTCCTGCCTGTTTCACCTCCAGAATGCGCCTAGCTAAGAAAGGGTTAGGAGATGTTTGCTTAAGATTACCAATCAAGGCGCTCATCAAACAAGGTTGTTCTGACACTCCAAATGCCTCAACACATGAAGGTCTATCATCTAAGTACCTTAGGCGCACTTCCCACTTGTTACCCCTCTGATATGCACCTAGTGACTTAAGTCCATTCTGACACCAAACATGGAGCTAGATGTCATGCGCTCCACTTGACTAGGATCTGCTAATGAAGTGCCTAACTTCAGATTGAGTTATCTGGTGGTTTCCACACTTAGGCGCACTTTCTGTGTTCTCCAATCTCATATGGCGCCTAGAACTCACATAAGGCGCATTTCACTAGTCCAGACACCCTAACTTGGCGCCTAGGATGAAGGAAAGGTAGTTGTAACCAACTCGACTCCCATTGGTCGAAAGGAGGACATTGGGATCCGTTCCACTGCATTGGGTGAGGTCACCACATCACATTGAGTTGTCAGAAGGAATATTCTTCATGAATATGCTCCTTGGAAAGCGTGCCTTCATTGCCTTGGAAGGCCTATAAAAGGAGGGAAGCTCTCATTCATTTGAACATCTTATCTTTTGGCAAAATTTCTCTCTGCATAGCTTTATGCTTATGATCTTGAGCCCTGCGAGTTTCAAGAGCTGGGGTGATGCTCCCTCAACTGACAAGGTGATGCTCCCTTGTTGCATTGTGAGGTGTTGACATCCAGTTGACATCATTGGGTTGAATTGAAGTGATCTACATCAACCAGTGAGATTGTAATCATTTGAATAAGATTGTATAATCATGCCATTGTAGGCAATCATCATTGTAATAAGACATTTTGCATTGAGTTGAATCAAGTAATAATACAAGTACCCAACTTGAAGTTGATTCATGCAAGTTGCTTTTGTTATCTTTTCATTTGTGATGTCAAGTAGACTAAGTAGTTGAAGAGTTAAATGCAAATAAATCTGTCTAAGGAAAAAAAATAGTTAGTACTAGTTGGGTATCTTACATGGCGCCTAGCAGTAGTAAGGCACAAGTTCATGATCAAACTACCTCAGTTGGGTGCCTAGAGTAAGTTACAAGTACCTGAGCTCTCATTGGTCAACAAAATGATATTGGGATATGTACCGGTTCAGTGGGTAAGGTTGCCACCTCAGATTGAGTTGTCAGATGGAATATTCTCCATGGATATGCTTCTTGGAAAATGTGCCTTGGTTCCTCTTGTGCATTGGGAAACGTGCCTTCATTGCCTTGAGGAGCACTATAAAAGGAGGAGAGGCTCTCTCATTTGGGTATCTTATCTTTTGGCAAATTTTCTCTCTACAAAGCTTTATGCTTGTGATCTTGAGGCTTGCGAGTTTCAAGAGTTGGGGTGATGCTCCCTCGACCGACAAGGTGATGCTCCCTTGTTGCATTGTGAGGTGTTGACATCCAGTTGACATCATTAGGTTCAATTGAAGAGATCTACATCAACTAGTGAGATAAAGCTAGTTGTGAAGAAGTTGAAAGCATTGTATACATCTAGGCTTCAAGGCCTTTTCTTGTAATCATTTGAATGAGATTGTATGTTCATGCCATTGTGGGCAATCATCATTGTAATAAGACATTTGCATTGAATTGAATAAAGTAATAATACAAGTACTCAACTTCAAGTTGATTCATGCAAGTTGCCTTTGTTATCTTTTCATATGTGATGTTAAGTAGACTAAGTAATTGAAGAGTTAAGTGCAAGTAAATTTGTCTAAGTAAGAAAAATTTTAGTTAGTACTAGTTGGGTATCTTATAGTGGTATCAGAGTGTGGATCCTGCTAGCCTTTGGGGTTTTCATGCAAGATGGTGATCAACAAAGCGATAGAACAAGAAGATACATTGCATGTGACCAAAGAAGGCAGTTCCAGTGGACTCATCCTTACCCACAACAAGATACTCTTTCAGGAGCAATTGTAGCTAGACAGGCTAACATGGGTGAAAGAAGAAGTAGAAGTCCACCTAGTGATAATGAACGTGAAGCAAGGGAGTTGTTTAGAAACATTGCTACTGGACAACAACAAACAACTCAAATATTGCAACAAGTACTACAATCCCTTCAAAACATGAATCAAGGAGTTGAAGGTCAGCAAGGTAATGCAGCTAGACACGAGAGACAAGAAAGGCATGTTGATGATGATGCTGCTAGTGCAACAGGTAGAAGAGTTCACACATGGACTCCTACAGTTGATAGGCCTATAAGACCTACTTTCCTTCCACCACCACCTGAACAAGGCAATGAAGTTGATGAAGAGTTTGATGAGGAAGAGCAGAATAACTTTGAAGATGAAGTAGCACTCTTTGCAGATCTCTATGCCAGATTACTAGATCGTGTTCGGGAAATGATGTCTTTCAATGAATATTTCCGATAGAAGAGGGGAGATAGGGACAGGCATGGTAGAGCTAGAGGCTTTCGTCCTAGAAGGGATGATGATTCAAAGGAGTATAAAGAAGCCTTGAATCGAGTTCCTATTCCTACCTTTGATGGAAGTGGAAAGATCAGTGCTCGAGCTTGGGTGAACAAGTTGGATACGTACCTCTCGCTTAAGCCTTTGACGGAGAAGAAAGCAATCCACTTCGCTACAATGCATCTAGAAGGGTTGGCTTATGAATGGTGGCATCATGGCATCATGGATTACTATGATGAGTTTGTAACCAAGTTGATTCAAAGGTTTGATAGAAAAGACACTGAAGTGTACTATCGCGAACTAGCCCAACTTAAGCAAGAAGGAAGGGTTGTGCAGTATGTAAATGAGTTTCAGAAGATAGCAGTGATGGTACCTGATATGACTGACCAAAGAATCACTATGTTGTTCATTGAGAGATTGAACAGTTAGATTAAGCCATTAGTAAAGGTACAAAGGCCAACAAACTTGGAAGAAGCAATTGACTTTGCTCTTGATCTTGATACTACTCCCGCATACTAGCCTAAGAAGATGTTTTACAAAGGCGTTAGTTCAACTCAAAGAAGACAGACATTTCCACCAAAGAAGTTTCAAGACATGACAACTGTTGAAAGAGATGAGCTCAGGAGAAAGCTTTGTTTCTCATGCAAGCAACCTTGGGAACTAGGACACAGGTGCCTTGGTAAAGGTAAAGCTCATTTGATTGAAGTGGTATCTGATGATGGAAGTGAAGTGGAGTCACTGAGTGAAGAAGAGTCAACTCAGGATGAAGAGGAAGTACATGAACAACCAACTCTTAATGTTGTCTCGGAAGGAACAATTGACAAAATAACATTAGCAACTATTTCAGGAGTACCTAAATATCATGCCTTCCGCATAAGAGGAGTTGTGAAGGGTCAGAGAGTCACATGTCTAATTGACAGTGGTGCTGCTCACAACTTCATAGATGAAGGTTTGGTAGCAAGGTGGGGTCTAACAGTTGAAGACTTCAAAGGATTTCAAATAGCAGTTGCTGATGGATTCCTGATGAGTTGTACTAGAAAGGTGACCCAGCTGCAAATTCAAATGCGTGATTATACTTTACAGTATGATTTCTATGTAGTTGGACTTGGGCATATTGATGTGGTGCTTGGAGTACAATGGTTACATTCACTTGGAAGAATAGCTCAGGATTTTCAGAAGATGGAATTGGAATTCATGCATGAGGGAAGAAAGATCAAACTGAAGTTAGTGTCTGATGGGAACGCCAAAGTTGTCTTGGCTAAACGCATGGAAGCATTGATCAGGCATAATGACATTGAGTGGGCAGCACAGGTTTGCATCAAGGATAACCAGATTCTCTCTGCTAAAGAACTTTATCCTGTGGATATCCAGGCAATGTTGGATAAGCATAGTAAGGTGTTTAAGGATATACCCCCGGGCATACCTCCTGATAGAGGTTTTGAACATGTCATTGAATTGGAGGATGGGACCAAACCTGTCAACATTGCGCCCTATTGGCATCCAAGACATTTCAAAATTGAAATTGAGAAGACGATCAGAGAATTGATCGAGATGGGACACATCAGGCCATCATCAAGTGCATTTGCATCATCTGTGGTGCTAGTGAAGAAGGATGGAACAATGCGGATGTGTATTGACTATCGCGCATTGAATAAGAAGACTATCAAGAATAGGTATCCAATACCTAGAATTGATGAGTTACTTGATGAATTGCACGGAGCTGTATTCTTCTCAAAGATTGATCTTCGATCAGGATATCATCAAATTCGTGTTCGTGAAGAAGACATCCCAAAGACAGCTTTCAGATGTCACTACGGGCATTATGAATTCCTGGTAATGCCTTTTGGTCTAACTAATGCATCTGCTACATTCCAATCTTGTATGAATCATTTGTTCAACAAGCAGTTGAGGAAGTACCTGTTGGTTTTCTTCGACGACATCTTCATTTACAGCAAGACATGGGAAGAACATCTCCAACACTTGAACGAGGTTTTGAGCATCATGGACGAACAATCTTTCTATGCAAAGATGTCTAAGTGTGACTTTGGACTAAAAGAGATACTATACCTGGGTCATGTGATCGGAGCTAATGGTGTGAAAGTTCAAGAAGAAAAGATTGAAGCCATTCGCAATTGGCCAGTTCCTAGGAATGTATCTGAACTAAGAGGTTTCCTTGGCCTCTGCAGCTATTACAGAAGATTTGTTAAAGGATTCTCACAGCTTGCTGCACCCTTGACAAATCTGACAAATAAAGGTGCTTTCATCTGGACAATCGAAGCCCAAGTTGCATTTGATAAATTGTAAGACGTTATGAGTACAACACCAGTATTGGCTTTACCAGATTTTACTAAGTCTTTTGTCCTAGAATGTGATGCTTCTGGAGAAGGCATTGGAGCAATATTGATGCAAGATCGTCATCCCATTGCATTTGAGAGTAGGAAGCTGAAAGACACAGAAAGGTTGTACTCAACATATGACAAAGAGATGCTGGCAATCATGTATGCTTTGGCTAAATTTCGCCAGTATCTAGTTGGATCTAAGTTTGTGGTCAGAACTGATCACAATAGATTGAAATATTTCCTAGGGCAGAAGGATCTGAATGAAAGATAGCAGAAGTGGGTTACTAAGATACAGGCATATGATTTTGACATTGAGTATGTGAAAGGTAAGAAGAATGTGGTGGCCGATGCCTTGTCTAGAAAACCTGCCAGTTGTGCCCCGAGTGAACTTTCGGCTGATTGGAAGTCTTAGCTTCTAGTTGAGTACTCCAAGTCAAAATTCGCTTGTGAGATCATGGATGGAGTCATTCAGGATGATAGGTACAAGGTAGTTGACGACATCATCTATTATAAAGATAGAATCTATCTGACTCCTGAATCCAAGCTAAAGCAGCAAATTTTGAGGGCATACCATGATACTCCACTTGCAGGACACCCTGGCTACTTCAAGACCTACAGATAGATCCGAGAAAGATTCACCTGGAAAGGTTTGAAGGAAGATGTTTTGCAATATGTCAGGGAATGTTTGACTTGTCAACAGAACAAGTCAGAACATACTTTTCCAGTAGGATTACTCCAACCACTGCCAATTCCAGAACAAAAGTGGTAGAGTATTCTGTGGATTTCATCACAGGTCTTCCGAAGGTGAATGGAAAACACTGTATCTATGTAGTTGTTGATAGGTTGACAAAGTATGCTCACTTCTTTGGAATTTCAGTTGAGTCATCAACATTGCAAGTAGCCGAGTTATTCTTTCGTGAAGTCTTTAGACTACATGGCCTTCCTAAAACGATAGTTAGTGATCGAGATAGCCGATTCATCAGTGTATTCTGGAGAGAGTTATTTTGACTAGCCGGAACTGACCTGACACCAAGCACTAGTTATCATCCTCAAACTGATGGACAGACTGAAATTGTAAATAAATGGCTTGAGGGATACTTGAGAAATTATGTATTTGATCATCAGCGTGCTTGGATTAAGTGGCTACATCGGCGTGAATACTGCTACAACACTACTTTCCACATGTCAATTGGCATGTCTCCCTTTCGAGCTTTGTATGGGTATGATGCAGTTTCATTTGTTGATCTGGCACTGGATGATAGTAGAGCTCCCCGAGCAAGAGAATTGAAGGATACTCAAGACATTTTGAGAGTCCTTAAGGACAATTTGCAAAGAGGTCAAAACCAACAAAAGTTGTATGCCGACAAACACCGGGTTGAACGGAGCTTTGAAATAGGTGATATTGTATTTCTGCGCCTTCAGCCTTATAGACAGAGTACTTTGAAGAAGTCAGGTGCGGAGAAATTGAAACCCAGGTTCTATGGACCCTACAAGGTGTTGAGAAAAGTAGGGGAAGTGGCATATGAACTTGACTTGCCAGCAGGAAGCCGCATACACAATGTGTTTCATGTGTCGTGTCTCAAAAAGGCACTGGGACAACATGTGGTTTCATTTGATGAACTTCCACCACTGGATGAAGAAGGAATGCTTGCACTTGAACCTGAAAGTGTGGTGGATATGAGGGAGAAGAAACTGCACAATCGGAGCATAAGGGAATATTTGGTGAAGTGGAAAGGGTTGCCAATGGAGGATGCTACTTGGGAAGGAGAAAAGATTTTGGAACATTCTAACCTTCAATTGCTTGAGGACAAGCAATCCCGGGAAGGGGAGACTGTCATGTCCCCGTTTTCGGCGTGAACACCGAATGGAACTTGGATTAGCCTACTTCTCATTCCCAAAGGCTAATTCTAAATGATGAGGGAATGAGTTGGTTTTTGACTAACTCAATCTTATTGTTTTGTAGGAAGAAATTCAGAAACTCAAAATTTGGCTAAGTCTGGAAGCCAAATTAGACTAAGGCATGACTCTTGGAGTCTAGGCGCCAATTTCACATCAAATTTCCGAAATGAGCGCCTAGGGACAAAATAGGCCTCAATGACCTTCAATATGGAAGGTGCTCTAGTTACAGAAGTTGATTTCTCCGTCAGAAGTTTCATACCAAGCATATTCCTTGAGGAAAGGGGTCAAGTAAACTCTAGGCGCAAATACCATGACAAATTCACTTGATTTGCGCCTAAGTGGGAAGGTAGCTTCCAATCACTTCAAGTAGTCAGGGCGCTTGGTGAGATAGGTGTTTTACTTCATCACAATGACTACAAGTGTGAGCGCCACATGTTTGAAGGTGAATCCAATGCAAGGCGCTAGTTTCCTCCTACATAGACTCAAAAGTGTGCCTTGGTACTTGGGGCGCTAGACTGTGATTGATCAACTTAAGGAGTGCGCCGAAGGTTAGATAGTGGATTGGAAGGGTAGAATGCATCATTAAAAGAGTTTATAGTTGTTGAAGGCATCAAATGATGACTTGGGCACACATCTACCTCTCTACATCATCAAATGTGCGCCTAGACTAGTGAGGTGCTACTTCATGACTTTAGATATGCGCCTTGATCCTTGCAAGTTTAGGTTGTTGAAAGAATGTCCAAAGAATACAAGGTGCCAATTATTAATCAAACAACCTAGAACGAGCGCCTAACTATGTGAGGTGCTAGCTCATGCTTCTAGAACCCCAAAAGGGCGTCTAGATGTGGAGGCGCTAGCTCTTGCTTAAGCAACCTTGAAAGAGCGCTTTGAATCATCGAAGGATCAAGGAATCATCATTGAAGACAAGTAAAACATGTTTGTGAATGAGGCTCACTTTTCATCATCTCCACCCCCACAATTGCACCTTCTCTTGGAAGCTCACTTTGCGCCTAAAGGAATGATACTGAGATATCATCCATTTTAATACCTAAGTTGCATTTGGAGAAGGCTTAGAAACTCTTTGAAAGACTTGAATGAAGTTAGAACTCACTTCAAGGAGGTTAGGCGCTGTTCCATGACTCTAGGACCTTGAAAATGCGCCTAAGCTAGATAAGGATATTGGAATCACCATTTGACCTTTCATTCTGTTGAAGATCAAAACTTACTTAAGGGATCCTTCATCAAGCTAAAATACTGATCAAATGTCAAAAAGAACATCAAATTGCCTAAGGCGCACCTTCTAGCCTCTGCCACCTCAAAGGAGCGCCTAGCTTGGGAAAGGCGCCTGTTCTAGTCTCCACTACCCTCAATTGGCGCCTAGCAGTAGTAAGGTGCAAGTTCATGATCAAACTACCTCAGTTGGGCGCGTAGAGTAAGTTACAAGTACCTAAGCTCTCATTGGTCAACAAAATGATATTGGGATCCGTACTGGTTCAGTGGGTAAGGTTGCCACCTCAGATTGAGTTGTCAGATGGAATATTGTCCATGGATATAATTCTTGGAAAACGTGCCTTGGTTCTTGTGCATTGGGAAACGTGCCTTCATTGCCTTGCGGAGCACTATAAAAGGAGAGGCTCTCTCATTTGGGTATCTTAGCTTTTGGCAAATTTTCTCTCTGCAAAGCTTTATGCTTGTGATCTTGAGGCCTACGAGTTTCAAGAGTTGGGGTGATGCTCCCTCAACCGACAAGGTGACGCTCCCTTGTTGTATTGTGAGGTGTTGACATCCAGTTGACATCATTAGGTTCAATTGAAGTGATCTACATCAACTAGTGAGATAAAGCTAGTTGTGAAGAAGTTGAAAGCATTGTATACATCTAGGCTTAAAGGCCTTTTCTTGTAATCATTTGAATGAGATTGTATGTTCATGCCATTGTGGGCAATCATCATTGTAATTGTAAGATACCCAACTAGTTCTACTAAAATTTTTCCTTTCTTAAACAATTTTATTTGCTATTAGTTCATCAACTACTACAACAATACAAAGATATACATCAGAGACAACTACTTGAATGAGAGTTGGGTACTTGTCTAGTTATTTGATTCAATCAACTTGCAATGTCTTATTACATGGATAGTGCTTTTAGTAGCATGAAGTACAACTCATTCAAATGGAAATACAAAGGAAAGGCCTTGAAGCCTTGATGATTACAATGACGCCTATACTTGATCAACTCAATTGAACCCAATGATGTCAACTGAATGTCAACACCTCACAGTACAACAAGGGAGCATCACCTTGTCAGTTGAGGGAGCATCACCCCAACACTTGAAACTCGCAGGCCTCAAGATTACAAGCTCAACAGCTTTGCAGAGAGAATTTTGTCAAATGCATAGATGCCAAATGAATGAGAGAGCTCCTCCTTTTATAGGCCTTCCAAAGGCAATGAAGGCACGTTTTTCAATACACCAAGAGGAACCAAGGCACGTTTCCCAAGAAGCATATCCAAGGGAATATTCCGTCTGATGACTCATTCTGAGTTGGCAAACTTACCCAAAGACCTAGACACGGATCCCGAGAACGTCCTGTTGACCAATGAAAGCTCAGGTAGATGCAACTACCTTATCTTCTGACTAGGCGCCCATTTGGAGTAGTATGATCATGGAATGGCGCCCAATGTGACCTAGGCGCCCAACTGAGGTAGCAGAGGCCTGAATATGCGCCTTGAAGAATTTGATGACTCCATGCAAACTTAGAACTTTAGCCAAGATCTTTTGGACCCTAGGCGCTATCTCCTGATGGAGCGCCTTGTTTCAAAATAGGTCTTGGGGACTAGCAACTATCTTAGGCGCACATCTGCATAATTCACACTTTCAAACACTTGAAATCTAGCGCCCTCATCTGAAGTATTACATCTTGTTTGAGTCTTCTATAGCGCCTTAGGAAGAGAATGATTTTGCTTTGCTACAAGTCACAACTGGATCAAAATTATTATCTTCTCTCAAGCGCCTTTCACTATGAATGGATTGAAACCTCTTTCTTAGCTAGGCGCATTCTGGAGGTGAAACAGGCAGGAAGTGCGCCTTGCATGCATGGTTGTTTTCTCTGTCAAGTCTTCAAGTCTTGTTTTCTTGGAAGGTAAAACACCTCATCCTGGAGTGAGCGCCTTACTTCACATGTTCAAACTTCATCTTTTAACTCACTCTGTAACTAGGCGCCAGAGCTGAGGTCTTCAGTCAGAATGTGCGCCTAGAGCCTTCTAGGCCAATTTCATCCCAGATTGGCAGGATATGAAGCTTCTTGAAGTTGAAAGTATCTTCACCAATCAATGTGCTACTCATTCAACCTATTGAATCTCCTGTTCTTGCTTGGGCGCGCATTTGGTCTAGGCATCATGGAGTTTGCGCCTAGGCATGGAAACCTCATATACTTGTCCAAACTTCATCATTAAGCTAGGCGCCCTATTGAAGGAGTTTAGCTATGTTGAGCGCCCCATCTCAAAACCATTATTGAGTGCCAGAAGTAACCTAAATAGCTAGGCGCTCATTGACAGGTTGCTAAAGGAAAAGTGCGCCTAGATAACAAGATGTCATTACTTGATCACTTCATCTTTCCACTTGATCTTATTGAAGGTGAGGCTTCACTTGATCAATCTTGAAGGAGTTCATCACTTGTTTGAAGTGCAATAGAGTCTAGGCGAACTATTGGGAATTTGGTGGAGAAATTGGCGCCTAGATGCATTAAGACTCCTCTTTGCATGGACTACTCACTTCATCCACTCCTGTTGATCCAATCAACCATCCCAGCTCAAACACCCATGTTTTTATCCTGGATTTGCACCTTATGAGGACTAGGCGCACTTTGAGGGTTATCAGAGCTAGGAAGTGCGCCTAACTCACTTGGACTTCTTCAATGATCCCAAACTCAAGTTTGATGAGTCAATTCGCCCAATTGATGTTCAACATATCCAAAGATGACTCCATCCTCTTGATTATTGCTTTCAAAATCCAAGGCGCATTTTTGAAGTGTAACTGTAGGAATGAGCGCCCTAAACTTGACTTAGTGGATTATGACTTGAAACTCCTTGATTGTACCTGCAAAATGACACACAGAGTTAGTCAAAACCCATTTCATTCCCTTATCATTCGGAATTAGCCTCCGGGAATGAGGAGTAGGCTAATCCATTCATCACTTGGTGCTCAAGCCGGAAATGGGGACATGACAGTCTCCCCTTCCCGGGATTGCTTGTCCTCAAGCAATTGAAGGTTAGGATGCTCCAGAATCTTTCCTCCTTCCCAAGTAGCATCCTCCATTGGCAACCCTTTCCACTTCACCAGATATTCTCTTATGCTCCGGTTGCGCAGTTTCTTTTCCCTTATGTCCACCACACTTTCAGGTTCAAGTGCAAGCATTCCTTCTTCATCGAGTGGTGGTAGTTCATCAGTTGAAACCACATGTTGACCTAGTGCCCTTTTGAGACAAGACACATGAAACACATTGTGAATGCGGCTTCCTGCTGGCAAGTCAAGTTCATATGCCACTTCCCCTACTCTCCTCAACACCTTGTAGGGTCCATAGAACCTTGGTTTCAATTTCTCTGCACCTGACCTCTTCAAAGTACTCTGTCTATACGGCTGAAGGCGCAGAAACACCATGTCACCTTCTTCAAAGTGTCGCTCAACTCGGTGTTTGTCGGCATACAACTTTTGTTGATTTTGAGCTCTTAGCAAATTGTCCTTCAGGACTCTCAAAATATCTTGAGTATCTTTCATCAATTCACTAGCCCTGGGAGCTCGACTGTCATCCAATGCGAGATCAACAAATGAAACAGCTTCATATCCATACAAAGCTCGGAAGGGAGTCATGCCAATTGACATATGAAAAGTAGTGTTGTAGCAGTATTCACCTAGATGTAGCCACTTAATCCAAGCACGCTGATGATCAGACACATAGTTTCTCAAGTATCCCTCAAGCCATTTGTTTACAATTTCAGTCTGTCCATCGGTTTGAGGATGATAACTAGTGCTTGGAGTTAGGTCAGTTCCAGCTAGTCGGAATAGCTCTCTCCAAAACACACTGATGAACCGGCTATCTCGATCACTGACTATGGTTTTAGGTAGGCCATGTAGTCGGAAGACTTCACGAAAGAATAACTCAGCTACTTGCAATGCTGATGACTCAACTGGGATTGCAAAGAAGTGAGCAAACTTGGTTAATCTGTCCACAACTACATAGATACAGTCTCTTCCATTCACCTTCGGAAGACCTGTGATAAAGTCCATAGAGATACTCTCCCACTTATGTTCTGGAATTGGTAGTGGTTGGAGTAACCCAGCTGGAAATGTATGCTCTGACTTATTCTGTTGACAAGTCAGACACTCCCTGACATACTGAAGAACTTCTTCCTTCAGACCTTTCCAAGTGAATCTTTCCCTGATCTGTCTGTAGGTCTTGAAGTAACTAGGGTGTCCTGCAAGTGGAGCATCATGGTATGTCTGCAAAATCTGTCGCTTTAACTCTGATTCAGGAGTCAGATAGATTCTGTCTTTGTAATAGATGATATCATCAACCACTTTGTACCTATCATCCTGAATGATTCCATCCATGATCTCACAAGCAAATTTTGATTTGGAATACTCAACTAGAAGCTGAGCCTTCCAATCCAATGAAAGTTTGCTCAGGGCACAAACGGCAGGTCGTCTAGACAGGGCATCGGCAACCACATTCTTCTTGCCTTTCACATATTCAATGTCGAAATCATATGCCTGTATCTTCACAACCCACTTCTGCTGTCTTTCATTCAAATCTTTCTGCCCTAGAAAGTATTTCAAACTGTTGTGATCAGTCCTGACCACAAACTTAGATCCAACTAGATACTGGCGGAACTTAGCCAAGGCATGCATGATTGCCAGCATCTCTTTGTCATAAGTTGAGTACAACCTTTCTGTCTCTTTCAACTTCCTGCTTTCGAATGCGATGGGATGTCGATCTTGCATCAAAACAGCTCCAATACCTTCTCCTGAAGCGTCACATTCTAAAATAAAGGACTTAGTAAAATCTGGCAAAGCCAGTACTGGTGTTGTACTCATTACTTCTTTCAACCTATCTAATGCAGCTTGAGCTTCTATTGTCCAAGTGAAAGCTCCTTTCTTTGTTAGATTTGTCAAGGGTGCAGCAAGCTGTGAGAATCCTCTAACAAATCTTCTATAGTAGCTGCAGAGGCCTAGGAAACCTCTTAGTTCTGACACATTCCTGGGAACTGGCCAATTGCGTATGGCTTCAATCTTTTCTTCTTGAACTTTCACACCATTTGCTCCTATCACATGACCCAGGTACAGAATCTCCTTTAGGCCGAAATCACACTTAGACATCTTTGCATATAAAGATTGATTCTCCATTACATTCAATACTTCATCTAAGTGTTGGAGATGTTCTTCCCATGTCTTGCTGTAGATCAAGATGTCGTCGAAGAAAACCAACAGGTACTTCCTCAACTGCTTGTTGAAGACATGATTCATGCAGGACTGGAAAGTGGCTGGTGCATTTGTCAGCCCAAACGGCATCACCATAAATTCATAATGCCCATAATGGCATCTGAATGCTGTCTTTGGAATGTCCTCTTCTCTGACATGAATTTGATGGTAACCTGATCGAAGATCTATCTTTGAGAAATAGACTGCTCCATGCAGTTCATCAAGGAGTTCATCAATCCTAGGTATTGGATACCTATTCTTGATGGTCTTCTTGTTCAATGCGCGATAGTCAACACACATCCGCATTGTTCCATCCTTCTTCTTTACTGGCACCACAGATGACGCAAATGGACTTGATGATGGCCTTATGTGCCCCATATCGATCAATTCCTTGATCGTCTTCTCAATTTCAATCTTGAAATGCCGAGGATGCCGATAGGGTGCAATGTTAACAGGTTTAGCCCCATCCTCCAATTCAATTACATGTTCAAAACCTCTATCAGGAGGTATTCCTGGAGGTATGTCCCTAAACACCTTACCATGCTTATCCAACATTGCCTGAATATCTGCAGGATAAATTTCTTCAGCAGAGAGGATTTGGTTGTCCTTGATGCAAACCTGTGCTGCCCATTCGATGTCATTATGCCTGAATAATGCTTCCATTCGTTTTGCTGAAACAACTTTGGGGTTTCCATCAGACACTGACTTCAGTTTGATCTTCTTTCCTTCATGCATGAATTCTAACTCCATCTTTTGAAAGTCCTGGACAATTCTTCCCAGCGAATGCAACCATTGTACTCCAAGTACTACATCGATATGCCCAAGTCCAATCACATAGAAATCATTCTGGAAAGAATAATCTCCCATTTGAATTTGCAGTTGGGATACTTTTCTGGTACAACTCATTAGGAATCCATCAGCAACTGCTATTTGAAATCCTTCGAAATCTTCAACTGTGAGACCTCGCCTTGCTACCAAACCTTCATCTATGAAGTTGTGAGTAGCACCACTGTCAATTAGACAGGTGACTCTTTGACCCTTCACAACTCCTCTTATGCGAAAGGCATGATACTTAGGTACTCCTGAGATAGTTGCTAATGTTATTTTGTCAGAGGTTTCTTCTGAAACAACATTAAGAGTTGGTTGTACCTCCTCTTCATCCTGAGCGGATTCTTCTTCACTCAATGACTCTTCTTCGCTTCCATCATCAGATACAACTTCAATCAAGTGTGCTTTACCTTTACCAAGGCATCTGTGTCCTGGTTCCCAAGGTTGTTTGCAAGAAAAGCAGAGTTTCTTCCTCCTTAGCTCATCTCTTTCGGCTGCAGATGGACCTTGAGTCATCTTTTGAGGAAAAGAGGGTCTCCTTTGGGTAGAGCTAACTCCTTTATAGAACTTCTTCTTAGGCTGATATACAGGAGTAGTGTCAAGATCTAGAGCAAAGTCAATTGCTTCTTCCAAGTTTGCCGGCCTTTGTACCTTTACCAAAGGCTTGATTTGATTGTTCAATCCCTCGATGAACAGCATAGTGATTCTTCGGTCAGTCATATCAGGTACCATTACTGCGATCTTCTGAAAGTCATTAACATACTGCACAACTCTTCCTTCTTGCTTGAGTTGAGCAAGTTCACGATAGTACACTTCAGTGTCTTTTCTATCAAACCTCTGAATCAACTTGGTTACAAACTCATCATAGGAATTTATCCTATCATGATGTTGAGAAACTAGGCCATGATGCCACCATTCATAAGCCAAAACTTCAAGATGCATTGTAGCAAATTGAATTGCCTTCTTCTCCGTCAATGGCTTAAGTGAAAGGTATGTATCCAGCTTGTTTACCCAAGCTCTAGCACTGAGCTTACCACTTCCATCAAAGGTAGGAATGGGAACTCGATTCAAGGCTTCTTTATACTCCTTTGTATCATCATCCCTTCTAGGACGAAATCCTCTAGTTCTACCTCGCCTGTCTCTATCTTCCCTCTTCTGTCGGCAATATTCATTGAAAGTCATCATATCCCGAACACGTTCCGGAAGTCTGGCATAGAGATCTGCAAAGAGAGCTATCTCATCTTCGAAGTTATTCTGATCTCCTTCATCAAACTCTTCATCAGCCTCATTGTCCTGTTCAGGTGGTGGTGGAAGGAAGGTTGGTCTTAAAGGCCTATCAACTGTAGGAGTTCGTGTGCGAACTCTTCTACCGACTGCACTACCAGCATCATCATCAACATGTCGTTCTTGTCTCTCATGTCTAGCTGCATCTCGACGACCTTGTCCAGCTACTTCACCTTGATTCATATTTTGAAGGGATTGTAGGACATGTTGCAATATTTGAGCAGTTTGTTGTTGTTCAACGGCGATGTTCCTAAACATCTCCCTAGCTGCACGTTCACCATCTGCAGGTGGACTTCTACTTCTTTCCTCAGCCATGTTAGCCTGTCTAGCTACAATTGCTTCTGAAAGAGTATCCTGTTGTGGGTAAGGATGAGTCCACTGGAACTGCCTTCTTTGTTCGCGCGCAATGTATCTCCTGGTTCTATCACTTTGTTGATCACCTTCTTGCATGAAAACTCCCAAAGACTGGCAGGATCCAAGCTCTGATACCACTGTAAGATACCCAACTAGTTCTACTAAAATTTTTCCTTTCTTAAACAATTTTATTTGCTATTAGTTCATCAACTACTACAACAATACAAAGATATACATCAGAGACAACTACTTGAATGAGAGTTGGGTACTTGTCTAGTTATTTGATTCAATCAACTTGCAATGTCTTATTACATGGATAGTGCTTTTAGTAGCATGAAGTACAACTCATTCAAATGGAAATACAAAGGAAAGGCCTTGAAGCCTTGATGATTACAATGGCGCCTATACTTGATCAACTCAATTGAACCCAATGATGTCAACTGAATGTCAACACCTCACAGTACAACAAGGGAGCATCACCTTGTCAGTTGAGGGAGCATCACCCCAACACTTGAAACTCGCAGGCCTCAAGATTACAAGCTCAACAGCTTTGCAGAGAGAATTTTGTCAAATGCATAGATGCCAAATGAATGAGAGAGCTCCTCCTTTTATAGGCCTTCCAAAGGCAATGAAGGCACGTTTTTCAATGCACCAAGAGGAACCAAGGCACGTTTCCCAAGAAGCATATCCAAGGGAATATTCCGTCTGATGACTCATTCTGAGTTGGCAAACTTACCCAAAGACCTAGACACGGATCCCGAGGACGTCCTGTTGACCAATGAAAGCTCAGGTAGATGCAACTACCTTATCTTCTGACTAGGCGCCCATTTGGAGTAGTATGATCATGGAATGGCGCCCAATGTGACCTAGGCGCCCAACTGAGGTAGCAGAGGCCTGAATATGCGCCTTGAAGAATTTGATGACTCCATGCAAACTTAGAACTTTAGCCAAGATCTTTTGGACCCTAGGCGCTATCTCCTGATGGAGCGCCTTGTTTCAAAACAGGTCTTGGGGACTAGCAACTATCTTAGGCGCACATCTGCATAATTCACACTTTCAAACACTTGAAATCTAGCGCCCTCATCTGAAGTATTACATCTTGTTTGAGTCTTCTATAGCGCCTTAGGAAGAGAATGATTTTGCTTTGCTACAAGTCACAACTGGATCAAAATTATTATCTTCTCTCAAGCGCCTTTCACTATGAATGGATTGAAACCTCTTTCTTAGCTAGGCGCATTCTGGAGGTGAAACAGGCAGGAAGTGCGCCTTGCATGCATGGTTGTTTTCTCTGTCAAGTCTTCAAGTCTTGTTGTCTTGGAAGGTAAAACACCTCATCCTGGAGTGAGCGCCTTACTTCACATGTTCAAACTTCATCTTTTAACTCACTCTGTAACTAGGCGCCAGAGCTGAGGTCTTCAGTCAGAATGTGCGCCTAGAGCCTTCTAGGCCAATTTCATCCCAGATTGGCAGGATATGAAGCTTCTTGAAGTTGAAAGTATCTTCACCAATCAATGTGCTACTCATTCAACCTATTGAATCTCCTGTTCTTGCTTGGGCGCACATTTGGTCTAGGCATCATGGAGTTTGCGCCTAGGCATGGAAACCTCATATACTTGTCCAAACTTCATCATTAAGCTAGGCGCCCTATTGAAGGAGTTTAGCTATGTTGAGCGCCCCATCTCAAAACCATTATTGAGTGCCAGAAGTAACCTAAATAGCTAGGCACTCATTGACAGGTTGCTAAAGGAAAAGTGCGCCTAGATAACAAGATGTCATTACTTGATCACTTCATCTTTCCACTTGATCTTATTGAAGGTGAGGCTTCACTTGATCAATCTTGAAGGAGTTCATCACTTGTTTGAAGTGCAATAGAGTCTAGGCGAACTATTGGGAATTTGGTGGAGAAATTGGTGCCTAGATGCATTAAGACTCCTCTTTGCATGGACTACTCACTTCATCCACTCCTGTTGATCCAATCAACCATCCCAGCTCAAACACCCATGTTTTTATCCTGGATTTGCACCTTATGAGGACTAGGCGCACTTTGAGGGTTATCAGAGCTAGGAAGTGCGCCTAACTCACTTGGACTTCTTCAATGATCCCAAACTCAAGTTTGATGAGTCAATTCGCCCAATTGATGTTCAACATATCCAAAGATGACTCCATCCTCTTGATTATTGCTTTCAAAATCCAAGGCGCATTTTTGAAGTGTAACTGTAGGAATGAGCGCCCTAAACTTGACTTAGTGGATTATGACTTGAAACTCCTTGATTGTACCTGCAAAATGACACACAGAGTTAGTCAAAACCCATTTCATTCCCTTATCATTCGGAATTAGCCTCCGGGAATGAGGAGTAGGCTAATCCATTCATCACTTGGTGCTCAAGCCGGAAATGGGGACATGACAGTAATAAGACATTTACATTGAATTGAATCAAGTAATAATACAAGTACCCAACTTCAAGTTGATTCATGCAAGTTGCCTTTGTTATCTTTTCATATGTGATGTTAAGTAGACTAAGTAATTGAAGAGTTAAGTGCAAGTAAATTTGTCTAAGTAAGAAAAATTTTAGTTAGTACTAGTTGGGCATCTTACAATCTGAATTATCTTCATTGGAGTGATGTATATGCACATCACCAGTTGCTGTTCTTGGAATTCCAGCAAACTCAAACTCTTCATTAGCAGTTGAATATTGTTCAAATATATCATTCTGGAGCTCCTCTATGCATACCTCTTGATTTGAGACATTGTCTTCATCATAAAAAGGCTCATCCTTCTCAGAAATAGGCTCAAAACCAATTATTTCAGCTGTGAGCTTTTCATCTTCTTGTTTTGCTGCCATGTATGCTTTCAATTTTCCTTTACATTGGTAAGCAACCATTTCAGCTAGCACATTACCAGCTGATAGAGAATCTTGATCATCCTTATTTTGTTCAATAAGTTTTCTAAGAGAGTATGGGGAACATCATTTCTCTCATTAACAACCAACGTCATGATATTTTGCATTGCTAACATAATACCCATAGCATGATCTTTTCTAATTTCAGCAAGGAAATAGCCAAACATTTGGAGCATTAGGTTTTCACAATCATAGTCTAGCATCATCACACAAGCTCGAACCTTGGCAATAGTTTCTAAGGGCTTTGGATGTCACCCAAACCATGAAATCGTTCCACGAACAACTGTAATATCCCCTTCATCTTTTCATCATCATAAGGAGTTTCAAGAGCTGTTATTCTTGTGATTTCATTGATGCATGTGATAACCGCAAGTCTTACGATATTGTATGGATGCCTCAACAACTCAGGCTTACCCAATGAAGTCATTGAAGGAATCAGGGCCATCTGGATTACCTTAGAAGGTGACTGAGGAACTTTAGACAAACATTTCTCAACTTCCTCCAAAGTGCTGAAAAGAATCTCTTTTGACCATTGCAGAGATTCAAGTTTCATCCTTGCATTGAAAAGCCTTTCACACAGATCATTTTCCTTGAGAGATGCCATGCTTTCACATCTATTGAACAAAAT
This sequence comes from Cunninghamia lanceolata, assembly GCA_027924645.1. Classification (NCBI taxonomy): domain Eukaryota; kingdom Viridiplantae; phylum Streptophyta; class Pinopsida; order Cupressales; family Cupressaceae; genus Cunninghamia; species Cunninghamia lanceolata. Next base: position 37,568,270 of record BSBN01001583.1, on the reverse strand, counting down.
CTTTCACTGCCAAATCACTGAACACACGTGCAAGTGCTGATCACCAACATGCAAGGGTAAAATGTTGTTCCTCAACTTTGACATGCAAGCATCTGGGTAGTCTCAAAACTGATATGCAAGTGAATTTTCTGACATGAACTTTGCACAAGGGTTAGCAATCCAACAGGCTGGCAGGAAAACCAGCTCTGATACCACTGTAATGTTCTACCCCAAATTTTTTTCAGATTTTTACCAACATAATCAGAGGCATTAGCACATGAGTTTGCAAATCAAACAATACTTCCACACCTTCTGATCCCCAAGTTCCCAAGAAGGGCAAGGTGAGAGCATACAAGAATAAAGCTTTGCAATGAAAATGAGTACGACTTTCGCTTATTCAGTGGGCATCCACTTATTTAGTGGGAATACACCATTTATTCAGTGGGTCAATTGTAAAGAAAGAGCAAAGCACATCCGCTTTTCAGCGGGAAAGCCAAAGAAAAACAAAATATTTTTATTCACATTGGCGGTCATACCTGTTGTGATGTAATCACACATCGCCCCATTGCAAATGGGGACCCCTCTTTGTCTCACTTTTTGTCTTAGTTTTGTTTTAGTGGTTTAAGTTTTCTTTGAGTTTGTATGTCTGGAAGTGTTGTCTGACCTAGTCTCTTCTATGAAATAAAGAATGAGCCCTGAAATCCTGAAATTGTCTAAGTCTGATGTCTTGAAGTCTGATGATCTGAGATCCTGAAAAACTAAGTCTGAAATTTGGTGGATCCTCAGAAATCTAGAATCTGCATGTTAAATCTCATGGATCCGAGACCTATCTCAAACATCTTGGAAGTATATTTCAAAATATTTAAAGTATAGGAAATTCACTTAAATATATTTTTAAATATACTTCCACCCAGGACATTTCAAAATTTGGGGAAAAAGTTAAGACTTAGACCTTGAGCGGAAATTCCAGGCTCATGAGGAAAATGCACCCTAGAAAAGTGCAAATTCCTTGGCCAAGTGGAAATCCCGCCTAGAGAAACTAGGTATTCAATCCTTGCAAAATTTGAAAATTTCTCCAAAATCTTAGCAAATTTGAAGAAAAATTATGAAAATCATCAAAGAAAATGAAAATTTGGCTAAGTGTAAAAAGTGGAAATTCCCTCTACACAAGGAATTTACGCCCAAAAATGAGGGAAATTCCTCATACACAAGGAATTTGCACCAAACAGGTAGAAAAAATCGCAAATTCCACCCCAGAGTGAAAAGTACGCCACTTGCATCCACCCTCATGTACTTTGGCAATTTTGTAAAATGTGATGAATGTTTTCAATTTCTTCACATGCATAAAGGTAGATGAACTTGATATGATGCTGACTTGTGAGTTTTTATCTTGCAGATATTGGAGAATCTGGAGGCGAGCTATGAATCGAGATAGAGGAGCATCCAAAGGATTAAGCATCATCAAGATCATCCACCTTGCATCCAAAGAAGGCACCGTCACCGGAACGAGGAAAGTTCTACTGCACTTCATCATCAAGTTCACCACCATCTCCCTGCTTCCAGAGGAGAACTTCATCACCGGAGTGAAGGAAGATCTTCATCATCACCTTGCAAGCTCCATCATCTGAGCATCTAGAAGATCACTTCCATGTTCAAGAGATTTCCATTTCATGCACCAAAAGAAGATCAAGAGCAAGCATCATGAAGTCTACTCTAGGAATACACACGCCCAAGTCATCTCCTCTACTTCAACATCCAGAGTAAGAATCCTACACAAGCATCACAGGAAAGTTAGTCGAATGAGCAGGAGTATCAGGAAAAATCCACAAATTACATCCAAAAATGTAAGGAATGCAAAGACAACAACGAGGAGTGAAGAACAAGGACAAGTTCCCAAGTTTCATGCTGAAAGCTCTAGAAAAGTGAAAATTCAAGTTCAAGACTGCCAAGAAAAGAAGAATTTGGGAAAATACATCAAGAAATTGGAAAAATATTGAAAATCAAGCAAATGTGCTCAAGAAATGTTGAGTTGGCATCTATACATCATTGATCAATCAGAGCTCGCCACGTCACTTGTTCATGTTCAATGTATATGCAATAAAGTATAAGAGAAAGAGGCCCTATCTAGAAGATTCCTAGAGATTCCAACATGTCATACTTATCACTTTGGGAATGTGCCTTCATTGCCTTTGAGTTTTTATGTACACAAGTTTTGTCAACTTTTACTTTTTGCTAAAAATAGCAAGTTTTTGTAACTAACTGCCAATGTGGTGAGATCTCGGCCGTCGGTTGCTCAAATCGACCTTGGCTCTTCATTGTACTTTGAGGACTATAAAAAAGGCTCATTCGCCTCATTTGTAATCATTAGAGTTGTTGTAGAAGAGTAGGATAGCAAGTAGAGTAGAGGAAGCTCTTCGAAGTCATTGAAGAGATATTGTAAAAATACTTCCTGGATCAATACAAGCTGATTGTTGATTTTTCATGGTGATTTTGTGTGATTATGGGTTGTTCTCATGGTTTTAAATTCTCGCAGATGATTGAGAAATGTTTCCAAGTAACTTAAATAGTAGATTAGAAGTTCACGAGTTTATGCAAAGATATTTGATTAATTCCTTCTTGGTTCATACTTTTCATGATTTGTCGATGATAAGTCATTTTGCAAAGTTAGCCTAAATCACGTTTGCTTTAGTTCGATTGTGAGTACTTGTTCAAGCTGGGCTAGCTGTGGGTGTTTGGATGAAGGTTTACAATTTGAAAATCCTTGAATGACCTTAGAAGATTGTACCAACTTCGTGTAGTTGTTGGTTCTCATGGTGAAGCTGAGTTTGGTTTCACGAGGAATTTGTCTATCTTGACATGATTCATTATCTCATTGACCTTAGAATAGATATCTCTTAACCCTCTCTCTTTTGCATTTTTTTAAGTTTGATTGAAGAAATTCCATTCATTCACATTCAAGGAGTAAGGAATTTCATCCATGTTCGTGAAGGAGGAATTTAGCATAAGTCCCTTTGTGATTACCGGCAAGATCACATCAAATCATTGAGTCTATCGATTGCAAATCATGAATAAGAAACCTTGAAGTTGTCTCACTGGATCACATAGCTTAGCCTTTGAGAGACTTTATTCAAGAGAAGATAGAGCATTTGGTGTTTTATTCTATTGTTGTTGTTGTCACAAAAACATTATCAACAATACCGTCCAGGGGTTACAAATGTTTGCACCATGATTGAAAGATTACAATGAAGTGAATAAGCTGCAAACTAACATCAATACCTCTGTTTTGTACAAATGGCACTGCTGCAATCAGTTAGAGCATAGAAATTCCAGAAATTATGAAGAGGAAGTATGCTAACAAAGCCATAGAAACATCATGAATATACCACACAGTAAGCTATGGAAGAAAACTTAGTTTGGAAGCCTTATGGTGCTGTTGTAGCTTATCATAGGTCTGCAATTTCTTTATGACAGCAGTGAATGATCTCTCATATCAACTCCAACTCAGTATATTCCTCCTTCAACCCCATATCAACCCCATCTTCTAACCATGGTGACTCCTATCCAAGCAATAGGCCACAAGAAATGAAGGCGATTCCTCCCCAACTGTCCTCACGTCCACTTCAGGTTTGTATGACCAGATATGAAGGTATGGCAACCCAAACAGTCCCAAGACTGCAGCAAGCTCTCATCAAACTGTACGGACATAGGCACCCCAACATGGTAAGTAATCTCACAAATTAAATCTGCAACAAGTTCCCTCAATGAACCAGCAGTAAATCAGTTGCCCCCATCACTGGTACGACCTGAAAAGTACGGCCCAACAAGAGGATAACAACAATCATCAAGAAAGATTTCAAAATCCACTCAGAGCCACATCAAAATCTTTCACAAATAATAATGAAACACTTTGCAACCCAAAACTACTAGAAAACATCATACTCCATTTAACCTTGTGTGATTTTTGGGTGAAATCACCTTGTACCAGCTAGGGTGGATCTTTCATGTAATGTGCCGTACCTGTTTGTATTTTTTAAAGATCTTTTTATGTGTTATTTTATTAATTTTTGTGTGATCTTTTAGACTAGACAGAAGAATGCAGAAGGGGTTTTCAGTTTTCCTGCAGATGTGTTGCCGGAGCATACAATATAGAGCATAGAGAGAAAACCCAGAAAATATACAATAGATATGAAGAAACTAATGACTACCCAGATAGCAAAATGGCCAATAAACAATTATCAAAACATACCCATATGCAGATTTGAAACTTCAGTTTTTGTCTATTGCCGGACCAGCGAAGGAAGGGTATGACTGAAAATCACTCCACACTCCAAGGAAAGACAAGAAATGATCATACAATCATTAGCAACAATGAATAGGGCTCCAAACGCCTCTCTAAGACTCACACAAAAGTTACAATGTAAGAAGAAAGTCCTCTAAAGGACCCACGTCATGGCTGGAGCAAGTACGACCAACAAAGGGAAAATACACAACAGCAAACAACCTTCTCTAACACACTGAAATCTGCCTTCTAATCCTTTCCTTATCAGCATACATCAACAATGAAGAGAGATATATCAATCAGCTCCAAACAAAACTTCGAATAACTCCATTGCAAGCACATTTGTGAATGCTGAATACATCCACCTTCAATGGCACCGTTGGGTGATTTTTCACACCTGTGGGATACCGTTACTTAGGGAGGTTTCCGTCTCCAAGAGTCTCTGGTTCGAATCCTCAAACCCCAAATAATATGAAACCTTAGCAAAGCTCAAAATCAAAATTATCATAAACATAGCATAGCCAAATGAGAGCACTTTTCCTCCTTTTATACCTTTCCAACTGGGAGTCTCTAAAATCCTCTTGCATATGGGATAAAACATGAGAGGGAAAATACAGTTTAAAATATTATAATTCTCTTTAATTCTTTTCTCAACATCACCCTTAAAGTCCCCTCTTTTAAAACAACATTAAGTTGTTGAGCTTAGGCACCAAGGTCCAATATTAAATAATAATGTTTAATTTACGGACTTTAAAACGGAGGCCAAGATGATGTCGGAAACCAATGATCTATAGCTCGTTGGAAAGGTCTTGACGAAACGCATCTGATCCAACTCTGAAAATCCCGAACCGACACAGAACCCGGACTTACTAAAAATAGTAACGACCAAGAGCCCACTGAGCCAACCACGAGGGTGCCAACTGGATCCAGTGAATGCGAACCATAACTCCTACACTGACAAAGACCTCTAGGACCAAACTAACCCCAGTTCCCTCACCAAACTGCTAGCCCACAGGAACTCCATGATGGACTAACCATGTGTCTAGAAGGGGACATTACAGTCCGCCCTCCCTAAGATTGCTTGCCTCAAGCAATCTCAGATCAGGATGCTCCAATATCCGCTCGTTCTCCCATGTAGCATCCTCAACTGACAGGTTCTTCCATTTGACCACATACTCTCTGATAATCCTCCTCAAATTATGATCCCTGGTGTCGATAATTGCTTCGGGTACTAATATCAACTTCCTCTCTTCATCAAGAGGAGGCAACTCAACTGATGGTGTAACATTGTGCCCCAGTGCCTTCTTGAGGTGAGAAACATGGAACACATTATGTACCCTGCTCCCTGTTGGTAACTCCAACTCATAAGCCACCTCTCCAATCTTCCTAGAGATCCTGAAAGGTCCATAATATCGTGGCTTCAACTTCTCCGCTCCACTCTTTTTGAGAGTAGACTGCCTATAAGGTTGTAGCATGAGGTAAACCATTTCACTGACCTCAAATGATCGCTCAGTTCTTCGCTAATCTGCATATTGCTTTTGCTGATTCTGAGCCTTCTGTATGTTCTCCTTCAGTGCCGTCATGATAACCTAACTCTCCTGAAGGAAATCTTTGGCCTTTGGTACTTTGCTATCACCAAACAGTAAATCAACAAAGCTTGGCGCCTCATAACCATACAATGCCATGAAGGATGACATTTGAATGGACATGTGGTAAGTGGAATTGTAGCAATACTCCCCCATGTGAAGCCACTTAATCCATGCCTTCTGCTGTCCTGAAACATAGTTTTAGAGGTATCCTTCCACCCACTTTTTAACTATCTCTGTCTGACCATTAGTTTGGGGGTGGTAACTGGTACTGGGTGTGAGCTCTGTCCTTGACAACCTAAAGAGCTGCCAAAAATTACTGAAGAACCTGTTGTCCCTGTCACTAACAATACCCTGAGGCAACCCATGGAGTCGAAATACCTCACGAAAGAACAACTCTGCAACCTGAGCTGTAGTGTAGGTGGTAGGAATAGCAAAGAAGTGTGCATACTTCGTCATTCTGTCCATCACCACGTAAATACAATCCCTGACTTGGACCCTAGGTAGACCTGTGATAAAATCCATAGAAATGTGTCATGTCCCCGTTTTCGGCTTGATCATCAAGAGAAGAACGGATTAGCCTATCTATCATTCTCGGAGGCTAATACCAATGATAAGGGAATGAAATTGGTTTTTGACTAACTCAATGTTGTGCTTTTGCAAGAATAAGTCAACTATTTCAAGGGAACTGTGACAAGACTAGCAAATTTGGCTAAGTCTGAGAGTCATTTCATCAGCTCGAGTGGTCACATTGTCAAGTGATGTTTTCATGATGTTTGGGCGCATTTCTAAGCAACGTAGGTTCATTATGGCGCCTGGCTTTCAAGTTGATTTATAGCACTCAGTAAGGGATCTAACTTGAGGCGCTCCATGTAATTAACCTCCTCCAACCTAGTGCCTAGTACTGAGATAAGTGGAGTGGGTGTGGATGAGGTTTTCATGCTTGAGCACAAATGTCATGATGAACCTACCAAATGTGCGCCTTGGGTTTTGAAGGATATAATCAAGAGAATGGAGTCATTTGAGGGTATGATGTGAATCTATTGAACTTGCAGGATCATCCACTGTTGAGTTTGGAGTCACTGAAGTGGTCTAAGTGAGTTAGGCGCACTTCCTAGCCTTCACAACACTCAAAGTGCGCCTAGTTCTCATACTGCGCCTAAACTCCTTTGCAAGTGGTGAATTCCTTGAAGGATTGATCAAGTGAAACCTCACCTTCAATAAGATCGAGTGGAGTGATTGAATTGATCAAGTGATGACATATTCATCTCTAGGTGCATTTTTTTCTCTGGCAACTTGTCAATGAGCGCCTAGTATTTTTTGGCATTGGATAATGATTTTGAGATGAGGCACTCAATTTAGCTAAGCCTCTTCACTAGGGCGCCTAGATGGATGATGAAGTTTGGGCGAGTATCTTGAGGTTTCAAGGCCTAGGCGCAGATACCAGTTAAGACTACCCCAAAAGTGTGCCTAAGGTAGATGTAAGACCTCAAAACCAATTTGGATACAAGGCACTCCATTAGGGGGCAAGATCATATCCATTTGAAGTCAAGTTGCTTTCAAATTGCCTTGAAAAGATGACGAGTTGGAACCTAGGCGCAAATTCCTAGCCAAACTGATAGTAAGTGCGCCTAGTTGAGAAAGAGACATCTTCAAGGGGGGAAATTGTTGGGCGCTCATTTCATAGGAGTCAGTCTAACACTTGGAAGTTTCAATCTGTGATCTAAGCTTGTGGAAATGTGTCAAAATTATCCCTAGGTGCCAGATCTATTGCAAATCCTCCAAATGTGCGCCTAAGTGGGGAGGTAGCTTTCAATCACTTCAATTAGTCAAGGCGCTTGGTGAGTTAGGTGTTTTACTTCACCACAAAGACTTCAAATGTAAACCACCACATGCATGAAGGTGAATCCAATGCAAGGCGCTAGTCTCCTACACAGACTCAGAAGTGCGCCTCAAGTAGTTTGACTTGGCATTGGAGCTAGTAGACTTCCTCCAAAATGTGAAGACAACACAAGGGATCATTTCCTAGTTACATCATCTCTTGTTGTAATGTCCCCTTTCTAGAGGAAACACTTAAACCTGAATCTACATTCAAAGTGATTCTCAAGGAGACATTAGAAATATTAATAATTTTCGATGATAAGATCAAATAAGATCAATGATAATGTATTCACATCATTCCAAGGATTATTTATTTCCTAATTGTTACTTGCTATTAATAACTATTCTATAATACGTTCCATAATTCAATCATGCATATTTTCCTTATTACTCTTCCTCATAGAACTAGGCTTTACATGTATAGGGCGCGCTAAAACCATCTCTTGACCCAGCCTACGGGAAACTATGTCCCAGCCTATGGGCCTTAATATGGATGGAATTACTCCGCCTCTCCTCACAATACCTAACATTCCTTTAAGGATGAAGTAATAGAGAAATATAGAAGTAATAATCTAAGTTCATCTTCCCATATCATCTTCCTTCTATTCCTTAACCATGGATGGAGAAATTATATGTCTAGGGCGCGTTGAACCCTCTCCAATGCGATTGGGAATGGAATTACTCCGCCTCTCCCTAGCATCCTTGTCTAGGGCGCGTTAAACCCTCTCCAAACCATCGTGATGGAATTACCCTGCCTTTCCCTAACAAGACCACCTCTCCTAAGGTTATAGGAAATAGAAGTGATGAGATGGTTATGCCATCAGTTATCATATTTCATATATATATATATCTATAATCTCACAAATCTCCTACTTAATAATCATTAATAAACACATTCACTAATTCTTACTGCAAATTGAAGTACCTTTATATGGTATCCTTATAATTGCTCATCATTGTTAGATCTTGTATTTATACCTTTAAGGCAATTCCCTTTGAACTTCATATTCACATGGATTCCATATACTTGTGTAAAAATAATGATGTGATTTATGTATATATAGATCTATTCTTAATTATGAATACATAGTTATGTATATGAATATATTTCATATATATATATATATATATAATTCTTATAACCTTCTATATGCATTATGTACTTAATCAATCAATGTTAAATGTAATAATACATACCTTATATGCTGTACCTTTATTTATTTTGGTGCAGACCAAACTGTGATAATTCTCTGATTTAATTCTCTGTTGATTACATTTGCTGATCTTACTTTATTGTTCCAGGCCTTTAAAATCCGAACTCCAATTAAGAATTGCTGCCCATAATCGCAGACTGTTTTTATCCTTGCTGACTTCTTTATCATTGCTGACTGTTTATCATCGCTGACTCTATATTTGCTGACCTCTATTCTCCTTATTCATGTATTTCTTATTACTCTCTATTTTTGTCTATGCCTTCCCTTTTCCTCCTTTATGAAATGATTTATATATTTTATATTATTGTCTCCCTATGGGACACAACTTCCCTACGTATCTTTTGACTATTCATAACAAACTAAGATGACCTTTATTTCTTAATCGTTGTTTGCTCTTCCTCACTCTTTATTTAGTAGTTATATTTAATAATTATAATCGTATTTAAATCGTTAGTATTTATTTCTATAGTTATATTTATAATTCATAACTATAATAGTATACCTTATAGCTTAATTAAGATACTCATATTAATATATTTGGATATTAAATAATATTAATATTAATTAAATATATAATATCATAATTGTTTTCTTAGATTTATTATTTATAAATACAATAATAATAAAATATTCATATAATATTATGTAATATTATTTATTAAATATTATATTATTATTGTTAGAAGCATTCAAATGGACATGATGTTTAAATCTTTAATTTAAACAATGGCTTAATATCGGGACATGACACCTGTTGACACCTAGTCTTCAATTGGGCGCAATCACCAGTTCAAACCACCAAGATGTGCGCCAAGAACCCATAAGGCGCCATTTCATGAGCAAATCCACTTCAAGTGGCATCTAGAAGAAGATAAGGTAGTTACAACTACCTGAACTATCATTGGCCAGAGAGATAACATTGGGATCCTTACCGGTGCATTGGGTAAGGTTGCCACATCACACTGAGTTGTCAAGTGGAATATTCTCTTGAATATGCTTCTTGGGAAACGTGCCTTGGTTCCTCTTTATGCCTTGAAAAACGTGCCTTCATTGCCTTGGAAGGCCTATAAAAGGAGGAGCTCTCTTATTCATTTGACATCTTATCTTTTGGCGAATTTTCACTCTGCAAAGCTTTATTGTTGTGACCTTGAGGCCTGCGAGTTTCAAGAGTTGGGGTGATGCTCCCTCAACTGACAAGGTGATGCTCCCTTGTTGCATTGTGAGGTGTTGACATCATTGAGTTCAATTGAAGTGATCTACATCAACCAGTGAGATAGAGCTAGTTGTGAAGAAGTTGAAAGCATTGTATACATCTAGGCTTCAAGGCCTTTTCTTGTAATCATTTGAATAAGATTTTATAATCATTCCATTGTGGGCAATCACATTTGCATTGAGTTGAATCATGTAATAATACAAGTACCCAACTGCAGGTTGATTCATGCAAGTTACATTTGTTATCTTTTCATATGTGATGTTAAGTAGACTAAGTAGTTGAAGAGTTAAGTGCAAGTAAATCTGTCTAAGAAAAAATTAATTAGTACTAGTTGGGTATTTTACAAAATGCTATCCCACCTCCTATCAAGAATGGGCAGGGGCTGCAATAAACCTCCTGGAAGTGAGTGCTCCTGCTTGTTCTGTTGACATATTGGGCACTCTCTCACATACTGCATTACCTCAGTCTTGAGGCCCTTCTAGGTGAGCCTCTCTCTGACCTGCTTGTAAGTTTTGAAGCATCCTGGATGCCCTGCCATAGGCAAATCGTGGAATGCCCTCAAAACCTTTTGTTTCATCTAAGAACTTGACACCAAGAAGATCCTCTCCTTGTAAATGATTAAATCATTTACCACTGTGTACCTGTCATCTTTAATGGTGCCATCAATGACTACAGTAGCCCACTCATCTTTGGCATACTCTGCTGAAATCAATTCCCTCCAGTCATCTGCAATAGCACCAAGTGCACACAAATGGGGCCTCCTGGATAGAGCATCGGCAACAACGTTCTTCCCCTTCACATAAACAATGTCAAAATCGTAGGCCTGTAGCTTGCTGACCCACTTCTGTTGCCTCTCATTCAAATCCTTCTGCCCAAGGAAATGCTTCAGACTGTTGTGATCCGTCTTAACCACAAATTTGCTGCCCACAAGGTACTGTCTGAACTTAGCCAACGCATGCATGATGACTAACATCTCCTTGTCATATATTCTATAACTCCTCTCCACACCCAACTTCCTACTCTCAAATGCTATGGGGTGCTTATCTTGCATGATCACCACACCAATGCCTTCACTTGAGGCATTACACTATAGCTCGAAAGGTTTGTTGAAATCGGGTATAGCTAACACAGGGCATGTACTCATGATCTGTTTGAATTTGTCAAAACACTCCTGTGCCCTATCCGTCCAACTGAAAGCATTCTTATGAGTCAAATCTGTAAGGGGAGCAGCCGACTGAGAGAACCCTTTCACAAACTTGTGGTAATACCTACAAAGGCCAAGAAATCCCTTAAGATATGAGAGATTCTTTGGCGGTGGCCAATCCACAATTGCCTGAATCTTTTCCGGGTCTACCTTCACACTACCGGCACTGATAATATGACCCAAGTATAGCAACTCGGTCATCCCAAACTCACACTTTGACATTTTGGCATACAACAACTCCCTCTCCAAGATGCTCAGAACAATGTCAATGTGTTTCAGATGCTCTTCCCATGTCCTATAAATCAATATATCAAAGAAAATCAGCACAAATCTCCTCAACTGCTCTCTAAGCACCTTGTTCATGCAAGACTGGAAGGTAGTTGGTGCGTTGGTCAAACCAAATGGCATGACCAGGAACTCAAAGTGCCCATAATGACACCTGAATGCTGTCTTCTCCACATCCTCGTCTTTGACCCAGATCTGATGGTAACATGATCTCAAATCGATCTTGAAGAAGTAACAGACCCCGTGCAACTCATCAATCGACTCATCTATCCTGGGAATTGGGTACCTATTCTTGATTGTTTTCTTAATGAGTTCCTTGTAGTCAATACACATTCCGAGAGTCCCATCCTTCTTCACTAATACCACGGATGATGCAGACGAACTCTTACTAGGTCTGATGTGACCCATCTTGAGAAGCTCTTTGATAGCCTTCTCGATCTCATCCTTATACCTCTTGGGTGCCTGTAAGGTGTAGTTATTACTGGCTTAGGACCCTCCTCCAACTCGATCACATGCTCAAAACCTCTATTAGGAGGTTTACCTGGTGGAATCACTAAACACTTTGGCGTGTTTAGTAAGTATAGACTGTATGTCAGGAGGATATCTATGCTTCTGCTGATCTGCTGCAGCCATCACCATAATCTCTGCTGCCCACTCCACCTGATCATGACGAATCAATCGCTCCATCCGCTTGAGAGAAACAACTCTCAACCCACCATCTGAAATACCTCTGAGCACATGTCTAACTCCGTCCACCTCAAACTTCATTTCTATCGTCCGCAAGTTGAGTGTGAACTCCTCAATATCATTCAACCACTTCATACCCAACACAACATCCATCTCACCCATGCCGAGAACATAAAATTCTGATTGGCAAGTGTATTTGTTCAACTGGATTGTTAGATTGGGTATCCTCCTAGTGCAGGTGAGTAGGAAACCATCCGCAACCTTCACCTTAAAACCCTCAAATTCCTCGGTTTTTAGTCCTCGCTTGGCGACCAAGCCGTCATCTATGAAGTTATGAGTGGCACCTGTATCAAGTAATGCAATACATCACTGCCCACCCAATACTCCTCTTATCCTGAATGATCCCTCTGTCTGGATACTCGAGATACGTGCTCTAGGTAGGGTCGTATCATCCTCTCTATCTGATGCTTCCTCAGGGCCTTTCAATTCTGCATCCTCGGCCTCTGAATGGTAGTCTGAATGGGGTTCTAAATCAACAGACTCATCGGCTGAAAAATACTCTAACTGGTTAGCCTTCCCTTGGGCAGCACACTTGTGCTTAGGATCCCAAGGCTCTCGGCAATGGAAGCAGAGCTTCCTCTGTCTCAGGTCATTCAACTGATCACTGTCCAGCCTGGAAGAATTCTTGTGTGGCTGTCCCGCATCTTTCTGGAATGGCCTCCTATCTCTCTCCTTATCCCTCCTTTGTGGAAACCCTTTCGATTGAAACTTGTTCCTCCATGTTGATGATTCCAAGTCCTGGGCCTTCTTCGCCCTTAACCCATCCACGAAGTTGATCTGACAATCCATCAATAAAGAGAATAACCAATCTGCACTCAGTATTATCTGGAACTATAACCGATATGTCCTGGAAATCAGCAATGTAGGAGTCTACTGATCCGCTCTGTCTCAACTGTGTCAACTCTTTAAACTGTAATTCTGGGTCCTTTTTATCGAACCTGTCGATTAGTCTGGCTGTAAACTCCACATATGAAGTGACCTGATTGTGACCCAGTGTGACCTTCCCGTTGCTCCACGATTTGTGAGCAGTCCCCTCCAAGTGTAAAGTTGCATATGTAATGGCATCCTCTTCTGGCATGGGACTGATTTGCAAATAGCTGTCCAATTTCTGGACCCAAGCTCTTGCGGTGGTCTTACTCGATCCGTTGAAGTAGGAAAGTGTCATCTTACTTTCCTTTGCAATTCTTGGTTCTGAGGTCTACCTCCCCTACGAGGTTTACACTTAAGCCTCATTTCAGAATATTCAGCAAATGTCATCTCGTTTCTGAAAGCATCACTAGACGCTCTCCAGTCCCTCAGAATCTCCTCCTGAAATTCGCCTGTGTGGGATCCTGTTCAGGAACTTGGTTCCTGGGAGCAATTATAGGGATGCCAGGTCTATCTCTCGCAGTGAACTGCGAAGCCCTCCGGTGTGTAACCGATGCCTCGTCCTCCTCATCTCTGTCCCTGTGTCTATCATCCTGGTTCCTGTCTCCATCAGTTCATTCTCCCCGGTTCCTATCACCGTTGTCTATCACCCCCATCATTCCTATATCTATCTTCTCCATCATGTCTATTTCTATCACCGTCCTGGTACCTGTTCCTGTCACCTCCATTGTACCTGTTCTTGTCACCTCCGTGGTACCTGTTCCTGTCACCTCCGTTGTACCTCTTCCTGTCATGGTGATTATCCCCGTCATTACACAACCGTTCGATGGCATGTGTCAACTCGGCCTGTGCCTTTACCATCTCTCGTTGAGATTCCCTCATCTCTCGGGTGAGTGCGACCAAAATATCACGCGCACTGAGTTCTAGGTCTTCCTTGTCACCCATTTCTCTTGTAGGACCTGTAACTGGTGGAAGCTCACCGTAAAAGGGGTTTGTTCGTGAGACCTGCCAATCGTCCTCAGTAGCAACAACCTCTACCTCTGTATCTGTATCAAATGGATATATTGGTGGTGCTGGATTTACTGGTTCAACCTGCTGTGGAACCTATGTTGCCTGCTGTAACCTGTTCCTCCTGGTATTATAAGGATGTGACGAAGATGCTGAAGGATTCATATCTCAAACATGAAGCGTACATGCTTCATTTTTATCTGCATGTTCATACTTTCAATTGCATGTCTGTTCAACCTCATAGGATGGCAAGATCATAGCTCTGATACCACTGTAATGTGCTGTACCTGTTTGTATTTTTTAAAGATCTTTTTATGTGTTAGTTTATTAATTTTTGTGTGATCTTTCAGACTAGACAGAAGAATGCAGAAGGGTTTTCAGTTTTCTTGCAGATGTGTTGCCGGAGCATACAATATAGAGCATAGAGAGAAAACCCAAAAAATATACAATAGATATGAAGAAACTAATGACTACTCAGATAGCAAAATGGCTAATAAACAATTATCAAAACATACCCATATGCAGATTTGAAACTTAAGTTTTTGTCTATTGCCGGACCAGCGAAGGGTATGGCTGAAAATCACTCCACACTCCAAGGAAAGACAAGAAATGATCATACAATCATTAGCAGCAATGAATAGGGCTCCAAACGCCTCTCTAAGACTCACATAGAAGTTACAATGTAAGAAGAAAGTCCTCTAAAGGACCCATGTCATGGCTGGAGCAAGTACGACCAACAAAGGGAAAATACACAGCAGCAAACAACCTTCTCTAACACACTGAAATCTGCCTTCTAATCCTTTCCTTATTAGCATACATCAACAATGAAGAGAGATATATCAATCAGCTCTAAACAAAACTTCGAATAACTCCATTGCAAGCACATTTGTGAATGCTGAATACATCCACGTTCAATGGCACCGTTGGGTGATCTTTCACACCTGTGGGATACCGTTACTTAGGGAGGTTTCCATCTCCAAGAGCCTCTGGTTTGAATCCTCAAACCCCAAATAATATGAAACCCTAGCAGAGCTCAAAATCAGAAATATCATAAACATAGCATATCCAAGTGAGAGCACTTTTCCTCCTTTTATACCTTTCCAACTGGGAGTCTCTAAAATCCTCTTGCATATGGGATAAAACATGAGAGGGAAAATACAGTTTAAAATATTATAATTCTCTTTAATTCTTTTCTCAACATCACCCTTAAAGTCCCCTCCTTTAAAACAACATTAAGTTGTTGAGCCTAGGCACCAAGGTCCAATATTAAATAATAATGTTTAATTTACGGACTTTAAAACGGAGGCCAAGATGATGTCGGAAACCAATGATCTATAGCTCATTGGAAAGGTCTTGACGAAACGCATCTGATCCAACTCTGAAAATCCCGAACCGACACAGAACCTGGACTTACTAAAAATAGTAAGTAACGACCAAGAGCCCACTGAGCCAACCATGAGGATGCCAACTGGATCTAGGGAATGCGAACCATAACTCCTACACTGACAAAAACCTCCAGGACCAAACTAACCCCAATTCCCTCACCAAACTGCTAGCCCATGGGAACTCCATGATGGACTAACCATGTGTCTAGAAGGGGACATTACATTTCACCACCGAAATTGATATTCTCCAAGAGGGTTTTCGTCCTGAAGAAGGAATGGAAGAACACACAAGTTCAATCCAGCAGCATAGCAATATCAAATCAATAGCATAAAGAAGCAAATGAGCTCTCAGCTCCTTTATATAGGCACTTTTGGAGTTCCACACAAAAATAATTTTTTCTTGGGAAAAATAATCTTTTTCACTCCAACTCAAAAATTTTACTTTTTTCCCAACTTAAGTGCTCACTTTAAAGTGCCTATAAAAAATAATATCTTCTCCCCATTCCAATGAGCTATAACACAAATGCACTTAATAATTATTTCCAACCTTATAGATATAAGTGTGAAATAATTAACAAATAGCTCATTAAATTACCCACTTTTACGGAAAATCCCAAACATCATCAAACTGCAAAATAAACTATACCATCGCCCTCCATGAAGTTTGGGATGAAGAATGACGCCCTCCGGGTGACTTTCTAAAAATAGACAGCTTCTCCAAGAAGTTTGGAGAGCAAACCGAGAAGCCAAAAATGCTTCTGAAAGTATCATTGTGACCCTGAACACCAATCGAGCTCAATGCCATAATCAACTGCTTTGTAAAACTGATCCATGACCACTCCATGAACATTGGAGTTCTCTCAAGCATGACAAATAGCCTTTGGAGGACTAGGAACAAGCATAATGCGCACAAAAGGTCTATGCGCCAAAAAGGGGACATTACATGCCATTATTTCCATCACCTCCATTATTTTCGTTGCCTCCGTTGTTGCCATGTTATGCCTCAAAAATTTGTCCAAGAGCTGATAAAAATCTCACTGCCCTCTTGCTAGGTCATTGAGCATTTCTCTTTTGCTTTGATCTTCATGACTTTGGTCACTCATATTGTCTTCTTCTTCTTCGAAACTTATCACAACTTGCTGCCTCCTTCTATAAGTGATGTAATCTCCTCCTTCAATATTTATGTGCCAACATTAGATGATCACCACTTCAAAATGTCAACATGGAACCCTGCAGGATGGCAGGATCAAAGCTCTGATACCACTGTAATATCCCAAATGGGGATATTTTCTACTAATTTGGATTTACGCGCATTCCAAATTTCTAAACTTTGGATTTGTGCTTAAACCCTAATTTCTGAATTTTCTGAACTTCAGATCAGACTTAAACAAATGTTTATAACAGCCCATAAACCATGCCAAATCATCACAATATCATCATCAACAAGATTGCAAACAATATATTTGAATTCCACAACCAAATATGCAAGTAAACCACTTCAAATTGCAACCACAAATGACTGCAATACAAATCAGAAGTCTGCTGCTACAAAAATCAGAATTTACCAAGTCTTCAATTGCATCAAATAGCATGGGCAAACAAGACAAACATGCCCAGCAACAATCTGCCCTAATCCTAAGGGTTGTACATACCAAAAAACTAAGCAAAATGACCTCCGAATGATAGCAAAGGCCTCCAATGAGTTCTGCTCCAATTAGGGCATGAAACCCTAACCCTAGACTCTTCAAACTCCAAGGAAATCTGCTCCAAATCAGGGCGCACAGGTCTGCTAGGTCTGCTGCTCCAAACAATGTGATCAATGATGCCATGGATGCCAACAAACCACCACAAATCAGTCCTCCAATGATGGCGCTCCAAAGTAGGGTTAAAACCCTATGCAAATGATGTCCAAACTCCAAACCACCAAAGGAATCTTCTCCAGCAAGGGTGAATCTGATCTGCACTTCTGCTGCTCCAAATCTGCAAACTCTAATCAGCAAAAACACCTCCAAATCGCGTCCAAATGCAATCGCTCCTCCTCCAATGGGTAGTGCTCCAAATCTAGGGTAAACCCTAGTCAATGATGCAACAATCCACGCCAAAGGGAAGTCTTCAAATGATCTTCAAATCTGATTTAGATTTCTGCTCTTCTTCTCTACCAAAATCAATGAAGCAGAAGTGAACTCCCGTCATGGAATCCTCCAAAGGATGAGCTAGGTTTTCGTCCAACTCCTCCTAGAAACTCAAGGATTTTCGTCCTTGGTTCCTTGCCCAACTTTCGTTGCAGCTAAGATAGATAATCTCCAAATGAAATGAATGATGATGCCAATGCCACCAAAAGTTCTCTTATTTATACATACTTTTTCTCCTTCTTTCCTAGCTGACCTAGGCATGAGAATATCTTGTTTGAAATTGACTTTTCCTTTCCTTCCTTAGGCCCACCAGCCTCTAGGCGCCCAAATTCAAATTAAAGATTTGAATTAAACTTTCTTCTCTTACCTCCAAGTCGTCCTTCTCTAGGCACCACCACAGGATAAATAAAATATTATTATCATGAAATGGTCTCTCCTAGCGCTCACATGAAACCAAGAATATTATAACTTGTCCTTCTTCAAGGCGGGCATCAAGCAAATTCATCTCATAACAAAACCCCCCTCCACATGATAAATTTCCACACTCAAATCTCCTCAATATGGTTCGCTCCAATAGAAGGAAAAATATATTAGATGAAAGGAATACATCAAAATCATTAGAAAAATATGTTAAGTCATCTCCAACCATCAATTCTCCTTCCAAAAATCCCGGATTGTGAAAACTAGTCCATCGGATCTTCAATGGTGATTACTCCGAAAATGGGGACATTCTAAGGAGCAGATTTGAAAAGCAGATTTGAGATCAGATTTGGATCAGCATTTTGATGTGGTTTGATGACACATTTGATTAGGGTTTAATCCCTAAGCTTGGAGCGCCATATTCAAGGAAGGGCGAATTTCATTTTGAGGACAGCTTTTTGGCATCTTTAGAAGATTAGGGTTTCAATTTCAGATCAGCAACAGGGCAGACCTGTTCGCCATCTTGGAATAGCATTAGAACATCATCATTGGGCGGAATTTGACATCTTTTGGTGTAGCCTTTGGAGCAGACTTGTGCACTCTCTTTTGGAATCATTTTGGTGGTGTTGTGAGGCAAAATCTTCATCGCCTAGGGCTTCTAAAACCCTAATTCGTAGGAGCAGATCTGAGCGCCCTTGGGAGCAGCATTTCATGGTGTTTTATGTCATATGACATTAGGGTTCCGCCCTAAATAGGAGCGCCAGCATTTGGAGGTTTGTGGAATATCATTTGTCATTGTTTAGGTATCGTAAAACTCTTGTTGGGATTGAATTGTAATGGTTGCAATGCTTGGGCATGTTTGAGCCCTAAAACTTGATGGAATTTCCATTTCCATATATTCAGTTTGAAGCAGCAGAATTGCATACTCAGAAAATCAGACTTATGTTTGTGTTTTGATGAGTCTAAATTGTGTATTTCATGGTGTAATTCATGGTTGATATGAATGCCGTTGTATATCTTCATTTGCTATCGATTTTGCCATGTTTTGGATGTGTTTATGTTCGCTGGAGTAAATTGTTTAGGAGCAGAAAAATCAGAGCAGAATCTAGGGTTTTAAGGAGAGAACAAAAGTGCAGAAATGTAGGGGAGATTTCAGAAATTAAAAATCAGAATTTTAGGGCAATATCTACTTGGGACATTGCATCTACTTGGGATAGGCTCCCGCTACACACCCAACATTGGATTATGGGATGAGCATTGGTGTCTCACTCAATGTTGGCCATTGTATCTACCTCTATGTTGGTTCTGTTGTTGTCAACCCTATTGGGGGTTCTTGAATTTGTTTGCTTGTGGCTTCTTTGGACGACGATGCATGCATTGACAATGCTTTTTAATCCTTTGTCTTCACATTAAATGAACATTCCTTAATGAATGCCTGCAGGTTCTGCAAATTTCACAAAATTGAATAATTGACAGTTTGTGCTTGTACAACCTTCTATGAAGCATGTTGTGTACACCACCTCTTTATTTTCTTTGTTAGTTTGTTCTTTTAAGTATTCAAATATCCTCATATCTTTTGTAAGGCAGTTGCTAGAGTGGTCTATCCGATCTTATTTTATCATTGGAGTCACTCAATGTGTTTTCCTCAACCATTGGCCTTGTCCTAACTTTTGAGATTTATAGCTTAGTAGTAGGCATCGCTGGACATCATCATTTAATCATCTCAATCTCATTCAATACTTCGGTGGGCCTTTGGTAAACTACCTTTTCTTCAATCCATCTATCGGAGGGTTTTCTAACTTAGAAATAAACTTCTCAGACTCTTCACAGATCATCCTTTCCTTGCTTGGTATTTTAGATATCTGCAAAAATGAAAAACCTCATTGTTGTCCATTAGTAACTAAATACCTTTTTCGAATGCCTTGCTAAATTTGACTCATTTATCCAAAATCTTATCTTGGCTATCCCATTAGAATTGCTAGATATTTTTTTGCACCATTGCCCTTCCAACACAAATTTGATATATCTTATGCTATAATCTTTAAGCTATGTAAGTTCAATCCAAATCTAACTCACCCAGATAATTCATGGAATTAACATGTGGTTATGTGGAATTGGAGTAGAGAAAGATAAAGAATAAAAAACTTAATGGACAGCTTTGGAGGGTTCCTTTTTTTATTTATCAATCAAGTTTTACAGGACTGATAAACCTTCCACTTGGATTTAATCGTGATGCTAAATCATTGTGTGGAACACAGTTTGACTGTCAACATAATCCAACCTGTATACACTCCTTCATACATTATGCCTGTCTTCCAATGTCCGAGTCAAAAGATTTTTTGTACAACACTTTACAAGGTGAGACATGTACCAGCTAGTTCTTGAACCTAGGGCCTCCCATCATAATTGCTGGCTGCTCTATTACTGAGCCATCCTCCCTTCACAGGTTTGGAGTTCGCTGGAATGTAAATTGAATCTCCGACTCCCCCAAACAAGCTACAAAGGGCTTGAGTGCACTTGAACCTAGCTCTATTTTTGTAAGAATATTGAGCACTCCTTTGAAACCTAACTAGAACATTGCAACCATCAATATCTGATGCAAGAAACTTGAACTTGCCAACACTCATGAAGCTGATACAATATAACCAGGAAAAGGCCTAAAACATAGCTCAGTAAAATTAATAGTATGATGAAGATGAAAATGCTTTTTAACACTTTGTTCCATCTCATTGCAGTTCAGTTGGTTTAACCATGGATCATGTTGTACATAAACATCGCAATGGCATTCAGGCAGCTAGTGATAATAAAAGTAAGCCTCCCCTTTATTTATTTAAAAAATTTGCATATGAAAGTACCCAATTTCAGTTGTGTTGTTCACAGAGATTTGGACATTGTCTATTTTAAAGTCATTTAAGGTCTAAGGGGTTGGGAGGAAGTTCATCAATTTGAAAAGATTTATTATAACGTTGCATTGTATGGAAAAATTTCTAGTGCCAATTCATGCAGTTCTTGGGCACTGAAAAGCTGATCCAATTTGCTTATTTCATTTCATTTAGATCAGTACTGTAGAATTTAAGATTCAGAAGGAATGCTCTTTACTCTAGGGTAATCACAGGCTTGCTACTTTATCTATGAGTTGTATTTATTTCCTTTGCCAGCAATTTAAATGAGTGTCTTTCTCTACATTGATTGATTATCATTGCAGAAATGTTATTGCAAAATAACAGGAAACAAAAATTATCTGAATTGCATTCGAATGAAGAATTTATAGACAGAGGTGTACTACAACAGAGAAGTAACAGGTAAGATTCTATGGTAACCTTTGATATACCGGGTATTGATCTCTCTCATGTGTATCTGGCTATGTTTGACCTTTGGTTTCCAGGGAAGTGATTGACATTGCATTCAATGCTAAGCTTTTTTCTATGGATGAAAAAATCTTATCCTTGGAAAGTGAAATTCTGGAGGAAGATGAGCTTAGCTATCTGAGCCATGTTGTTGAGAAAACAATCCAGGATATGACCTTGGAATCAGAGATAGAGTGTGAGCTGCCAGAAATGAATAAAGGAATGCTGCTACAGAAATCAATGCCACTTGATGTGAGATCTCAAGAATTATGCTTAGAAAAGGGTTCTCAACTGGATGGCAGTCGACTAAATTTTCAAGTTATGTCTTCTGTTAACAGCCATAATGTTCAGCTTAATTATGCTGATTTGCACATGGTGTTATCTGAAGGCCATTCCATTACAAAGGAGACTGAAAGAAAAGGTATGCTTAGGTTTTATTTTTTATCTTTCTAAATTCCTCATTGTTCATCTGATACCAATGTCCAAAACAGTTTCCTCCTGTGCCTGTGGCTGACAGGCTACAGATGTTCTTTTGATGCATATTGGAATATAACATATTTATTCTGTTATCTGGGGAAGATGCAGACATCTCATATGAGCTTGAAGCTAAAGACATCCTGATTATGCCTCAGGAACTTCAATATTTCTCTGAGAAACTGAATAAAACTTCAACCTGTTCTCTAGAGCAGAAAGAAGAAACTAACCTGAGTGCAAGCAACATTTCAAGGTCTGGACTTGAGATACTTTGTGTCAAAGAATCTGGCATAAAAGATCACCTCCGAGATCCACTGCATTTGTCACAGTCATCTCAGTTTGATTCGAGCAATTCTTCTCTTTGTACATCCTCTTGTGCAGATGGAATAAAAGATACATATAAACTGCAGGTGCCCCAGAAGGATTTTGCAAGAGAAATACCAGGGATTCATACACCTGATCATGATAAAGAATTTCTAGCAAATATGGATAGAAAAATAGAGCTATCACAAGAGAAAAAGACAAAATATCACAATTTGTCATCATCTCCAATTTTACAATCCAATATCTCACCAGCACTCAAGGTATTAAAAAAGCGAAGAAGTGAATCTCATATCATTGCATATGATGTTTATAATCCATGCAATGCATCTATTCAAAAAGGGACACTGCAAACTTGCAGCCCATTGGTCTCCAAATCTCAGGAAACAATTGATTCACGGATAGACTTTAAAGAAGCGGAAGATATTGGTGAAAGAGGATTCAGCATCGGTAATACTTCTAGGTCACCCACACACCTGGAGATAAAATGCAAGGTAGGCTTTGCACCAATCATCTAGACATCTCACCATCCTTTTTCAGACTAGAATGATATAGATTAGGCAGGGTGCTCAATTACATTTTTCATTTGACATTCTATGCTCTTCACTGTGCTATATTTCCTTCTTCCTACATCCAAGATTGATTGTGGATGGTGCACTCTTCATCTAATATCTATGCATTTAAGGAAATATTTAAATCTGAATACGTTATCAGAATATGGGAATCTTTGGTTCTTCATGGTTTGGATTTCTGAATATCATTTAGTGGCTTCCTGAGCAATCTATTCTAACATAAGAAACTTACGCATTTCCAACTTATGTATCCTATTTAAACAGTTCTTTGAAGAGAAGCATATACTACAGTGGTATAATGATGATTCATAATCTCATTGTAAGATTTCATGCCAATTGAAACATAGCTATGGTGCATCAACATGGGTGTTAAGGTCGACAGCCACTTATTGAAAGAATGTAAGTAAATGTTCTATGAAGAATTTATCTGAGGCATATATGTTCAGGATAAACGAGAATTAAGATAATAGCTCAGGATTCCAAACTACACTAAGATTAAAAAGTTTATTTACTTTGATAACAAGAATCTATTCCTTCAAAACTATACAGCTACATTTTATAATGTAAGACTGTAGAGATCTTGTTTCAATATACTTTTGTTGAAATCTTACTTGTATTTTTTACTTTAGCAAAGTGATTGGGACAAATGAAAACTATAGAAGTTTGAGTAAGAAGGAAAGGTGAATCACATGAAATATTTAGGTGCCAGTTTGATGTCTGTAATCAAAATAAAGAGATAAATGGGAAGACAAATGAAATGTTATGAAGAGAAAAGAGAGATGAAATCTGCAGGCTATCAAAGAAATATGGGACTCGCTTGTAAGAGAGAGTAGTATATTAAAGCATAATATACTAGATTAGCTACTCAGTTGTACATGGATTTGTTTGAACGTAAAACATAAATACATTGAATACACACAAACAAACTATGATCCAAATGATATAAACAATTCTACAGAGAAACATCATAGAAAAGTAGGTAAATGGGAATAGCTTCATTCTTCGTACACGCAATTTACATGCTCTCCAACATATCAGGGCTTCTCTAATTGATGTAGATATGTAAATGTATTGAGCCAACCGGTACATATGCTCAGGAACATGGTAGTTATGAGATTTGACTGCAATGGTCCATAACTTAACCTTATCTTTACCATTGCTTACTAAAAAGATAAAACAAGGATCACAAGTATATGACATTTTGTACAATCATTTCTTTAATAAAGGGATTCTTTTATTCATAACTATTGATATGTACAACAGATCCTTCCAAAAACATGCTCTACACTTGTCCCTCTTATAGCTATGTTTGCTTGTGCCAACATGTATATGATGGTGTAGTAGGGTTCAGATGAAGCAGGTTCAAATGAAATATTGGAATTGGATTCTACATGTGTTGTGATGTCCCCAAATGGGATATTATAGACAATTCTGGATTTATGGGCTTTCCAAAATATCTAACTTAATTTTCTGCTCAAACCCTAATTTCTGAAGTAAAAATCAGTTTTGAGCAAACATCTAGGGCAGCCCGTAAAACATCTCAAAACGTCATAATTTCACCATAAACATGATCAACCATAATATACTTGCATTTCATCATCACATGAACAACAAATCCACTTCACTTATCCCACACAATTGATTGAAAATGAAATCAGAAGTCTGCTGCTACAAAATCTGAGTTTAATAGGTCTTCAAATACATCAAAAAAATAGGGCAAACATGACAAACATGCCTAACAATGTTCTGCCCTAACCCTAAGGGTTGTACATACCAAAAATATTAGCAAAATGACCTTCAAATGATAGGAAAAGATCTCCAATGAATGTTGCTCCAATTAGGGCATCAAGCCCTAGGTCTTCAACTCTCCAAGGCAAAGGAAATCTGCTCCAAAAGGGTGCGCTCAGGTCTGAGAGGTTCGCTGCTCCAAATAATGATCCAAATGATTTCACAAGAAGCCAACAACTCCAACAATCGCTTCTCCAAGGTGGCGCTCAAGAAGTAGGGTTAAACCCTTGGCAAGACCACACCAATCCACCAATGAATCCACTCAAAACTAGGGCAAATTAGGTCTGCTCCTCTGCTGCTCCAAATGATATAAAATCTGCTCCAAAAGTGATTAGATTTCTGCTCCAAAGCTGATTAGATTTCTGCTCTAAAAATCTGATTAGAATTCTGCTCCTAAAATCTCCAATGAAGTACAAATGGACCTTTGTGATGAAGCCCTCTCAAGATGGATCAGGTTTTCGTCTAATCCACCAACTATTCACAAGGGTTTTCGTCCTTGGAATAGGCTACTATAAAGTGCAGATCAGAAAGAATAAATGACAAGCTTGAGTGATGATGAAATGCCACCAAAATAACTCATATTTATATATGTTTTCATCTCCACATAATGTTGGCCGACCTAGGCATAATTTTTATTATTTTATTGTTTTATTTTCCAACTTGGCCGACCCAGTTAGGATAACTAGGTGCCCAGCCCAGTTCTGGCTATCCTAGGGCCTGAAAATATGTTTTTTTTCTCCTAATAGGCCGACCAAGGTGGATTTGCTTCATCTTGGCGAAAACAAAATCAAATTTTGCCTTCTTTATTTCCTCTAAGCCGTCTCCCTCCAAGTGCCAAGGTGCACACATGTGACCACATAGCTTATCCTTTTTTCAGCGTGAATGAAATCATCCATCAAGACAATGCACCATAAGCTAACAATCTCATTGGCAGAACAAGTGACATGAGACCACCAAGCCTCCCAAACCTTCTTTTGTGACCACTCCAAAAATGGGGACATTACAATCCTCCCTTCTCAGAATTGCTTGTTCTCAAGCAATGGCAAATATGCAGTAAGTGAGATAGTGTCAAATGACATGTATCTCCATCCACCCAAATACTCTGCATCCTGTGAGGTAGTGTCAAATGACATGTACCTCCATCTGTCCAATTGCCCTGTGACCCCACAAAATCTCAACCTGTGGCTATACCTCCCAAGAAGAATGTGAAGAATGTAATCCAAAGTGAGCTCTGGTAGTCGAAGTCATACACACTCGAGCTCAACTTGGCCCCATCCTCCAAAGAATGCAATGCTATTAACCACAAGTACCCAAATCTCCGTGTCTCCAAAGGCTCCATCCTCCATGAGTTCTAAGTCCAATGAGAACCAAACACTATGCCAACCCGAAGCCTTGAAGAATGCCATCCCTGTCAACAAGTGATGAAGAGTATGAACTCTAAAACACAACCACTAATCAG
The DNA here is from genome assembly GCA_027924645.1 of Cunninghamia lanceolata. Classification (NCBI taxonomy): domain Eukaryota; kingdom Viridiplantae; phylum Streptophyta; class Pinopsida; order Cupressales; family Cupressaceae; genus Cunninghamia; species Cunninghamia lanceolata. Next base: position 37,542,109 of record BSBN01001583.1, on the reverse strand, counting down.
CTTCTGCTGCTCCACTCTGATAAAATCATCATCAACGCTCCATGAGTTGTGAAGCAACTCATCAAAATCCCAATGAAGTGATGTACCAAACTTGCCCCCACCTCGATCCCAAATCATCCTATCATCACATCCGACAATCATGAAGAGATGGAAGCATCTCAAAGTACTAGCAACATCAAACCGCTCTCCAACTCCTGTGGATCTCCCATAGATGTGAAGAATACCCAACATAGGTGCAAGAAAGTGTATAACATTTCCTCCCAAGTTGCTGATATAGAACATAAAAGCAACCTCATGACTGAAAATCAGACCTATGTGGATGTGAATAATGTCTCCAAGGACATAGGATGATAAAGTACCATCCCAAAGCCATCCGCCAAGATTGTGAAGATGACCCGACTCTCCTCCAAGCTCCCAAATAGTCGCTGTCTTCCATACACTCCACAGATAGTCAATGCACCATGAAATAGAACAGCCAACTCCTAGCAATGTAGGGAATAGATCTTCATGAACTAGGGCTGGAACACCAATGCCATCATGCTCACCTTCAAGCCCAATGCCATAGTTGAGCTGCAATGCAATCATTAGTGCCTCAAAATCAGAAATTAGAACAGTGTCTCCATACTTAGGCATAGGAACCAGCTACATCTCCAAAGTATGCCAATCATATGCAAGTGCCTCCATGGTATGCATCACATAATTCTGAAACAAGGCAACCTCCCCTACAACCAAAGGATCAACAAGATGATAGGGCTGCATCATATCACTACCCAACTCCTCATCTTCTCCAATGATGTCCAAGGAATCATCAAAAGCTGAACCACTTATGACTTCCTCATCATGTGAAGACAAGGCACTAGTGGCTGATCCACTAAGTGCGTTCTCCAACACTCCATCCATGTATATGACTTCAAATGGTTCTCCAAAAGATATGACACCAAATCCTTATGGGGCAAGCTATGTGAACAAACCAAGATTTCTGAATCATACCTCACATTATGCAAATCTGATTGCTTCATTTGCTTGACCTCTATACAATGCTCCTCCTTCCCATGCCACATGTTTCAAATCTTTCTTGCCTCTTCCATGTCATGGTGTACTAACTCGGGCCTCTTGTGTCTCGGACACACAAATAAGATCTCATGTTTGACTCCCAAATGAGTGCCAACAATAGGAGTCTTCCCACTAACTTCCTTATGTGTCAGGGCTGCCAACTCATGATTATGCAAAAACAAAAGACTGCTGTTCCAAATCAGAAAATCAGAACTGCTATCATACCTTTTCATAGTGTCTTCATCCATTTCAAACACCTCCTTCCTCCTTTTTGCATGTTCTCTATCAAGTGCCGATCCAACATGAGTCTCTCCATAAAAATCACAAGCCTCAAGGCTGATCCTTTTGGCTATCATGTCATGATGATGTGAAGACAAGGGACTGCTGTTACACATCAGAAAATCGGTCCTTACCTTATGCCTTTGAGTGTTGTCCTTGTAGACCCTAACCTCCTCTTCCTCCATGAGTGAGTGATCATCAATTAGGGCAGGTCCACGTGATGTCTCTAGTGGAAAATCAGATGTGTCATGTGCCTCAACTTCTGTCCCATGGCTGTGAGTTGAATCCTCATGTGTATACATCTCTTCTATCTTCATGACCTCATCATAGGATCCTTCAGGACCTTCCTCCATGTCTCCACTCTTTGCCATCTTCATCTTGCATTGTTCTTCATCGGATGTGGCTACCATAGAAGTTTGAATTTCTACTGTGTATGATGAAGAGTGTGCCATGCTCAACGTCCAACGAAGCTTCTTCATATGATATTCCGATTCTTGAAGGGCCTCTTGAGTGCTCTTCAAGGAATCCATAGTGTCCTTAAGCTCAAAGGTGAGCTTATCCACTTCATCTTCCTCCCTTCTCAAAGCATTAGCATATATCTCGCCAATCTTGAAGAGATGATCTTTATCTGCAAGTAGATGCAAGTAATTTGACTTCACCGTAGCCAAGGCCTCTTGGAGTTCTTGAAATCCGTCAAGATATAGATCTTCTTCAGAGTATCCATGCCTTCCTAGAGCTCTCCAACACAAATCTTCCATCACCTTATGAACACGATCAAAATGAGTTAGGGTTGCCACAACCTTACCTTCATTTGTCTTCAATGGTCCTTGCAAGCGATGTGACTTATAAGACCCAATGTCTTCATGCAACATATCATGATCATGCCTTTCCAAACCAATTCCTTCCTTGACATCTTCTCCATTATGCCCATGTGCTAAGTCATCACCATGCTTGATCCAAGGATCTCCATCAAAGTAGTGGGTAGAATCTTCTACATCATGATCTTCGATAATAGGTGAAATAACTATGACCTCCTTATCCACCAAGGGATCATTCATCTCTTGCCAATTTAAATCAACCTTAACAACATCGCTTTGTTCACTAAATGGAAAATCTCTGAACCATCTTCAAATGTATGAACAATATCCATCTCAAAAAATCCAAACCACAATTTGATTTCTTGCCAACATGATGTAAAGGTGATGAAGCAATGCTAGGCTCAACCAAGGGAACATCAAAAGAACCCATACCTTCATGTAGCTGATCCAACTTTGTAGGTTTGGCAAACTCTGTGGTAGCTTACCCTCCAACCATGTGGTCATCATGAAGTCTTAGGTGCTTGCCACTTGCCATGTGTAATGCCTCTTCGCCCATAGCCTCATAATGGTTTGTAGGATGCAATTCATCAACAAGTAATCCCTTCTTTTCTATGGCGGCATCTCCTTCACCCTTGTAGTCTTCACGGAAACTTATGTGTTCTTCTCCTTTATCCTTATCCTCATAGGGCTGCAAATCTTCGTCCTTTTCTATCCTTTTTCCCATGGAAGCTTTAGATTTGTTAAGAATGCAATCTCTTTTGATTTTTTTGGCTGCTTCTTCTTCTTGCTTCCATTGATCCAAACTTCTTTGTATTTTTACATGTGTTTGCCAAAGAGATGCACACAAAAGATTCCATTCTTCCATGAAGCAAGACAAACCCATCGTAACTCTTCAATCTTCTATGTATGATCAAACCCTCCAGGTTGGCAAGATCATAGCTCCGATACCACTTGTAATGTCTCCAAAAGGGATATTACAGACAATTTTGGATTTATGGACTTTCCAAAATATCTAACTTATTTTTTTGCTCAAACCCTAATTTCTGAAGTAAAAATCAGACTTGAACAAACATCTAGGGCAGCCCATAAAACATCTTAAAACATCATAATTTCACCATAAACATGATCAACCATAATATACTTGCATTTCACCATCACATGAACAACAAATCCACTTCACTTATCCAACACAATTGACTGAAAATGAAATCAGAAGTCTGCTGCTACAAAATCAGAGTTTAACAGGTCCTCAAATACATCAACAAAATAGGGCAAACATGACAAACATGCCCAGCAATGTTCTGCCCTAACCCTAAGGGTTGTACATACCAATAATATTAGCAAAATGACCTTCAAATGATAGGAAAAGTTCTCCAATGAATGCTGCTCGAATTAGGGCATCAAACCCTAGGTCTTCAACTCTCCAAGGCAAAGGAAATCTGCTCCAAAAGGGTGCTTTCAGGTCTGAGAGGTTTGCTGCTCCAAATAATGATGCAAATGATGTCACAAGAAGCCAACAACTCCAACAATTGCTTCTCCAAAGGTGGCGCTCAAGAAGTAGGGTTAAACCCTTGGCAAGACCACACCAATCCACTAATGAATCTGCTCAAAACTAGGGCAAATCAGGTCTGCTCCTCTGCTGCTCCAAATGATATAAAATCTGCTCCAAAAGTGATTAGATTTCTGCTCCAAAAATTGATTAGAATTCTACTTCTAAAATCTCCAATGAAGTACAAATGGACCTCCGTGATGGAGCCCTCTCAAGATGGATCAGGTTTTCTTCTAATCCACCAGCTATTCACAAGGGTTTTCGTCCTTGGAATAGGCTGGCCACCAAAATAACTCATATTTATATATGTTTTCATCTCCACATAATGCTGGCCAACCTAGCCAGGATTTTTATTATTTTAATTGTTTTATTTTTCAACTTGGCCAACCCAGTTAGGATAACTAGGTGCCCAACCCAGTTTTGGCCGACCTAGGGCCTGAAAATGGGCCGACCAAGGTGGATTTGCTTCATCTTGGCCAAAACAAAATGAAGTTTTGCCTTATTTATTTCCTCCAAGCCGTCTCCTTCCAAGCGCCAAGGAGTAGATATTGTTTTATTCTTTGTTTCTTCTTCAAAGGTTGTCCAAATCCATGATGCATCAAATAAGATCCCGCAAGGAAGGCACACACATGTGATTACATAGCTTGTCTTTTTTTCGGCGTAAATGAAATCATCCATCAAGACAATTGTAATATCCCAAATGGGATAATTGGCTATAATTCTGATTTTTCTACTTGAAACCCTAATTCTGCCCTAGAATTTCTGCACTTTATTATTCTGCCCTAACTTCTGCTCCAAAATCAGACTTTGAATAATAGCAAATAATTATCATTAATCATATCAAAACATAAACATAATTCCTTCATATGATCGCCCCAATAATGCAAGTGATATTCACCATGAAACATACAATTGCAACCATGAAATCAACTCATAAAGGAAGAGGTCTGATCTGCTGATATAAACTGGAAATATGCAGTCCAAAATGACATATATTTGACTAGGGCAAACAGCCACAAGTCACAAAACATATAGCAAAGTATCTACCATTACATTATCTACGAAATAGGCCAAAATATGCCCTAGAAGGAGGGCAAATGACGTCTGCCCTAACTGCTGTAGCAGAACTGCTGAAACATGAAACTCTAGCAGCAAATGTAACCCTCCAATTCGCCTCCAATGAAGTAGCCTTTCACCTCCAAGAGGTGCGCTCCAAGCTAGGGCAAACCCTAAACCAATTCGCCCGTGAGGAATGCTCTCCAAAGCTGATATAATTTCTGCAGTTGGTGATGATGAAGCCCTACTTGAATCCCCGTCACAGAATCCGCAAGAAGACAAGCTAGATTGGCGCCCAACTCCTCCTTAGTCACTTGAGGTTTTCGTCCCAAGCTCCTATTAGAGATCGCTCTCCAAGTATGAAAGAATGAATGCTTGAATGATGTTGAAATGCTCCAATAAGTGTCAGTGATCTGTATGTAGAAAGCATAATAATCTCCATTCATTAAGCAAATAGATGGTGGCAACAGGTATTAAGTGCAAAGAAATGAAGAGTTCTAATAATGGACAAATTGAGAGGAATTAAATATAATAGCTCGCTTATATGCATTCACTCAACTGAAACTCTCTATCAGATAATAAGTGAAAGATTCAAAAGTGATGAGTAAACTAAACAATATGGCATAGTCAAACGCAACCAAAAACATTTGGTTCTTAAAATATACTTCCAATAAGTCCAAAGAGATAGAGCAAAAAGCTATCAAGGATAAGAAAGGCGCATGCAAGGCGCTTCAAATACTTGGCTAGACTGCAACATAGATTTCGTGCTTACTAGATAAGAAGATGAAAGGATAAGAAGCAAAGGCATGGCGCATGGTCAATTGACAAGGCCACAATTTTTTTTTTTTTTATAAATTAGTATATTCTATATGAACCGCCTCTAAAGCTGATTTAAAATTTAAGATTACGCAATAGTTGAATCAAGTGGACAAAAGATAGAGGATAAGGCTATTAGTGAGGAAGAGTATAGTGCATCATTATCAGCATGGAGATTATAAGTTACTACCATGTAAGGCCGATGAACAAGGTTGATACCCAGCACATAGTAAATAAGGATTAAAAGTAGATATAATTCAAGAATGCGTCAAGAGACATCGTCTCATGAAATGCATGTTTGCAGGTTGTGAACAAAAATGAATTTTATTGAACAGGCTTTAGAAAACTATCAAGCAAATACAACTAGCAAGGTAAAGGCAAGCTACAACATCTTCTCTGCCTACGTGATAAAGAGGGAGTGGACATCCATTAAAGCATAGTAGTCGGTGGTTTTTGTGAAATATTATAATTTGGAAATGCTCTGAAATACATGCATGTAAACTGTGGAAGCACAAACAAGGAACATAAATTGTTGACCAGGCACGTAAATGTTTGTTTTTTGCATACCTAGAAGTCGACCTTGCCGATCTATACAAATGTAAAGCTAGAAGATCAATCTCATAGCGTGCACACCTAGCTTGCCTTCTCAATGTCTAAGCTAGTACAAGAGGTGTATTCACCTTCTCCACTTACCCTTTTCCATACAAGACCTCTAGAGCCATCTGCCATCTTGAGGAAATATGTAGTGGGGAGATATGTGCAAGCCAAAAAATTGTGCAAAAATGTTCTTCCCCCCGTAAGTGAAACAGCACCCCTTCATCCATTCATCAAACATGCTCTTCTCTTCCTATTTTTTTTTCTTTTTCTTTTTTTGTTCTTTTTCTTTCTTTTTTCTTTTTCTAAGATATAAATTAGTAATAAGACAAAATAAAGCACAATAAGACACAAAATTTCAACTAATCTAATTTAAATAAAACAAAACTAATTTTATCTTTATAACACAATTTCTTATTCTAATATTACTATAATTTCTAATTAAATCTTCACAATAAAGCATATTTACTTTCTTATCTAAATACCTGAAATAAAAACTCTATTAATTTATTTTTTTGGATATTTGCAAATTGACACTTATGTACACATACACACTTACTATATCAAATCTTCATAATGAAACCACTTAGACCCTCTTACATTTGTTTTATCTTAACTGATGCAGTCTATTCACCTGCCCAAGATATCAACCACTTCGAATGAACATGGATCTCGTGTCTACCATTTATTACTTGCACAAGAAAAGTAGGTAAGTATGGATTAAACATATATATGTCAAAAAGCTATTGAATATATATGTATGTCAAGGTCTAAAACATTTCAATAGTTACATGCTACATACCTCGATAACAAGATGTGCTCAATAACATACATTAATTCTCTTACCATAGGAATACCAGTAAGTCTATCGTTATAACATCTAGTTCCCTAGATAAGTCATATGAAGTAGGTTAGGTGGCCTTATAGGCTAACTAGATATTGGTAAGGGTTGTGTTGTAGGTTTAAGTGGCTCAATGTTACAATGCCTTTGCAAATCAACATCCATAAGCATAGCAGCAAGACAAAGATAGGGAAAAAGAGAACGAGCATAACATGGACATCATCAGACAAGATACTCACAACCATTTGTTTGCTTCCCTCTGAATTAGTCCAATCCTAAAACAATAGGATGGTTAACAGTTTTTGCTATAGACTATTAGAATTGAATTCCCAAGGGAGGCTTACTATACAATGTACACTATAGTCTGTGCAACTGATAATCCACCTATCACATTACCTAAATTTCAACAATGTGAAAACAACTAGAAGAAGAGATAGGAGGGGCTAGCCCTAGATAGCCTCCTTTCCTAGGCCCGCTACAGTAATGTCTCTTTGTTGCTGGTGTGGAGTCAAAGATGTCATACTCCTTCCCATTGTCAATTTTGTGTCATCATCTTCTGAGTCATACTCTTCCCTGACATTCTCTCCTTGGTCTGAATTGAATGTAGTTTATGCATTCTCTACAATGACTATTTTGTTGCAAGATTTCTTCTTGTGTGAATAGGCATCCCTATCATCCTCACACTAATATTTTGCTCCTCTTTTGATTTGAAGATTGGAAATGGGATACCTCCAAAACTAAATATTATCATTTTATATATTTGGGTCTACCTTCCAAGGAACGCAAAAGCAAAATGTCCATTGTAACGAGGTAACTTTTTTTTGTTTCCCTAGCCAATTGAGGAGTGTTAAGGATTGCGTGATTATCAATAGAAGTGCCCACTAAAGAAGGCTGATTGGCTGCGACCTATATAAATAAATGTGCCCTTTTAGTTGTCATGGTTTTTCCTATGCTATTTATAAGCTATGTTACCGAGTTTTGTAGTATTGCTCCCTGTACTGGTTTTGGTCTCGGTTCGGGTCTGGTATGGCTCGGGGTTTGCCTAGGGTTTGGCTTAGGCACCCTGGGTATCTTGGGGCAGACCCTGGGTGAACCCAAATGAAAGTTCATGCATCATTAATTATTTTGGTGCATTGATCTTAAGATATCATTATTTATCCATGTTTTGTTAATATTTACTGAACTGTTCCTTGTTATTCCATATGAGTTGTGATTTTGGGTCATATTTGAAGGTGACATATTTTTTTTATTATTACTTCTTGAAAGAGTAACCCATCTAATCTTTGCAGGAGATTTCTTTATTTTAGTACATGTATTTGGAAATATGTAGAGCATTGCATTACAAGATCACTATGTTTTCACTTTTATGATCTCATCTTTACTCTGCATTCCTACTATGAATTAATTCCAATATGCTTCATTTTGAACTAAAAAAGAAGTGTAATATGTTTATATATCCTTCTAATTGTTGCCTTTCCTTGTAAATCAATTGAGGGAGCATGATTAGTCAGGAAGATAGTCAAGAGATCATAATGTTGGATGTGGAAATTATGTGAATTTTCAACATTTTGTTCATATTGCATTTATATCATAATAAACTGTGAAAATTCAAGCTTGCTGGTAATTTATAGTTATATATAAAAACAATAATACTCAATATACCTATAAATGATTTGCAGGCTTGAATTTTCACAATTTATTATGATATAAATGCAATAAGAACAAAATGTCAACAATTCATATAATTTCCACATCTATATATGTATATATACATATGCACATATACATATATGCATAGTTGAAAAACTCGGACTTGACAATTACTCAGCAGACCCAAAATTTTTAGGAACTCGGGGAAAATCTTGGCAATAACTCAACAAATTTATCGAACATTTAAAAATACATAATTTTTCAAAAATATTCTTAAAAAACACCCATTTCTGAATTTGTAGAATGTATTACTGATTTCCTTCATATATAAATCAAAATTAGAGTTTAATACATGTCATAGTAAAAAAATAGTTCAACCTCTGAATACATATGAACTTCAAGTTCATTATCAATAGAAACTATAAATTATAAATCATGAAATTTGCCCCCTGCATGTCGTTGCCATTTTTTGTCCAAAATCATGTAAATTTTAGGTAAAAAATGATGTATTAATAATGAAATTAGGGCGGATTTTCGTAGCCAGCCCGAATTTTACTGGTCGGCATGATTTATGATTATTTAATCGCCATTTTTATGCATAAAAATTGCTGGCCAATTTGTATGTGAGCAACTTGCAGTAGTGTCTGGCTTGTGATTACTCATGAGTTATACGAGCTTTTTGCAAGTTTTTCATCTATGTATATATGTATATATGTGTGTGTGCGCGTGCGTGTGTATACGAACCCGTACTTGTACATGTGGGAGGGAATGCCGTACCAGTGTACCCAAACCCCAAACCCGTACTTGTACCAAGACGGGCAACTTAGTTTATAAGTGTTTGCCTTCATAGAGAGGAAAAACTTGGTTTTAAATAGCATTTGCGGGAGGAAAGTAAAGGTTATTGCCAGAAGTAAGAGTGATTGCTATTTAAATAATACCCTTCACACTTCATTTGTTTCCCATTGGCTCCAGGGGTGTTTGGTTTAATACATCTCTTTTGTACTTTTCTGGCAATGATCTTTCATCATTGAAGAGGCGTTTTGATCACAAAAGAGGGTTTTCATTGGCAATAGTCATATCAGCAGTGAATTTATCATAGTTCCTCATTCTTCACTCCTTAGTGAATTATTGTTCACTCGTTTCCAAAAAATGACTAAATATTGAAGGGCTTTTAAGTTTTATCAGTTATTGGTAGATTATCAGTCACCTGCAGTAGGTTTTCCATCAGAAATTCAGCGAACTATTATCATCACATCCAAATTGCAACAACATTATATAGGGTTTGATGTAGAATCGACATAAGAGAAAGGGTTTTCAGATTCAAGACATCAAAAGTGGATTGCTAGAGATTTTGTAATGTCCCCTTCTAGCAAGCCAAAAAAATTTTGCAACCTTGCAAACAATTTCAACTTGTAAAAGAGCACATTAGTATACAAATCATTTCCATGTGTTCACATAAAGTGCTTAACAATAATACACTAATTATTTCATATCCTTTCTAGCCATATATTCATGTTCATGATCTATCTTATATAATAATCACACGAGAGTCATGGACATACCTCGGGGAGGACGTTCGTAATCCTACCCATTAATCAGACCACTCACCTAATATGAGAGGGTGGGTTAAGGATTCCAAGACCCACGGCCGTAGGCCCAAGGCTTCACCTCACACTCGGAGGTACTTCACTCTTGGCTCGGAGGGGCTTATAGCCAACTCGAGGTTCACCTACCGTTAGGCCATTAATATTGTATAGGTCCTACGCAACCATAGGGTCAAAAACTTCATGCTACACCCGGCAATACTTCGTTCTTACCCTAGGTCTAAGAGCTTCATGCTACAACCGGCAATACTTCGCTCTTAGCTCGGAGGGGCAATGACTTGCCAGCTTGAGTGCTAGACACTAGATTCCTTCTGACCACCAGTCTCATACTAATAAGGTGTGAAGGTGGATTAAGAGGAAGGCTACTAATCCTAGCCCGGTACTCGTGGCCATGTTGATTTCTTATTAAATGGTAATCTCATAATCAATCCCCTTTTAGAGATACACTTATTATTCTAGGCATCAACATGCCTTCAATTCAAAATCACTATCTTGGATATTCACAATATCTACTAGTTTATTGTCATTTCTCTTTGAATGCTTATGTCTTCATGGTTATGAAACTAGATGTTTACATTATTACTACTAACCTTGGAATTACATCTAATATGAGATTCAACATATATAACTTTCAACTGATTAAAACATTCATAACATTCATATAACCTTTATGAAATGCATCTATTATTTAAGTGGTTAATCTCATGGATACTTCTATCATTTTAAACATTCTTATAAATCTATTTTATAGACCAACCTTTCATTTCTATATATGTAATATGATTGCCAATTTAGAGTACTAAATCATGAAATGCAATTATTAATCCTAATGCCTATTTAATATGATAACACAGTCCATTCATATTTACGCTTAGAAATGACAATACTTTTCTCATATTAGATCATATTAATTCTATTCATATTTACATTCTCATTCTATGCACCATTTTCCATTACTTACATATTTTTATTCTATTTAGAGAGATCATTTATATATAGAAGATGACATACCTGGTATAAAATTGAGCCGCTGGAAAACTCAATCTCCACTATGGTCAACTTGGAATAATCTTCAGAATGATATTATTTTCCCAAAGTGATACAGCTGAAAAGATTATATCCCATGCTGCCTCTTATGGTTCAATATCTTCCTTTTAATATTTTTCTCCTTGCTAGTGTTTTAACGGGCCCACAATCCACTAGGCAGGAAGGAGGATTTATGCAGCTTCAGATAAACCAGCGCTCTATGTATTTCTAATATCTGATTTCTAATAATTTTTGAGCTGGGACCCACGTTCCACTACCATCTGCACTTCCTTCTTGATTTATTATTCTTATATTGCTGACTGGACATTTTAATCAGAATATGTTCCCTATTCAGTCAGCATTACCATTATTCATACTTAGCAACCTTTTGATACTTCATATATGATTTCAAATATGATAACGGAAGCACTTCAATATAATGTCTCCTTGCTTAAAATCGGTGCTAATGAATATAGGAATAAACGCCTTCAACAAGCAAAGTCTTCAACAATTTCCAGGAGTCTTCGAAGTCTTTTATATGTGGCTGTTATTATTTCTGAATTTTCCTTTATCCCCCGCTATGATGATTTTTCGCTACCTATTTACTTGTCTTATATCCCATTTTCATTCATTCTACCAAGGGTCACCTCCCTTTATGAATCGGTCTCTTTTAATAAATATTTATAATAATATTTAATTATATTTATATTTATATAATAATATTTAATTTGTCGATATACATATAAAATTACATTTATATTTATCATTTTTATATATAACAATATTTGATATTTATATTTATATTAATAATCATATATTGTTATTTATATTTATATAATATAATATAAATAAATATATAATATATTATATTATATTAAAATATTTATATAATGACATTATTTATTAAATATTAGATATATAAATATTATCAAAAAGTATTCTTATGCTGACGACCTTATTTTTGAGAGGGTGATTTCACCATTTTTATTACCATGATGTTTAATCTTTAATTTAAACAATGCCTTAATATCGGGACATGACAGATTTAGAGTTCCAGAGGGTAGCCATGATCAGAGTTGCCAAGGAAGTTTATTTTTAACCTGCACTAAAAATAGATGGTGCTATTTTTAGCTAGAGCTATTTATATCCCATGCTATTTTTAGTTTTCTGCTATTCTTGGTGATCTCTATTTTCAGCCTAGAGTCAACTATTGTTAGATCATCTATCTATAGATCTATCATCATGTAAGACATGTGAAGCATTAAGTCATAGTTTGTAATAAATTCAATCTACAATTTAATTGGAGGTTGCATAGTTTTAATTTGAGAATTAGGATTTTGTAATAAAAATTGCAGGCAAGCAGTTAGTAAGTAGAGTTGAAGTTTTGTAAGCTTATTTCATTTACTTTCATGTATAGTTTGGTAAACATTATAAATAAGTGCTTTTTTGCACCTAGTTTCCTAAGGATAATTCTCGTGCCTACTTGTTGCTGAAATTGTTGTTCACTGAGTATTAGTTATTGTTAAACCAAAATTTGTTATTCATTCAATAGTATAATATGCCTGTTTTGCTTCTAAATAATAGTTGAAGTGTTATGTCTTATGGGTTATTGTACCTTTATGAGTCAAATATCACTTACGTGTTAGGTTGGTCTCTTGTAGCTTTGAATACAACTACCATGTTTAACTCATAACATTTGGTGTGCGCATTTAACTTATCCAATCCATGTCTACCTGCATTATTCAGCCTCTACTTTTAGTTGGACAGCACAAGCATGTAGCCACAGGATTTAATCTTAGTCAAAAAGTGTAAAAATCATTTGTCTCAAGTTGAAGAGCGTCTTAGCCTTTTGCCCTAGGTGAATCCAAAAAGACACACATTGAATTTTATTCAGCATGAATGTGAACCACCCAAAAAACCACTGTAAAAATTGTGAATATATTTTTCATAGTAAGTTTTTGTTTTAGAAGGAACTTTCTTTCTTATTCAAAGAGTGGTTCTACTACACATCTATTCCATTATTGTTGCACAAAATGATGTGAATCAAAATGCTAGTAGTATGCAAACAAATGTAACATCTTTTGTAGGCTAACAATGAATTTTTTATTTTTGCTAAAAGGTGCTCCATCTAATAGTGCACTGCAAACTTAAAAAGACTCTTCAAATGTGGCACTAATCTAATGATTAAATATGTACCCCTAAAAAATGTCACTAGTCACTCATGGCCATTGTTAGCGCTTCCACCACTCCCCCATAGTTTTGCACATGAAGTAGTGTTGCATACCTTATATTTGTTGCTCGTTGGGTGGAAGGACCTCTCTTCTCCATCTCATGTAATGTCCCCTTTTGGCACATAGCCAATTTGTGAACAATTAGCCTATTTTTGAGCTTTCCCATAGGCTAATTGGTATGAAAGGGAGAACTCCAAAGTCCTTGGAGAGCACAGGTTTGATCGAATGAGAGTTTGGTTCTTGACAATGAGCTCAGCTAGTCTTATGGAGCTCTTTGATAATTTTAGAATTGGTTTTTGGCTTGTTGGGAGCTCTCCAAACTCCTTGGAGAAGCAGGGTATTTATAGTAAGTCACCCAGTTGGCTCTAATCATCGTCCCAAGTCTTATGGATTATGTTGGTATGGTTAGAATTGCAAGTTGCATCATTTTAGGACTTTCCCTAAGTTGGGTGAATTATTAAGTCATTTAATTAATTATTCACTTAAGTTATCTAATGTTGGGAAATATTAAAAGATAACTTAAGTGTAATAGCTCCAATTTGATTATGAAAATAGGGGCCTCCTTCAAAGGCCTTGTTGCGATCCGCCAAGCAATTGAATGAAACCATGAAAAAGTTATTTGCTAAAAGCATAACCTCCATTTCTCCCTCTGGCATCCAAGTCTGTTGGGCCCACGATTCAAGAAATTGTAATGAAACCCGCATCCCCATAAACTTGCACAGTAATGCATGCTTCGAATAATAGTCAATATCTTCCGTAATCATCTCCAACGGGATAACCAATTTGGCCTCTCCTCACAACGTTCAAGACATCCATTGATCTTTGTAATCCAAGCACCACTAGACAAACCCGAACCAACCAACCTCGGATCTGGTGAGAACAAGTTATTATTAAAAACCTTCGAAGCATGCGAAGGAGAATTTGCACCCAAACGCTGCTGAGCGAAAATCCATCTTGGGACTAGCCCCTGAAGACTCCCCGATCGGCATTGAAACTAAACAAGAACCATGGCAGGCAAGCAGGCCCCCGAGAAAAAAACTACCACTAGGGTTTAACCGACCCACCACCCAGCACTGCCTTCGAACTGCAGACCCAAACCAACCAGGCACAAAAACCCCACCCACGGCCTCCAACCAGGCACAAAACTCCGCACGCTCAGGGAGAAAGATACACCGATGCAGATGAAAAAACTTTGCATTGATAAAAAACACAACCCCAGACCTCCCCAAAACGCATGCACTCCCCACACTTCGCACGGCCAAGAAAAAACCAGAGGATCAGGCTAGGGCACGAACACCCTAGCTCGACATGCAGAGCAAAAAATCGACATCTCCCCAACTTAAGTGTAATAGCTCATTGCAAAGGTGATGAAAAATATTATTTGATGCTCACATAAAAATGGATGCTAGGCATGGGGAACATAAGTTATTAAAGTGAGCACAAAAAAGTTTATTTATTTCCTAAATGAAATATTCATTTATTTCTCCAAGTCACCCTAAAAGTGTCTATATAAAGGGGTTTTGGAGCTCATTTTCAGTTTAGACTATCATATTGAATTTGCTCTGGCTATTTCTTGTTATTTCACTAAGAGTTATTTCACAAAAACTCATTCATTGTTTTGACATTATTTGAAATTTTGAGCTATCAATTGACAATTAATATTATCTTTATCACTATCATTGATCAATGATGAAGTACATGTGTTACATGGGGATGTGTCCCTTGCCCTCAAACCCCCGTCCTTGTCCCCTTTGGTGTTTCGGCTACGAGGGACGGTAGGGGACGCCCCCTAGCCGTCCCCAAAAAATAAAAAAGGGAAACGTCCCTGAACACGTCCCCCTTTTCGGAAGCACCATGGAACACATTGGGGATGCGTGGCCATCTTGAAGGCAGCAAGGGATGTCTCAGACGTCCCTTGACTGTCTTGGGGACGGCCAGGCGTCCCCAACATCAAATATACATTTTATAATGTTTTTTAAAAAACAAATCACAGCTGGCAATGAAATATTGTTGTTATATTGCTGTCATGATTAAACTACTGTTATATTGCGGTCATTGATTAAATTATATTGCTGTTATATTTCTGTCATGATTAAATTTATTGTTGTTATACTATTGTCATGATTAATTTTATTTCTGTTATACTGCTGTTAATATTTATTGTTGTTATTCAACTTATAGTCTTATATTGCTGTCCATTAGCTTGTAGAAATTTGACTCTTTCTCTATATATATATATATTGAAAAATTATATATATATATATATATATATATATATATATATAGAGAGAGAGAGAGAGAGAGAGAGAGAGAGAGAGAGAGAGAGATCCTTGATATCATTGAAGCATGGGTGAGTTGGCGATAGGTGAAGTTGCTAGAGTTGTTATCATTGTAAGGGTGGTGTGTGGCAGATAAGTAGTGATTGTTTGGGAAGGAGACGACGGCTCTTCATTTTTTGTATTTCTGTATTTTCCTTTATTCTACCTTCGGTGCTCCCCGCTCTCATGGCTTTGTCTGGTGTTGGTTTGGATGGTGTGCCCGGTGGCTTGGATAAAGGGAAAGTTGACAAGGGAAAGAAGGTGGTCAGTGAGATGGTGCATAGGTAGACTAGGAGGGTGAGTAGCGCGACAATGGGCGGGAGGATGAAGAGGAAGTACACAGCTAGGAAGAGGTTGAGGAAATTGACTGGAGAAGAGGCTATGGCAGGCTTCATCAACAGCTTGGAGGGAGAAATAAAGAATCCGATTCTCAGAGAATGGTTGGGTAGACTTATAAAAGTTGGGGTGTCAATGTGTGGGAGGCAATGGCTAACCTTTTGTTAGACCCCGGTAGCATGAGAGGTAGATGGAACGTATTCGGTGCAGCCCAATCGCTCACAGTTGCAACCATGTTGTCCATTGTTGTGTCCTTTGTGCTTACTCATGAAGATATGATTAAAGCCACAAAACAAAATGAGGAAAATTTGGAGGTGGTGGTAGGCCATTTGCATGATGTGATGTTGGGGGTGGTAGAGACCAGGTGGCTTATGGAGGGTATTGCAAAGAAGCTCGGCTTCCTTGTCCTAGATCATGTTAAGCCGACTTACTCCTGTGTGTGTGATAGTGACTGCGATGGCGTGGATTTGTTCAGTGAATGTGGTAAATAGGTAATGTTGTAGTTTCAGTCAGTCTGGTTGTGATACTTTAGATTTGGTATAGTTTTAGAGAGTGGGCCGTTGTAATTTGCCCCTCAGTTTTGTATAATGGGGAGGGATTTTCTCAGACAATAGTTTATGCCTGTTAGTAGTAGTTCTGTATGGGGGTTGAAGACACATGATCCTTTTGGTTAGACTTTTGGGCTTTGCCCTGTTTTTGAATGGGTCCCTAGTCCCTAGTCCCTTAACTAGGGTAATATTATAAAAAAAAATGTATATATATATATATATTGCTGTCCCCTCGCCGTCCGCAAAACATGGCCCTTGGATTGTCGTTGAAATGCGTCCCCTACTGTCCCCCCATCCCCGTGCCCGAAACGCCATGGAACATAGTGAAGTACCATACTATCAAAGATTCAAAGGTATCATTATTATATGATATATCAAATGTATTTTCAATTTTGTATATTTTTAAATTTTTTTGCACGCACACACACACCCATATATATATTATACAACTGTACCCAGCTGTACCGAACCCAAGGAATTGTTTTTGCCATACCAGCATACAAGAACCCCATACCCATACCCAACCTTGTACTAGAACCGACAACTTAGTTTTGCTTTATTGGTGGTCTAGATGTATAAGTTGCTTCAATAGAGTACTTATGCATGTCTTCAAAATATGATCAGTGATGCTTTCCATGTTTCTGAGGTATTGAGGACGTTGAGTTTTTGTGCATTCTTGATTTTGTTTTATCAAGGGGGCAATATGAGGTGGTATGTGGCATTTTAATGAAAGTAAGTCAGATTGGTTAGAACTGACTTTGAGGTAATCATTTACTCATTGGTGTGCTTGCCAAAGACAAATGTATTGAAAGATCAACTAATGGACTCACAATAATGTCTCTTATGGCTTCACCATGCCTCTAACAATGTTCATTATAGGTCCCTTGATGCATTACTTCTGATTTGCTTGTCAATCCAATTTGGTCATTGATGGATAATGACTCAATTTGCAGATTCATTTCTATATTATCAATGTTCCTTGGGGGTATGTCCTAGGGTAAAATAGGCATACTAGAGTACGGGGATGTCCTAGTTATGGTGGGATAGGGATGAAATGTCCCCCTGCTATCACCTTGGGTGCTACACCACAGGAGGCCATCTCCTAGGTGGCCTTGTAGTGTAGGGGATGTCCCTAGTGATGTTGCTCTCTGGAGGTGTGTTGAAGGATGTTCTGTTGTCCCTGGGATGGCTAGGGGATGTGTAGACGTCCCTTGAACATCCTTGGGATCACAAGGTGTCCCCGTACACTTTGGAGAAAAAGACTTATTCCAAAAAAAATAATTTTTTTTAAACAAGAAGTCCTAAACCTAGTCTAAAAGGGGCCCTAGGAAAGCTTGCCACCCTACAAAAACTGAAAAAACACTTTCCCACCCTTATTTGGAATCACCAATAGTAGGCTGCGAGTGCAATAGGAAGAGGAAGAGGAATTGGTCCACAAACAACTTCATCTACTCTATCAAGAGGAATAGGAGAATGGAGAAGCTTTTGGCTGTACACGATGCCTTGCATCTCATGGATCACAACATGATTGAGTACAAGGAGAGTCTAACAACTTTGTGGGATGTAAACCCAAAAGAGCCGGTGCAGATTCATGAGGATTAGGCAGCACATATAGGGTTAGTTGGTGTCCAATTGTAGGAGCTAGATGAGTCCAACAATTCTAGAAATGAGGAATATGCCATGGCATTTGCATTGGACAATAAGTTTGACAAGCCATGGGTCCATCGTACTCGTAACTTCGTATTTCAAACTTGATGAAATCATGAAATTGAATATATATATATATAATATGTTCAGCATTTTGGGTTAATCGATTGTCAAATTGTTTACATAAATAATAAATTGCATTTTCTTTTACTATTTTTTATAATTAATTTATATATATTATTTTTACTGCCATTTCCCTACTATTGTCTATGTATATATTATATGTTCAGCATTTTGGATTGATTAATTGTCAAATTGTTTACATAAATAATAAATTGCATTTTCTTTTACTATTTTTACTAATTGATTTTTGTATATTATGTCAACTGCTGTTTCCCTGCTTCCCTGCTGTCCCAAAATTTGGGAAAATGTTTACTATCCCTAAAACTCGTTACCCTGTCTTGGAGACTTTGTAGAACACTATTTATCATCCACTGTTTCTCACTGGAAATAATGAAGCTTTTGGTACAATATATGTTTTGGTTTTATTCTTGTTATTTGTTTCCCACTAGGAAGTTACTTGATATATTTTTTAATGTGCAAACTAAAATCTTCTAAAATTTAAGAGGGAAATGAGAGTTGAGAAGATTGCTTCTGCCAAACATCAGCCAACAGGTACATTTAGAGGCCATCTAAGTGTGAATAAGGTTGACAATATTCATGTTGCTGATTATTCTTTTCAGAGGCTCAAGTAAAACACATTTTGACTAGAGATTTTTATGATTGCATGTTTTCTGAGCAGCTAGAAAAATTTCAGATATAAAAATCGGAATTGAACATTGTGTGGTTCTTTAATATCTCATGCTTCTGCTCATCCGAACTTTGGTTATTGAAAAGGCTAATGGTTTCAGTTTTTGTGTGATTTTGCTTTCTCAATACACTCTTATTTGGTTTTCTTTTCCTTAGAAAGATATCTTTTCATAATTGCAGAAAATATCAGAAAGAAAAAACAAAGTGAACTTAACTGCACCCAGTCATCGGACCCCTGAGAAGAGTGAATGCTCAATATGCATAGGCCCAAAAGTGCGAAAAAAGGAACTGTTGAATTGCAAAGATTGGCAGTGCCTGGAAGGTAGTTCTTCATCCATTGTTTGAGTGGATATGAATGGTCTGTGAATTCTATAGAGTTTTTTACTATTGTTGATAAAAGGTTTTTTAATATATGCACAGGCATCACATTGCTTCATATTTAGGTCACCCCTGCACATTGTTTGAGGGTTTTCAATTTATGGATTATCTGAATTGTATCTTCTCTTTTAGGGGCTGGTACTTCATGGAAAAGCGGTGTTCGACGTAGTTTAAGGATTAGGTCAAGGCCCTTGGAGTTTTGGAGAGGAGAGAGGTTCTTATATGGGCGTGTGCTCAATTGTAAGTGTTCTGTACCGTTGGATTTCAAATTGTGCCTTGTTGATCCAATTAAATAAAAGTTTATATTTTATTAGTGTCAAAAAATTGTTTATTAAAAATAAATAATGAAAAGAGTGCAGAACATATTTAGGACCTACAATAAAGGAATTATTATTCAGACATTCATGTGTACTTGCAGCATTTATTAAATAGGATGATTAACTTAAAAAAATAACTATTTAATGATTGAGAATACTTCTAGATATAACCGGGGCTGTTTTTTATGTCAATGTTTTGGACCACACTCTGTAATCCATCGTTACGATGAGAAAATTATAGTAGATTGCAGACTTTGCTCACTAGATAGATGGTGAGATAGGAGAGATGGGAGCGGGAAATAAGAATATTTAAGAAAGGAGAAGTAGAAGAAAAATTAATGATGGTTAATACAAACATTTAATCATACACATAGCATTACAATATGCAAACAAATAAAAAAGGATGCAACAAGCTTTAGGGGAGAGGATAAAGCACAAAATTAATATGAAGAAAAAAAAAACTAAAAGACCAGCTCATAATAAGAAATAAAATATAATATCAATCTTACCATTATACATTGATAAATAGGGACTCCTAATATATGAATGGTGAGGGAAAAATAAAGCTCAAAGGAGAAAGAGCTGGCTAAACTTAAGACAAGAAGGAAGTGGACAATAGTAAAAATAATAAAGCAATGACACATAAAATTAATAAAATGAAATCTAAAGGCAAATGCAAATAAAAAGATGAATAAACTATTATGTGTAGACATAAAGAAAAGAAAAATAAGTAAAGATGCTAGTAATGTTAGGTTTGTGATCCAAAACAGTATTGTAGCTTTGTTTTAATAAAATTATAAAATGTATGGGGTGCGCTTCTCATGTGTTTTACCCTGTTAGTTAATACTTTAGATATAAGTGTTAATTAAATGTGATTATGTATAGAGAAGGTATTTGGCAATATGTTAGTTTGAGTAGTTGCTCCCAGGAATGATGGGAATATGAGGTTTATTTAAGCTCTTCTACGTAATATTTATACTATTCCCACATAATATAATTTGAGTGTTGTTGATGATTGTTTTTCGACAAGTCAACAATAGAGTAAAACACTAGAGTATTCCACTCTCTCTTGAATAAAGTCCTCCAAAGGCTGAACTATGTGATCCAGTGAAGCAACTCCAAGGTTCCTTTTCCTATGACTTATGGTGGATTCACTCAGTGATTACATGTGATCTTGTTGATAATCACAAAGGGACTTACGCAGACTCTTCTTCTTTCATTAGCTTGTTCCTCCTTCTATGTGGATGATATATGTACAAAGGTCTTAATGATAAAGAAAATAAAGAGGGTTAAGGGTTCAGAAAGCTAATCTAAGGTCAATGAGGCAATGATGTTGTATGAATAGACAAACTCCCTAATTAACCAAACTTCACTTCGCCAAGGATGCCTACAACTACATGAAGTTGGTGCAATCTCCTAAGGTTTGCGAATGGTTTTCAAATCATGAAGGTTCATATGAGCACTCAGTGAACGGCGCAGCTCAAACAAGCATCCACAATTGAACTTAAACAAATTAAGCTCAGACTAGCTTTACACAACACTTCACCGGCGATGAATGTTAAAAGCATGAGCTAGGAGTTGATCAAATATTCAGTACAACATACATTACATCAATGAACTTCTAATCTACTTTTAATCTACTTTGAAACATCTCTCCACTCCATTGAAGTACAGGAAACCAAGTTACTCCACAAGATAACACTTAACACCAAATAAACTTCCAATGTTTTGCATTACTCTTGAGAAATATTTACAACAATTCCAAGTCCTCTCAGAAAATTTCGAGAGTCTCTCCTATTCTACTCCTAAAATCTAAAATCTATATATTACAAATGAGGCAACAAGGCCTTTATATAGTGTCCAGTTTTACAATGAATGGCTGAGATCAATTTGATAGCCAAGGGTCTAGATCGTGCCACCTCACAGGTAGTTACAAGTTGCTATTTTTAGCATAAAAGAGAGAGGCAATGAAGGCACGTTTTCCAATGTGATAAGGTAAGGCGAAAGCATTTAAAACCACCTTCCACATAGGAATCCCTTTGGCTTCTTTTATTAAATGATACATTGAATGCATTAAATAATGCTGCTAATCAAAATTGAATGATGTGTACTCGCCACCTAGATGCCACTTCAGCATACTTTGAAAATTGTATCAACTTGTAATGATGTATTCAATGTGATTGCTTGAACTTGTATGTTTGGGAGTACATCTTGTAGATCTTGCCTTGTTCATTCTTCTTATAAACTGAATGTATGATACTTGTTGCTTCACTTGACTAACTTCATGATTCTTTCTTCTTCTTGTAGGTAAGTTGATATGATGATCTTCTTTGATGATGCTCCTTCTTGAAGAGTAAGTAATAGAGTAGATGATGATGTTGCTATCTTCATGTAAGAGTAGATGATGATGACATGAAGTAGAGATCTCTCTTGGACTTGAAGGTTGAATGAAACTTGAAGTTGAATGAATGAAGTGTCTTTGCTTGATGTAGAAGTTGATGAAGTGATCCGTCATGATGGCCTTTGAAGTGACCCTCTTGGAGTGTAGATGATAACACCTTCCTTGGATGTGAAGTAGATGTTGATAACCTCTAGAAGAAACTTTGAAGTTTGACGAACCTTGACTTGAAGCTTGGATGGGGAACGCCTTGTCTTTGAACATGATATCATTGATGTAGGAGACTTGAGGTGTGATCCCTCCGCAACTTGAAGGTGATCTTGAAGTGATCTCAAAAGGTGGGTAGCATGATCTCTTCCTTGAAGGTGATTCCAAGCTTCTCGCTCAAAAGTGACTCATTGAACAACTCCTTAGCTTGGCTAATGTTCCTACAAGACAAAGTAAACAATGTATTAATCACTTCATAAGATAGGAATAACTTTAAACATGTAATAATGCCACTTCAAACTTAGGTGCTTATATAGGTAAAAAGAGGAACAAAGGGGCACCTAACTTTAGATAATCCCTCATTCACCACTTTAATGATTTCAATCAATTGTAATAGTTTAAAAGAGGTCAATCCACTTAAGAGATTTACTCAAACATGTCCTTTAATGCAGTTTCTTCCTTAGGCGCCAATCTAGGTGGCAGAGATAAGAATGAGCGCCCAACACAAATGGCTTCAATTTTAACATTTTTACACTTCTAAGTGACCAATCATGTCTTAAAATGACTTTATCTATCAAGCGCCCACTCCAAAAGGGTCATCTTATGCAAATTTCCTCAAGGCGCCTACTCTCAGAGGTCAATTGAAGTGATTCTTTCCAGGGCGCCAATTGAGTTTGGCATGAAGGTGCAAGAGCGCCTAGGATATTATGGCCTTAAATTTGCTATTTTGTGATTCCAAATGTTTGAACAAGTCCCAGGGTAACTCTCTCCCTCTAGGTGCTAATTTAACAATGGGAATTGATACATCTTTCTTAAGGTGCTTGTGAAGGTGGGAGTGACTAGCAAAGTGCGCCCAATTCAAATAACTTCAAGTTTGTCATTGTTTAGGCTTTAAACCATTGTGTGGGTCTTAGGATGAACTTCCCTCACCTAGGCGCCAACCTCAAAGATGCCTTTGATGCAATTTTAATCTAGGCGCTCATAGTTGATAAGAAATTCCATAAAGGGCGCCTAGATTCCTTGGGTGCAAAATGGCGCCTAATGTCAATTTGATTAAAGCTTTAATATTCCAATGAGTTCAAGCAAGGGGAGAGGCCTTTAAAATGCGATTTCATCAAGGCGTCCAAAATGAACAAGTCCTATAGAGGGCGCCAAAGTTGGTTAAAAAGACTAGCATGAAGGGCGCTAATTTGTAATTCAAGCTACTCCTTGTTAATTAAGTTCAATCTTTACCTCATGATCAACCATGCATTGGACCTCATAACTTTATTGACTTAAAAACGAATTAGAGACATTTTGAGGGCTTCAAATCAACTCATAGACACTCCAAAGGATTCATACTCCTCAAGGCGCATTTTCTTCATACTTTAGATTGATGTCTTATTAGGGAGCCAAAGTCAGTTTTGACATGCCTTGAATTACTCGTGTCTTTAGGCGCCAAAAGTGATGATTCCTAACTGCTAAGACACCAAAAATGATTATCTTCCATAGTACATTTGAGGATCTCTTCCCTGATCATGCAGCTTACTCCATGACTTTAGGCGCTCATTTAGTGAAATTTTGATTCACCTTCCCTTAGTAACTCATTGAAGATGCCTTGATGATAATTTGGGATCAATAAAGGCGCCTAAGTCTAAACAAATGTGGAAATGGCGCCTAAGTCTTCTAATTGTTTACTCCTTGATGCTAGGCGCCCATAATTACTTGCTAGATCTCAATGTTTCCTGCTCCTATCATTTGGGCGCCAAAAAGGGTTATTTGGACAAGGAGGGCACCAAAATGAAGTCCTCATTGCTTGATAGGCGCTCATACTCCATTGAGATTCAAGAACTTCCTTAAACTTATTTAAACCTTGAGGTGCAATTTGGAGTGTTTAAACATTTCCTTTTATACTAGGGTGCCACAAAGGATAATCTGATGCATGAAGGGCGCCTATCACCCTAAGGCGGAGTTTTGATGACCACCTGAACATAGAAAGGGTGCCTATCACCCTAAGGCAGAGTTTTGATGACCACCTGAACATAGAAAGGGCGCCTTAGCTCACAATGTGTTTTACTTGTTCAATTTTCACTTCTTGAGGTCTCTTGACAACTTTTCAATCAAGGCGCTCAAGTGGTTTGCTCCTGTGTTCATCTCATGTCAAGGCGCAATTCCGAAGTTGGTTGGAATGATGGGAGGTGCCCTGACTTGTAGGCGCCATCTAGAGTCACCACAAGTAGATAAATGATACTTTAAATATTTTTCAATATACCTTTTAGGATGTTTGAGATAGGTCTCAGATCCACTGGATTTAACATGAAGATTTTAGATTTTGGAGGATCCACCGGATTTCAGACAGCCAATTTTTAGGATCTTCAGAATCAGGATACCAGACTTAGTCATTTTCAGGGTCTCAAACATCAGGATTAGGTCATCAAGGGGCTCTAAGACTCAAACACCACTGACTTCATCATGCAAAGGACATCATCTTGGATTTAGCAAAGCACTAGAATTCAAAAAAAAGGGGGTCCCCATTTGCAATGGGGCGATGTGTGATTTGGTCACAACAAGTGTGTTCATTGATATTATTTTAAATGTAGTTTTCTATTCATTTGAATTTACAACAGTGGTATTAGAGCCATGGGAGGCCTTGAAGGTTGATAGATACATGTCTATTATCATGCATTTGATTTGCTGCTTTTACAATTTCCAACAGAGAGCGGAGATTTGACTTTTTTGTTTGTATTGTTGAAGGAAAAGTTTATGCCCAGGTCTGCACATAATTTTTTTATAAATATTGCAGCCCTTTCTGCATCATTCCTCTTGCAACAATCTTTTTTATGGAAACTGGCACCCTCTACAAATTTGCAACATTTTCAACCTAGAAGGAGGATTTTATACATAAGTATTTACCAGAAGGATTTGGGTGACTGGCTAATATTCAAATCTTGAGGATTTGTTTATGGAAGGAAGAATGTCATGTTGATGCTGGCAAGTATATGCATAAAGTGTGTGTTTGGCATGAGAAAATTAGTGAAAAGGAGTTCCAAACCTGAAGAAAGGTTTGGAAATCTATGTGGGAATATCTGTTTTGCTTAACAGCAAAAGGTGTTAATTTTGTTGCTGGATATCTTAGAGGCTAGAAATTAAACACAAAACCAAGGCATTGAAGATACAAACAACGTAAAATGTGTTGAAAATGTAGTTTTATTCAGGTTTGGAAATCTATGTGGGAATATCTGTTTTGCTTAACAACAAAAGGTGTTAATTTTGTTGCTGGATATCTTAGAGGCTAGAAATTAAACACAAAACCAAGGCATTGAAGATACAAACAACGTAAAATGTGTTGAAAATGTAGTTTTATTGATTTAACATAGTGCAGGTATGTTCATTTTCCATCCTTTATTTTTTCCTTCCCGGGTTGCTTACCTCCTTAGCCATTTTATTAAATTATTTCTCCTTCATCAAATGGCTCATAAAAATATAGGAAGTCACTTCATATCTTCAATTTGCCCAAATAAAATTGACTAAGTATGAAATCTAGTCAATTAGGTTATTCCCTTAGCCCTCCGGCTTAGCCTACGGGAATGTAATAGGCTAGCCAACTAAACTAGGTGATCACTCCGAAAATGGGGACATTACAGTCCTCCCTTCCTGGAATTGCTTGCTCACAAGCAATTGCAAACCTGGATACTGCAAAACATCTTTAAGTGGCAAGTCTCTCCATCCAAGTAAGTACTCCGTGATCACCCTGCTTCTCAACCTGTGGCTACATCTCTCAAAGAGAATATGAAGAATGATATGTAAAGTGAGTTCTGGTGGCCAGCAATGAGACAAAACCAGCCATACACACTCAAACTCAATTCGGCTCCATCCCCCAAATTCTGAAATTCTGCTCCTCCTCCATGCAATCTACCTGTGTAGCTATAGGAACAAGAATGCCAAATCATCAACCACAAGTGTCATCAACTCTTTTCCTCCAAAGGCTCCATTGCCCACAAATGCTAAGTCTATCAAAGACAAAGCATCATACATATCCAAAGCCCTGAAGAGTGTTATACCCACCAAGTGATATATAATATGAGCTCTGAAGGACAATCACTTGCACCAAACCTTCCGCTGCTCCACTCTGATATAAACATCACTCAACCAAAGGATTAAGAGACCTTTCTTTGTAAACTGAAAATTTTTATCAACTTTTTCAAACAAATAGTAGCACAAATCAACAAATGATCAACACCAATGAACAATGCAATAGTAGAACATCAAAGCCACATCAAACTTTATTACTTGAAGCCTTCAAATAAGATATACAGAAATGATATGTTGCTGAGATATACAGAAATGATATGTTGCTGATATGAAGTTTCAGTCAATGTCTGATTTATATCAGACTTATTTACATCATAAAATATGCCACCAAATGGCTCATATAGACCATATATGAATGCCCAAACACTCTAGGATGAAGCTAGAGATCATATGAAACCAAAACAGCCATGGAAGTACTCAGAAAATGGTCTGATATAAATGTTTATCAGACTGATATGACTGCTGAAAGTAGTGATTTTTCCAGTCACACAAATGTAGCAATGAAATCACATGAAAAACACCTCCAAATTCAAGCGATGGATGCCTAGTTTGGTCTTCAATCAAGTGCAGCTCTTCAACTATCAAATCCCACTTCAAATCCACTTCAAAGAACCCTGAAATTGCATAAATAATTCAGTCATAAATCAGACCTTTGCTGATATGAAATCAGACCTGGAAAAGTATGCAAAAGTCACTCAAATCTCGTAAAAACCCAATCGACTACCTTGGTAGTCACTCCACTTCACCAAGGGTTCCAAATTGATGTCAAATACTCTTCTAATCTTCTCTAACAACCTGCAAATGAAGCACAAATAGTGAAATCTGTATGAAATCACTTCACAACTAGTATGGGGTCATCACCATACATAAACAAGGGGTCATCACCTTGCCAATAAATTGAAAATCGGAATTCTCAGTTCAAAATGAAAGAGATAGAAAACATACCAATGCATCAATAGTTGCAAATCGAAGTTCAAGTCCTCCATTTAAGCTCTCCAAGCTTGGGCGTCCTGTTTTTTTGCTAATTTTGAATGGACTTGAAATCCATCAATCAAATGTGAGAAACTTGAACAATTTTAAATGCTTGACATCAATAGATACAATCATTTAAAACAATCTTTAATTATTTTAAATGAAATCATCTATTATCAAGTGGATGGATCCTCTTTAGCAAATTGAATGTCTTCAAGCATGGGCGGCGGCTATGGATGAGAGTTGACAATCATTAAAATTCCTCATATGAGCTTGAGCGAACCTCCTCCATAATGGCGTTTAGCATTAAAAATCCTTTCAAACCATAAAAATTGATCCAATGCAAACATTTAATTTCCTGCATCAATCGCCCTCAAGATACCATCGCCCAAATGCCAATATTTAATAAATTACTCTTGCATTCAAAATATGCTTTCACCAAATCGGCGGCCAGCTAGGAAAATATATGAAATCAGTTAAAATATATCAACCGACCTCTTCAATGCAAATCACCCAATACAAACATAGGTGAATGACTCCACAAGGCATTTGAATTGGCACTTGATTCAAAGTGGCGATCACCTCCAGGATAGTTGTTGGCTCAACAAGCAATGCAAACATCAAACAATATTCAATGCACCTCATAGAGAATGCCAATCGATCCATCCTTTGCCTTTGATTTTTGGTCTGGACGTATAACTCCATTTGGCTAACACCTTTATTCTATACATGCTCCATGAAAATCGATTAGAGAAAATGTAATTAAATATTCTATTTTCCCTCTTATTCCTTCTTTTGAAAATTCAAACCACATAATTGAAAATACAATTTCAATATTGCATTTCCCATATATCTCAAACACATACTAGTTGATCCAACTTTCCAAATCTCCATGCATAGAAATAAAATCAACTAGCAAATCATTCCCTTACCAATAAATTAGCCTACGGGAATGGATGACAGGCTAATCGTCAACTCCATATGAAGTCACTTCGAAAATGGGGACATGACAGTCCTCTCTTCCCGGGATTGCTTGTCCTCAAGCAATCGAAGATTAGGATGCTCTAAAATCTTCTCACCTTCCTGTTGATGTTTGTTTTTAGACAAGTCAACAATTAGAGTGAAATACAAAGTATCTGACTCCCTCTTGAGCAAAGCCTCTCGAATGCTGAACGAAGTGATCAAACAAGATGACTCCAAGGTTCCTTTCTTATGATTTTGTAAGAGTCAGCTCAGTGACTAAGTATGATTTTGCTGTTAAATACAAAGGGACTTACGCAGACTCTTCTCCTTTCATTAGCTTGTTCCTCCTTCGTGTGGATGACATATATACAGAGTCTCAATGATAAAGAAAAGTAAAAAGGATAAGGGTTCAGGAAAACTAATCTAAGGTCAATGAAGTAATGATGAGGTATTGAATAGACAAACTCCTATGTAAACCTAACTTCACTTCGCCAAGGATGCCTACAACTACATGAAGTTGGTGCAATCTCCTAAGGTTAGCGAATGGTTTTCAAATCATGAAGACTCATATGAGCACCCATTGAACGGCGCAGCTCAAACAAGCATCCACAATCGAACTTATACAAATATGGCTCAGACTAGCTTTACACAATAATTCACCAACGATGAATGTTAAAAGCATGAGCTAGGAGTTGATCAAATATTCAAATACAACATACATTACAACAAAGAACTTCTAGTCTACTTTACTTTCTACTTGAAACATCTCTCCATTTCATTAAGATACAAGAAATCATGTTACTCCACAAGATAATACTTAACACCAAACCAGTAGCTCCAATGTCTTTGCATTAACTTGAGAAATATTTACAACAATTCCAAGTCCTCTCAGAGAATTTTAAGAGTCTCTCTTTTATTCTACTCCTAAAATCTAATCTCTATCTCTTTACAAATGAGGCAACAAGGCCTTTATATAGTGTCCAGTTTTACAATGAATGGCTGAGATCAATTTGATAGCCAAGGGCTTAGATCATGCCACCTCATAGGTAGTTACAACAAATTGCTATTTTTAGCAAAAAAGAGAGGCAATGAAGGCACATTTTCCAATGTGATAAGGTAAGGCGAAAGCATTTAAAATATTTTCCACATAGGAATCCCTTTGACTTTTTTTATTAAATGATACATTGAATGCATTAAATAATGCGGCTAATCAAAATTGAATGATGTGTACTCGCCACATAGATGCCAACTCAGCATACTTTGAAGATTGTATCATCTTTGTGTTGATGTATTCAATGTAATTGCTTGAACTTGTATGTTTAGGAATACAACTTGTTGATCTTTGCCTTGTACATCTCCTTGCAACTGGACGCATGATACTTGTAGCTCATTTGATTGACTTTGTAATGTTTCTTCTTCTTGCAGGTAAGATATATGATGATCTTCTTTGGATGCATCCTCTTGAAGAGAGTAGAGTAGAGATATGATGATGATGATGCTTCCTTCATGTAAGAGTAGAAGACTCTCTTGGACTTGAAGGTGAAAAGTCTTGAAGTTTAGATGGATGAATGCTGAATGCCTTCGCTTGATGTATAAGTTGATGTAGATCTCTTGGAATGATGCTTCCTGGAAGATGGTCTTGAATGATTCGTTATGATAGAGCAGCTAACTTCCCAAGGGGATTTGAAGCTTAATGACATGAGGTTTCCTTGAAGTAAAGTGGATGCCTTTGGAAGTCTTGATTGATGAAGATGAAGTAGTTGATACTTGAAGTGACTTCTTAGAACAGCCACATGAGGTTTCCTTGAAGTGAAGTAATTGATGCTTGAAGTGATCACTTTGAGCAGCTTATGATGCCTTCTTCTTGTGGACTGCTTCCTGACTTTCCTTCCTACATGAAAGTGATTCCAGCTTTTAGCTCCTTTCCTTAGCTTCATCCCTCGCTTGGAGATAACTCTTTAGCTCCTAGGATGATTTCCTAGCCCCTGCAAACAAACAAAGAAACAACATCAATCTTCTTGATAAACATGATAATACTTGATTTATAACATATAAGAATCACTTCATGCATTTCCAAGCCAATCGCAAATTAAATCTTTACTTAAAATTTCACTCTCAATCACTATTTTTACTCGTTCTAGGTGCATTGGATGAAGTATTCAAAGTCTTCCTAAAAGAAATGAAATGCATACACCTTAGATCAAATTTGCACATCCTCCAAAGCTAGCGCACTGGTTGAGATATTCGAATTCTCCCTCACTAAATTAAGCGCTTTGGTTAAGGATTTCAAAATCTTCTAAAAAACTTAGCATTTTTAAACCATCCTCATAGTAGCGCGCTGGTTCAAGGTTTTAGTTTCCTCTGGAAATTTCATAAAATTTTGCACTTCAACACTCAAAACTTGCCCTTCCACCTTAGTGCGCTGGTTGAAACATTTGATTTCTCCTGAATTTTGCCTTTTCTGCCTTGGGCGCTTTGTTTCAGCAATTCAATTTCCCCTAAATGTGGCGAATTAGATGGCACTTTGAAATCCTCTAGATCTTTACCTCTTGGCGCTTTAGATCAAGTTTTTTTTATTTTTTCTAGCATCTCCCTTAGCGCATTGGTTGAACACTTGGGTTTCCTCTAGATCTAGCTTCGTATGATGTAGCCTTTTTCACAAACTCCTCCTCTTCAAGAATGGCGCATTGGTTAGCACACTTGAAATCTTCTAGGAACTTGCAAAATTCTCATGAATATCATCTTTTCCCTTGTCGCGCCTTAGATGGGGTATAGAGGATCCTCTAGGAATTCGCATTGGATAAGGATTTGGAAATCCTCTGACTACTTGCCTTGAAACCTCCCTCCGTTATCTACCTTCTGCAAAAGATCTTCCTTACAATGTATATTATATTCTTGCAAATCAATCTTGACACATCACTTCTAACTTGGATCGCATTAGTTGAAGGTTTCGAAATCATCCTTGCATTGAGTGCATTGGATCAGGGTCATTGAATCCTCCTAAAAACCTTACCCTCTCCCTCACTTTTGGCGCATCAGTTGAGGTGTAGGAGATCTTCTTGAAGAATACACATACCTTAGATCAAACTTTCACATCCTCAAAGGCTAGTGCATTGGTTAGCAAGTTTGAAATCCTCTTCATAGTGGGCCAACAGTTGAGGTCTTCAAGATCTTCTTGCATTGAACGCATTAGATGAGGGTACTGAGTTCTTCTAGATTGGAATTTTGATACCAATTACCCCTCCTTAGGTCGCATTAGATGGCAGATTTGAAATCTTCTTAAAAGATGCTATAAGACTTTGGATCAAGATATAGGGATCTTCTTGAAGCTTAGCATTTTTTCCTTTCTTCTTGGCGCATTGCTTCAAGGTTTTGATTTCCTCTGAACTTTCTCATTGGATAGGCATGTCTAAAATCCTCTTTGAATCTTGCTTTGATACAACTCTTTTGCTGGCGTATTAGATCAAGAATATGATTTCCTCTGAATCTTCGCATTGGATGACATCTTCTAGATCTTCCTTGTGAGTCGCACTGGATTAAGTGTTTGGATTCCTCTAGGTGGCGCAATGGATTGAAAGTCTTTCGAAACATAAACATTTATGCTTTGGGTGTATCAGTCCAAGCATTTGGAATCTTCTAGTGATAGCGCATTGGTTTGAGGCATCAAAATCCTCTAAAATTCCACTCACTTTACCTTAGGTCGCATTGGATGATGATTTGGAAATCCTCTGGAATTTGCATTGGTTAGGCATATTGAAGTCCTCTTGAAACTTGCTTAGGCGCATTAGATGAAGAGATTGATTTCCTCTAAATTCGCATTAGATGAAGATTTGAAATCCTCTGGAATTCGCATTGGTTAAGAACTTCGAAATCATCCTTTATGTTGGCGCAGTGGATTGAAGATTTGGATCCCTCTTGACTTAGGCGCATTAGATAGAGAGTTTAAGATCCTCTGAATTTTCGCATTGGTTGAGGTGTTAAAAATCCTCAAGAATTTCACCTTTTCGCCTCACTTAACCTTCCAAACTGGCGCTTTGGATCATGCGCAAGAGATCCTCTTCTTGTCCTCGAATTAAAAGCGCTCTTCATCGCGATTTTGCGCCACTTTAATACCTCGTCGCATTAGATCAACTTTTTGAATCCTCTGGAAACTTAGGCATTTTTCAGGGTTCGTGAGGTAAAGGTATATTGAAAAATATATTTAAGTATAAGATTTTTTATACTTTAAATATTTTTCAATATACCTTTCAAGATGTTTGAGATAGGTCTCGAATCCACCGGATTTAACATGCAAAATATAGAATTTGGAGGATTCACCAGATTTCAAACTTAGTCAATTTTTTAGGATTTCAGGGTTTCAGGCTCCAGACTCAGTCTTTTCAAGATCTCAAACATACATCAGGAAGGGTCTCATTGTTCATTACTTGGAGGGAATTTAATCAAGATTCTTCATTTTCCAGATGAGACCTCTAGTTATGACAAAAATCTTTTAGGAGAAAGACTTATTGTTGGATTGGCAGAGGAAACGAACCTAAGGCATCGTCAGAACTTCATGCAAAGCATCGGAGCTCAAAAAAAAAGGGGGGGGGGGTCCCCATTTGCAATGGGGCGATGTGTGATTTGGTCACAACACTTCCCATGTAGCATCCTCTAATGGCAAACTCCTCCATCTCACGAAATACTCCTTGATGACTCGGCTACGCAACTTGCGCTCCCTCATATCAACAATAGCATCCGGCTCTAATATCAACATGCCCTCTTCATCAAGAGGTGGAAGATCAATAGAAGAAACCACATTCTGACCCAATGCCTTTTTGAGGCATGAAACATGAAATACATTATGTATGCGGCTCCCTGCTGGCAAATCTAACTCATATGCTACTTCATCAACCCTCCTGATGATCTTGTATGGCCCATAAAATCTTGGCTTGAGTTTTTCCGCACCACTTTTCTTCAATGAACTCTGTCTATAAGGCTGTAGGCGCAAAAACACCAAGTCATCTACCTCAAATGATCTCTCAACTCTATGCCTGTCTGCAGAAATCTTCTGCTGATTCTGTGCATGCTGAATATTATCCTTAAGAACTCTAAGGATATCCTGTGTGTCCTGCATTAACTCCTTATCTCTAGGAGCTCTACTATTATCAAAAAGCCAAATCAACAAAAGACAATGCATCATACCCATATAGTGCCTTGAATGGAGTCATGCCAATAGACATATGATAGGTGGTATTGTTGATGATTGTTTTTCGACAAGTCAACAATAGAGTAAGACACAGAGTATCCAACTCTCTCTTGAACAAAGCCTCTTGAATGCTAAACAAAGTGATCAAACGAGTTGACTCCAAGGTTCCTTTTCTTAAGATTTATGATGGATAGCTCAATGACTTAGTATGATTTTGCTGATAATCACAAAGGGACTTACATTAGACTTTTCTTCATTCATTCAGTTTATTTCTCCCTTGAGTGTGGATGATATATGTAACAAAGAAAAGACAAAAGATAAAGGTTTGAGGAATCTAATCTAAGGTCAATGAAGCAATGATGATGTACGAATAGACAAACTCCTTGATTAACCTAACTCCACTTCGCCAAGGATGCCTACAACTACATAGAGTTGGTGCAATCTCCTAAGGTAAACGAAAGATTTTCAAATCATGAAAGCTTATATAAGCACCCATCGGATGGCGCAGCTCAAACAAACATCCACAATCGAACTCAAACAAATGATAAGGCTTAGACTAGCTTTACACAACACTTCACCGGCGATGAATGTTAAAAGCATGAGCTAGGAGTTGATCAAATATTCAATACAAACATACATAACATCAAAGAACTTCTAATCTACTTGAAACATCTCTCCACTTCATCAAGATACAAGAAACCATGTCACTTCACAAGACAACACTTAACACCAAATGAGTTCCAATGTCTTTGCATTAACCTTGAGAAATATTTACAACTTCAAGCACTCTCAGAGAATTTCGAGAGTCCCTTCCTACTCTACTCCTACAAACTAATGACTGATCTCTAATCTCTTCTCTAATGATTTACAAATGAGGCGACAAGGCCTTTATATAGTGGTCCAGATTACAATGAAAGGCTAGGATCAATTCACGTAGCCAAGGTTTCAGATCATGCCAACTCAGCAGTTAGTTACAACAACTCGCTATTTTTAGTACATATAAGAGGCAATGAAGGCACACTTTCCAAGAAGATAAGATAAGAGGGAATCTTTGGAGCATCTTCCACATAGGCGTCCCTTTGGCTTCTTGTTTGTTGTAGATGCATTGAATGTAGTCATATGATGTGGCTGATTATGATTGGAGGATGATGTGTACTTGCCACATAGATGCCACCTCACCAAACTTGTGGATTTCAACTATTAATTTAATATGCTTTTGGGCATATTCCCAAATTGTATCATCTTTGTGATGTCTTCGAACATGATTGCTTTTGATGATGAACACTTGAGATGTATCTTGTTGATCTTGCCTTGTTCATTGTAAGTAGGATATGTATGATGCTTGTAGCTCATTTGACTAACTTTGTAATGCTGAAGATTCAAGAGTAACTTGAAGCTTGATGGATAAATGTCCTTGTAGATGAAGATGTGTTGCAACTTGATGATCTTGAAGATTGATGAAGAAACTAGTTGATACTTGAAGACTAATAGAACTTGAAGTATGGTGGATGTCTTTGAACATGATGCAACTGATGAAGTATACTTGAACTTGATCTGATCTAACATGATGTCATTGATGAAGAAGACTTGAGATATATCTTGTTGTGACCTCTTGGAGCAGCTACCTCTTGAAGTGGTGTCTCTTTGGCAGTGATTCCTTCCCATCCTACCTCTCTAGCATGAATGATTGTGAAAGGCTCCTTTAGAACAGCTACATGATGACTCTTCCTTGAAGGTGACTCCAAGCTTCCCGCTTGAAGGTGACTCCTTGAACAACTCCTTAGCTTTATTGATGTTCCTACAAGACAAGAGAAACAATATATCAATCACTTCATAACACAAAGAAATAACTTTAAACATATGAATAACCTCACTTCAATCTAGGCACACATATAGGTAAAAAGAGGAGCAAAGGGCGCCTAGCACAAGTTGATTCCATATTTGTCATTTTAAATGATTTCAAATACTTGTAATAGCTTAAAATGATCCTTCCTTAAGAGATTCATCAAAAGGTGTCTTTCAATGCAATTTCTTCCTTAGGCGCTAAAAATGACTAAAATGATAAGGAATGGCGCCTAAGGATTGATAAAGTTTTGATAAGGTTGCAAGGTGGCCTTTGATGATGTTATTGTAATGTTCACTTCTAATTTTGATGTCCTTCAAGACTTACTTTCACCCTTGTGAACTTGCATCATTTTTATAGCTTGAAGATTGGCAATTTGATGGCTTCAAAGGAGATCACTCCACACTTAGGCGCCAGATTTTAGAATTTATAGCACCTTCCTTCAAGGCACCAAAAATGGTCAATCTAAGTGAAAATATGCGCCTTAACTCCTTGTTTGGTTGCTTATCACTTTCAATTTTTTAAATCTCATGCTTGAACTTGATATTATTGCAAAAGGAGGCGCTGATTTGAACTTGGGGTATAGGCGCTAAATCAGTTTAAATAAGCATGAATGTGTGCCTAACATAGATACCTTATTTTCTTGGTGTTTCGAGACTTCTTGATTTGCTCTTAGGCACTTTGATGATCCCAAAAACTTCTTTACTCCAAGGAATTATTAAAACTCTAAGTTCTTGGCCTCTTATCTCCTAGGTGTCTTTAAGACCCAAGTCTCCTAGCCCTCTTATCTCCTAGGCGCTGCTTTGTGATTGTTTAAACATGTATAGGTGCCTAAGATTCAAGAGATGTTCTTTTCACTAACCTTAACTTTCAATCATTGTAGTTGATATAAAAAAACCCTCAAGACTTACCATTGTAGGTTGATTTCCATCAAGGCGCCAAAATGGGCAATTTTGAAGGCAAAGGGCGCCTTGAGTTTGGAAGATGCTTACTTCATTCCTCGTGGATCTAAACACTAGTGAAGGTTCAACAAAGGTATCTTAAGACTTAAACTCCTTCAAATTGCTTGATGAATGCCCCTTTGAGTTTAGGCGCTCAAACTCATATCCCCAAGCATTCTACTTCCTAGGCGGAATTTGATGATCAAAACTACTAGAAGTGGCGCCTAACATTCATGAAGGATTGATATTGCTCTAAGGCGCACATTGTTGATGCTCAGGGTGTGAATTGGCGCCTAAGGTTCAAGATAGGTTCTTGACATTTCAAATGATTTCTACTCATGTTTGGACTTCACAAAGACTTCATTCTCACCTCTAGGCGCTAATGTTGGTTTGTGCAAGTAGGAATGTGCGCCTAACGTACTTGATTTAACTTCTTTGTTTATCTAACACCCTTAATCACCCTTTTCAGTTCTCAAGAGGTCATCTCATCCTTCATACGCCATATTTCAAGGTTTTAATACTCTCACACTCAAGGCGCTAGATCTCAACTTTCATATCTTCTACATTCAAGGCGCTAAACTTGATCCCTAGAGGTAGAAATTGTGCCTAACCTCACTTACCTTGTTTTTTGGGCATCTTAATAGTTTCAATCCAATGTATAGGTGTCTAAAGGAATTCTTACCTCAAAAGGACATCAAATTTCGTAATTTTAAGTCCTTCCTTAGCAAGGCGCAATTTGTTGATGGTTTGAACCCTTATCTCATGCCTAGGCGCCCAAAGGTGATTCTTACAAATGCAACTAGCGCCTAACTCACAATGATAAATCATGTTCAACTTGAGGCGCAATTTGTTGATGGTTTGAACATGCAAAGGCACCCAACCTCATTGAACACTTTCTTGTCGGATTTTTAATGTTTAAGGCCTTCCATCTTCAATTCCAATCAAGGCGCCTTAGTTTTAATATCTCCTTGTTCAAGGCGCACATTTGGGTTTCTGCCTTAGGCGCACATTTGGGCTTTTGCAAGTGGAAAAATGCGCCTAATCCTATTAGAGCAATTTTGCGCCTAGAAATGTAAGTCGCCAAGGTAAGGTAAGGTAAGGTATATTGAAATGTAAGTCACCAAGGTAAGGTATATTGAAAAATATATTGAATTTCTTATATACTTTAAATATTTTTCAATATACCTTTCAGGATGTTTGAGATAGGTCTCGAATCCATCGGATTTAACATGCAAAATCTAGAATTTGGAGGATCCACCAAATTTTAGACTTAGTCAATTTTTCAGGATTTCAAGATTTCAAGCTGCCAGACTTAGTCATTTTCAGGATCTCAAACATACATCAGAATTAGTCTCAGAACGAAAGCAAATGACTCTTCAATTAGAAACTAGACTGAGAACTCAAACAACCATTCCTCACTTAGGCAACAAACCACTGACTTCATCATGCAACCAACCGAAGACATCATCAAAAAACTTAATGCAAAGCATCAGAGCTCAAAAAAGGGGGTTCCCATTTGCAATGGGGCGATGTGTGATTAGGTCACAACAAGTATTATAACAATACTCACCAAGATACAACCATCTCACCCAAGCACGCTGATGTCTTGAAACATAATTGCAAAGATATCCCTCTACCCATTTGTTAACAATCTCTGTCTGTCCATCGGTTTAAGGATGATAGCTAGTGCTTGGTGTCAATTCTGTACCTGCAAGTCAGAATAGCTCTCTCCAAAACATCCCAATAAATCTGCTATTCCGATCACTCACAATGGTCTTTGGAAGGCCATGCAAACGGAATATCTCTCTAAAAAATAAATCTGCAACCTGCAAAGCTGAATAATCCGCTGCAATAGGATAGAAATGTGCATACTTAGTCAATCTATCAACAACCACATATATGCAATCCTTACCATGTACCTTCGGAAGACCAGTGACGAATTCCATGGAGATACTTTCCCACTTCTGTTCAGGAATAGGCAATGGCTGTAGAAGTCCTGCGGGAAAAGTATGCTCTGACTTGTTCTGCTGACAAGTCAAACACTCTCTAACCTGTTGTAGGACATCATCCTTGATGCCCTTCCAAGAGAATCTCTTACGCACCTGTCTATAGGTTTTGAAAAATCCTGGATGCCCGCTAGAGGTGTGTTATGAATGGCTCTCAATATCTGCTGCTTGAGCTTTGACTCAGGTACCAAGAATATCTTGTCCTTATAGTAAATCACATCATCTACTACCGTGTACCTGTCATCCTGTATAATACCATCCATGATCTCGCATGCAAAGGTAGATTTGGAATACTCAACTAAAAGTTGAGATTTCCAATCAGCTGAAATCTCACTCAAGGAACAAATGGTAGGCCTCCTAGAAAGTGCATCTGCAACAATGTTCTTCTTTCCCTTCACGAATTCAATATCAAAGTCATATGCCTGTATCTTAGAGACCCATTTTTGTTGTCTCTCATTCAAATGCTTTTGTTCCAAGAAGTATTTCAAGCTATTGTGGTTGGTTCTAACCACAAACTTCGCAC
The DNA here is from genome assembly GCA_027924645.1 of Cunninghamia lanceolata. NCBI lineage: Eukaryota > Viridiplantae > Streptophyta > Pinopsida > Cupressales > Cupressaceae > Cunninghamia > Cunninghamia lanceolata. The sequence goes on along the minus strand of BSBN01001583.1, from coordinate 37,503,129 downwards.
CTACCAAGTACTGACAAAACTTAGCCAAAGCATGCATAATGACTAGCATCTCCTTGTCATAGGTGGAATATAGGCACTCCACATCTCTCAATTTCCTGCTCTCAAATGCAATGGGATGCCTATTCTGCATCAACACAACTCCAATTCCTTCTCCTGATGCATCACACTCAAGTACAAAGGATTGTGTGAAATCTGGTAGTGCTAACACTAGAGTAGTACTCATCACCTCCTTAAGTCTGTCAAATATTGCCTGTGCCTTAGAAGACCAAAGGAATGCACACTTCTTTGTGAGATCTGTCAATGGTGTTGCCAACTGTGAGAATCCCTTAACAAACCTCCTATAATAGCTGCAAAGACCCAAGAACCCTCTCAACTCGGTAAGGTTCCGTGGTGTAGGCCATTCCTGGATTGCCTTGATCTTCTCATCCTGTACTCTAACTCCTTGTGCACTAATCATATGCCCCAAATAGAGAATCTCCTCCATTCCAAAATCACACTTGGACATCTTAGCATATAATGACTGTGCCTCCATGACTCCTAGAACCTCATCAAGATGTCGAAGATGCTCCTCTCATGTCTTACTATAAATCAAAATATCATCAAAGAAAACCAACAAAAACTTACGCAACTGCTTGTTGAAAACATGATTCATACAAGACTGAAATGTAGCAGGTGCATTAGTAAGACCAAAGGGCATAACAAGAAACTCATAGTGTCCGTAGTGGCATCTGAATGTAGTCTTAGGAATGTCCTCCTCATGAACACGTATGTGAGGGTAGCCTGAACAAAGATCAATCTTGGAAAAATACATGGCCCCGTGTAGCTCATCTAACAACTCATCGATTCTAGGTATAGGGTACCTGTTTTTGATTGTCTTCTTGTTCAAAGCCCTGTAATCAATACACACCCGCATAGTACCATCCTTCTTTACCAACACCACCGAAGAAGCAAATGGACTAGATGATGGTCGAATGTGTCCCATATTGATCAACTCCTTAATTGTATTCTCAATCTCAATTTTGAAGTGCCTAGGATGTCGATATGATGCAATGTTGATGGGCTTGGTCCCATCCTCCAACTCAATTAGATGCTCAAATCCACAATCTGGTGGTCTTCCTAGAGGAATGTCACCAAACACCTTACTATGCTTATCCAATAAATATTGGATATCAACATGATACTCATCCTTGGAAGAAGAATTAGAAGATACAAAAACTTGGGCTGCCCATGCAATATCATCATGACAAAATAAAGCCTCCATACGCCTAGCTAAAACCACTCTAGGTGTTCCATTTGAAATAGCTCTCAATACTATCTTCTTCCCATTGTGAATAAACTCAATCTCCATCTTCTTCAAATCCTGTATATATTGGCCAATAGAATGCAACCATTGCATCCCCAATACAACATCAATGCCTGAAAGTCCAACCATGTAGAAATCATCTACCAAAGTATAATCACCCATCTGGATATTAAGCTGTGGTACCTTCTTCAGACAACTCATTGTAAAACCATCAGCTACAACAACTGTGAAACCCTCAAAATCCTCTAACTGTAGGCCACGTCTCATAACCAATCCCTCATCAATGAAATTATGTGTAGCCCCACTATCCACTAAACATGTGACACGTTGCCCATTGATGATTCCCTTAACTTTGAATGCAAGATATCTAGGGACTCCTGATATAGTAGCAATAGTCACTGTATTAGCAATATCATCAGACTCAAGCTCCAAGGTAGGCTAATCCTCCTCATGACGTGATCTTGTATCCTCATGTGAATTAGTCTCATCATCAGACATTACCTCAATAAGATGTACCTTTCCTTTGCCTCTACACATGTGTCCTGGTTGCCAAGGTTGTTTGCAATCAAAACACAATTTCTCCCTTCTCAATTCATGACGCTCCATAGATGGACTTGGTCTGATAGGCTGAAATGTCTTCTTTTGATTTGAACTTGAACCCTTGAAGAAACTTTTCTTTTGAGGGAATATAGGAGTAATATCCAAGTCAAGTGCTAAATCAATGGCCTTATCCAATGTAGCTGGCTTGAGAACCTTGACCAGATCTTTGATTCAATCATTCAACCCTTCAACAAATAGCATAGTAATCCTCCTATCAGACATGTCAAGAACCATAACCGCAATCTTTTGAAATTCATTCACATATGCCTCTACCCTACCACTTTGTTTCAATTGTGCAAGTTCACGGTAGTAGACCTCCACATCCTTATGATCAAACCTGTTAATGAGTTTTTGAACAAACTCATCATATGAAGTAAGCCTGTTGTGATGTTGAGAGATAAGACCATAATGCCACCACTCATAAGCCAAACCCTCCAAATGCATAGTAGCAAAATGTATAGTCTTTTCTTCACTCATGGGCTTGAGTGTAAGAAAAGTGTCCAACTTGTTCACCCATGCGCTAACACTCATTTTATCATTGCCATCAAAACTAGGAAGGGGAATCTTTTCCATTGCATCCTTGTATTCTCTAGGTTGTGTTGGCCCTAGTTTTCTTTGCCTTTGTTGATATCCACGTCCTCTTTGCTTTTGTCTTTTATGGTTTATGAAGTTATTGAGGTTGATCCTATCACGAACACGATCAGGTAGTGCATCATACTCATCAATCCAAGCTTCCCAGTCATCACCTTCTTCCTCTTCAAATTCCAAATCTTCCTCAATCACCTCTTCATCTCTAACAAAAGTAAGCCTCATAGGTCTCTCTACTGTTGGTGCACGAGTTCTCCTTGTTCTTTGTGATCCTGCAATACTCCCTTCATCATCCTGATTAGCCTTGTTGTTATTCCTGTTACCTGTCAAAATGTTACATAGCCTATCAATGCTTCTTTGAATGTTGACATTGGTTTCATGTGTTCGATGTATGGCTGCATTTGTATTTTGATGATGATCAACCATTCTCCTTTGTGTCTCAATAATCTCTCTAAGTACCCGATCCATATCATTTTGTGGATTAGGTCTCCTTCTATCACCCATTGCTTTAGCTTTTCTTCTATAATGATGTGGTAATGGATCAATGAAGCTCATCACCCATAGGCTGGCAGGAATATGGCTCTGATACCACTGTAAGAGACCTTTCTTTGTAAACTGAAAATTTTTATCAACTTTTTCAAACAAATAGTAGCACAAATCAACAAATGATCAACACCAATGAACAATGCAATAGTAGAACATCAAACCCACATCAAACTTTATTACTTGAAGCCTTCAAATGAGATATACAGAAATGATATGTTGCTGATATGAAGTTTCAGTCAATGTCTGATTTATATCAGACTTATTTACATCATAAAATATGCCACCAAATGGCTCATATAGACCATATATGAATGCCCAAACACTCTAGGATGAAGCTAGAGATCATATGAAACCAAAACAACCATGGAAGTACTTAGAAAATGCTCTGATATAAATGTTTATCAGACTGATATGACTGCTGAAAGTGGTGATTTTTCCAGTCACACAAATGTAGCAATGAAATCACATGGAAAACACCTCCAAACTCAAGTGATGGATGCCTAGTTTGGTCTTCAAATAAGTGCAGCTCTTCAACTATCAAATCCCACTTCAAATCCACTTCAAAGAACCCTGAAATTGCATAAATAATTCACTGTCATAAATCAGACCTTTGCTGATATGAAATCAGACCTGGAAAAGTATGCAAAAGTCACTCAAATCTCATAAAAACCCAATCGACTACCTTGGTAGTCACTCCACTTCACCAAGGGTTCCAAATTGATGTCAAATACTCTTTTAATCTTCTCTAACAACCTGCAAATGAAGCACAAATAGTGAAATCTGTATGAAATCACTTCACAACTAGTATGGGGTCATCACCATACATAAACAAGGGGTCATCACCTTGCCAATAAACTGAAAATCGGAATTCTCAGCTCAAAATGAAAGAGATAGAAAACATACCAATGCATAAATAGTTGCAAATCGAAGTTCAAGTCCTCTATTTAAGCTCTCCAAGCTTGGGCGTCCTGTTTCTTTGCTAATTTTGAATGGACTTGAAATCCATCAATCAAATGTGAGAAACTTGAACAATTTTAAATGCATGACATCAATAGATACAATCATTTAAAACAATCTTTAATTATTTTAAATGAAATCATCTATTATCAAGTGGATCGATCCTCTTTAGCAAATTGAATGTCTTCAAGCATGGGTGGCGGCTATGGATGAGAGTAGACAATCATTAAAATTCCTCATATGAGCTTGAGCGAACCTCCTCCATAATGATGTTTGGCATTAAAAATCCTTTCAAACCATAAAAATCGATCCAATGCAAACATTTAATTTCCTTCGTTAATCGTCCTCAAGATACCATCACCCAAATGCCAATATTTAATAAATGACTCTTGCATTCAAAATATGGTTTCACCAAATCAGCAGCCAGCTAGGAAAATATATGAAATCATTTAAAATATATCAACCGACCTCTTCAATGCAAGTCACCCAATACAAACATAGGCGAATGACTCCACAAGGCATTTGAATTGGCACTTGATTCAAAGTGGCGATCACCTCCAAGATAGTCGTTGGCTCAACAAGCAATGCAAACATCAAACAATATTCAATGCACCTCATAGAGAATGCCAATCGATCCATTTGGCGAACACCTTTATTCTATACATGCTCCACGAAAATCGATTAGAGAAAATGTAATTAAATATTTCGTTTTCCCTCTTATTCCTTCTTTTGAAAATTCAAACCACATAATTGAAAATACAATTTCGATATTGCATTTCCCATATAGCTCAAACACATACTAGTTGATCCAACTTTCTGAATCTCCATGCATAGAAATAAAATCAACTAGCAACTCATTCCCTTACCAATACACTAGCCTATAAGAATGGATGATAGGCTAATTGTCAACTCCAAATGAAGTCACTCCGGAAATGGGGACATGACAAACGTTGTGAAGCAACTCACCAAGATCCTTGTGAAGTAATGTACCAGTCACATCAATACATGTATCCCAAATTATCACATCATCACACCAACTAAAAGTGAAGAGATAGATGACTCTCATCGTGTTATCATCACCAACTATCCATCTAAATCTGAATGATCTCATATGGATGTGAAAAATGTCCATCACAGGTGCATAAACAAACATGCCAATCCACACTTGGTTGCTGATATAAATCAGAACAGCACTAGGAAAACTGAAAATCAGACCTATGAGGTGTCAAGAATGCGTCTGCTATCATAGAATGATAGGATGTCATCATCATGCAAACCCCCAACACTGTTGTGGCAATCCCAAACACTCCTATCCATCCAAACAGCTGCCATCATCAATGTATAGCCTGAAGACTCCATGATCAACAAGGTAGAACAACCATCAACCAACAATGTGTGAGCTAAAAACCAATGGATTGGGGATAGAAATTTTCTGCTCTCATGCTCATCTCCATGTCTTGGACTATAGTTTAGCTAATACCCAACATCTACAAGCACATGCCACTCAAAATTAAATATGTCCATGACATCATCTTCACATACCTCAAGTCCTGAAAAATAGGTCAGCCTTATGCTCCATCAAAGAATCATCATCATGACGATGTAGTGTCAAAACACAAGTAGACTCAATGAGCTCTCCAAGGATGGTTAGACTCCCAACCAAATCTGAATCACAAATGTTTTCTTCTACGCATGCATACATATCATTATGTGCTGGTTCACAAAGTGTATGCACAACTACCTCTTCCTTAGCCATGACTCGAGCCTTCAATGGGCTCTCCAAATGGTGTGACTCATGAACCTTACGAGGAAGATCATTTGCATAAAATGAAATTTTAGACTCATACCTCTCAACAAGTCCATGCAAATCTGGTTGTTGCTTGTGTTCTACTACCATAAGAGGTTCATCCCGCACATGCTCAACCTCCATAGCTTCTTCCCTTGGAAGAAATAAGGATCGAAGAAATGTCTCTCTTTGCTGTCTCTCATGATCCATGTGACTGAATTGTTCCTTGACCTTTTGTAGGTGTTGTTTTGCTTGGGCAGCTAGCAACTTGGCTTCCCTAGCTCTCCTTAGCCACACATCACACATGCTTTGAGTTGTCTTTACATCCTCTATGCTATGATGCACAAAATCAGGGCGTTTGTGGCTTGGATCTATTGATGATGTTTTCTTGACAACAATAACATTAGAATAAAACACCAAGTGCTCTATCCTCTCTTGAACAAAGCGTCTCGAATGCTAAACTACGTGATCAAACAAGAACGCTCCAAGGTTCCTTGTACGTGATTGCAACGGATAGCCTCAGTGGTATGATGTGATAATGTTGTTTACACAAAGGGACTTACACAGAATTTATTCATCACTCCATTCAAATATGTACTCTTTCCTTGTGTAATGGAACTTCTTCTAATCAACTACAAAAAGAAAAGGCAAAAAGCAAGGGTTAAGAGAGCTAATCTAAGGACAATGATATAATGCGCATGTCATGATAGACAAATTCCCTTCCACAACCTAGCTTTGCTTCACCATGAGAACCAACAATTACACAGAGTAAGTGCAATCTACTAAGGTAATCATATGATTTTCATGTTGTGAACTTCCATCTAGACACCCACAACTCACGCAGTTTGAACGAGCATCCACAACTGAACTTATGCAAACAAGGTTCAGGTAACTTTGCAAAGTGAGTTACCTTCGGCAATCCACGAAAAGTATGAACCAAAAGGGATTCATCAAATATCTTCACATAAGAAACATTATATCAATGAACTTCTAATCTATCAACTAAGCTACTTTGGAAACAATTCTTAACCATCTTGGAGACAATGAAGACCATGCTAACATTCCAAAATCACAAGATCACCATGAAACATTCAACAACGAGATTGCATTAATCTTGATGTGTATCTTTACAACAATCTCTCAATATCTCTTCAATGACTTCGAAGAGTCTCCTCTACTCTACTCCTTTCTAATCTAATGTATATTGTATATTGTATCCTCTACAAATGAGAAGAATGAGCCTTTTATAGACTCCAAAAATTACATGAAGGGCCAAGATTGATTTAGCAATCAACGACCGAGATTGAGACAACAAAGCAGTTTGTTACAAAATTTGCTATTTTTAGAGCATGAAAGAGGCAATGAAGGCATGTTTCCCAATGTGATAAGCATCTTTGGAGCATCTTTATGGTGGGCCCTCTTTATCCACTTGTTTGTTATAGACAACCTGGACTTGAATGAATGACATGGCAGAATGTGATTGGCCTGATGATGTGTATGTGCCAACTTAGCATCTTTAAATGAACTAGTCTGGTTCACCTCATGTTCACTTTACTTAGAATATTTTCTTCTTGTTGTCTTGATGTAACTCATGGATCGCTTTGATGATCATGCTCATCTCTCATCTTGTGACGTCCTTGTGCTTGTGCAGGATTATGCCTCTGGATAGTTGCATGAAGTAGAAGATATGTTGTGCATGAGTCCTTGGAGTAGATTACATGATAATTGTCCTTTTGGCGCGTGAAATGAATCATTGGAAGATGACTCCCTCTCATGTGTGGCGTTGATGTCTTCCTCATCTAGACATACAAAGTCTTCAAAGTAAGATGAACTTGATGTAGGAGCTCCTCCGTGTGGTGATGATAACAAATTTGAGCAACTTTCCTCCACCTTCCAAACTTTTCATGTATGAGCTCTCGCCATTCACCTCCTTGGATCCTCCATCACCTACAAAAAGAAAAACATCAAATTAAGACTTGATATAAAGGATTTTCAATAACAAATTGCATTCATCTTATGCATGTGGGATCAAAAAATGACATTTCAAAACATACCCTTTCGTGTGAAATCCATGCCTAAGTGCCTAGGCGGGTTTAGATGGTGCAAAAGGATTATTTGATGTGAATTCCACACATGATAGTTAAGGCCGCCTAGGAAGGGCGGGCTGGGAGGTGGTGTGTGGATTTCTATACTTAGGCAATTCATTTGATATCTTTCTTTCTTTTGATGACCCTTTTCTTCAACTTCATCAAGACTTAGCGATTTTTTGATGTGTTTATGTGAAGTTAGAAGGCACACTTGGAATGTTTAATGACTTTGTCCAGATGCCTTAGTGAAATCCGCCTAGGATGGGCGGGTTTGGAGGATGCAGAAGGATTTTGCAACGCGAACACTCTCCACCTTAATCTTGATGCTCTTCCCTCCTTGTTTGCATGACTTAGTGATTTTTTCCATGTTTTCGAGTTGATTTGTCATTGTTGGAAGAGTTAAGGAGCGATCTTGAAGGATTCAATACATTTTCCATGCCAGGGTGTCTAGGGTGCCTAGGAAGGGCGGCTTTGATGATGGTGTTTGGATTTTACCTTAAGACTTGTGATTTTCACCAATTTTCCTCCTCTTGAATGATCCTGTATGGGTGTGAAGCAAGATGACGGATGTGGAAGGTCAGAATGGTGTGATTTGAGTGCTTGGACACTGGATTCCATGCTCACCTCTCTAGGCCGCTCAGGTAGGGCGGGGTTGAGAGTGACCCTTGGATTATTACACTTAGAAAACTTTTCATCCTTCCAGACTTGATCATCTCATGCTCCAAGTGTTCATCTTCACCATTTTCATTGATTCTACTTGCAAATTGTGTTGTTTTCATCCCTGGGCGGTTTTGGAGGCTCTGTGTGGAGAGGGCAGTGTGAGACATGACAGAGTCCAAGACTCTCTCTTGAGGCCGCCCAAGTAGGGTGGGTTTGGAGGTGAGGCATGGATTTCACCTTCTAAAGCCTCTGATTCCTTCAAACTTATGAATTTTCCTTAGAATTTCATCATCTCCTTGTGCTTAAAACCTTGTAAACTTGATAACTTTCTTCTTTGGGCGGATTTGGAAGCAGTGTCTGGACAAGTGCATGTCTAGGACGTTGAATCCATGACCTTATGCCAAGGTCGCCCAGTTTGGGTGGGTTTAGACATAGAGTGAGGAATTTCTTGCTTTAGTCAAATTTTGGATTTTCCTGAATGGAAGTTTATTGAAAAATATATTTAAGTATAAGAGAATTTCTTATATTTTTAATATTTTTCAATATACTTCCAGGATGTTTGAGATAGGTCCTAGATCCATAGGATTTAACATGCAGATTCTAGATTTTTGAGGATCCACCAGATTTCAGACTTAGTCATTTTTTCAGGATTTTCAGGATATCAGACTTAGTCATTTTCAGGGTCTCAGGGACATGCATCAGGATGAAGGCATATGGACCTTTAGCAAGAAACTATTGAGACCTGGGCAAAACAACACTACCAAAAGCCTACAAGCTCAGAGGAAAACTAAACCTAAAGCAAAACAAAGACAAAAAGCAAGAAAAAAGAGGGGTCCCCATTTGCAATGGGGTGATGTGTGATTACATCGCAACAAGATCCACAACCATTACCTCATGCTTAACCACCAAATCTTCAGTGTCAAAAAGGTATGGTTTCTTACCACTATCATCCTCATGCAATTCATTTATCTCATGATCATGTGAAGACAAAGGACTGCTGTTTGTACTCAGAAAATCAGAATTGTTATCATACCTTTTTGTAGTGTCTTCAAGGATCTTAAGCACCTCTCCCTCCATGTTTGGATGCTCATGAACAAATGCTGGTCCAAGAAGTGTGTCAAATTGAAAACCAAGTGTATTACTTGTCATAGCTTCTCTCCCATGTCTGCAAGGTATATCTTCATGTGGACACCTCTCCTCTAATCTCAAGACTTAACACACTTGATGTACTACTTGATCCTTGTTAAAATATTGAATCATCTTGGTATGATGAGTGCTCGAATCTTCATGCAATATCTCACCCTTATGGGGTCCATCAAATTCTTCACCCATTTGTCTATTCTCCACAATCTTTGTATTGGATTGTTCTTTGGATGTGGCTGCCATAGATGACTGAATTTTTGATTTGGATGATGAAGAATGTGTCAAGCTCAACTCTAAACAGAGCTCATCAACTTAATTTTCTGATTCTTGAAGGGCCATTTGAGTACTCTTCAAGGAATTCATAGTAACCTTAAGCTCAAAGGTAAGCTTGTCAACTTCTTCTTTTCCTCTCAATGCATTAGAATATATTTCATCAAGCTTGAAGAGATCTGATCTCTATCTGAAAGTAGATGTAAGTAAATTTTATTTCATTGCTACCAAAGCTTCTTTGAGCACCTGCAAATCTGCAAGAGATAGTTCTCTTTCAATGTCTTTGTGTCTCCTTTGAACCTTCCAACAATAATCTGCCATCATCTTGTTCATATTCTCAATATGTCCTATGGCTGCAACAGTCATATCTTCATTGACCTTTAATTGATTTTCCAAATGATGTGACCTATCATCATGTCTCTCAAAATCAACTACCTCAATGATATCTGCTTCACATAATTCATGTTTTGAAGCTAGGTCAACATCATGCTCAATCAAGGAATCATCATCATAATAGTGAGTAGAATCATTTTCAACATGCTCTTCTTCAATTGTTGGTCTAGAAAGTGTACGTACAACTATTATGTAATGTCCCCTTTTTGTGTAGTTGAGCCATTGTTGTAAAATTGACTTGGAGAAAGGAAAGTCAACTTCATCTAAGCCAAATTGAAGTTAAGTTGAGTACTTTATAAAGTGATTGGAGAATGGAAAGTTGGTTAAGTGAAGCTTGGAGAACGGAAAGTCACTTATAAAAGGGAAATAATAAATTATAATAAAATGACAAATAAACTATTATTTTAATGTCAAGTTGGATGACCCACTTGGAGGAGGAAAAGTGAATTAAAAATTAATATTTTAATCCCATTGTGGCGCACCTCTTGTGGACATGAAAATTATATAAAATATGGCAAATTGGGCTGTTCCTTTTGAGGGCTTTATAAAGAGGTGTTTGGAGGCTCATATTATCATATTGTATTTTGTCATTTGCATATTGGATATTTTCTTTTGAGTTGCAACAACAGGTTCAACTATTTTTGAGGACGAAAACCATTGGAAATTAGTGGATTGGACGAAAACCCAATTCCACTTGAGAGGTAAATCCACCTAGGGTTTACTTTTGAGCATCATTGCAGGATTTTGGCATTGTTGAGGAGTTGGTAAAGACATTAATTTGTAGGTTACAACTGCTAGGGTTTCATTACCAAAATTGGTGATTTGACATCAAATCAATTTTAGGTTTTGAAGGATTTATTTGCAAGTCTTTGTGAGGGTTTATATCAGCAATTGGAAGAATTTATAATGCATATCTATGAAGGGTTTTTATGGTTGCAGGATTGAATTTCTTTACAAACCCTAGCCGTACAAGATTGGGCATTAAGTTTATATTTTGCATCCTCATTTCTAGCCGTAGCAAGGGTTAAGAAGTTTGGCCTCATTGAAGGAACAAATCACCGCGTTTGGGGAAGTCAAATCTGCCATTAGGGAAGAGTTTGATCAGCATTTCAAGTGTCAAGTTTAATCTAGAATAAATCGCCTTTGATGAGCATGAACAACGCTGCCATTAGAAGTAGAATCATCATCAAAAATAGGGAGTTTTGACCATTTATGAAGGTATTTCCATCTGGCTTGTTGGTCGATCAGATGTGAAGGAGAATCGCTGCCCAAGGAAGTCAATTTCAGTCATAACAACAGTCCAGCCATAGCTGTTATTTTATATCAGAAGTACTGAATCATTATTTCAGTCACCATCTTTGGCTGTTTGGTTTATATTCTTACATGCTTCATGAAGATTCAAAATCGGGTATGTCAATGCAAAGAGTTTACTTCAAATCTTTAATTTGAACATCTATTTGTACCGCTGCCATAGTTATATTAGATTGTCATTATTCATATCAGATCTGATATCTTTGTAATCAAACTTGTTATAATGCAAATAAAGATATGATTGGTGTGGTATTTTGATGTTTAATGAATGCAAAGTCATGTGTTATGTTCCTATCATATTGGCATATGTATTTTATATGAAAACCATCACAATCAAAATCAGACAAAATAAACTGTTATTTTAATGTCAAGTTGGACGACCCACTTGGAGGAGGAAAAGTGAATTAAAAATTAATATTTTAATCCCAATTGTGACGCACCTCTTGTGGACATGAAAATTATATAAAATATGGCAAATTGGGCTGCTCCTCTTGAGGGCTTTATAAAGAGGTGTTTGGAGGCTCATAGCATCATATTGTATTTTGTCATTTACATTTTGAAAATTTTCCTTTGAGCTGCAACAACAGGTTCAACCATTTCTAAGGATGAAAACCCTTGGAAATTCGTGGTTTGGATGAAAACCCAATGCCACTTGAGAGATGAATCCATTCAGGATTTGCTATAGAGCTAATTTGCAGGTTTTGACATAGAATTGGAACTACAAAGACATATTATTTGCATGTTTATATCAGCTAGGGTCTGAAGACCAATTGGAGCTACAAAGACATTATTTGCGGGTTTATATCAGCTAGGGTTTGAAGACCAAATTGATGCAGATTTGTTCCAAATATCAATTTGGATTTTGGCTATTTGGAGACATCATGTTGTTGGCCGCCTAGGGTTTGTTTGGCATTGATATCATTTGACAAATGTGAAGGGCGAATCATGCAAAGAAGCGAATATCTTATGCAGATCTAGACTTCGTGTGTTATGCAGATCGTGGGCTTTGAAAGAGGATTTGTCATTTATTTGCATCTCTCATTGCCTAGGGTTTAGGTGTCATCACCTTTGAAGAGGAATCGCTGCCCTAGAAGACAATTCGCTGCCTATTTGGAGGCATTTTTGTGAAGGAATTAGAGTTGCAGTAGTCTCTTTCCATAATGGAAGTAAATTGCAGCAGGTGTACCATTCATATCAAACTTGACATTTTGTGGAGACATTTCAAACATCAGAAATATTGCAGCAGACCAGCCCTATCTCAGAGTTGTACATCAGCACTCATATATTGTATGTTTGGCATTCTTATGCATCATATTGTTGAAAATATCAATCAGGTATGTGATTGTATTGAAACTCATTCAAATCTTTAATATGAATAAAGGGATATCTTGCTGTTCCAAGTATATCAGACTTCTGATTTGTTATTTCAGTCCATTTGTTTATTATTGTTTCATTTGCAAAGTATTCTACTCTGGGATTATCTTATGGCAAATGCATACACAAACTGAAATATCATAAAAAACCATTCAAACAAGTAAAACAAACCAAGGAGAACTCAGTCCACATAGGATGCATGTCAATTGTTTGACAAAATGACAAACCCTTGAAATCAGAAATTCAGGGCAGATTTGATAAGGGTTCTTATATTGGTACTAGAGCTTAGTATCTTGCCAGCTTGGAGGGTGAAAATCAGTTGGTTTAATGCACACAAGTGACAGAACAAACAGGTACATTGCTAGGGAGAAAAGAAGACAATTTCAGTGGGCACAACATTACCCTGAAGAGGACACTGTATCAGCTGCAAGGCTGTAAGATACCCAACTAGTACTAACTAAATTTTTCCTTCCTTAGACAGATTTACTTGCACTTAATTCTTCAACTACTTAGTCTACTTAACATCACATATGAAAAGATAACAAAGGCAACTTGCATGAATCAACTTGCTCCCGGACCCCGCAAGGGGCGCTGCCCCCTGACTCCCGTTGGGGGCGTTGCCCCCAAACCCCCATCAAATCAGTTCTATCTTGATTCAGTGAGCAATGGGGTGCAACATTCGCAACATTCAGTGTGCTACCAGATTGGGTCCCTTGGTTGGTTGGTCCATTGGCAGGTGTTCCGAATGTGATGGTTCTACTTTTACACAGCTCCTACTTTAGCATTGTTGTTAGTTGGCAGAGCTTACTTAATGTCACTTGATACTTCATGGTTTCTGTCGTCTGGAAGACGACTAATTTTGTGGGGGGGATGATGTAGTCGGTCATAATTGTAGTCGGCCGTAGTCAGCCAAGTAAATAATCATGATTTAATTAGTAGTGTTAAGTTAGGAGTTTTATCGAGAATTAACTCCGACGGTTGGATAGTTATAGAGTCGTTGCCAATGGTTGGTATCTCAACCAACCTTGGCCAAGTTATATATTGGTTTAATTCTTTGTAGTCGGGGGGACCGGCAGCATTGTGACATTGTAGTGTGATACTGATATATTCAATGAATGGAACAATGTTTTATCTTGTGCAATTTTGGTATGAATCATATGCTTTATAGTTATTGCTGTATATTTCCGTTTACTCCAAGTTTGGTCTGAAACACCATATTGCCAGTAAACAGTCGGCATACAATTTTTGCTGGTTTTGAGCTCTTTGCAAATTGTCCTTAAGGACTCTCAAAACGTGTAATGTCCCCTTTAAGAAGATCCTTATTTTCCACCTTGCACATGAGAATTACTTCTTAAAGGAAACGTTAGTAATAGATAAGATCAATAAATCATATTAAAATAATCAAATTAGGGTTGGTAACCACATAAATAGTATCAACATAAATCAAGAATTCAATTATTCAACCCTTAAGTGGATTCATACTTAGGGTTGTCTATTATATGTTAATTTTATGTATTTTCAAACCCTAGTGGAGATGGGATACTATCTCTTGTTAGGTTGCATGAATCATCCTCTATGAGTAGTGCCTTTGTATGATGTAACACATGCCCATTCCACCTTAGGTTTTACTAAGTGCCCTTGTATGATGTAACACATGCCCATTTCACCGCAGGTCTTACTTATTGCCCTTGTATGATGTAGCATGGTCCATTCCACCGCAGGTCTTATCCATTGCCTAAGTATGATGTAACATATTCCACCGCCGGTCTTATCTACCTTTGAGGTATTAATGCTACTTCTTCCTAACAAGTTTACCTCCAATCTCTCAATGTGTGCTATGCTCTTATATAAATCAAATATGATTACTCTTTATTATATTTATTTATTTTCAATATCAAAGTTGTATTTAACTCAGAAGTGTTCTCTTAAAAAATATCTTTTTTTCCTGTTGTTTTTACTTTCTATCTTATAACCTTTATTTATTTCCCTTTCAAGGGATATGTTTGAAGAGACACATCTCTTATTATGCTTCGCGTAAAATACATACGTACCTTCTTATAATTTTTATTACTTTAGTAAATTACATACGTACCCTCTTATAATTTTTATTACTTTATATTAATTCCCTTTATGAGTCATGTTAAAACTAGTTCTAACCATATGTAACTCTGCTATCATAAGAGGATAGGTTAAAAGATGTTTATTTATATTATTTGTATTTATATTATATCATTTATAAATGATATATTATTAATTTTATATTATTTATATTATATCATTTATATCATAATAAATGATATATGATTTATATTATATTATTTATATTGATATTATAATATAAGATAAATATAAGAATATTTGTATTTATATTATTAGATATATTTATAATATATTATTATTATTTATGTGTTATTTATAAATATAATAATAATATATCTTGTTAATTGTTTTAAATAAATATTATTTAAATATATTAAATATATTCAATTTATAATATCATTCATATCTTTGATTTGAATGAATAATACATAATCTATTCAATTATAAATTACTAGTATAGGGACATGACAAAACCTCTTGAGTATCCTTCATCAATTCTCTTGCTCGGGGAGCTCTACTATCATCCAGTGCCATATCAACAAATGAAACTGCATCATACCCATACAAAGCTCGAAAGGGAGACATGCCGATTGACATGTGGAAAGTAGTGTTGTAGCAGTATTCACCCAGATGTAGCCACTTAATCCAGGCACGCTGATGATCAGATACATAGTTTCTCAAGTATCCCTCAAGCCATTTATTTACAATTTCAGTTTGTCCATCGATTTGAGGATGATAACTAGTGCTTGGTGTCAGGTCAGTTCCAGCTAGTCGAAATAGCTCTCCCTAGAATACACTGATGAACCGGCTATCTCGATCACTGACTATGATCTTAGGAAGGCCATGTAGTCTGAAGACTTCACGAAAGAATAACTCAACTACTTGCAAAGCTGATGACTCAATTGGAATTGCAAAGGAGTGAGCATACTTTGTCAACCTTGTTGGCGTTTCAATTCGCACCTCTGGAATGCGAGTTGGAAACGGATAGGTATGCATAGATAAACTGCTCTCCTATTGGAAGGGGGAGTTCCCTTTTTGCTGATGTTCGCTGAAAAGATAAATAAAACCAAATTTCGCCTATCTTCTTTTTGATTCTCAGCTGCGAGCACAAGGTTATAAAACTCTAAACGCTGCAGAAGAGGTTTTTTCCTTTTTTAAAACTTCTACTACAACTAAGTATAGACTAACGACGCTTTTAATCTCCTAAGTAAATTCAGAGCAAAGGAAATTAAAAGTGAACAAGGAATGATTGTTTTAACACAAAAACTTAAGCAATTTTCTCCTAGATTTACATCACAAGACTTATAGTACTTTAATGATGAAAGTTGAAATAAAAGTTACAAAAGCCACACATCTGACGACGAAACTTGATGATTCGAGATAGAATATTAGAGCAAAATAGGCATGAGACTTCTATTCAATATCACAAAGTTGATACAACTCCAAGACAGCAATACTGTAGCAAAAGGTAGACATACAACAAGCGATCAAACACCGGAGAAAAGGTTACACAAAGTGAACAAACACTTGAAATAACAAAATTTGCAGGCTAGAATAGGCACAACAAATTTGTTATCACAAAAGTCGATCCCTTACAATGGGCAAAGCTGCCCTTATTTATACTAAAATCAAAGGAGTAGGGAACCCTAAAATCTCCTTGATTAACCCTAACTTGCCAACCCACAAGCTTCATTACTATTCTAAGACAAATATACAATAAACAAATGCTTTAAAGCAAAGAAAACTCCAACTAACACAAAGTGATTTCTTTCTAAATATAGAATGGATGAGCTTAGGATGAAAACAAATGCTTTAAAACAAAAAGCATTTGATTTAAAGTTGCTTTCTTTTGAAATGCATCCTCATCAACATTCTTGTTTTTTGGTGATGTCATCCATTGATATTCTGGAAACAATATCTTCTAAAAAGCGAGTGACTGCATCTTTGGTAGGAACACTGATACTCTTTAGAATGATATTCTGATTCTCTAACATTTTCTTCACCGTTTGCAACCATCTGAAGAAATTCGTGAACTTCGCCCATAGCCTTGTCGAACTTCACTATCATTGCGGCAAAACGACCTATCTTGCCGGCACTGATATCATCATTAAAATTGTTGCGGACGAGAGTCTAGAACTTTGCTTGCACTTCCCTGAGATCATACAGGGTACCATCTTTTTCGTACGAACATGGGATCTGAGCAACAAAAGATTTGACGAACTTGACATTGACTACCTTTTCTTTCTATTTTGTCAACTTTGAAATTATACTGTCATAAGTTTTTACTGTGAAAAGATATTGCGCTTTCCAAGTAGAAATTGTCTTCTTATCATCAGTTGAATCAACAGAATCAAGTGCAATCTTCAAGTCGGAGATAATGATCTCAAACACCGGTCTATTTTCTGCCACGGTTTGCTGCAACCCCTGGATGCCTTGGCATAAATCATGAGCGTTGTACTTTAATTGATAAAACTCTGAAAGTACAACTCTCCCTTTAGTCACAAATTCTTCCACCCAATTATTCATGTGCCTCCCATAGAGGACCAACTGACCGAATCGCCGTTGATCGGCTAGTGATTCAAGATTTGGTGGAAGCAATAAATCAGCTTGTGATGCGCTATGGAAAAGGTTGGAAATGTACTGCCGCAGCTGCCTAACTTTAGCCTTGAGAGCTGCTTTATCTTCTCCATCTTTCAACACCCTTTCCTTCAAATTATCCGCTGCAACCTCGAAGAGATTTACATCTGTATGTCGGGTACTCCTACTAAGGTTAGCTTTGACAACCTTGAAGTCATCAACCTCAATATTATCAGCACTTCTATCTTTTGGCGGTGTTGCAGTTTCAAGGATCATTTCTCCATCCGCATTCTTTTCAATGCGAACCTGCTTCTTCAACTTCTTGTCTGGTGTGTCTTGGTAGACGCTTTTAAGCTTTGTTAAATCCAACTGATATGAAGGCTTTCTCCTCTTCCTTCCTAGAATGTTTTCAAGCTAGGATGAGTCTTCTTCTCTTGGAAACTCGGTTCTAACCTCATCAGCTCTTGATGAATCAATATGTGCATCAGAGTTATGAACCGGCGAATCTGGCTCTGAATCTATGTGGATAGGAGAAGTGCTTGGTGAAGGAGGAGAGACATGATTTGAAGGTAATGCTTCAACATGCGGCATTGGTTCAACAGGAACTTCTGATTCAACTATTGGTTGTTCCTGCTGGACATGAGCTGGAGACTCATCCTTTTTCCTCTTTAACTTAGCCATTTTTGTTCCTTTTGGAAGAACAGTCATAGCTTTAACCCTTCGTTTCGGCTTGGAAGTGGAAGGCTTTGATGGTTGTACAACTAGTGGCTCTGCTACCGGAATATCATCCTTCCGCTTATTCTTCAAGAATATCAAACTGTTTTTAAAAACTCGACTCGTTCTTTCCTCAATGGAAGTGTTCTCTTTTATTGACCAATTAACTGGTGGCAACAGTTGTTGCTCAACTTGGTCCCTGAAATACGTGGGAAGTAGAACTTCACCACTTTCTGTCAAACTCTTTATATTTTCTAATAGGATATCAGACATCTGCTGAAGAGTAAACCTGCTGTAATTGCGTTGTCGCACTTCAAACTCATCAGCACAATTAGCTCAGAAGTCTTCAACTGCATGCTTGTGCGTATAATTTTGGCCAAGATGTGATGCAAAAACACCACGGGGATCATATGAAGACCTTCTGTCAAAAAACTTGAGACCATATCTGGATGATTCATTACCAATTACCTTGGCATCTGCTCCAGATTTGCATCTGTAAATACTCATCCCAAGTGGAAAATTAAAAGCTGCCTTGCGTCTGCTATGCAAAAATGTATGAACTTCATAGGCTTGCCTCAGAAATTCCATAAATGCTATTTCATCTGAAGGATATCACGGCAACATGGCTGGCTCTCCGGAGAAGCCATATACTCTGATGTAGGAAAAAGTGGGAAGCTGGGTAAACCAATCAGCCCATTCTGCCATTGCTATTCTAGCATCCGCTGAAAACCGTATATGCAACTCATTATCCATATCTCGCACTGTATGCATCAGGAATGCATCATTCACCCGCTTGTAATGTCGTTCAGCTTGGGAAAGTTCTAACTGTGGGAAATGGTGATACACATGCTGAATACCCAGAGTTCCAACAACATTCAAACCTGTGAATTGACCCTGAAAAGCCATCAAATACACAAGGTATGACATCATGTGGAATTCGTGAGCCGTTTGAAAATCAAGTATTTGTTGGTGGAGACTATCACTGATGAGTGCCGACCAGTCATAGAATTCGGTTCCATCAACAATCTGGGACATGATGTAAAACATCAAAGGTTGGAACTTGTTAGCATCTGCTTGACCCGTGATCCGGCTTAGCAGAGTAATCATTATTGCATGTTCCTCCTTGAATTCTCCACGTCCAACATTCTTTGGCATGACATTCTACTTTTTTAACCACTTCTGACCAATCTTTTTCTGGTATTTTTCTTTATCATTGTTCCAAACCCTCTTGCATTCTTCAATTGAAACAGTTAAGTTTTCTCTCTAGACTGGTATTGTAAAACACGTCTCAATGTTGTTCGGCCTTAGGCTACAAAGCACACGTCCATCTCTTGATTGAATTTCTCTTGTGACCGAATTGTAATGCGTCATGCAAGCAATTACAAACTCAATACTTTGCACTGTGATGGGAAAGGATGTTGCTGCAAGCAAACCGGAGTGTCCTCGATTCCTGATAGCATTATTTCCTGCATCCTCCAAAGAATGTAAATTGATCACTGGAAGTACTTCATGCAAGTCTGTTTCACAAGTTCTCAGGGAATCGTGAACTAGTGCCGTCTTGGGCTTGATTTGTGTTGGAGAGTACTGTATATTGAAAGATTTGAAAATTGACTGTGAACATGCCTATGTTAGAGAAATCTTGGACAAAAGGCTGAAAATTACTTGCTGATTTTTAGAAAAAAGCAGAGTGAGCAAAAAAAATTGGCACATGGGTTTTGTAGGCAATTCTGTTTTGAAGCAACCCAGATTGTCGGATTTTGAAAAAGCAGACTTTTCCGAAAAGCAGCAAAAAAGAAGATTCCTGAAAAAAGCAAAACTCCCAATCTTCAAGAGGATGATATTTTGGATGGACCCATCTCGACAAAAATTGAAAAAGCTTCGGTCCAATTTCTGAAAAACGATCCCCTCAAAAAAAGGACCCTAAAAAAGCGAGCCTCTTTGCTTCCTCAACCCGAAACTATGAAGAACGCTGAAAAAACACTTCGTTTGAGCCTTTGAATTTTCGTTGAAAGAAAAAAATAAAAATCCTTCCTCTGGATGCAACGTGCAAAAGATAATGAAATAAAGAAGCCAAATGCTTGTCTTTATAGAACTTTAGGGTGAAAAAGTAGCTTTCTTTGTGAAAGAATAAAACTTGGATCTCATCCATGAAGAAAGCAACTTTTAAAGTGCAAATCCAAGTGGATGTCTTCGAATAGGAAGAATCCCTATTTTGTAGCTGCCTATGGCTTCATGTGTGAGATGACGAAAAATATCTTCTTTTGGTGATGTATCGAACACACGAGTTGAAAGAAGTGTTAGCCAATTTTTCTTCGTTTTCGACACTTCTACACTCGTTTTGACTCAAGTATGGCCTGTGTCTGACTTCAACAAGATGGCAAAATGTCATTGTTGACTAAAAAAGCTGACTGATCCTGACGTTTTGGAGATTTATCAACTGAGATTCCATCCCTAGCCTCGAACTAACGATCTGGCATTGTTTGACTGCGAATCTGACCTCTGGAATTGGCCACCGGGCGAAGATCGAGAAAAAGATGTTGGAAAACACTGTCAAATCAGGAAATTTTCTAACTTTGAAGAATCTGTGCGCCCCAAGCCTCCTGGGGTGCCTGGATTCTCTAGCCTTAGCCATTTTTTCGAAAATTACAACTTCTTCAATTTTTCGATTTGCGTGCACATTCCGGCGACTGATGACCCCTGTTTGGCTGTCGATTTTTGTTTGTCGGGACAAAACTGAATCTGATGATCTGGCAGATAGGCAGGCCTGAGGAAAACTGAGTTGACTGTACTCGTTGTCGCCCTCAGGAAACGCGCCAAACTGACCTGCTCTGAATCGGACCGGGTTGACGGAGGGAGATTCACTTTTTTCAGAAAAAACTCAGAAATAAACTAACTCTGGTGAGTTTGGGCGCCCCAAGTCACCTGGGGCGCCTATCTTTCAATGCCTTAGAATTTTTTTTGAAAATTTCAAATTTTATACCATTTCTTGTTTTCCGTGCCAACAACCTCTGTTTGATCTTCGTTTTCGGTTGTCCGGACGACTGTCGAGGTGGGACGAAGGGTGATCTGAGCAGCTTGAACATATCTGTGATGAAATCCTGGCTTTGACTGACATTTGACTGAGTTTGACCAAGTTTGACCAACTGGAAACAGGCTGATGGAAGCATTTTTGACGTTTCTCGAAAAATGTGAAAAAAAATCTAACACTGGAGAGGTTGGGCGCCCCAAGTCACCTGGGGCACCTGGTTTCTTCATACTTAACCATTTTTTTGATTTCCAACTCTCAACTGCAACTTGCTCCATTTTGTGTGCCAACAGCTACTTCCTGATGTCGATTTCGACGATTCGTCGATCAACTGTGACTGAATGGTGAATGAACTGCATAGCCTGGGTACATCTGACGAGTTTTCTAGCTTTTTAGGATATGATGATCAAAACGACTGCTTTTACGCTCATCGGAACTGATCGACGGACACAGCTCTCGCATTTTCTTGAAAAATGCGTAAAATTTCTAACACTGGTGGGACTGGGTGCCCCAAGCCACCTGGGGCGCTTGAAATCTTCAAACTTAGTCAAATTTCGTGATTTCCAGATTTTCACCTCACCTCGGATTGACCTTGCTCCGTTTTGCATGCTTCGTCGAGTTGACGATTGTTCGTCAGTTTTGCGTTGTTGGAACAATGTTGAAAACTCGAAAACGAGCTCTGGTAGATAAGCTTCCTCTGTTGACGACTTCAGAGCTCATGCTTCGCCTTCCGAAAAAGCAGAAATGACCCAGTAGAGAAAACTTGGTCGTTTGCAAATTTCGTCTGGACCACGCTAATCGTGAAGCAAAATCGACCAATGAGAATCAAGC
This sequence comes from Cunninghamia lanceolata, assembly GCA_027924645.1. Classification (NCBI taxonomy): domain Eukaryota; kingdom Viridiplantae; phylum Streptophyta; class Pinopsida; order Cupressales; family Cupressaceae; genus Cunninghamia; species Cunninghamia lanceolata. The sequence goes on along the minus strand of BSBN01001583.1, from coordinate 37,480,864 downwards.
GTGACACCTGAGTCAGAGATTCTATTTTTAGAAACTTTCTATTTTTAGAAAGTTTTGCTAGCATCCGTATCTCAAGAAACCCAGAAAACATAATTTGACGTCTATTTTTAAAAATTTTGTTTTTTTGACGAAAAATTTTCTAGACTTGTTCAAAATACCTTAATGAAGTAAAAATTTTGATTGGGTACAACAAACCTGTCAACAACTACATAGATACAGTCTTTTCCATTCACCTTTGGAGGACCTATGATGAAATCCATAGAAATACTCTCCCACTTTTGTTCAAGAATTGGCAGTGGTTGGAGTAATCCTGTTGGAAAAGTATGTTCTGACTTGTTCTGCTGGCAAGTCAAACATTCCCTGACATATTGCAAAACATCTTTCAAACCTTTCAAGGTGAATCTTTCTCGGATCAGTCTGTAGGTCTTGAAGTAGCTAGGGCATCCTGCAAGTGGAGTATCATGGTATGCCCTCAAAATTTGCTGCTTTAGCTTGGATTCAGGAGTCAGATAGATTCTATCTTTATAATAGATAATATCATCAACTACCTTGTACCTATCATCCTGAATGACTCCATCCATGATCTCAAAAGCAAATTATGACTTGGAATACTCAACTAGAAGCTAAGACTTCCAATCAGCTGAAACTTCACTCAGGGCACAAATGGCGGGTTTTCTAGACAAGGCATCGGCCACTACATTCTTCTTACCTTCACATACTCAATGTCAAAATCATATGCTTGTATCTTAATAATCCACTTTTGTTGTCTTTCATTCGGATCCTTGTGCCCTAGGAAGTATTTCAAACTGTTGTGATCAGTTCTGACTACAAACTTAGATCCAACTAGATACTGGCGAAATTTAGCCAAAGCATGCATGATTGCTAGCATCTCTTTGTCATATGTTGAGTACAACCTTTCTGTGTCCTTCAGCTTCCTGCTCTTGAATACAATGGGATGACGATCTTGCATCAACACTGCTCCAATGGCTTCTCCAGAAGCATCACATTCTAGGACAAAAGACTTAGTAAAATCTGGTCATTCAATTTATCAAATGCAGCTTGGGCTTCCATTGTCTAGATGAAAGCACCATTCTTTGCTAGATTTGTCAAGGGTGCAGCAAGCTGTGAGAATCCTTTAACAAATCTTCTATAATAGCTGCAGAGGCCAAGGAAACTTCATAGTTCAGATACATTCTTGGGAACTAGCCAATTGCGATTAGCTTCAATCTTTTCTTCTTGAACTTTCACACCATTAGCTCCAATCACATGACCCAGGTATAGAATCTCCTTTAAGCCAAAATCACACTTAGACATCTTTGCATATAAAGATTGATTTTCCATGACGCTGAATACTTCTTCTAAGTGTTGGAGATGTTCTTCCCATGTCTTGCTATAAATCAAGATATCATCGAAGAAAACCAACAGGTTTTTTCTCAATTGCTTGTTGAATACATGGTTCATACAAGACTGGAAAGTAGCTGGAGCATTTAATAATCAAAAAGGCATCACCAAGAATTCATAATGTTCGTAATGGCATCTGAATGCTGTCTTTGGAATGTCTTCTTCTCGAACACGAATTTGATGATAACCAGATCGGAGATCTATTTTGGAAAAGAACACAACTCCATGAAGTTCATCAAGTAACTCATCAATCCTAGGTATTGGATACCTATTTTTGATGGTCTTCTTGTTCAATGCGCCTTAGTCAATACACATCCGCATTGTTCCATCCTTCTTCTTCACTAGCACCACAGATGATGCAAATGGACTTGATGATGGCCTAATGTGTCCCATCTCGATCAATTCTCTGATCGTCTTCTCAATTTCAATTTTGAAATGTCTTGGATGCCGATAGGGCGCAATGTTGACGGGTTTGGTCCCATCCTCCATTTCAATGACATGTTCAAAACCTCTATCAGGAGGTATGCCTGGGGTATATCCTTAAACACCTTACTACGCTTATCCAACATTGCCTGGATATCTGCAAGATAAAGTTCTTCAGCAGAGAGAATCTAGTTGTCCTTGATGCAAACCTGTGCTACCCACTCAATGTCATTATGGCTGATCAATGCTTCCATGCATTTAGCCGAGACAACTTTGGGGTTCCCATCAGACATTGACTTCAATTTGATCTTTCTTCCCTCATGCATGAATTCCAATTCCATCTTCTGAAAATCCTGGACTATTCTTCCAAGTGAATGTAACCATTGTACTCCAAGCAACACATCAATATGCCCAAGTCCAACTACATAGAAATCATCCTGTAAAGTATAATCACCCATTTGAATTTGTAGCTGGGTCACCTTTCTGGTACAACTCATCAGGAATCTATTAGCAACTGCTATTTGAAATCCTTCGAAGTCTTCAACTGTTAGACCCTGCCTTGCTACCAAACCTTCATCTATGAAGTTGTGAGTAGCACCACTGTCAATTGGACATGTGACTCTCTGACCCTTCACAACTCCTCTTATACGGAAGGCATGATATTTAGGTACTCCTGAAATAGTTGCTAATGTTATTTTGTCAGTTGTTCCTTCCGAGACAACATTAAGAGTTGGTTGTTTGTGTACTTCCTCTTCATCCTAAGTTGACTCTTCTTCAGTCAGTGACTCCTCTGCACTTCCATCATCAGATACCACTTCAATCAAATGAGCTTTACCTTTACCAAGGCACTTGTGTCCTGGTTCCCAAGGTTGCTTGCATGAGAAACAGAGCTTCATTCTCCTGAGCTCATCTCTTTCAACAGCTATCATGTCTTGAAACTTCTTTGGTGGAAATGACTGTCTTCTTTGAGTTGAACTAATGCCTTTGTAAAACTTCTTAGGCTGGTATGCGGGAGTAGTATCAAGATCAAGAGCAAAGTCAATTGCTTCTTCCAAGTTTGCTGGCCTTTGTACCTTTACCAATGGCTTAATCTGACTATTCAATCCCTCAATGAACAACATAGTGATTCTTCGGTCAGTCATGTCAGGTACCATCACTGCTATCTTCTGAAACTCATTTACATACTGCACAACTCTTCCTTCTTGCTTCAGTTGGGCTAGTTCGCGATAGTACACTTCTGTGTCTTTTCTATCAAACCTTTGAATCAACTTGGTTACAAACTCATCATAGGAATCTATCCTATCATGATGTTGAGAGACTAGGCCATGATGCCACCATTCATAAGCCAACCCTTCTAGATGCATTGTAGCAAAGTGAATTGCCTTCTTTTCTGTCAACGGCTTAAGAGAAAGGTATGTATCCAGCTTGTTCACCCAAGCTCTAGCACTGAGCTTTACCGCTTCCATCAAAGGTAGGAATGGGAACTCGATTCAAGGCTTCTTTATACTCCTTTGTATCATCATCCCTTCTGGGACGATAGCCTCTAGCTCTACCACGTCTGTCCCTATCTTCCCTCTTCTCTCGGCAATATTCATTGAAAGTCATCATTTCCCGAACACGATCTGGTAGTCTGGCATAGAGATCTGCAAAGAGTGCTACTTTATCTTCAAAGTTATTCTGCTCTTCCTCGTCAAACTCTTCATCAGCTTCAATGCCTTGTTCAGGTGGTGGTGGAAGGAAAGTAGGTCTTATAGGCCTATCAATTGTAGGAGTCCGTGTGCGAACTCTTCTCCCTGTTGCACTAGCATCATCATCATCAACATGTCTTTCTTGTCTCTCGTGTCTAGCTGCATTACCTTGCTGACCTTCAACTCCTTGATTCATGTTTTGAAGGGATTGTAGGACTTGTTGCAATATTTGAGTTGTTTGTTGTTGTCCAACAACAATGTTTCTAAACATCTCCCTTGCTTCACGTTCATTATCACCAGGTGGACTTCTACTTCTCCATTCACCCATGTCAGCCTGTCTAGCTGCAATTGCTCCTGAAAGAGTATCTTGTTGTGAGCAAGGATGAGTCCACTGGAACTGCCTTCTTTGATCACGCGCAATGTATCTCCTTGTTCTATCGCTTTGTTGATCACCTTCTTGCATTACCCAAAGGTTGGTAGGATCCAAACTCTAATACCACTGTAAGATACCCAACTAGTACTAACTAACTTTTTCCTTAGACAGATTTACTTGCACTTAACTCTTCAACTACTTAGTCTGCTTAACATCACATATGAAAAGATAACAAAGGCAACTTGCATGAATCAACTTGAAGTTGGGTACTTGTATTATTACTTGATTCAACTCAATGCAAATGTCTTATTACAATGATGATTGCCCACAATAGCATGATTATACAATCTTATTCAAATGATTACAAGTAAAGGCCTTGAAGCGTAGATGTATACAATGCTTTCAACTTCTTCACAACTAGCTCTATCTCACTGGTTGATGTAGATCACTTCAATTGAACCCAATGATGTCAACTGGATGTCAACACCTCACAATGCAACAAGGGAGCATCGCTTTGTCAATTGAGGGAGCATCACCCCAACACTTGAAACTCATAGTCCTCAAGATTACAAGCATAAAGCTTTGCAGAGAGAAAATTTCGCCAAAAGATAAGATGTTCAAATGAGAGAGCCTCTCCTTTTATAGTGCTCCTCAAGACAATGAAGGCACGTTTCCCAATGCACAAGAGGAACCAAGGCATGTTTTCCAAGAAGCATATCCATTGAGAATATTCCATCTGACAACTCAATCTGAGGTGGCAACCTTACCCAATGAACTGAAATGGATCCCAATATCATTTTGTCGACCAATGAGAGCTCAGGTGCTTGTAATTACTACAACTTACTCTAGGCGCCAAATGGGAGTAATTTGATCATGAAGTTGCACCTCACTTAGATCTCTATGCTAGATGCTAGAATGGTGGAGTTTTGACAAAACATGCACCTAGACAAGATGTTTCCCTTTTCATCTTTGATTGTTCATCTAGGTAATTTCTCTTACCTCGAAGATCTCCAAACTATCAATGATCCATGCTAGGCTCTCAAATGGAGGATTCTTGGTCCAATATGCGCCTAGGTATCAAGACATCATTATCTGATAATTCCAACTTCCTACTTGATCTCCTTGAGAGTAGGGTTCACTTGATCAACTTGAAGGAAGTCCTTGCTTGTTTGAAGTGCGATGTTTGTGATATGTATTCTAGGCACACTTTTGGGAAATTGAAGATGAGATTGGCGCCTAGATGTATTAAGCCTTCTCTTTGCATGAACTATTCACTTCATACGTTTCTGTTGATCCCAACAAACCTTTTTTTGCTCAAGGCGCCCATTTAGAGGAGTTTGATCTTGAATTGGCGCCTCATGAATGGTTAGGCACACTTTTAGGTCTGTGAAAGAGTGAATTGGCGCCCAACTTGAAATGGTCATCTCCTTTGCAAGCGCTCACATTTGGAGTCATTAAGGTGAGTTAGAACATCATTCTCCACTGGCGCCTTGACTGAGTGAAGAGATTGGAAGTTACTTCCTCAATTAGGCGCTTATTTGAGTAGCTACCAACTAGGCGCATATTTGCAAGAAGCATGAACTAGTGCCTTAATAAGGCGCTTATTCAAGGTTGTTCACTCAATAATTGACGCCTTGTATTCTTTGAATCATTCTTTCATCTTGTGGAGACAACATTAACGTTGCAAGATTAATTCCTTGATCAAGGCGCAAATTCAATGTCTTTGATACTTGATCTAGCACCTAGACGCACTTTATGGTTGATGGATAATGAATTAGTGCCTAGTCTTTAAGGTGCAACTATGGAGTTCTCAATCAAGCATCTCAAACAATGCCAACCTTTGAGAGTTTCTCCTACTTGCTTACAATGCCAAAGTGCCATTTCAAAGTAGAATAAGCATGATCAATTCCTAGGTGCATCTTGAGGTTGTATCATCAAAAGTAGCGCCCTGACCCAGACTTAGCCAATTTTTTGGGTTTCTGACTTGGATCCTGCAAAACAATAAAATTGAGTTAGTCAAAAACCACTTCATTCCCTCATATTTTAGAATTAGCCTCCGGGAATGAGGAATAGGCTAATCCATTCTTCACTTGATGATCAAGCCGGAAACGGGGACATTACAAAGGCAGCCACAAACAGGTGTTGGATCAGCTAGCACAATGGGAGATAGAAGAGATGGTAGTGTACCTAGAGATGAAAGAAATGTTGGTGACTTATTAAGGGATACAACAAGAGGACAACAACAAATGACTAATGCCTTAATGCAGTTCCAACAACAAATGATTGCCTCTCAACAACAAATGATGACAACTATTGAGCAAATGACTCAAAACATGGCAAATGTGAGAGTTAATCCAGCTCAAATAGGTGATGGAAGTGTTGTCGGTACACCTAACATTGGCAGAACTCATGTTAGCACAAATGATAGACCATTACAACCTACATTCATACCAATAGAAGAAGAAGAGGAATTTGTAGAGGATGACGAAGAGGCACCTTTGGCCGATGAGCTTATTGCCATGCATGATGAACACAACACTCTTCTAGCACCTATTAAAGAAGATCTGTCTTTCAACCAATTCATAAGCCAACAAAAGGATAGAAGAAGAACAAGGGTTGATCAAAGGCCTCGGAGGCAAGAGTGGCAAAACAAAGAGTTTAAGTAAGGTTTGGGCAAACTAACTCTTCCCAATTTTGATGGCAGCGGTAAGAGTAGTGCATGAGCATGGATTCATAAGCTAGATACCTTCTTGACTCTCAAGCCAATGCAAGAAGGTAAAGCAATTCAATTTGCAACCATGCATTTGGAAGGAATAGCATATGATTGGTGGCATCATGGACTTGTGACACAAAACCATGCAATGATTCATTCTTATAAGGATTTTACAAACAAACTCATTGCTAGGTTTGATAGGAAAGATGTGGAAGTCTACTATAGGGAGTTGGCACATATGAAACAAAGTGATCATGTGGATACATGTATCAATGAGTTTCAAAAGGTTGCTGTTATGGTTCCTGATTTGCTTGAAAAGGGTATTGTAATGTAGTTTGTAGAAGGATTGGATGCAAATTTGAGAGGTATGGTAAAGACTTTCAAGCCTAGCACACTACAAGAAGCAATTCAATTGGCACTTGACTTAGAAACATCACCTTCTACCAATCAGCCATATAAGAAGAGTTATAACCATGAAAAATCAGAACAGAATTTACTTGATCAGCCCAAGCCTACAAAGTTTGAAACACCACCAAAGATGGATCTTGAGACAAAGAATGATCTTCGTAGAAAAAAGTTATGTTTCTCTTGTAAAGAACCATGGGAACTCGGTCATCGGTGTCTTGGAAAAGGTAAAGTGCGCTATATAGAGGTCACCTCCGATATATAGAGGTCACAGCCAACACTACGTATTTAGAGTGATGGTAACAAAGGGAATATGATCACATATCTTTCAGGAGCTCCAACGTATAATCCATTTCTATTTGAAGGCATCTTATTTGGGTGTAAGGTCATGGCACTTCTTGACAGTGGAGCTACTCATAACTACATTGATGAGAGTTTGGTGGTTAAGAGGGGATTGCATAGTGATGATTTTGAGGGGTTTGATGTGACTATAGCAAGTGGTTTAATTATTCCTTGCAAGAAGAAAATCAGCAAGCTTAGCATTCTATTTGGTGAGTGTACACTTTGTGATGACTTCTATGTTCTTGATTTGGAAGATAATGATATTGTTCTTGAGATGCAATGGTTACATTCACTTCATAGAGTCATTCAAGAATTACAAACCATGGAGTTGAGTTTCCAACATGAGGGGAAACAAATCACAATGAAAGCGCTCAAGCACACGCTGCCACACCAAATTATAACCAAGAGTATGAGAGTTATGGACAAAGAAACACTTCAAAAAGAGGACATTTAAGTGGATTTTTCAGTGTTTATCAGCATGGGGCAACAAAAGCATGATGGGGAATCACAAAATTTTAGGAATTTTTCTGATTACATGTGGAGGATTGTGGCACTATTAGCAAAAAGGTTGCATAAACTCTCTTTTGCAAACCTTGTGCAACATAGCATATCACATTATAACTCATATCAAAGTCCTAGATTAATTTGGGATTCAAGAATTGGTTGGAGTGTTTGGGCCTAATGCAGATTTGTCTCATTTGATTACTTGAGGACAAGCAATCTCGGGGTGGGAGAACTTGTAATGTCCCCTTTTTGTTTAGATAAGCCATTGTTGCAAAAGTGACTTGGAAAAAGGAAAGTTGACTTCACCTAAGCCAAATTGAAGTTGAGTACTTTATAAAGTGATCCGAGAATGGATAGTTGGTTAAGTGAAGCTTGGAGAACAAAAAGTCAATTATAAAAGGGAAAGAATAAATTATAATAAAATGACAAAATAAACTATTATTTTAATGTCAAGGTGGACAACCCACTTGGAGGAGGAAAAGAGAATTAAAAATTAATATTTTAATCCCAATTGTGGCACACCTCTTCTGGACATGAAAATTATATAAAATATGGCAAATTGGGCCACTCCTCTTAAGGGTTTTATAAAGAGGTGTTTGGAGGCTCATAGCATCATATTGTATTTTGTCATTTGCATATTGAAAATTTTCCTTTGAGCTGCAACAACAGGTTTAGCCAATTCTAAGGACAAAAACCCTTGGAAATTTGTGGATTGAATGAAAACCCAATGCTACTTGAGAGGTGAATCTATCTAGGATTTGCTATATGTAATGTCCCTTATAGGAACAATATTAATTTTACCCTAAATTATCAATTTCCAAACAACAATGGATTTAGAGAGTACCTTGGCTTGATTTAATTCTTGAAAACATGTTCGAAAACACTTACAATAATATTTCTCACAACCAAGCTAACAAATTCATAATGACATTAATAATGCAAAAATCTAACTATCTAGGAAACTCAACCATAAGAGAGTTTAGGAGAGTGACTTTGATGGGGTGTCTTTGGATCCTCGACCCTAGGCCCAAGAGCAAATATACCACCCACCTTAGCCTCATGTGGCCCATGCCATCCATATGAGGTGGTCTACCTAGTGAGGCATCTGTTCCCGTTATCCCCTCATCTTATCATTTCCTTTCCTTTTCTGTATGATTGGTTCCTTTGAATTCACATTTCTATGATACAAGAATGAGATTACAAAAGGTGTCCATAAGCCATCTCATCTAAGCCCAAGGGTGGTACCCTTTGTAACCTTGTACCCTTTGTACCCCCTTGGCCCCAATGGGATTATTCAATTCCCCCTAGAGGGGTGGCATACTTAGAAGAGTGACCCAACCCTGTTATTGCTCTTGCACCACATTTTCTTCATCATAACACTCAACAAGAATCCACATTAATGCATAATAAACTAATCACAGTCATAGTTACAAACAATCATATCATCAATGCATTATGAAAGTGACATAAATGATAAAGTACATGATGATATGCATAACCTATAAATCAGATTTAGACAACATCCTATGAACATTCTAGCACAGTCATATGAACTCATAACTGCTGATGTATTTCTTGTGCTATCTGAATTAGATAGGCTTCCTTCATTGTATATTATATTTCTTCTTAAATCTCCATATATATTCCTCTCCTTATTCCTTCATATCTATGCATCTTTATGTTCATGTATCTATTGGAGTATGTTATCTATCTTTTCCACTCTATATCAGATCTTATTCTCCTATCTATATGCACATAAAATCATAATACATAATGCATATTTAAATGACTAATGTACATATATCGTTCTAATGAAATCAATTATTAACAACTACACTATGCAGCAAACTCAATTACACTTAATCTAATATTAATGCTGTGATTCCTTATTAATACCAATTTGACTGATTGCTGGTTCCAACTCAGACCCACTCTTGACTTGACCTTCTCCCTCTGCAGATTTAGTACTAATTATATCTTATTATGTTTTGATCCTTCTATCTGCCCTTTTTCCCCCATTTTCTCTCATTACTTATACTTCTCTAAGTGAGCAAGAGACACATCCTTTTGTTAATGGAACGATATACCACATGATAATCACATCCTTTCATACTAACAAATCTCTGTATGGGAATCGCACCATTAACAAGTGCTACCTTAATACTGTTAGTGTTGTTTCATATCGTTAATGAATTCTTTTAATTAGGGATCGCTGTTTATTAATCCTCTCTGATGAGCCTAGTTATTAGTCTGTTTTCTTCTAGTTTTATGCAAGTTGAAAGACATTCCCAGACACTGTTTTAAGCATATTTCTATGTTATGTTATCCTTTAGGATCATTATGCAGACTTGAACTTGGTTAATTAAGTATATGGAGATATGATTATGATATGATGAAATTGTATGTTATCTGTGGGAATGTATGGATTATTGAGAATGTTTGTGTTGATTATGGTTGTTAGTATTTTGTACATGTTCATGGACTAACCTTGTAGCTAAAAGAGGAAGGTCTGTCACCCACAGCAAGTATAGGGTGCAGCCCGCAGCCACAACATTTCTAGGCGCAGAGCAGGGGAGATTCCAGTCTTGACTAAGTACAACAACCACGGCTCGAGGACACTTGATGGAGAGAATCACGCATCGTGATAGGTGATCAATAAAGATGATTGGAAGCTTGGAGGACTCTGTTACAACTAGAAGACTAATGGGACCAATTCAATCGATCCATATTCCCCTGTTTCAGTAGAGAGTTCTAATTTTGTTAGGACATTTCCTTCTTTTCCTGTCATTGTTGTTAGCATTCATTACACTCTAGTTCATGCCGAGTGGTGTTTTATGTTTATAGTTAAGATTCCTATTTCAATAACTCCTCCGTGCCTATATTATGGTTCGATGGTTGAGGTAGAAGTTAGTTAAGTTCAGTTTTGAATAGTTTTTGTTCTACCACAGATCTAGCTATCTGAATCTTTTCTGGATTATGCAGACAATGTTATTTGATTGTGTTATGTATATTACAATTCATCTAGATTTTATGTGATTTGAAAAGATTGTGCAATGTCTGTTAGAATCGATATGATTGTGTTTATCTAAAAGAGTTATATTTGAGTTTAAGCAGTGAGGTAGTCACCTGAGCAAGGGCCACTCAGAATAACTGACCTTCACTTTATTTCTTGTATGTTTTAATTGCTGTAGCAGTTAATTTATGAATACAAGATCAATTAGATTCTTAGAGTTGCTTAGTTCGATTAACTTGTGATACTCTGGAGGATAGGAACAATTGTCATTAGCAAATTAGAATTCATTCCTTAATTAATCTGTTGTTACAGTCTTACATTGCAGCATTACTTTCCCTTGTTAATAAGTAGCTTGATGTAGTAGATAAGTTAGATAGTTTGATCCCTAAAAGCACATACAGTGCAAGTGCCATCACAACTCTACAAGCCCTAGTTGACAATTTGATGAGGTCTTTTCAAGAAGTTATAGTGGACTGTTCAGTAGGAGATTCCTTTGAATTGAGTGATTACCACCAAGTTTACCTAGCATTGTAAAGACACTACACTCTCTATGTATTAAAAGTGATTGGTCAAAGCACATAATTTGCATGATGATTGCACCATTTCATTCATTAATCATTTTAGCTATTATCCATATGGCACACAACACAAGATAATATTTGAAATAAAACACTACTCATATCAACATCTGAATTCTATATAAATAAATAACTACAATATGCATGAGATGTGACAGCAAAACCAAGCTGAAAACACAAGTCTAACATGATAGGGGTTCTTCAATAACCAAAGTAAACAAAAGAGAAGGATAAAAACTAATAGTCAAAAGCTCTAAGATGGCTACTCAAGCCATGAAGGTCAAACTAACCCAAGGATTGGTTAGCAGAAAGCACCATTTTACGTATATACACTCCTTGATATATTGATCGCACCTTTTTCCTCCTTTGTTTGTACGCAGCGCTAGTTTGTAAATCGTTGGGCTTTCTTTTTAGCAACCAACACATGTTTTCTATTTTCAACGTATCACCTATTACTATGATATTATTCCTTTTTATGATATTATAATGAAGTAACATTTAATATTATATTCATATTAATAATATATTGATATTTATAATATAATAATATTTAAATTATTAATATTTATTTTCACCATTTATATAATATAATAATATATAAATTGTTAATCTTTATATTTATATTTGTATTTGATATTTACTAAATATAATAATATATTTAGTTAATCAAAATAAATGTATTATAGTCTAATTATATTAAAATATAATAATATTGTGTAATAATATACACAATTGTCTCTATCATTCGAACTGATTAACACCACATTTTACAAAAGCAACTTCACCGTCTTCTATCACGATGTTTAAATCTTTAATTTAAACAAAGCCTTAATATCGGGATATTACAGTCCACCCTACCCAAGATTGCTTGTCCTCAAGCAATCACCACTAGGATGCTTTTAAAACTATCAGGATTGTAAATCGATCCCTTCGAAGAATTGTTGTTAGCATTCTTATATTAATCCAACTTTGTGTCTAAGCTTCCATGACAATTAGATTTTTGTTTTGAGAATTGGTAGTCAAACTATGTCTTTAGATTTTATCCTTAACTATGTTGAGTTTGTTATGATTGTTCCCTCCAAGTTGATTGGTAGCTTTCCTATTTTTGAGTGATTCCCCTTTTATAATTCATTGTTGATGGATTATAGTCTTTCTCCTTTGAAAGGTCACAACTTTCCACATTTGGAGTCACATCACCATTACTTTGAACCCTTCAATGATGTTTGGATGTCTTCCTCAAAATTGCTCTCTTGTTTGAGGTCACTTTTTTCTTCATTATTGCATTCAGTGACTAATATTATTTGAATTGTAAATAAATTAATTTGTTAGTGCTTCTTAACCTAGGAAGCATTTGACAAATAAGGTTCTAGAGATTTGGCCTTTACATAAAGTAATCTTAACACACATGGAGTAACTTGTTAAGAAGTATTGAACTTGAAGCACACACATAGATATACGTAATCCATGAAGTGTGCGTGATACACGAAGTATATGTATGAATATGTGATATATGAAGTACACCCGTAAAACACAAAGCATAAATATACGCAATACATGAAGCATCCACAAAGTTTATATGCTTAATACATGGAGTATGGAACATACACATAATACACAAAAGTATACAAAGCATGAAGCATGAACATAGCATGTAGTACACAAGTACACTCACGTAATACATGAACATGTAGCATACACTTGATACACAAAGCATGAAGCATACAAAGTATATGCACGTAATATGCAATACACGCACGTAACACATAAAGTGTAATTCACAAAGTATACGTATGTAATTCACGAATATGAAGTATACACATGAATACAAGTAAGTTACAAATATACGTATGAATACACGCAAGTCACAAGTATGAATACACGTAAGCCACCAAGTATAGGAAGCATGAACCATATATGTGAATACATGTTATACATGAAGCATGCATATAAATACACGTAAGTCATGAAGTGCACTCGTGAATATACGGAGTCAAAATATGAATACACGTAAGTTACATGTAAGCCATAAAGTATGAATACATGAAGTCACCAAGTATACACTCGGATACAAATACATAGTCATAGAGTATACTCTTGAATACATAGTCATGAAGTACACACTTGAATACAGAGTCATAGAGTATACACTCAAATACACTATCACGAAGTATACACTAAAGTCATATAGTATACACTAAAATGCAAATACAAGTTATAGAGTATACACTCAAATACACAGTCATGAAGTATACACTTGAATACAAAGTCATAGAGTATACACTCGAGTACATAGTCATGAAGTATACACTTGAGTACATTTGAATACACGTAAGTCATGAAGCATATGCCAGTTACAAAATATGAATACGCATAAGTTGCATTAATACATGTAAGAAGGCAATTGGGAAGGGAATTCAGTGTATCCCATACTAAATCGTGGGTTCGTCCACCATCCCAAGGTCATCAAGTATACATGAGTATACATAGCAAGCATGAACATACACGCGAATACATGTAATACACAAAGTATTCACACGAACGTATGTTACAAAGCATACACATAAGTCACAAAGTACACCTTTGAATACACTTGAATACACATAAATCACAAAGTATACACTTGAATACATGTAAGGCACATGTAGTATACACAGGATGGCAGGAAAGATGTTCTGATACCACTTGTAACGTCCCTTATAGGAACAATATTAATTTTACCCTAAATTATCAATTTCCAAACAACAATGGATTTAGAGAGTACCTTGGCTTGATTTAATTCCTAAAAACACGTTAGAAAACACTTACAATAATATTTCTCACAACCAAGTTAACAGATTCATAATGACATTAATAATGCAAAGATCTAACTATCTAGGAAACTCAACCATAAGAGAGTTGAGGAGAGTGACTTCGATGGGATGTCTTTGGATCCTCGACCCTAGGCCCAAGAGCGGATATACCACCCACCTTGGCCTCATGTGGCCCATGCCATCCATATGAGTTGGTATACCTAGTGAGGCATCTGTTCCCATTACCCCTCATCTTATCATTTCATTTCCTTTTCTGTATGATTGGTTCCTTTGAATTCACATTTCTATGATAGAAGAATGAGATTACAAAAGGTGTCCAGAAGCCATCTATTCTAAGACCAAGGGTGGTACCCTTTGTAACCTTGTACCCTTTGTACCCCCTTGGCCCCAACCCCTAGAGGGGTGGTGTATTTAGAAGGGTGACCCAACCCCGTTATCGCTCTTGCACCACATTTTCTTCATCATAACACTCAACAAGAATCCACATTAATGCATAATAAACTAATCATAGTCATAGTTACAAACAATCATATCAACAATGCATTATGAAAGTGACATATAAATGATGAAGTACATGATGATATGCATAACCTATAAATCAGATTTAGACAACGTCCTATGAACATTCTACCACAGTCATATGAACTCAGAACTGCTGATGTATTTCTTGTGCTATCTGAATTAGATAGGCTTCCTTCATTGTATATTATATTTCTTCTTAAATGTCCATATATATTCCTCCCGTTATTCCTTAATATCTCTGCATCTTTATATTCATGTATCTACTGGAGTATGTTATCTATCTTTTCCACTCTATATCAGATCTTATTCTCCTATCTATATGCACATAAAATCATAATACATAATGCATATTTAAATGACTAATGTACATATATCGTTCTAATGAAATCAATTATTAACAGCTACACCATGCAGCATACTCAATTACACTTAATCTAATATTAATGCTGTGATTCCTTATTAATATCAATTTGACTGATTGCTGGTTCCAACTCAGACCCACGTCTGACTTGACCTTCTTCCTCTGCAGATTCAGTACTAATTATATCTTATTCTGTTCTCATCCTTCTATCTGCCCTTTTTCCCCCTCACTTTCTCTCATTACTTATACTTCTCTAAGTGAGCAAGAGACACATTCCTTTGGTTAATGGAACGATATACCACATGATAATCACATCCTTTCATACTAACAAATCTCTGTATGAGAATCGTACCATTAACAAGCGCTACCTTAATACTGTTAGTGCTGTTTCATATCACCATTTCATTCATTAATCATATTAGATATCATCCATATGGCACACAACGCAAGATAATATTTGAAATAAAACAGTACTCATATCAACATCTGAATTCTATATAAATAAATAACTACATTATGCATGAGATGTGACAGCAAAATCAAGCTGAAAACACAAGTCTAACACGATAGGGGTTCTTCAATAACCAAAGCAAACCAAAGAGAAGGATAAAGACTAATAGTCAAAAGCTCTAAGATGGCTACTCAAGACACGAAGGTCAAACTAACCCAAGGATTGATTAGCAGAAAGCACCATTTTATGTATATACACTCCTTGATATATTGATCGCACCTTTTTCCTCCTTTGTTTGTACGCAGCGCTAGTTTGTAAATCATTGGGCTTTCTTTTTAGCAACCAACACATGTTTTCTATTTTCAACTTATCACCTATTACTATGATATTATTCCTTTTTATGATATTATAATGAAGTAACATTTAATATTATATTCATATTAAGAATATATTGATATTTATAATATAATAATATTTAAATTATTAATATTTATTTTCACCATTTATATAATATAGTAATATATAAATTGTTAATCTTTATATTTATATTTGTATTTGTTATTTACTAAATATAATAATATATTTAGTTAATCAAAATAAATGTATTATATTCTAATTATATTAAAATATAATAATATATGCAATTATCTCTATTATTCGAACTGATTAACACCACGTTTTACAAAAGCAACTTCACCGGCTTCTATCACGATGTTTAAATCTTTAGTTTAAATAAAGCCTTAATATTGGGATATTACACTATAGAGCTTATTTGCAGGTTTTGGCATAGAATTGGAGCTACAGAGACATTATTTGCAGGCTTATATCAGCTAGGTTTTGAAGACCAATTGGAGCTACAAAGACATTATTTGTAGGTTTATATCAGCTAGGGTTTGAAGACCAAATTGATGCAGATTTTTCCAAATATCAATTTGGATTGTGGCGATTTGGAGACATCATGTTGCTGGCCGCCTAGGGTTTGTTTGGCATTGATATCATTTGACAATTGTGAAGCGCGAATCATGCAAAGAAGCGGATATCTTATGCAGATCTAGACTTCATGTGTTATGCAGATTGTGGGCATTGAAATTGGATTTGTCATTTATTTGGATCTCTCATTGCCTAGGGTTTAGGCGCCATCACCTTTGAAGAGGAATCGCTGCCCTAGAAGACAATTCGCTGCCTATTTGGAGGCATTTTTGTGAAGGAATTAGAGTTGCAGCAGTCTCTTTTCATATCAGAAGTAAATTGCAACAGGTTACCATTCATATCAGTCTTGACATTTTGTGGAGACACTGCCATTTTGTGGAGACCAGCCCTATCTCAGAGTTTACATCAACACTCATATATTGTCTGTTTGGCATTCTTATGCATCATATTGTTGAAAATATCAATTGGGTATGTTATTGTATTGAAACTCATTCAAATCTTTAATTTGAATAAAGGGATATCTTGCTGTTCCAAGTATATCAGACTTCAGATTTGTTATTTTAGTCCATTTGTTTATTATTGTTTCGTTTGCAAAGTATTCTACTTTGGCATTATCCTATGGCAAATGCATACACAAACTGAAATATCATAAAAAGCCATTCAAACAAGTAAAACAAACCAAGGAGAACTCAGTCCACACAAGATGCATGTCAATTGTTTGATAAAATGACAAGCCTTTGAAATCAGAAATTTAGGGCAGATTTGATAAGGGTTCTTACATATTACTTCCTTAATCATAAAGTGATCCTTCAATTCTTGCAATGCTAAATCAATTTTACCAGTCACTTTATTCACTACATAACAAGTTTTCTGAATTGCCTTCATATGTATGAACAACACCACCTTCAAAGTCACCCAATTCACAAATTGCTTCTTTGCCACTATGATGTAGAGATGGTGAGGCAATGCTATGCTCAAATAATGGGTCATTAGGAGAATTCATACCTTCATATAGCTGATCAATCACTGCTGGTTTGGCAAACTCCGTGACAACATACCCTTTAACCTTGTGGTCATCATGAAGACACATGTGCTCTTCACTTGTGGATGCAAGAGGTGATTCTTCTTTGTCCTATCATCATCTTGTTGAAGTAAACTTGTGAGCCCGGTTTCATCTTCTTTAGGGCTTCCACATGTATGGCTAGGTGTCCAAACTTCTAGGCATGTGAAGCAACGTTGTTATCTTCTTAACTGATTTTTGCTTTTCTTACGATCACTTGTAGGCTGCAAATCACAAGGAAGTAATTCTTCTTTCTTTTCTATCTTTTCTTCAATGATAACTTCTGGTTTTTCTTCATCTCTTCTTAAATTTTTGATGTGGTCATATAGATATCTCTTTCCTGGATTCCCATCGTCATGTACTCTCAAGAAAACATTAAAAGGAGTTGCATTCTTGAAATCAATTGATAAACCTTGGTATTCCTCAATGACTTTTGTGGACTCTTTTTTCATTACTACCTCCTTATCTTCTCTCTTTGGTAAGAACTTTTGGAGGGTTCTCATCATCTTATTTTGACTTTCTCTAAGAGATTCAAGCAACGAATTTGTTGTTTCTCTATCTTCCATGATTCATAAATCAATTACATATGCAAAACACATATATACACCCTTCAAGTTGGCAAGATCAAAGCTCTGATACCATTGTAATATCCCCAATGGGATCTGCCCTAAAATTTTGAATTTAAATTTTTGAATTCTGTCCTAATTTTTTGCACTTTAGTTTTCTGCTCAAAACCCTAAATTCTGATTTTATTTTCTGCTTTAAACAAATTATCACAGCGAACTTATATATGCCCAAACATGACAAATAACTTAATAAGCATGGCAAATGATGCTATCAAATGATACTCATAACAAACATGAATTACACCATGAAATACACAATGTAGGGCATCCAAATGCAACAACCAATTCTGATTTTCTATAGAAAACTCTGCTGCTACAAATCTGATTATTCTGATTTGATTGTTACAATGGTTTCTAGGGCACAAACATGACAAACAATGCCCAGATTTCTGCACTATAAATCGGACCTATAAAATATGTTTGTACATACCAAATACATGCAAAATAGAAGGCAAATGATCAACCCTAGCTGGATGAATCCTCCATGAAGTGCGCCTAGGGTTTGCTGCTTCAAATCGCCCTCCAAACAAGTGAAATTGCCCTCCAAACAAGTGAAATTGCCCTCAAAGATGGGCACTCCAAATCTGCTCAAGTGTGGTGCTCAAAGTAGGGTAAAACCCTAATGCAACATGCTCAAAAATGCCACCAAAGTGCTGCTC